>CAXAJV010000002.1:21844166-23102097 GCA_963969225.1 Xylocopa violacea | reverse complement strand
CTCGGATGCAATATTTGACAACATTCCTGGCCTGTCGAACCCTACATCTCGGAGGGAACAGTATATACGTCTATAGCGGTATATATCCTAATCTAAGGCAACCTAACATCTCGGATGCAATATTTGACAACATTCCTGGCCTGTCGTACCCTACTTCTCGGAGGGAACAGTATATACGTCTATAACGTTATATATCCTAACCGAAGGCAACCTGACATCTCGGATGTAATATTCTACATCATTCAAGGCGTGTCGGTCCCTACTTCTCGGTGGGAACATTATATGAGTCTATAACGTTGTATATCCTAATCTAAGGCAACCTATTATCTCAGACGTAATATTTTACAATATTCCTCGCGTGTCGGTGCATACTTTTCGGTGGGAATATTATATGCGTCCACAACGGTCGATATCGTAATCTAAGGCAATCTAACATCTCGGATGCAATATTTGACAACATTCCTTGCCTGTCGAACCCTACTTCTCGGAGGGAACAGCATATACATCTATAACGTCATATATCCTAGCCTAAGGCAACCTAACATCTCGGATGTAATATTCTACAACCTTCCAGGCGTGTCGGACCCTACTTCTCGGTGGTAACATTATATGCGTCTATAACGTTGCATATCCTAATCTAAGGCAACCTAACATCTCGGATGCAATATTTGACAACATTCCTGGCCTGTCGAACCCTACTGCTCGGATGGAACAGTATATACGTCTATAGCGGTATATATCCTAATCTAAGGCAACCTAACATCTCGGATGCAATATTTGATAACATTCCTGGCGTGTCGAACCCTACTTCTCGGTGGGAACAGTATATACGTCTATAACGTTATATATCCTAACGTAAGGCAACCTAACATCTCGGATGTAATATTTGACAACATTCCTGGCGTGTTGGACCCTACTTCTCGGTGGGAACAGTATATACGTCTGTAACGTCATATATCCTAACCTAAGGCAACCTAGCATCTCGGATATAACATTTGACAACATTCCCGGCGTGTTGGAACCCTACGTCTCGGTGGTAACATTACGTGCGTCTATAACGTTATATATGCTAACCTAAGGCAACGTAACATCTCGGATGCAATATTTGACAACATTCCTGGCCTGTCGAACCCTACTTCTCGGAGGGAACAGCATATACGT
The DNA here is from genome assembly GCA_963969225.1 of Xylocopa violacea. NCBI lineage: Eukaryota > Metazoa > Arthropoda > Insecta > Hymenoptera > Apidae > Xylocopa > Xylocopa violacea. Next base: position 23,100,936 of record CAXAJV010000002.1, on the reverse strand, counting down.
CTATAACGTCATATATCCTAACCTAAGGCAACCTAACATCTCGGATGTAACATTTGACAACATTCCAGGCATGTCGGTCCCTACGTCTCGGTGGTAACATTATATGCGTCTATAACGTTATATATCCTTATCTAATGCAACCTAACATCTCGGATGCAATATTTGACAACATTCCTGGCCTGTCGAACCCTACTTCTCGGAGGGAACAGTATATACGTCTATAACGTGATATATCCTAACCTAAGGCAACCTGACATCTCGGATATATTATTCTACAACATTCCAGGCGTGTCGGACCCTACTTCTCGGTGGGAACATTATATGCCTCTATAACGTTGTATATCCTAATCTAAGGCAACCTAACATCTCGGATGCAATATTTGACAACATTCCTGGCCTGTCGAACCCTACATCTCGGAGGGAACAGTATATACGTCTATAGCGGTATATATCCTAATCTAAGGCAACCTAACATCTCGGATGCAATATTTGACAACATTCCTGGCCTGTCGAACCCTACTTCTCGGAGGGAACAGTATATACGTCTATAACGTTATATATCCTAACCGAAGGCAACCTGACATCTCGGATGTAATATTCTACATCATTCAAGGCGTGTCGGACCCTACTTCTCGGTGGGAACATTATATGAGTCTATAACGTTGTATATCCTAATCTAAGGCAACCTATTATCTCAGACGTAATATTTTACAATATTCCTCGCGTGTCGGTGCATACTTTTCGGTGGGAATATTATATGCGTCCATAACGGTCGATATCGTAATCTAAGGCAATCTAACATCTCGGATGCAATATTTGACAACATTCCTTGCCTGTCGAACCCTACTTCTCGGAGGGAACAGTATGTACGTCTGTAACGTTATATATCCTAACCTAAGGCAACCTAACATCTCGGATGCAATATTTGACAACATTCCTGGCCTGTCGAAACTTACTTCTCGGAGGGAACAGCATATACATCTATAACGTCATATATCCTAGCCTAAGGCAACCTAACATCTCGGATGTAACATTTGACAACATTTCTGGCCTGTCGAACCCTACATCTCGGAGGGAACTTTATATACGTCTATAGCGGTATATATCCTAATCTAAGGCAACCTAACATCTCGGATGCAATATTTGACAACATTCCTGGCCTGTCGAACCCTACTTCTCGGAGGGAACAGTATATACGTCTATAACGTTATATATCCTAACCTAAGGCAACCTGACATCTCGGATATACTATTCTACAACATTCCAGGCGTGTCGGACCCTACTTCTCGGTGGGAACATTATATGCGTCTATAACGTTGTATATCCTAATCTAAGGCAACCTAACATCTCGGATGCAATATTTGACAACATTCCTGGCCTGTCGAACCCTACATCTCCGTGGTAACATTACATGCGTCTATAACGTTATATATCCTAACCTAAGGCAACCTAACATCTCGGATGCAATATTTGACAACATTCCTGGCCTGTCGAACTCTACTTCTCGGAGGGAACAGCATATACATCTATAACGTCATATATCCTAGCCTAAGGCAACCTAACATCTCGGATGTAACATTTGACAACATTCCAGGCGTGTCGGTCCCTACGTCTCGGTGGTAACATTACATGCGTCTATAACGTTATATATCCTAACCTAAGGCAACCTAACATCTCGGATGCAATATTTGACAACATTCCTGGCCTGTCGAACCCTACTGCTCGGAGGGAACAGTATATACGTCTATAACGTTATATATCCTAACCTAAGGCAACCTAACATCTCGGATATAACATTTGACAACATTCCAGGCGTGTTGGAACCCTACGTCTCGCTGGTAACATTACGTGCGTCTATAACGTTATATATCCTAATCTAAGGCAACCTAACATCTCGGATGCAATATTTGACAACATTCCTGGCCTGTCGAACCCTACTTCTCGGAGGGAACAGCATATACATCTATAACGTCATATATCCTAGCCTAAGGCAACCTAACATCTCGGATGTAACATCTGACAACATTCCAGGCGTGTCGGTCCCTACGTCTCGGTGGTAACATTACATGCGTCTATAACGGTATATATCCTAACCTAAGGCAACCTAACATCTCGGATATAACATTTGACAACATTCCCGGCGTGTTGGAACCCTACGTCTCGGTGGTAACATTACGTGCGTCTATAACGTTATATATCCTTATCTAAGGCAACCTAACATCTCGGATGCAATATTTGACAACATTCCTGGCCTGTCGAACCCTACTTCTCAGAGGGAACAGTATATACGTCTATAACGTTATATATCCTAACCGAAGGCAACCTGACATCTCGGATGTAATATTCTACATCATTCAAGGCGTGTCGGACCGTACTTCTCGGTGGGAACATTATATGAGTCTATAACGTTGTATATCCTAATCTAAGGCAACCTATTATCTCAGACGTAATATTTTACAATATTCCTCGCGTGTCGGTGCATACTTTTCGGTGGGAATATTATATGCGTCCATAACGGTCGATATCGTAATCTAAGGCAATCTAACATCTCGGATGCAATATTTGACAACATTCCTTGCCTGTCGAACCCTACTTCTCGGAGGGAACAGTATGTACGTCTGTAACGTTATATATCCTAACCTAAGGCAACCTAACATCTCGGATGTAATATTCTACAACCTTCCAGGCGAGTCGGACCCTACTTCTCGGTGGTAACATTATATGCGTCTATAACGTTGCATATCCTAATCTAAGGCAACCTAACATCTCGGATGCAATATTTGACAACATTCCTGGCCTGTCGAACCCTACTGCTCGGAGGGAACAGTATATACGTCTATAGCGGTATATATCCTAATCTAAGGCAACCTAACATCTCGGATGCAATATTTGATAACATTCATGGCGTGTCGAACCCTACTTCTCGGTGGGAACAGTATATACGTCTATAACGTTATATATCCTAACGTAAGGCAACCTAACATCTCGGATGTAATATTTGACAACATTGCTGGCGTGTCGGACCCTACTTCTCGGTGGGAACAGTATAAACGTCTGTAACGTCATATATCCTAACCTAAGGCAACCTAGCATCTCGGATATAACATTTGACAACATTCCAGGCATGTCGGTCCGTACGTCTCGGTGGTAACATTATATGCGTCTATAACGTTATATATCCTTATCTAAGGCAACCTAACATCTCGGATGCAATATTTGACAACATTCCTAGCCTGTCGAACCCAACTTCTCGGAGGGAACAGTATATACGTCTATAACGTTATATATCCTAACCTAACGCAACCTGACATCTCGGATGTAATATTCTACATCATTCAAGGCGTGTCGGAACCTACTTCTCGGTGGGAACATTATGTGAGTCTATAACGTTGTATATCCTAATCTAAGGCAACCTATTATCTCAGACGTAATATTTTACAATATTCCTCGCGTGTCGGTGCATACTTTTCGGTGGGAATATTATATGCGTCCATAACGGTCGATATCGTAATCTAAGGCAATCTAACATCTCGGATGCAATATTTGACAACATTCCTTGCCTGTCGAACCCTACTTCTCGGAGGGAACAGTATGTACGTCTGTAACGTTATATATCCTAACCTAAGGCAACCTAAAATCTCGGATGCAATATTTGACAACATTCCTGGCCTGTCGAAACTTACTTCTCGGAGGGAACAGCATATACATCTATAACGTCATATATCCTAGCCTAAGGCAACCTAACATCTCGGATGTAACATTTGACAACATTCCTGGCCTGTCGAACCCTACATCTCGGAGGGCACTTTATATACGTCTATAGCGGTATATATCCTAATCTAAGGCAACCTAACATCTCGGATGCAATATTTGACAACATTCCTGGCCTGTCGAACCCTACTTCTCGGAGGGAACAGTATATACGTCTATAACGTTATATATCCTAACCTAAGGCAACCTGACATCTCGGATATACTATTCTACAACATTCCAGGCGTGTCGGACCCTACTTCTCGGTGGGAACATTATATGCGTCTATAACGTTGTATATCCTAATCTAAGGCAACCTAACATCTCGGATGCAATATTTGACAACATTCCTGGCCTGTCGAACCCTACATCTCCGTGGTAACATTACATGCGTCTATAACGTTATATATCCTAACCTAAGGCAACCTAACATCTCGGATGCAATATTTGACAACATTCCTGGCCTGTCGAACTCTACTTCTCGGAGGGAACAGCATATACATCTATAACGTCATATATCCTAGCCTAAGGCAACCTAACATCTCGGATGTAACATTTGACAACATTCCAGGCGTGTCGGTCCCTACGTCTCGGTGGTAACATTACATGCGTCTATAACGTTATATATCCTAACCTAAGGCAACCTAACATCTCGGATGCAATATTTGACAACATTCCTGGCCTGTCGAACCCTACTGCTCGGAGGGAACAGTATATACGTCTATAACGTTATATATCCTAACCTAAGGCAACCTAACATCTCGGATATAACATTTGACAACATTCCAGGCGTGTTGGAACCCTACGTCTCGCTGGTAACATTACGTGCGTCTATAACGTTATATATCCTAATCTAAGGCAACCTAACATCTCGGATGCAATATTTGACAACATTCCTGGCCTGTCGAACCCTACTTCTCGGAGGGAACAGCATATACATCTATAACGTCATATATCCTAGCCTAAGGCAACCTAACATCTCGGATGTAACATCTGACAACATTCCAGGCGTGTCGGTCCCTACGTCTCGGTGGTAACATTACATGCGTCTATAACGGTATATATCCTAACCTAAGGCAACCTAACATCTCGGATATAACATTTGACAACATTCCCGGCGTGTTGGAACCCTACGTCTCGGTGGTAACATTACGTGCGTCTATAACGTTATATATGCTAACCTAAGGCAACCTAACATCTCGGATGCAATATTTGACAACATTCCTGGCCTGCCAAACCCTACTTCTCGGAGGGAACAGCATATACGTCTATAGCGGTATATATCCTAATCTAAGGCAACCTAACATCTCGGATGTAATATTTGACAACATTGCTGGCGTGTCGGACCCTACTTCTCGGTGGGAACAGTATAAACGTCTGTAACGTCATATATCCTAACCTAAGGCAACCTAGCATCTCGGATATAACATTTGACAACATTCCAGGCATGTCGGTCCGTACGTCTCGGTGGTAACATTATATGCGTCTATAACGTTATATATCCTTATCTAAGGCAACCTAACATCTCGGATGCAATATTTGACAACATTCCTAGCCTGTCGAACCCAACTTCTCGGAGGGAACAGTATATACGTCTATAACGTTATATATCCTAACCTAACGCAACCTGACATCTCGGATGTAATATTCTACATCATTCAAGGCGTGTCGGAACCTACTTCTCGGTGAGAACATTATGTGAGTCTATAACGTTGTATATCCTAATCTAAGGCAACCTATTATCTCAGACGTAATATTTTACAATATTCCTCGCGTGTCGGTACATACTTTTCGGTGGGAATATTATATGCGTCCATAACGGTCGATATCGTAATCTAAGGCAATCTAACATCTCGGATGCAATATTTGACAACATTCCTTGCCTGTCGAACCCTACTTCTCGGAGGGAACAGTATGTACGTCTGTAACGTTATATATCCTAACCTAAGGCAACCTAACATCTCGGATGCAATATTTGACAACATTCCTGGCCTGTCGAACCCAACTTCTCAGAGGGAACAGCATATACATCTATAACGTCATATATCCTAGCCTACGGCAACCTAACTACTCGGATGTAACATTTGACAACATTCCAGGCGTGTCGGTCCCTACGACTCGGTGGTAACATTACATGCGTCTATAACGTTATACATCCTAACCTAAGGCCAACTATCATCTCGTATGTAATATTTGACAACATTCCTGGCGTGTCGAACCCTACTTCTCGGTGGGAACAGTATATACGTCTATAACGTTATATATCCTAACCTAAGGCAACCTAACATCTCGGATATAATATTTGACAACATTCCAGGCGTGTTGGAACCCTACGTCTCGCTGGTAACATTACGTGCGTCTATAACGTTATATATGCTAACCTAAGGCAACCTAATATCTCGTATGCAATATTTGAAAACATTCCTGGCCTGTCGAACCCTACTTCTCGGAGGGAACAGCATATACGTCTATAACGTCATAAATCCTAACCTAAGGCAACCTAACATTTCGGATGTAACATTTGACAACATTCCAGGCGTGTCGGTCCCTACGTCTCGGTGGTAACGTTACATGCGTCTATAACGTTATATATCCTAACCTAAGGCAACCTAACATCTCGGATGCAATATTTGACAAAATTCCTGGCCTGTCGAACCCTACTGCTCGGAGGGAACAGTATATACGTCTATAGCGGTATATATCCTAATCTAAGGCAACCTAACATCTCGGATGCAATATTTGATAACATTCCTGGCGTGTCGAACCCTAATTCTCGGTGGGAACAGTATATACGTCTATAACGTTATATATCCTAACGTAAGGCAACCTAACATCTCGGATATATTATTCTACAACATTCCAGGCGTGTCGGACCCTACTACTCGGTGGGAACATTATATGAGTCTATATCGTTGTATATCCTAATCTAAGGCAACCTATTATCTCAGACGTAATATTTTACAATATTCCTCGCATGTCGGTGCATACTTTTCGGTGGGAATATTATATGCGTCCACAACGGTCGATATCGTAATCTAAGGCAATCTAACATCTCGGATGCAATATTTGACAACATTCCTTGCCTGTCGAGCCCTACTTCTCGGAGGAAACAGTATGTACGTCTATAGCGGTATATATCCTAATCTAAGGCAACCTAACATCTCGGATGCAATATTTGACAACATTCCTTGCCTGTCGAACCCTACTCCTCGGAGGGAACACTATATACGTCTGTAACGCCATATATCCTAACCTAAGGCAACCTAGCATCTCGGATATAACATTTGACAACATTCCCGGCGTGTTGGAACCCTACGTCTCGGTGGTAACATTACGTGCGTCTATAACGTTATATATGCTAACCTAAGGCAACCTAACATCTCGGATGCAATATTTGACAACATTCCTGGCCCGTCGAACCCTACTTCTCGGACGGAACAGCATATACGTCTATAACGTCATATATCCAAACCTAAGGCAACCTAATATCTCGGATGTAACATTTGACAACATTCCAGGCATGTCGGTCCCTACGTCTCGGTGGTAACATTATATGCGTCTATAACGTTATATATCCTTATCTAATGCAACCTAACATCTCGGATGCAATATTTGACAACATTCCTGGCCTGTCGAACCCTACTTCTCGGAGGGAACAGTATATACGTCTATAACGTTATATATCCTAACCTAAGGCAACCTAACATCTCGGATGAAATATGTGACAACATTCCTGGCCTATCGATCCCTACGTCTCGCTGGTAACATTACGTGCGTCTATAACGTCATATATCCTAACCTAAGACAACCAAACATCTCGGATGTAACATTTGACAACATTCCAGGCGTGTCGGTCCCTACGTCTCGGTGGTAACATTACATGCGTCTATAACGTTATATATCCTAACCTAAGGCAACCTAACATCTCGGATGCAATATTTGACAACATTCCTGGCCTGTCGAACCCTACTACTCGGAGGGAACAGCATATACATCTATAACGTCATATATCCTAGCCTAAGGCAACCTAACATCTCGGATGTAACATTTGACAACATTCCAGGCGTGTCGGTCCCTACGTCTCGGTGGTAACATTACATGCGTCTATAACGTTATATATTCTACCCTAAGGCCAACTAACATCTCGTATGTAATATTTGACAACATTCCTGGCGTGTCGAACCCTACTTCTCGGTGGGAACAGTATATACGTCTATAACGTTATATATCCTAACCTAAGGCAACCTAACATCTCGGATATAACATTTGACAACATTCCAGGCGTGTTGGAACCCTACGTCTCGCTGGTAACATTACGTGCGTCTATAACGTTATATATGCTAACCTAAGGCAACCTAATATCTCGGATGCAATATTTGACAACATTCCTGGCCTGTCGAACCCTACTTCTCGGAGGGAACAGCATATACGTCTATAACGTCATAAATCCTAACCTAAGGCAACCTAACATTTCGGATGTAACATTTGACAACATTCCAGGCGTGTCGGTCCCTACGTCTCGGTGGTAACGTTACATGCGTCTATAACGTTATATATCCTAACCTAAGGCAACCTAACATCTCGGATGCAATATTTGACAACATTCCTGGCCTGTCGAACCCTACTTCTCGGAGGGAACAGTATATACGTCTATAACGTTATATATCCTAACCGAAGGCAACCTGACATCTCGGATGTAATATTCTACATCATTCAAGGCGTGTCGGACCCTACTTCTCGGTGGGAACATTATATGAGTCTATAACGTTGTATATCCTAATCTAAGGCAACCTATTATCTCAGACGTAATATTTTACAATATTCCTCGCGTGTCGGTGCATACTTTTCGGTGGGAATATTATATGCGTCCATAACGGTCGATATCGTAATCTAAGGCAATCTAACATCTCGGATGCAATATTTGACAACATTCCTTGCCTGTCGAACCGTACTTCTCGGAGGGAACAGTATGTACGTCTGTAACGTTATATACCCTAACCTAAGGCAACCTAACATCTCGGATGTAATATTCTACAACCTTCCAGGCGAGTCGGACCCTACTTCTCGGTGGTAACATTATATGCGTGTATAACGTTGCATATCCTAATCTAAGGCAACCTAACATCTCGGATGCAATATTTGACAACATTCCTGGCCTGTCGAACCCTACTGCTCGGAGGGAACAGTATATACGTCTATAGCGGTATATATCCTAATCTAAGGCAACCTAACATCTCGGATGCAATATTTGATAACATTCCTGGCGTGTCGAACCCTACTTCTCGGTGGGAACAGTATATACGTCTATAACGTTATATATCCTAACGTAAGGCAACCTAACATCTCGGATGTAATATTTGACAACATTCCTGGCGTGTCGGACCCTACTTCTCGGTGGGAACAGTATAAACGTCTGTAACGTCATATATCCTAACCTAAGGCAACCTAGCATCTCGGATATAACATTTGACAACATTCCAGGCATGTCGGTCCGTACGTCTCGGTGGTAACATTATATGCGTCTATAACGTTATATATCCTTATCTAAGGCAACCTAACATCTCGGATGCAATATTTGACAACATTCCTAGCCTGTCGAACCCAACTTCTCGGAAGGAATAGTATATACGTCTATAACGTTATATATCCTAACCTAACGCAACCTGACATCTCGGATGTAATATTCTACATCATTCCAGGCGTGTCGGACCCTACTTTTCGGTGGGAGCATTATATGAGTCTATAACGTTGTATTTCCTAATCTAAGGCAATCTATTATCTCAGACGTAATATTTTACAATATTCCTGGCGTGTCGGTGCATACTTTTCGGTGGGAATATTATATGCGTCTATAACGGTCGATATCGTAATCTAAGGCAACCTAACGTCTCGGATGTAACATTTGACAACATTCCAGACATGTCGGTCCCTACGTCTCGGTGGTAACATTATATGCGTCTATAACGTTATATATCCTTATCTAATGCAACCTAACATCTCGGATGCAATATTTGACAACATTCCTGGCCTGTCGAACCCTACTTCTCGGAGGGAACAGTATATACGTCTATAACGTTATATATCCTAACCTAAGGCAACCTGACATCTCGGATATATTATACTACAACATTCCAGGCGTGTCGGACCCTACTTCTCGGTGGGAACATTATATGCCTCTATAACGTTGTATATCCTAATCTAAGGCAACCTATTATCTCAGACGTAATATTTTACAATATTCCTCGCGTGTCGGTGCATACTTTTCGGTGGGAATATTATATGCGTCCATAACGGTCGATCTCGTAATCTAAGTCAATCTAACATCTCGGATGCAATATTTGACAACATTCCTTGCCTGTCGAACCCTACTTCTCGGAGGGAACAGCATATACATCTATAACGTCATATATCCTAGCCTAAGGCAACCTAACATCTCGGATGTAACATTTGACAACATTCCAGGCGTGTCGGTCCCTACGACTCGGTGGTAACATTACATGCGTCTATAACGTTATATATCCTAACCTAAGGCCAACTATCATCTCGTATGTAATATTTGACAACATTCCTGTCGTGTCGAACCCTACTTCTCGGTGGGAACAGTATATACGTCTATAGCGGTATATATCCTAACCTAAGGCAACCTAATATCTCGGATGCAATATTTGATAACATTCCTGGCGTGTCGAACCCTACTTCTCGGTGGGAACAGTATATACGTCTATAACGTTATATATCCTAACGTAAGGCAACCTAACATCTCGGATGTAATATTTCACAACATTCCTGGCGTGTCGGACCCTACTTCTCGGTGGGAACAGTATATACGTCTGTAACGTCATATATCCTAACCTAAGGCAACCTAGCATCTCGGATATAACATTTGACAACATTCCCGGCGTGTTGGAACCCTACGTCTCGGTGGTAATATTACGTGCGTCTATAACGTTATATATGCTAACCTAAGGCAACCTAACATCTCGGATGCAATATTTGACAACATTCCTGGCCTGTCGAACCCTACTTCTCGGTGGGAACAGTATATACGTCTATAACGTTATATATCCTAACCTAAGGCAACCTAACATCTCGGATATAACATTTGACAACATTCCAGGCATGTTGGAACCCTACGTCTCGCTGGTAACATTACGTGCGTCTATAACGTTATATATGCTAACCTAAGGCAACCTAATATCTCGGATGCAATATTTGACAACATTCCTGGCCTGTCGAACCCTACTTCTCGGAGGGAACAGTATATACGTCTATAACGTTATATATCCTAACCTAAGGCAACCTAACATCTCGGATGAAATATGTGACAACATTCCTGGCCTGTCGAAACCTACGTCTCGCTGGTAACATTACGTGCGTCTATAACGTCATATATCCTAACCTAAGACAACCAAACATCTCGGATGTAACATTTGACAACATTCCAGGCGTGTCGGTCCCTACGTCTCGGTGGTAACATTACATGCGTCTATAACGTTATATATCCTAACCTAAGGCAACCTAACATCTCGGATGCAATATTTGACAACATTCCTGGCCTGTCGAAATCTACTTCTCGGAGGGAACAGTATATACGTCTATAACGTTATATATCCTAACCTAAGGCAACCTAACATCTCGGATATAACATTTGACAACATTCCAGGCGTGTTGGAACCCTACGTCTCGCTGGTAACATTACGTGCGTCTATAACGTTATATATCCTAATCTAAGGCAACCTAACATCTCGGATGCAATATTTGACAACATTCCTGGCCTGTCGAACCCTACTTCTCGGAGGGAACAGCATATACATCTATAACGTCATATATCCTAGCCTAAGGCAACCTAACATCTCGGATGTAACATCTGACAACATTCCAGGCGTGTCGGTCCCTACGTCTCGGTGGTAACATTACATGCGTCTATAACGGTATATATCCTAACCTAAGGCAACCTAACATCTCGGATATAACATTTGACAACATTCCCGGCGTGTTGGAACCCTACGTCTCGGTGTTAACATTACGTGCGTCTATAACGTTATATATGCTAACCTAAGGCAACCTAACATCTCGGATGCAATATTTGACAACATTCCTGGCCTGCCAAACCCTACTTCTCGGAGGGAACAGCATATACGTCTATAGCGGTATATATCCTAATCTAAGGCCACCTAACATCTCGTATGTAATATTTGACAACATTCCTGTCGTGTCGAACCCTACTTCTCGGTGGGAACAGTATATACGTCTATAGCGGTATATATCCTAACCTAAGGCAACCTAATATCTCGGATGCAATATTTGATAACATTCCTGGCGTGTCGAACCCTACTTCTCGGTGGGAACAGTATATACGTCTATAACGTTATATATCCTAACGTAAGGCAACCTAACATCTCGGATGTAATATTTCACAACATTCCTGGCGTGTCGGACCCTACTTCTCGGTGGGAACAGTATATACGTCTGTAACGTCATATATCCTAACCTAAGGCAACCTAGCATCTCGGATATAACATTTGACAACATTCCCGGCGTGTTGGAACCCTACGTCTCGGTGGTAATATTACGTGCGTCTATAACGTTATATATGCTAACCTAAGGCAACCTAACATCTCGGATGCAATATTTGACAACATTCCTGGCCTGTCGAACTCTACTTCTCGGTGGGAACAGTATATACGTCTATAACGTTATATATCCTAACCTAAGGCAACCTAACATCTCGGATATAACATTTGACAACATTCCAGGCGTGTTGGAACCCTACGTCTCGCTGGTAACATTACGTGCGTCTATAACGTTATATATGCTAACCTAAGGCAACCTAATATCTCGGATGCAATATTTGACAACATTCCTGGCCTGTCGAACCCTACTTCTCGGAGGGAACAGTATATACGTCTATAACGTTATATATCCTAACCTAAGGCAACCTAACATCTCGGATGAAATATGTGACAACATTCCTGGCCTGTCGAAACCTACGTCTCGCTGGTAACATTACGTGCGTCTATAACGTCATATATCCTAACCTAAGACAACCAAACATCTCGGATGTAACATTTGACAACATTCCAGGCGTGTCGGTCCCTACGTCTCGGTGGTAACATTACATGCGTCTATAACGTTATATATCCTAACCTAAGGCAACCTAACATCTCGGATGCAATATTTGACAACATTCCTGGCCTGTCGAACCCTACTGCTCGGAGGGAACAGTATATACGTCTATAACGTTATATATCCTAACCTAAGGCAACCTAACATCTCGGATATAACATTTGACAACATTCCAGGCGTGTTGGAACCCTACGTCTCGCTGGTAACATTACGTGCGTCTATAACGTTATATATCCTAATCTAAGGCAACCTAACATCTCGGATGCAATATTTGACAACATTCCTGGCCTGTCGAACCCTACTTCTCGGAGGGAACAGCATATACATCTATAACGTCATATATCCTAGCCTAAGGCAACCTAACATCTCGGATGTAACATCTGACAACATTCCAGGCGTGTCGGTCCCTACGTCTCGGTGGTAACATTACATGCGTCTATAACGGTATATATCCTAACCTAAGGCAACCTAACATCTCGGATATAACATTTGACAACATTCCCGGCGTGTTGGAACCCTACGTCTCGGTGGTAACATTACGTGCGTCTATAACGTTATATATGCTAACCTAAGGCAACCTAACATCTCGGATGCAATATTTGACAACATTCCTGGCCTGCCAAACCCTACTTCTCGGAGGGAACAGCATATACGTCTATAGCGGTATATATCCTAATCTAAGGCCACCTAACATCTCGTATGTAATATTTGACAACATTCATGGCGTGTCGAACCCTACTTCTCGGTGGGAACAGTATATACGTCTATAACGTTATATATCCTAACGTAAGGCAACCTAACATCTCGGATGTAATATTTGACAACATTCCTGGCGTGTCGGACCCTACTTCTCGGTGGGAACAGTATATACGTCTGTAACGTCATATATCCTAACCTAAGGCAACCTAGCATCTCGGATATAACATTTGACAACATTCCCGGCGTGTTGGAACCCTACGTCTCGGTGGTAATATTACGTGCGTCTATAACGTTATATATGCTAACCTAAGGCAACCTAACATCTCGGATGCAATATTTGACAACATTCCTGGCCTGTCGAAACCTACTTCTCGGAGGGAACAGCATATACGTCTATAACGTCATATATCCTAACCTAAGGCAACCTAACATCTCGGATGTAACATTTGACAACATTCCAGGTGTGTCGGTCCCTACGTCTCGGTGGGAAGGTTACATGCGTCTATAACGTTATATATCCTAACCTAAGGCAACCTAACATCTCGGATGTAACATTTGACAACATTCCAGGCATGTCGGTCCGTACGTCTCGGTGGTAACATTATATGCGTCTATAACGTTATATATCCTTATCTAAGGCAACCTAACATCTCGGATGCAATATTTGACAACATTCCTAGCCTGTCGAACCCTACTTCTCGGAGGGAACAGTATATACGTCTATAACGTTATATATCCTTACCTAACGCAACCTGACATTTCGGATGTAATATTCTACATCATTCCAGGCGTGTCGGACCCTACTTTTCGGTGGGAACATTATATGAGTCTATAACGTTGTATTTCCTAATCTAAGGCAATCTATTATCTCAGACGTAATATTTTACAATATTCCTGGCGTGTCGGTGCATACTTTTCGGTGGGAATATTATATGCGTCTATAACGGTCGATATCGTAATCTAAGGCAACCTAACATCTCGGACGCCATATTTGACAACATTCCTGGCCTGTCGAAACCTACTTCTCGGAGGGAACAGTATATACGTCTATAACGTTATATATCCTAACCGAAGGCAACCTGACATCTCGGATGTAATATTCTACATCATTCAAGGCGTGTCGGACCCTACTTCTCGGAGGGAACAGTATATACGTCTATAACGTTATATATCCTTACCTAACGCAACCTGACATTTCGGATGTAATATTCTACAACATTCCAGGCGTGTCGGACCCTACTTCTCGGTGGGAACATTATATGCCTCTATAACGTTGTATATCCTAATCTAAGGCAACCTAACATCTCGGATGCAATATTTGACAACATTCCTGGCCTGTCGAACCCTACATCTCGGAGGGAACAGTATATACGTCTATAGCGGTATATATCCTAATCTAAGGCAACCTAACATCTCGGATGCAATATTTGACAACATTCCTGGCCTGTCGTACCCTACTTCTCGGAGGGAACAGTATATACGTCTATAACGTTATATATCCTAACCGAAGGCAACCTGACATCTCGGATGTAATATTCTACATCATTCAAGGCGTGTCGGTCCCTACTTCTCGGTGGGAACATTATATGAGTCTATAACGTTGTATATCCTAATCTAAGGCAACCTATTATCTCAGACGTAATATTTTACAATATTCCTCGCGTGTCGGTGCATACTTTTCGGTGGGAATATTATATGCGTCCACAACGGTCGATATCGTAATCTAAGGCAATCTAACATCTCGGATGCAATATTTGACAACATTCCTTGCCTGTCGAACCCTACTTCTCGGAGGGAACAGCATATACATCTATAACGTCATATATCCTAGCCTAAGGCAACCTAACATCTCGGATGTAATATTCTACAACCTTCCAGGCGTGTCGGACCCTACTTCTCGGTGGTAACATTATATGCGTCTATAACGTTGCATATCCTAATCTAAGGCAACCTAACATCTCGGATGCAATATTTGACAACATTCCTGGCCTGTCGAACCCTACTGCTCGGATGGAACAGTATATACGTCTATAGCGGTATATATCCTAATCTAAGGCAACCTAACATCTCGGATGCAATATTTGATAACATTCCTGGCGTGTCGAACCCTACTTCTCGGTGGGAACAGTATATACGTCTATAACGTTATATATCCTAACGTAAGGCAACCTAACATCTCGGATGTAATATTTGACAACATTCCTGGCGTGTTGGACCCTACTTCTCGGTGGGAACAGTATATACGTCTGTAACGTCATATATCCTAACCTAAGGCAACCTAGCATCTCGGATATAACATTTGACAACATTCCCGGCGTGTTGGAACCCTACGTCTCGGTGGTAACATTACGTGCGTCTATAACGTTATATATGCTAACCTAAGGCAACGTAACATCTCGGATGCAATATTTGACAACATTCCTGGCCTGTCGAACCCTACTTCTCGGAGGGAACAGCATATACGTCTATAACGTCATATATCCTAACCTAAGGCAACCTAACATCTCGGATGTAACATTTGACAACATTCCAGGCATGTCGGTCCCTACGTCTCGGTGGTAACATTATATGCGTCTATAACGTTATATATCCTTATCTAATGCAACCTAACATCTCGGATGCAATATTTGACAACATTCCTGGCCTGTCGAACCCTACTTCTCGGAGGGAACAGTATATACGTCTATAACGTGATATATCCTAACCTAAGGCAACCTGATATCTCGGATATATTATTCTACAACATTCCAGGCGTGTCGGACCCTACTTCTCGGTGCGAACATTATATGCCTCTATAACGTTGTATATCCTAATCTAAGGCAACCTAACATCTCGGATGCAATATTTGACAACATTCCTGGCCTGTCGAACCCTACATCTCGGAGGGAACAGTATATACGTCTATAGCGGTATATATCCTAATCTAAGGCAACCTAACATCTCGGATGCAATATTTGACAACATTCCTGGCCTGTCGAACCCTACTTCTCGGAGGGAACAGTATATACGTCTATAACGTTATATATCCTAACCGAAGGCAACCTGACATCTCGGATGTAATATTCTACATCATTCAAGGCGTGTCGGACCCTACTTCTCGGTGGGAACATTATATGAGTCTATAACGTTGTATATCCTAATCTAAGGCAACCTATTATCTCAGACGTAATATTTTACAATATTCCTCGCGTGTCGGTGCATACTTTTCGGTGGGAATATTATATGCGTCCATAACGGTCGATATCGTAATCTAAGGCAATCTAACATCTCGGATGCAATATTTGACAACATTCCTTGCCTGTCGAACCCTACTTCTCGGAGGGAACAGTATGTACGTCTGTAACGTTATATATCCTAACCTAAGGCAACCTAACATCTCGGATGCAATATTTGACAACATTCCTGGCCTGTCGAAACTTACTTCTCGGAGGGAACAGCATATACATCTATAACGTCATATATCCTAGCCTAAGGCAACCTAACATCTTGGATGTAACATTTGACAACATTCCAGGCGTGTCGGTCCCTACGTCTCGGTGGTAACATTACATGCGTCTATAACGTTATATATCCTAACCTACGGCCAACTAACATCTGGTATGTAATATTTGACAACATTCCTGGCGTGTCGAACCCTACTTCTCGGAGCGAACTTTATATACGTCTATAGCGGTATATATCCTAATCTAAGGCAACCTAACATCTCGGATGCAATATTTGACAACATTCCTGGCCTGTCGAACCCTACTTCTCGGAGGGAACAGTATATACGTCTATAACGTTATATATCCTAACCTAAGGCAACCTGACATCTCGGATATACTATTCTACAACATTCCAGGCGTGTCGGACCCTACTTCTCGGTGGGAACATTATATGCGTCTATAACGTTGTATATCCTAATCTAAGGCAACCTAACATCTCGGATGCAATATTTGACAACATTCCTGGCCTGTCGAACCCTACATCTCCGTGGTAACATTACATGCGTCTATAACGTTATATATCCTAACCTAAGGCAACCTAACATCTCGGATGCAATATTTGACAACATTCCTGGCCTGTCGTACCCTACTTCTCGGAGGGAACAGTATATACGTCTATAACGTTATATATCCTAACCGAAGGCAACCTGACATCTCGGATGTAATATTCTACATCATTCAAGGCGTGTCGGTCCCTACTTCTCGGTGGGAACATTATATGAGTCTATAACGTTGTATATCCTAATCTAAGGCAACCTATTATCTCAGACGTAATATTTTACAATATTCCTCGCGTGTCGGTGCATACTTTTCGGTGGGAATATTATATGCGTCCACAACGGTCGATATCGTAATCTAAGGCAATCTAACATCTCGGATGCAATATTTGACAACATTCCTTGCCTGTCGAACCCTACTTCTCGGAGGGAACAGCATATACATCTATAACGTCATATATCCTAGCCTAAGGCAACCTAACATCTCGGATGTAATATTCTACAACCTTCCAGGCGTGTCGGACCCTACTTCTCGGTCGTAACATTATATGCGTCTATAACGTTGCATATCCTAATCTAAGGCAACCTAACATCTCGGATGCAATATTTGACAACATTCCTGGCCTGTCGAACCCTACTGCTCGGATGGAACAGTATATACGTCTATAGCGGTATATATCCTAATCTAAGGCAACCTAACATCTCGGATGCAATATTTGATAACATTCCTGGCGTGTCGAACCCTACTTCTCGGTGGGAACAGTATATACGTCTATAACGTTATATATCCTAACGTAAGGCAACCTAACATCTCGGATGTAATATTTGACAACATTCCTGGCGTGTTGGACCCTACTTCTCGGTGGGAACAGTATATACGTCTGTAACGTCATATATCCTAACCTAAGGCAACCTAGCATCTCGGATATAACATTTGACAACATTCCCGGCGTGTTGGAACCCTACGTCTCGGTGGTAACATTACGTGCGTCTATAACGTTATATATGCTAACCTAAGGCAACGTAACATCTCGGATGCAATATTTGACAACATTCCTGGCCTGTCGAACCCTACTTCTCGGAGGGAACAGCATATACGTCTATAACGTCATATATCCTAACCTAAGGCAACCTAACATCTCGGATGTAATATTTGACAACATTCCTGGCCTGTCGAACCCTACTTCTCGGAGGGAACAGTATATACGTCTATAACGTTATATATCCTAACCTAAGGCAACCTGACATCTCGGATATATTATTCTACAACATTCCAGGCGTGTCGGACCCTACTTCTCGGTGCGAACATTATATGCCTCTATAACGTTGTATATCCTAATCTAAGGCAACCTAACATCTCGGATGCAATATTTGACAACATTCCTGGCCTGTCGAACCCTACATCTCGGAGGGAACTTTATATACGTCTATAGCGGTATATATCCTAATCTAAGGCAACCTAACATCTCGGATGCAATATTTGACAACATTCCTGGCCTGTCGAACCCTACTTCTCGGAGGGAACAGTATATACGTCTATAACGTTATATATCCTAACCTAAGGCAACCTGACATCTCGGATATACTATTCTACAACATTCCAGGCGTGTCGGACCCTACTTCTCGGTGGGAACATTATATGCGTCTATAACGTTGTATATCCTAATCTAAGGCAACCTAACATCTCGGATGCAATATTTGACAACATTCCTGGCCTGTCGAACCCTACATCTCCGTGGTAACATTACATGCGTCTATAACGTTATATATCCTAACCTAAGGCAACCTACCACCTCGGATGCAATATTTGACAACATTCCTGGCCTGTCGAACCATACTTCTCGGAGGGAACAGCATATACCTCTATAACGTCATATATCCTAGCCTAAGGCAACCTAACATCTCGGATGTAATATTTGACAACATTCCAGGCGTGTCGGTCCCTACGTCTCGGTGGTAACATTACATGCGTCTATAACGGTATATATCCTAATCTTAGGCAACCTGACATCTCGGATGTAACATTTTACCACATTCCAGGCGTGTCGGTCCCTACGTCTCGGTGGTAACATTACATGCGTCTATAACGTTATATATCCTAACCTAAGGCCAACTAACATCTGGTATGTAATATTTGACAACATTCCTGGCGTGCCGAACCCTACTTCTCGGTGGGAACAGTATATACGTCTATAACGTTATATATCCTAACCTAAGGCAACCTAACATCTCGGATGCAATATTTGACAACACTCCTGGCCTGTCGAACCCTACTTCTCGGAGGGAACAGTATATACGTCTATAACGTCATATATCCTAACCTAAGGCAACCTAACATCTCGTATGTAACATTTGACAACATTCCAGGCATTTCGGTCCCTACGTCTCGGTGGTAACATTACATGCGTCTATAACGTTATATATCCTTATCTAAGGCGACCTAACATCTCGGATGCAATATTTGACAACATTCCTGGCCTGTCGAGCCCTACTGCTCGGAGGGAACAGTATATACGTCTATAGCGGTATATATCCTAATCTAAGGCAACCTAACATCTCGGATGCAATATTTGATAACATTCCTGGCGTGTCGAACTCTACTTCTCGGTGGGAACAGTATATACGTCTATAACGTTATATATCCTAACGTAAGGCAACCTAACGTCTCGGATGTAACATTTGACAACATTCCATCCGTGTCGGTCCCTACGTCTCGGTGGTAACATTACATGCGTCTATAACGGTATATTTCCTAATCTAAGGCAACCTAACATCTCGGATGCAATATTTGACAACATTCCTGGCCTGTCGAACCCTACTGCTCGGAGGGAACAGTATATACATCTATAACGGTATATATCCTAATCTAAGGCAACCTAACATCTCGGATGAAATATGTGACAACATTCCTGGCCTGTCGAACCCTACATCTCGGAGGGAACAGTATATACGTCTGTAACGTCATATATCCTAACCTAAGACAACCTAACATCTCGGATGTAACATTTGACAACATTCCAGGCGTGTCGGTCCCTACGTCTCGGTGGTAACATTACATGCGTCTAAAACGTTATATATCCTTATCTGAGGCAACCTAACATCTTGGATGCAATATTTGACAACATTCCTAGCCTGTCGAACCTTACGTCTCGGTGGTAACATTACATGCGTCTATAACGGTATATTTCCTAATCTAAGGCAACCTAACATCTCGGATGCAATATTTGACAACATTCCTGGCCTGCCGAACCCTACTTCTCGGAGGGAACAGCATATACATCTATAACGTCATATATCCTAGCCTAAGGCAACCTAACATTTCGGATGTAACATTTGACAACATTCCAGGCGTATCGGTCCCTACGTCTCGGTGGTAACATTACATGCGTCTATAACGTTATATATCCTAACCTAAGGCCAACTAACATCTCGTATGTAATATTTGACAACATTCCTGGCGTGTCGAACCCTACTTCTCGGTGGGAACAGTATATACGTCTATAACGTTATATATCCTAACCTAAGGCAACCTAACATCTCGGATGAAATATGTGACAACATTCCTGGCCTGTCGAACCCTACTTCTCGGAGGGAACAGTATATACGTCTATAACGTCATATATCCTAACCTAAGGCAACCTAACATCTCGGATGTAACATTTGACAACATTCCAGGCATGTCGGTCCCTACGTCTCGGTGGTAACATTATATGCGTCTATAACGTTATATATCCTTATCTAATGCAACCTAACATCTCGGATGCAATATTTGACAACATTCCTGGCCCGTCGAACCCTACTTCTCGGAGGGAACAGTATATACGCCTATAACGTTATATATCCTAACCTAAGGCAACCTGACATCTCGGATATATTATTCTACAACATTCCAGGCGTGTCGGACCCTACTTCTCGGTGGGAACATTATATGCGTCTATAACGTTGTATATCCTAATCTAAGGCAACCTAACATCTCGGATGCAATATTTGACAACATTCCTGGCCTGTCGAACCCTACGTCTCGGTGGTAACATTATATGCGTCTATAACGTTATATATCCTTATCTAAGGCAACCTAACATCTCGGATGTAACATTTGACAACATTCCAGGTGTGTCGGTCCCTACGTCTCGGTGGGAAGGTTACATGCGTCTATAACGTTATATATCCTAACCTAAGGCAACCTAACATCTCGGATGTAACATTTGACAACATTCCAGGCATGTCGGTCCGTACGTCTCGGTGGTAACATTATATGCGTCTATAACGTTATATATCCTTATCTAAGGCAACCTAACATCTCGGATGCAATATTTGACAACATTCCTAGCCTGTCGAACCCTACTTCTCGGAGGGAACAGTATATACGTCTATAACGTTATATATCCTTACCTAACGCAACCTGACATTTCGGATGTAATATTCTACATCATTCCAGGCGTGTCGGACCCTACTTTTCGGTGGGAACATTATATGAGTCTATAACGTTGTATTTCCTAATCTAAGGCAATCTATTATCTCAGACGTAATATTTTACAATATTCCTGGCGTGTCGGTGCATACTTTTCGGTGGGAATATTATATGCGTCTATAACGGTCGATATCGTAATCTAAGGCAACCTAACATCTCGGACGCCATATTTGACAACATTCCTGGCCTGTCGAAACCTACTTCTCGGAGGGAACAGTATATACGTCTATAACGTTATATATCCTAACCGAAGGCAACCTGACATCTCGGATGTAATATTCTACATCATTCAAGGCGTGTCGGACCCTACTTCTCGGAGGGAACAGTATATACGTCTATAACGTTATATATCCTTACCTAACGCAACCTGACATTTCGGATGTAATATTCTACAACATTCCAGGCGTGTCGGACCCTACTTCTCGGTGGGAACATTATATGCCTCTATAACGTTGTATATCCTAATCTAAGGCAACCTAACATCTCGGATGCAATATTTGACAACATTCCTGGCCTGTCGAACCCTACATCTCGGAGGGAACAGTATATACGTCTATAGCGGTATATATCCTAATCTAAGGCAACCTAACATCTCGGATGCAATATTTGACAACATTCCTGGCCTGTCGTACCCTACTTCTCGGAGGGAACAGTATATACGTCTATAACGTTATATATCCTAACCGAAGGCAACCTGACATCTCGGATGTAATATTCTACATCATTCAAGGCGTGTCGGTCCCTACTTCTCGGTGGGAACATTATATGAGTCTATAACGTTGTATATCCTAATCTAAGGCAACCTATTATCTCAGACGTAATATTTTACAATATTCCTCGCGTGTCGGTGCATACTTTTCGGTGGGAATATTATATGCGTCCACAACGGTCGATATCGTAATCTAAGGCAATCTAACATCTCGGATGCAATATTTGACAACATTCCTTGCCTGTCGAACCCTACTTCTCGGAGGGAACAGCATATACATCTATAACGTCATATATCCTAGCCTAAGGCAACCTAACATCTCGGATGTAATATTCTACAACCTTCCAGGCGTGTCGGACCCTACTTCTCGGTGGTAACATTATATGCGTCTATAACGTTGCATATCCTAATCTAAGGCAACCTAACATCTCGGATGCAATATTTGACAACATTCCTGGCCTGTCGAACCCTACTGCTCGGATGGAACAGTATATACGTCTATAGCGGTATATATCCTAATCTAAGGCAACCTAACATCTCGGATGCAATATTTGATAACATTCCTGGCGTGTCGAACCCTACTTCTCGGTGGGAACAGTATATACGTCTATAACGTTATATATCCTAACGTAAGGCAACCTAACATCTCGGATGTAATATTTGACAACATTCCTGGCGTGTTGGACCCTACTTCTCGGTGGGAACAGTATATACGTCTGTAACGTCATATATCCTAACCTAAGGCAACCTAGCATCTCGGATATAACATTTGACAACATTCCCGGCGTGTTGGAACCCTACGTCTCGGTGGTAACATTACGTGCGTCTATAACGTTATATATGCTAACCTAAGGCAACGTAACATCTCGGATGCAATATTTGACAACATTCCTGGCCTGTCGAACCCTACTTCTCGGAGGGAACAGCATATACGTCTATAACGTCATATATCCTAACCTAAGGCAACCTAACATCTCGGATGTAACATTTGACAACATTCCAGGCATGTCGGTCCCTACGTCTCGGTGGTAACATTATATGCGTCTATAACGTTATATATCCTTATCTAATGCAACCTAACATCTCGGATGCAATATTTGACAACATTCCTGGCCTGTCGAACCCTACTTCTCGGAGGGAACAGTATATACGTCTATAACGTGATATATCCTAACCTAAGGCAACCTGATATCTCGGATATATTATTCTACAACATTCCAGGCGTGTCGGACCCTACTTCTCGGTGCGAACATTATATGCCTCTATAACGTTGTATATCCTAATCTAAGGCAACCTAACATCTCGGATGCAATATTTGACAACATTCCTGGCCTGTCGAACCCTACATCTCGGAGGGAACAGTATATACGTCTATAGCGGTATATATCCTAATCTAAGGCAACCTAACATCTCGGATGCAATATTTGACAACATTCCTGGCCTGTCGAACCCTACTTCTCGGAGGGAACAGTATATACGTCTATAACGTTATATATCCTAACCGAAGGCAACCTGACATCTCGGATGTAATATTCTACATCATTCAAGGCGTGTCGGACCCTACTTCTCGGTGGGAACATTATATGAGTCTATAACGTTGTATATCCTAATCTAAGGCAACCTATTATCTCAGACGTAATATTTTACAATATTCCTCGCGTGTCGGTGCATACTTTTCGGTGGGAATATTATATGCGTCCATAACGGTCGATATCGTAATCTAAGGCAATCTAACATCTCGGATGCAATATTTGACAACATTCCTTGCCTGTCGAACCCTACTTCTCGGAGGGAACAGTATGTACGTCTGTAACGTTATATATCCTAACCTAAGGCAACCTAACATCTCGGATGCAATATTTGACAACATTCCTGGCCTGTCGAAACTTACTTCTCGGAGGGAACAGCATATACATCTATAACGTCATATATCCTAGCCTAAGGCAACCTAACATCTTGGATGTAACATTTGACAACATTCCAGGCGTGTCGGTCCCTACGTCTCGGTGGTAACATTACATGCGTCTATAACGTTATATATCCTAACCTACGGCCAACTAACATCTGGTATGTAATATTTGACAACATTCCTGGCGTGTCGAACCCTACTTCTCGGAGCGAACTTTATATACGTCTATAGCGGTATATATCCTAATCTAAGGCAACCTAACATCTCGGATGCAATATTTGACAACATTCCTGGCCTGTCGAACCCTACTTCTCGGAGGGAACAGTATATACGTCTATAACGTTATATATCCTAACCTAAGGCAACCTGACATCTCGGATATACTATTCTACAACATTCCAGGCGTGTCGGACCCTACTTCTCGGTGGGAACATTATATGCGTCTATAACGTTGTATATCCTAATCTAAGGCAACCTAACATCTCGGATGCAATATTTGACAACATTCCTGGCCTGTCGAACCCTACATCTCCGTGGTAACATTACATGCGTCTATAACGTTATATATCCTAACCTAAGGCAACCTAACATCTCGGATGCAATATTTGACAACATTCCTGGCCTGTCGTACCCTACTTCTCGGAGGGAACAGTATATACGTCTATAACGTTATATATCCTAACCGAAGGCAACCTGACATCTCGGATGTAATATTCTACATCATTCAAGGCGTGTCGGTCCCTACTTCTCGGTGGGAACATTATATGAGTCTATAACGTTGTATATCCTAATCTAAGGCAACCTATTATCTCAGACGTAATATTTTACAATATTCCTCGCGTGTCGGTGCATACTTTTCGGTGGGAATATTATATGCGTCCACAACGGTCGATATCGTAATCTAAGGCAATCTAACATCTCGGATGCAATATTTGACAACATTCCTTGCCTGTCGAACCCTACTTCTCGGAGGGAACAGCATATACATCTATAACGTCATATATCCTAGCCTAAGGCAACCTAACATCTCGGATGTAATATTCTACAACCTTCCAGGCGTGTCGGACCCTACTTCTCGGTCGTAACATTATATGCGTCTATAACGTTGCATATCCTAATCTAAGGCAACCTAACATCTCGGATGCAATATTTGACAACATTCCTGGCCTGTCGAACCCTACTGCTCGGATGGAACAGTATATACGTCTATAGCGGTATATATCCTAATCTAAGGCAACCTAACATCTCGGATGCAATATTTGATAACATTCCTGGCGTGTCGAACCCTACTTCTCGGTGGGAACAGTATATACGTCTATAACGTTATATATCCTAACGTAAGGCAACCTAACATCTCGGATGTAATATTTGACAACATTCCTGGCGTGTTGGACCCTACTTCTCGGTGGGAACAGTATATACGTCTGTAACGTCATATATCCTAACCTAAGGCAACCTAGCATCTCGGATATAACATTTGACAACATTCCCGGCGTGTTGGAACCCTACGTCTCGGTGGTAACATTACGTGCGTCTATAACGTTATATATGCTAACCTAAGGCAACGTAACATCTCGGATGCAATATTTGACAACATTCCTGGCCTGTCGAACCCTACTTCTCGGAGGGAACAGCATATACGTCTATAACGTCATATATCCTAACCTAAGGCAACCTAACATCTCGGATGTAATATTTGACAACATTCCTGGCCTGTCGAACCCTACTTCTCGGAGGGAACAGTATATACGTCTATAACGTTATATATCCTAACCTAAGGCAACCTGACATCTCGGATATATTATTCTACAACATTCCAGGCGTGTCGGACCCTACTTCTCGGTGCGAACATTATATGCCTCTATAACGTTGTATATCCTAATCTAAGGCAACCTAACATCTCGGATGCAATATTTGACAACATTCCTGGCCTGTCGAACCCTACATCTCGGAGGGAACTTTATATACGTCTATAGCGGTATATATCCTAATCTAAGGCAACCTAACATCTCGGATGCAATATTTGACAACATTCCTGGCCTGTCGAACCCTACTTCTCGGAGGGAACAGTATATACGTCTATAACGTTATATATCCTAACCTAAGGCAACCTGACATCTCGGATATACTATTCTACAACATTCCAGGCGTGTCGGACCCTACTTCTCGGTGGGAACATTATATGCGTCTATAACGTTGTATATCCTAATCTAAGGCAACCTAACATCTCGGATGCAATATTTGACAACATTCCTGGCCTGTCGAACCCTACATCTCCGTGGTAACATTACATGCGTCTATAACGTTATATATCCTAACCTAAGGCAACCTACCACCTCGGATGCAATATTTGACAACATTCCTGGCCTGTCGAACCATACTTCTCGGAGGGAACAGCATATACCTCTATAACGTCATATATCCTAGCCTAAGGCAACCTAACATCTCGGATGTAATATTTGACAACATTCCAGGCGTGTCGGTCCCTACGTCTCGGTGGTAACATTACATGCGTCTATAACGGTATATATCCTAATCTTAGGCAACCTGACATCTCGGATGTAACATTTTACCACATTCCAGGCGTGTCGGTCCCTACGTCTCGGTGGTAACATTACATGCGTCTATAACGTTATATATCCTAACCTAAGGCCAACTAACATCTGGTATGTAATATTTGACAACATTCCTGGCGTGCCGAACCCTACTTCTCGGTGGGAACAGTATATACGTCTATAACGTTATATATCCTAACCTAAGGCAACCTAACATCTCGGATGCAATATTTGACAACACTCCTGGCCTGTCGAACCCTACTTCTCGGAGGGAACAGTATATACGTCTATAACGTCATATATCCTAACCTAAGGCAACCTAACATCTCGTATGTAACATTTGACAACATTCCAGGCATTTCGGTCCCTACGTCTCGGTGGTAACATTACATGCGTCTATAACGTTATATATCCTTATCTAAGGCGACCTAACATCTCGGATGCAATATTTGACAACATTCCTGGCCTGTCGAGCCCTACTGCTCGGAGGGAACAGTATATACGTCTATAGCGGTATATATCCTAATCTAAGGCAACCTAACATCTCGGATGCAATATTTGATAACATTCCTGGCGTGTCGAACTCTACTTCTCGGTGGGAACAGTATATACGTCTATAACGTTATATATCCTAACGTAAGGCAACCTAACGTCTCGGATGTAACATTTGACAACATTCCATCCGTGTCGGTCCCTACGTCTCGGTGGTAACATTACATGCGTCTATAACGGTATATTTCCTAATCTAAGGCAACCTAACATCTCGGATGCAATATTTGACAACATTCCTGGCCTGTCGAACCCTACTGCTCGGAGGGAACAGTATATACATCTATAACGGTATATATCCTAATCTAAGGCAACCTAACATCTCGGATGAAATATGTGACAACATTCCTGGCCTGTCGAACCCTACATCTCGGAGGGAACAGTATATACGTCTGTAACGTCATATATCCTAACCTAAGACAACCTAACATCTCGGATGTAACATTTGACAACATTCCAGGCGTGTCGGTCCCTACGTCTCGGTGGTAACATTACATGCGTCTAAAACGTTATATATCCTTATCTGAGGCAACCTAACATCTTGGATGCAATATTTGACAACATTCCTAGCCTGTCGAACCCTACGTCTCGGTGGTAACATTACATGCGTCTATAACGGTATATTTCCTAATCTAAGGCAACCTAACATCTCGGATGCAATATTTGACAACATTCCTGGCCTGCCGAACCCTACTTCTCGGAGGGAACAGCATATACATCTATAACGTCATATATCCTAGCCTAAGGCAACCTAACATTTCGGATGTAACATTTGACAACATTCCAGGCGTATCGGTCCCTACGTCTCGGTGGTAACATTACATGCGTCTATAACGTTATATATCCTAACCTAAGGCCAACTAACATCTCGTATGTAATATTTGACAACATTCCTGGCGTGTCGAACCCTACTTCTCGGTGGGAACAGTATATACGTCTATAACGTTATATATCCTAACCTAAGGCAACCTAACATCTCGGATGAAATATGTGACAACATTCCTGGCCTGTCGAACCCTACTTCTCGGAGGGAACAGTATATACGTCTATAACGTCATATATCCTAACCTAAGGCAACCTAACATCTCGGATGTAACATTTGACAACATTCCAGGCATGTCGGTCCCTACGTCTCGGTGGTAACATTATATGCGTCTATAACGTTATATATCCTTATCTAATGCAACCTAACATCTCGGATGCAATATTTGACAACATTCCTGGCCCGTCGAACCCTACTTCTCGGAGGGAACAGTATATACGCCTATAACGTTATATATCCTAACCTAAGGCAACCTGACATCTCGGATATGTTATTCTACAACATTCCAGGCGTGTCGGACCCTACTTCTCGGTGGGAACATTATATGCGTCTATAACGTTGTATATCCTAATCTAAGGCAACCTAACATCTCGGATGCAATATTTGACAACATTCCTGGCCTGTCGAACCCTACGTCTCGGTGGTAACATTATATGCGTCTATAACGTTATATATCCTTATCTAAGGCAACCTAACATCTCGGATGCAATATTTGACAACATTCCTAGCCTGTCGAACCCTACCTCTCGGTGGTAACATTACATGCGTCTATAACGGTATATTTCCTAATCTAAGGCAACCTAACATCTCGGATGCAATATTTGACAACATTCCTGGCGTGTCGAACCCTACTTCTCGGTGGGAACAGTATATACGTCTATAACGTTATATATCCTAACCTAAGGCAACCTAACATCTCGGATGTAACATTTGACAACATTCCAGGCATTTCGGTCCCTACGTCTCGGTGGTAACATTACATGCGTCTATAACGCTATATATCCTTATCTAAGGCAACCTAACATCTCGGATGCAATATTTGACAACATTCCTGGCCTGTCGAGCCCTACTGCTCGGAGGGAACAGTATATACGTCTATAGCGGTATATATCCTAATCTAAGGCAACCTAACATCTCGGATGCAATATTTGATAACATTCCTGGCGTGTCGAACCCTACTTCTCGGTGGGAACAGTATATACGTCTATAACGTTATATATCCTAACGTAAGGCAACCTAACGTCTCGGATGTAACATTTGACAACATTCCATCCGTGTCGGTCCCTACGTCTCGGTGGTAACATTACATGCGTCTATAACGGTATATTTCCTAATCTAAGGCAACCTAACATCTCGGATGCAATATTTGACAACATTCCTGGCCTGTCGAACCCTACTGCTCGGAGGGAACAGTATATACATCTATAACGGTATATATCCTAATCTAAGGCAACCTAACATCTCGGATGAATTATGTGACAACATTCCTGGCCTGTCGAACCCTACATCTCGGAGGGAACAGTATATACGTCTGTAACGTCATATATCCTAACCTAAGACAACCTAACATCTCGGATGTAACATTTGACAACATTCCAGGCGTGTCGGTCCCTACGTCTCGGTGGTAACATTACATGCGTCTATAACGTTATATATCCTTATCTGAGGCAACCTAACATCTTGGATGCAATATTTGACAACATTCCTAGCCTGTCGAACCCTACGTCTCGGTGGTAACATTACATGCGTCTATAACGGTATATTTCCTAATCTAAGGCAACCTAACATCTCGGATGCAATATTTGACAACATTCCTGGCCTGTCGAACCCTACTTCTCGGAGGGAACAGCATATACATCTATAACGTCATATATCCTAGCCTAAGGCAACCTAACATTTCGGATGTAACATTTTACCACATTCCAGGCGTGTCGGTCCCTACGTCTCGGTGGTAACATTACATGCGTCTATAACGTTATATATCCTAACCTAAGGCCAACTAACATCTGGTATGTAATATTTGACAACATTCCTGGCGTGTCGAACCCTACTTCTCGGTGGGAACAGTATATACGTCTATAACGTTATATATCCTAACCTAAGGCAACCTAACATCTCGGATGTAACATTTGACAACATTCCAGGCATGTCGGTCCCTACGTCTCGGTGGTAACATTATATGCGTCTATAACGTTATATATCCTTATCTAATGCAACCTAACATCTCGGATGCAATATTTGACAACATTCCTGGCCTGTCGAACCCTACATCTCGGAGGGAACTTTATATACGTCTATAGCGGTATATATCCTAATCTAAGGCAACCTAACATCTCGGATGCAATATTTGACAACATTCCTGGCCTGTCGAACCCTACTTCTCGGAGGGAACAGTATATACGTCTATAACGTTATATATCCTAACCTAAGGCAACCTGACATCTCGGATATATTATTCTACAACATTCCAGGCGTGTCGGACCCTACTTCTCGGTGGGAACATTATATGCGTCTATAACGTTGTATATCCTAATCTAAGGCAACCTAACATCTCGGATGCAATATTTGACAACATTCCTGGCCTGTCGAACCCTACATCTCCGTGGTAACATTACATGCGTCTATAACGTTATATATCCCAACCTAAGGCAACCTAACATCTCGGATGCAATATTTGACAACATTCCTGGCCTGTCGAACCATACTTCTCGGAGGGAACAGCATATACCTCTATAACGTCATATATCCTAGCCTAAGGCAACCTAACGTCTCGGATGTAACATTTGACAACATTCCAGGCGTGTCGGTCCCTACGTCTCGGTGGTAACATTACATGCGTCTATAACGGTATATATCCTAATCTTAGGCAACCTGACATCTCGGATGTAACATTTTACCACATTCCAGGCGTGTCGGTCCCTACGTCTCGGTGGTAACATTACATGCGTCTATAACGTTATATATCCTAACCTAAGGCCAACTAACATCTCGGATGCAATATTTGACAACATTCCTGGCCTGTCGAACCCTACTGCTCGGAGGGAACAGTATATACATCTATAACGGTATATATCCTAACCTAAGGCAACCTAACATCTCGTATGTAACATTTGACAACATTCCAGGCATTTCGGTCCCTACGTCTCGGTGGTAACATTACATGCGTCTATAACGTTATATATCCTTATCTAAGGCAACCTAACATCTCGGATGCAATATTTGACAACATTCCTGGCCTGTCGAGCCCTACTGCTCGCAGGGAACAGTATATACGTCTATAGCGGTATATATCCTAATCTAAGGCAACCTAACATCTCGGATGCAATATTTGATAACATTCCTGGCGTGTCGAACTCTACTTCTCGGTGGGAACAGTATATACGTCTATAACGTTATATATCCTAACGTAAGGCAACCTAACGTCTCGGATGTAACATTTGACAACATTCCAGGCGTGTCGGTCCCTACGTCTCGGTGGTAACATTACATGCGTCTATAACGGTATATTTCCTAATCTAAGGCAACCTAACATCTCGGATGCAATATTTGACAACATTCCTGGCCTGTCGAACCCTACTGCTCGGAGGGAACAGTATATACATCTATAACGGTATATATCCTAATCTAAGGCAACCTAACATCTCGGATGAAATATGTGACAACATTCCTGGCCTGTCGAACCCTACATCTCGGAGGGAACAGTATATACGTCTGTAACGTCATATATCCTAACCTAAGACAACCTAACATCTCGGATGTAACATTTGACAACATTCCAGGCGTGTCGGTCCCTACGTCTCGGTGGTAACATTACATGCGTCTATAACGTTATATATCCTTATCTGAGGCAACCTAACATCTTGTATGCAATATTTGACAACATTCCTAGCCTGTCGAACCCTACGTCTCGGTGGTAACATTACATGCGTCTATAACGGTATATTTCCTAATCTAAGGCAACCTAACATCTCGGATGCAATATTTGACAACATTCCTGGCCTGTCGAACCCTACTTCTCGGAGGGAACAGCATATACATCTATAACGTCATATATCCTAGCCTAAGGCAACCTAACATTTCGGATGTAACATTTGACAACATTCCAGGCGTGTCGGTCCCTACGTCTCGGTGGTAACATTACATGCGTCTATAACGTTATATATCCTAACCTAAGGCCAACTAACATCTCGTATGTAATATTTGACAACATTCCTGGCGTGTCGAACCCTACATCTCGGTGGGAACAGTATATACGTCTATAACGTTATATATCCTAACCTAAGGCAACCTAACATCTCGGATGAAATATGTGACAACATTCCTGGCCTGTCGAACCCTACTTCTCGGAGGGAACAGTATATACGTCTATAACGTCATATATCCTAACCTAAGGCAACCTAACATCTCGGATGTAACATTTGACAACATTCCAGACATGTCGGTCCCTACGTCTCGGTGTTAACATTATATGCGTCTATAACGTTATATATCCTTGTCTAATGCAACCTAACATCTCGGATGCAATATTTGACAACATTCCTGGCCTGTCGAACCCTACTTCTCGGAGGGAACAGTATATACGCCTATAACGTTATATATCCTAACCTAAGGCAACCTGACATCTCGGATATATTATTCTACAACATTCCAGGCGTGTCGGACCCTACTTCTCGGTGGGAACATTATATGCGTCTATAACGTTGTATATCCTAATCTAAGGCAACCTAACATCTCGGATGCAATATTTGACAACATTCCTGGCCTGTCGAACCCTACGTCTCGGTGGTAACATTATATGCGTCTATAACGTTATATATCCTTATCTAAGGCAACCTAACATCTCGGATGCAATATTTGACAACATTCCTAGCCTGTCGAACCCTACGTCTCGGTGGTAACATTACATGCGTCTATAACGTTATATATCCTAACCTAAGGCAACCTAATATCTCGGATGCAATATATGACAACATTCCTGGCCTGTCGAACCCTACTTCTCGAAGGGAACAGCATATACGTCTATAACGTCATAAATCCTAACCTAAGGCAACCTAACATCTCGGATGTAACATTTGACAACATTCCAGGCGTGTCGGTCCCTACGTCTCGGTGGTAACGTTACATGCGTCTCTAACGTTATATATCCTAACCTAAGGCAACCTAACATCTCGGATGCAATATTTGACAACATTCCTGGCCTGTCGAACAATACTTCTCGGAGGGAACAGTATATACGTCTATAACGTTATATATCCTAACCTAAGGCAACCTAGCATCTCGGATGTAACATTTGACAACATTCCAGGCATGTCGGTCCCTACGTCTCGGTGGTAACATTATATGCGTCTATAACGTTATATATCCTTATCTAAGGCAACCTAACATCTCGGATGCAATATTTGACAACATTCCTAGCCTGTCGAACCCTACGTCTCGGTGGTAACATTACATGCGTCTATAACGGTATATTTCCTAGTCTAAGGCAACCTAACATCTCGGATGCAATATTTGACAACATTCCTGGCCTGTCGAACCCTACTTCTCGGAGGGAACAGCATATACATCTATAACGTCATGTATTCTAGCCTAAGGCAACCTAACATCTCGGATGTAACATTTGACAACATTCCAGGCGTGTCGGTCCCTACGTCTCGGTGGTAACATTACATGCGTCTATAACGTTATATATCCTAACCTAAGGCCAACTAACATCTCGTATGTAATATTTGACAACATTCCTGGCGTGTCGAACCCTACTTCTCGGTGGGAACAGTATATACGTCTATAACGTTATATATCCTAACCTAAGGCAACCTAACATCTCGGATATAACATTTGACAACATTCCAGGCGTGTTGGAACCCTACGTCTCGCTGGTAACATTACGTGCGTCTATAACGTTATATATGCTAACCTAAGGCAACCTAATATCTCGGATGCAATATTTGACAACATTCCTGGCCTGTCGAACCCTACTTCTCGGAGGGAACAGCATATACGTCTATAACGTCATAAATCCTAACCTAAGGCAACCTAACATCTCGGATGTAACATTTGACAACATTCCAGGCGTGTCGGTCCCTACGTCTCGGTGGTAACGTTACATGCGTCTCTAACGTTATATATCCTAACCTAAGGCAACCTAGCATCTCGGATGTAACATTTTACAACATTCCAGGCATGTCGGTCCCTCCGTCTCGGTGGTAACATTATATGCGTCTATAACGTTATATATCCTTATCTAAGGCAACCTAACATCTCGGATGCAATATTTGACAACATTCCTAGCCTGTCGAACCCTACGTCTCGGTGGTAACATTACATGCGTCTATAACGGTATATTTCCTAATCTAAGGCAACTTAACATCTCGGATGCAATATTTGACAACATTCCTGGCCTGTCGAACCCTACTTCTCGTGGGGAACAGTATATACGTCTATAACGTCATATATCCTAACCGAAGGCAACCTAACATCTCGGATGTAACATTTGGCAACATTCCAGGCATGTCGGTCCCTACGTCTCGGTGTTAACATTATATGCGTCTATAACGTTATATATCCTTGTCTAATGCAACCTAACATCCCGGATGCAATATTTGACAACATTCCTAGGTTGTCGAACCCTACTTCTCGGAGGGAACAGTATATACGTCTATAACGTTATATATCCTAACGTAAGGCAACCTGACATCTCGGATGTAATATTCTGCACCATTCCAGGCGTGTCGGACCCTACTTCTCGGTGGTAACATTATATGAGTCTATAACGTTGTATATCCTAATCTAAGGCAACCTATTATCTCAGACGTAATATTTTACAATATTCCTCGCATGTCGGTGCATACTTTTCGGTGGTAACATTACATGCGTCTATAACGGTATATTTCCTAATCTAAGGCAACCTAACATCTCGGATGCAATATTTGACAACATTCCTGGCCTGTCGAACCCTACTGCTCGAAGGGAACAGTATATACATCTATAACGGTATATATCCTAATCTAAGGCAACCTAACATCTCGGATGAAATATGTGACAACATTCCTGGCCTGTCGAACCCTACATCTCGGAGGGAACAGTATATACGTCTGTAACGTCATATATCCTAACCTAAGACAACCTAACATTTCGGATGTAACATTTGACAACATTCCAGGCGTGTCGGTCCCTACGTCTCGGTGGGAACAGTATATACTTCTATAACGTTATATATCCTAACCTAAGGCAACCTAACATCTCGGATGCAATATTTGACAACACTCCTGGCCTGTCGAACCCTACTTCTCGGAGGGAACAGTATATACGTCTATAACGTCATATATCCTCACCTAAGGCAACCTAACATCTCGTATGTAACATTTGACAACATTCCAGGCATGTCGGTCCCTACGTCTCGGTGGTAACATTACATGCGTCTATAACGTTATATATCCTTATCTAAGGCAACCTAACATCTCGGATGCAATATTTGACAATATTCCTGGCCTGTCGAACCCTACTGCTCGGAGGGAACAGTATATACATCTATAACGGTATATATCCTAATCTAAGGCAACCTAACATCCCGGATGAAATATGTGACAACATTCCTGGCCTGTCGAACCCTACATCTCGGAGGGAACAGTATATACGTCTGTAACGTCATATATCCTAACCTAAGACAACCTAACATCTCGGATGTAACATTTGACAACATTCCAGGCGTGTCGGTCCCTACGTCTCGGTGGTAACATTACATGCGTCTATAACGTTATATATCCTTATCTGAGGCAACCTAACATCTTGGATGCAATATTTGACAACATTCCTAGCCTGTCGAACCCTACGTCTCGGTAGTAACATTACATGCGTCTATAACGGTATATTTCCTAATCTAAGGCAACCTAACATCTCGGATGCAATATTTGACAACATTCCTGGCCTGTCGAAGCCTACTGCTCGGAGGGAACAGCATATACATCTATAACGTCATATATCCTAGCCTAAGGCAACCTAACATCTCGGATGTAACATTTGACAACATTCCAGGCGTGTCGGTCCCTACGTCTCGGTGGTAACATTACATGCGTCTATAACGTTATATATCCTAACCTAAGGCCAACTAACATCTCGTATGTAATATTTGACAACATTCCTGGCGTGTCGAACCCTACTTCTCGGTGGGAACAGTATATACGTCTATAACGTTATATATCCTAACCTAAGGCAACCTAACATCTCGGATGAAATATGTGACAACATTCCTGGCCTGTCGAACCCTACTTCTCGGAGGGAACAGTATATACGTCTATAACGTCATATATCCTAACCTAAGGCAACCTAACATCTCGGATATATTATTCTACAACATTCCAGGCGTGTCGGACCCTACTTCTCGGTGGGAACATTATATGCGTCTATAACGTTGTATATCCTAATCTAAGGCAACCTAACATCTCGGATGCAATATTTGACAACATTCCTAGCCTGTCGAACCCTACGTCTCGGTGGTAACATTACATGCGTCTATAACGGTATATTTCCTAATCTAAGGCAACCTAACATTTCGGATGCAATATTTGACAACATTCCTGGCCTGTCGAACCCTACTTCTCGGAGGGAACAATATATACGTCTATAACGTCATATATCCTAACCTAAGGCAACCTAACATCTCGGATGTAACATTTGACAACATTCCAGGCATGTCGGTCCCTACGTCTCGGTGGTAACATTATATGCGTCTATAACGTTATATATCCTTATCTAAGGCAACCTAACATCTCGGATGCAATATTTGACAACATTCCTGGCCTGTCGAACCCTACTTCTCGGAGGGAACAGCATATACGTCTATAACGTCATAAATCCTAACCTAAGGCAACCTAACATCTCGGATGTAACATTTGACAACATTCCAGGCGTGTCGGTCCCTACGTCTCGGTGGTAACGTTACATGCGTCTCTAACGTTATATATCCTAACCTAAGGCAACCTAGCATCTCGGATGTAACATTTTACAACATTCCAGGCATGTCGGTCCCTACGTCTCGGTGGTAACATTATATGCGTCTATAACGTTATATATCCTTATCTAAGGCAACCTAACATCTCGGATGCAATATTTGACAACATTCCTAGACTGTCGAACCCTACGTCTCGGTGGTAACATTACATGCGTCTATAACGGTATATTTCCTAATCTAAGGCAACCTAACATCTCGGATGCAATATTTGACAACATTCCTGGCCTGTCGAACCCTACTTCTCGTGGGGAACAGTATATACGTCTATAACGTCATATATCCTAGCCTAAGGCAACCTAACATCTCGGATGTAACATTTGACAACATTCCAGGCGTGTCGGTCCCTACGTCTCGGTGGTAACATTACATGCGTCTATAACGTTATATATCCTAACCTAAGGCCAACTAACATCTCGTATGTAATATTTGACAACATTCCTGGCGTGTCGAACCCTACTTCTCGGTGGGAACAGTATATACGTCTATAACGTTATATATCCTAACCTAAGGCAACCTAACATCTCGGATGAAATATGTGACAACATTCCTGGCCTGTCGAACCCTACTTCTCGGACGGAACAGTATATGCGTCTATAACGTCATATATCCTAACCTAAGGCAACCTAACATCTCGGATGTAACATTTGACAACATTCCAGGCATGTCGGTCCCTACGTCTCGGTGGTAACATTATATGCGTCTATAACGTTATATATCCTTATCTAAGGCAACCTAACATCTCGGATGCAATATTTGACAACATTCCTGGCCTGTCGAACCCTACTTCTCGGAGGGAACAGCATATACGTCTATAACGTCATAAATCCTAACCTAAGGCAACCTAACACCTCGGATGTAACATTTGACAACATTCCAGGCGTGTCGGTCCCTACGTCTCGGTGGTAACGTTACATGCGTCTCTAACGTTATATATCCTAACCTAAGGCAACCTAGCATCTCGGATGTAACATTTTACAACATTCCAGGCATGTCGGTCCCTACGTCTCGGTGGTAACATTATATGCGTCTATAACGTTATATATCGTTATCTAAGGCAACCTAACATCTCGGATGCAATATTTGACAACATTCCTAGCCTGTCGAACCCTACGTCTCGGTGGTAACATTACATGCGTCTATAACGGTATATTTCCTAATCTAAGGCAACCTAACATCTCGGATGCAATATTTGACAACATTCCTTGCCTGTCGAACCCCACTTCTCGGAGGAAACAGTATGTACGTCTATAGCGGTATATATCCTAATCTAAGGCAACCTAACATCTCGGATGCAATATTTGACAACATTCCTTGCCTGTCGAACCCTACTCCTCGGAGGGAACAGTATGTACGTCTATAACGTTATATATCCTAACCTAAGGCAACCTAACATCTCGGATGTAATATTCTACAACCTTCCAGGCGTGTCGGACTCTACTTCTCGGTGGTAACATTATATGCGTCTATAACTTTGCATATCCTAATCTAAGGCAACCTAACATCTCGGATACAATATTTGACAACATTCCTGGCCTGTCGAACCCTACTGCTCGGAGGGAACAGTATATACATCTATAACGGTATATATCCTAATCTAAGGCAACCTAACATCTCGGATGAAATATGTGACAACATTCCTGGCCTGTCGAACCCTACATCTCGGAGGGAACAGTATGTACGTCTGTAACGTCATATATCCTAACCTAAGACAACCTAACATCTCGGATGTAACATTTGACAACATTCCAGGCATGTCGGTCCCTACGTCTCGGTGGTAACATTACATGCGTCTATAACGTTATATATCCTTATCTAAGGCAACCTAACATCTCGGATGCAATATTTGACAACATTCCTGGCCTGTCGAGCCCTACTTCTCGGAGGGAACAGTATATACGCCTATAACGTTATATATCCTAACCTAAGGCAACCTGACATCTCGGATATATTATTCTACAACATTCCAGGCGTGTCGGACCCTACTTCTCGGTGGGAACATTATATGCGTCTATAACGTTGTATATCCTAATCTAAGGCAACCTAACATCTCGGATGCAATATTTGACAACATTCCTGGCCTGTCGAACCCTACGTCTCGGTGGTAACATTATATGCGTCTATAACGTTATATATCCTTATCTAAGGCAACCTAACATCTCGGATGCAACATTTGACAACATTCCTAGCCTGTCGAACCCTACGTCTCGGTGGTAACATTACATGCGTCTATAACGGTATATTTCCTAATCTAAGGCAACCTAACATCTCGGATGAAATATTTGACAACATTCCTGGCCTGTCGAACCCTACTTCTCGGAGAGAACAGTATATACGTCTATAACGTCATATATCCTAACCTAAGGCAACCTAACATCTCGGATGTAACATTTGACAACATTCCAGGCATGTCGGTCCCTACGTCTCGGTGGTAACATTATATGCGTCTATAACGTTATATATCCTTATCTAAGGCAACCTAACATCTCGGATGCAATATTTGACAACATTCCTGGCCTGTCGAACCCTACTTCTCGGAGGGAACAGCATATACATCTATAACGTCATATATCCTAGCCTAAGGCAACCTAACATCTCGGATGTAACATTTGACAACATTCCAGGCGTGTCGGTCCCTACGTCTCGGTGGTAACATTACATGCGTCTATAACGTTATATATCCTAACCTAAGGCAACCTAATATCTCGGATGCAATATATGACAACATTCCTGGCCTGTCGAACCCTACTTCTCGGAGGGAACAGCATATACGTCTATAACGTCATAAATCCTAACCTAAGGCAACCTAACATCTCGGATGTAACATTTGACAACATTCCAGGCGTGTCGGTCCCTACGTCTCGGTGGTAACGTTACATGCGTCTCTAACGTTATATATCCTAACCTAAGGCAACCTAGCATCTCGGATGTAACATTTTACAACATTCCAGGCATGTCGGTCCCTACGTCTCGGTGGTAACATTATATGCGTCTATAACGTTATATATCCTTATCTAAGGCAACCTAACATCTCGGATGCAATATTTGACAACATTCCTAGACTGTCGAACCCTACGTCTCGGTGGTAACATTACATGCGTCTATAACGGTATATTTCCTAATCTAAGGCAACCTAACATCTCGGATGCAATATTTGACAACATTCCTGGCCTGTCGAACCCTACTTCTCGTGGGGAACAGTATATACGTCTATAACGTCATATATCCTAGCCTAAGGCAACCTAACATCTCGGATGTAACATTTGACAACATTCCAGGCGTGTCGGTCCCTACGTCTCGGTGGTAACATTACATGC
The DNA here is from genome assembly GCA_963969225.1 of Xylocopa violacea. NCBI lineage: Eukaryota > Metazoa > Arthropoda > Insecta > Hymenoptera > Apidae > Xylocopa > Xylocopa violacea. The sequence goes on along the minus strand of CAXAJV010000002.1, from coordinate 23,060,042 downwards.
GTCTATAACGTTATATATCCTAACCTAAGGCCAACTAACATCTCGTATGTAATATTTGACAACATTCCTGGCGTGTCGAACCCTACTTCTCGGTGGGAACAGTATATACGTCTATAACGTTATATATCCTAACCTAAGGCAACCTAACATCTCGGATGAAATATGTGACAACATTCCTGGCCTGTCGAACCCTACTTCTCGGTGGTAACATTATATGCGTCTATAACGTTATATATCCTTATCTAAGGCAACCTAACATCTCGGATGCAATATTTGACAACATTCCTGGCCTGTCGAACCCTACTTCTCGGAGGGAACAGCATATACGTCTATAACGTCATAAATCCTAACCTAAGGCAACCTAACACCTCGGATGTAACATTTGACAACATTCCAGGCGTGTCGGTCCCTACGTCTCGGTGGTAACGTTACATGCGTCTCTAACGTTATATATCCTAACCTAAGGCAACCTAGCATCTCGGATGTAACATTTTACAACATTCCAGGCATGTCGGTCCCTACGTCTCGGTGGTAACATTATATGCGTCTATAACGTTATATATCCTTATCTAAGGCAACCTAACATCTCGGATGCAATATTTGACAACATTCCTAGCCTGTCGAACCCTACGTCTCGGTGGTAACATTACATGCGTCTATAACGGTATATTTCCTAATCTAAGGCAACCTAACATCTCGGATGCAATATTTGACAACATTCCTTGCCTGTCGAACCCCACTTCTCGGAGGAAACAGTATGTACGTCTATAGCGGTATATATCCTAATCTAAGGCAACCTAACATCTCGGATGCAATATTTGACAACATTCCTTGCCTGTCGAACCCTACTCCTCGGAGGGAACAGTATGTACGTCTATAACGTTATATATCCTAACCTAAGGCAACCTAACATCTCGGATGTAATATTCTACAACCTTCCAGGCGTGTCGGACTCTACTTCTCGGTGGTAACATTATATGCGTCTATAACTTTGCATATCCTAATCTAAGGCAACCTAACATCTCGGATACAATATTTGACAACATTCCTGGCCTGTCGAACCCTACTGCTCGGAGGGAACAGTATATACATCTATAACGGTATATATCCTAATCTAAGGCAACCTAACATCTCGGATGAAATATGTGACAACATTCCTGGCCTGTCGAACCCTACATCTCGGAGGGAACAGTATGTACGTCTGTAACGTCATATATCCTAACCTAAGACAACCTAACATCTCGGATGTAACATTTGACAACATTCCAGGCGTGTCGGTCCCTACGTCTCGGTGGTAACATTACATGCGTCTCTAACGTTATATATCCTTATCTAAGGCAACCTAACATCTCGGATGCAATATTTGACAACATTCCTGGCCTGTCGAGCCCTACTGCTCGGAGGGAACAGTATATACGTCTATAGCGGTATATATCCTAATCTAAGGCAACCTAACATCTCGGATGCAATATTTGATAACATTCCTGGCGTGTCGAACTCTACTTCTCGGTGGGAACAGTATATACGTCTATAACGTTATATATCCTAACGTAAGGCAACCTAACGTCTCGGATGTAACATTTGACAACATTCCAGGCGTGTCGGTCCCTACGTCTCGGTGGTAACATTACATGCGTCTATAACGGTATATTTCCTAATCTAAGGCAACCTAACATCTCGGATGCAATATTTGACAACATTCCTGGCCTGTCGAACCCTACTGCTCGGAGGGAACAGTATATACATCTATAACGGTATATATCCTAATCTAAGGCAACCTAACATCTCGGATGAAATATGTGACAACATTCCTGGCCTGTCGAACCCTACATCTCGGAGGGAACAGTATATACGTCTGTAACATCATATATCCTAACCTAAGACAACCTAACATCTCGGATGTAACATTTGACAACATTCCAGGCGTGTCGGTCCCTACGTCTCGGTGGTAACATTACATGCGTCTATAACGTTATATATCCTTATCTGAGGCAACCTAACATCTTGGATGCAATATTTGACAACATTCCTAGCCTGTCGAACCCTACGTCTCGGTGGTAACATTACATGCGTCTATAACGGTATATTTCCTAATCTAAGGCAACCTAACATCTCGGATGCAATATTTGACAACATTCCTGGCCTGTCGAACCCTACTTCTCGGAGGGAACAGCATATACATCTATAACGTCATATATCCTAGCCTAAGGCAACCTAACATTTCGGATGTAACATTTGACAACATTCCAGGCGTGTCGGTCCCTACGTCTCGGTGGTAACATTACATGCGTCTATAACGTTATATATACTAACCTAAGGCCAACTAACATCTCGTATGTAATATTTGACAACATTCCTGGCGTGTCGAACCCTACTTCTCGGTGGGAACAGTATATACGTCTATAACGTTATATATTCTAACCTAAGGCAACCTAACATCTCGGATGAAATATGTGACAACATTCCTGGCCTGTCGAACCCTACTTCTCGGAGGGAACAGTATATACGTCTATAACGTCATATATCCTAACCTAAGGCAACCTAACATCTCGGATGTAACATTTGACAACATTCCAGGCATGTCGGTCCCTACGTCTCGGTGGTAACATTATATGCGTCTATAACGTTATATATTCTTATCTAATGCAACCTAACATCTCGGATGCAATATTTGACAACATTCCTGGCCTGTCGAACCCTACTTCTCGGAGGGAACAGTATATACGCCTATAACGTTATATATCCTAACCTAAGGCAACCTGACATCTCGGATATATTATTCTACAACATTCCAGGCGTGTCGGACCCTACTTCTCGGTGGGAACATTATATGCGTCTATAACGTTGTATATCCTAATCTAAGGCAACCTAACATCTCGGGTGCAATATTTGACAACATTCCTGGCCTGTCGAACCCTACGTCTCGGTGGTAACATTATATGCGTCTATAACGTTATATATCCTTATCTAAGGCAACCTAACATCTCGGATGCAACATTTGACAACATTCCTAGCCTGTCGAACCCTACGTCTCGGTGGTAACATTACATGCGTCTATAACGGTATATTTCCTAATCTAAGGCAACCTAACATCTCGGATGAAATATTTGACAACATTCCTGGCCTGTCGAACCCTACTTCTCGGAGAGAACAGTATATACGTCTATAACGTCATATATCCTAACCTAAGGCAACCTAACATCTCGGATGTAACATTTGACAACATTCCAGGCATGTCGGTCCCTACGTCTCTATGGTAACATTATATGCGTCTATAACGTTATATATCCTTATCTAAGGCAACCTAACATCTCGGATGCAATATTTGACAACATTCCTGGCCTGTCGAACCCTACTTCTCGGAGGGAACAGCATATACATTAATAACGTCATATATCCTAGCCTAAGGCAACCTAACATCTCGGATGTAACATTTGACAACATTCCAGGCGTGTCGGTCCCTACGTCTCGGTGGTAACATTATATGCGTCTATAACGTTATATATCCTTATCTAAGGCAACCTAACATCTCGGATGCAATATTTGACAACATTCCTAGCCTGTCGAAACCTACGTCTCGGTGGTAACATTACATGCGTCTATAACGGTATATTTCCTAGTCTAAGGCAACCTAACATCTCGGATGCAATATTTGACAACATTCCTGGCCTGTCGAACCCTACTTCTCGGAGGGAACAGCATATACATCTATAACGTCATATATCCTAGCCTAAGGCAACCTAACATCTCGGATGTAACATTTGACAACATTCCAGGCGTGTCGGTCCCTACGTCTCGGTGGTAACATTACATGCGTCTATAACGTTATATATCCTAACCTAAGGCCAACTAACATCTCGTATGTAATATTTGACAACATTCCTGGCGTGTCGAACCCTACTTCTCGGTGGGAACAGTATATACGTCTATAACGTTATATATCCTAACCTAAGGCAACCTAACATCTCGGATATAACATTTGACAACATTCCAGGCGTGTTGGAACCCTACGTCTCGCTGGTAACATTACGTGCGTCTATAACGTTATATATGCTAACCTAAGGCAACCTAATATCTCGGGTGCAATATTTGACAACATTCCTGGCCTGTCGAACCCTACTTCTCGGAGGGAACAGCATATACGTCTATAGCGTCATAAATCCTAACCTAAGGCAACCTAACATCTCGGATGTAACATTTGACAACATTCCAGGCGTGTCGGTCCCTACGTCTCGGTGGTAACGTTACATGCGTCTCTAACGTTATATATCCTAACCTAAGGCAACCTAGCATCTCGGATGTAACATTTTACAACATTCCAGGCATGTCGGTCCCTACGTCTCGGTGGTAACATTATATGCGTCTATAACGTTATATATCCTTATCTAAGGCAACCTAACATCTCGGATGCAATATTTGACAACATTCCTAGCCTGTCGAACTCTACTTCTCGGTGGGAACAGTATATACGTCTATAACGTTATATATCCTAACGTAAGGCAACCTAACGTCTCGGATGTAACATTTGACAACATTCCAGGCGTGTCGGTCCCTACGTCTCGGTGGTAACATTACATGCGTCTATAACGGTATATTTCCTAATCTAACGCAACCTAACATATCGGATGCAATATTTGACAACATTCCTGGCCTGTCGAACCCTACTGCTCGGAGGGAACAGTATATACATCTATAACGTTATATATCCTAACCTAAGGCAACCTAACATCTCGGATGTAATATTCTACAACCTTCCAGGCGTGTCGGACTCTACTTCTCGGTGGTAACATTATATGCGTCTATAACTTTGCATATCCTAATCTAAGGCAACCTAACATCTCGGATACAATATTTGACAACATTCCTGGCCTGTCGAACCCTACTGCTCGGAGGGAACAGTATATACATCTATAACGGTATATATCCTAATCTAAGGCAACCTAACATCTCGGATGAAATATGTGACAACATTCCTGGCCTGTCGAACCCTACATCTCGGAGGGAACAGTATATACGTCTGTAACGTCATATATCCTAACCTAAGACAACCTAACATCTCGGATGTAACATTTGACAACATTCCAGGCGTGTCGGTCCCTACGTCTCGGTGGTAACATTACATGCGTCTATAACGTTATATATCCTTATCTAAGGCAACCTAACATCTCGGATGCAATATTTGACAACATTCCTGGCCTGTCGAGCCCTACTGCTCGGAGGGAACAGTATATACGTCTATAGCGGTATATATCCTAATCTAAGGCAACCTAACATCTCGGATGCAATATTTGATAACATTCCTGGCGTGTCGAACTCTACTTCTCGGTGGGAACAGTATATACGTCTATAACGTTATATATCCTAACGTAAGGCAACCTAACGTCTCGGATGTAACATTTGACAACATTCCAGGCGTGTCGGTCCCTACGTCTCGGTGGTAACATTACATGCGTCTATAACGGTATATTTCCTAATCTAAGGCAACCTAACATCTCGGATGCAATATTTGACAACATTCCTGGCCTGTCGAACCCTACTGCTCGGAGGGAACAGTATATACATCTATAACGGTATATATCCTAATCTAAGGCAACCTAACATCTCGGATGAAATATGTGACAACATTCCTGGCCTGTCGAACCCTACATCTCGGAGGGAACAGTATATACGTCTGTAACGTCATATATCCTAACCTAAGACAACCTAACATCTCGGATGTAACATTTGACAACATTCCAGGCGTGTCGGTCCCTACGTCTCGGTGGTAACATTACATGCGTCTATAACGTTATATATCCTTATCTGAGGCAACCTAACATCTTGGATGCAATATTTGACAACATTCCTAGCCTGTCGAACCCTACGTCTCGGTGGTAACATTACATGCGTCTATAACGGTATATTTCCTAATCTAAGGCAACCTAACATCTCGGATGCAATATTTGACATCATTCCTGGCCTGTCGAACCCTACTTCTCGGAGGGAACAGCATATACATCTATAACGTCATATATCCTAGCCTAAGGCAACCTAACATTTCGGATGTAACATTTGACAACATTCCAGGCGTGTCGGTCCCTACGTCTCGGTGGTAACATTACATGCGTCTATAACGTTATATATCCTAACCTAAGGCCAACTAACATCTCGTATGTAATATTTGACAACATTCCTGGCGTGTCGAACCCTACTTCTCGGTGGGAACAGTATATACGTCTATAACGTTATATATCCTAACCTAAGGCAACCTAACATCTCGGATGAAATATGTGACAACATTCCTGGCCTGTCGAACCCTACTTCTCGGAGGGAACAGTATATACGTCTATAACGTCATATATCCTAACCTAAGGCAACCTAACATCTCGGATGTAACATTTGACAACATTCCAGGCATGTCGGTCCCTACGTCTCGGTGGTAACATTATATGCGTCTATAACGTTATATATCCTTATCTAATGCAACCTAACATCTCGGATGCAATATTTGACAACATTCCTGGCCTGTCGAACCCTACTTCTCGGAGGGAACAGTATATACGCCTATAACGTTATATATCCTAACCTAAGGCAACCTGACATCTCGGATATATTATTCTACAACATTCCAGGCGTGTCGGACCCTACTTCTCGGTGGGAACATTATATGCGTCTATAACGTTGTATATCCTAATCTAAGGCAACCTAACATCTCGGATGCAATATTTGACAACATTCCTGGCCTGTCGAACCCTACGTCTCGGTGGTAACATTATATGCGTCTATAACGTTATATATCCTTATCTAAGGCAACCTAACATCTCGGATGCAATATTTGACAACATGCCTAGCCTGTCGAACCCTACGTTTCGGTGGTAACATTACATGCGTCTATAACGGTATATTTCCTAATCTAAGGCAACCTAACATCTCGGATGCAATATTTGACAACATTCCTGGCCTGTCGAACCCTACTTCTCGGAGAGAACAGTATATACGTCTATAACGTCATATATCCTAACCTAAGGCAACCTAACATCTCGGATGTAACATTTGACAACATTCCAGGCATGTCGGTCCCTACGTCTCGGTGGTAACATTATATGCGTCTATAACGTTATATATCCTTATCTAAGGCAACCTAACATCTCGGATGCAATATTTGACAACATTCCTGGCCTGTCGAACCCTACTTCTCGGAGAGAACAGCATATACGTCTATAGCGTCATAAATCCTAACCTAAGGCAACCTAACATCTCGGATGTAACATTTGACAACATTCCAGGCGTGTCGGTCCCTACATCTCGGTGGTAACGTTACATGCGTCTCTAACGTTATATATCCTAACCTAAGGCAACCTAGCATCTCGGATGTAACATTTTACAACATTCCAGGCATGTCGGTCCCTACGTCTCGGTGGTAACATTATATGCGTCTATAACGTTATATATCCTTATCTAAGGCAACCTAACATCTCGGATGCAATATTTGACAACATTCCTAGCCTGTCGAACCCTACGTCTCGGTGGTAACATTACATGCGTCTATAACGGTATATTTCCTAATCTAAGGCAACCTAACATCTCGGATGCAATATTTGACAACATTCCTGGCCTGTCGAACCCTACTTCTCGTGGGGAACAGTATATACGTCTATAACGTCATATATCCTAACCTAAGGCAACCTAACATCTCGGATGTAACATTTGACAACATTCCAGGCATGGTCCCTACGTCTCGGTGGTAACATTATATGCGTCTATAACGTTATATATCCTTATCTAAGGCAACTTGACATCCCGGATGCAATATTTGACAACATTCCTAGGTTGTCGAACCCTACTTCTCGGAGGGAACAGTATATACGTCTATAACGTTATATATCCTAACGTAAGGCAACCTGACATCTCGGATGTAATATTCTGCACCATTCCAGGCGTGTCGGACCCTACTTCTCGGTGGGAACATTATATGAGTCTATATCGTTGTATATCCTAATCTAAGGCAACCTATTATCTCAGACGTAATATTTTACAATATTCCTCGCATGTCGGTGCATACTTTTCGGTGGGAATATTATATGCGTCCACAACGGTCGATATCGTAATCTAAGGCAATCTAACATCTCGGATGCAATATTTGACAACATTCCTTGCCTGTCGAACCCTACTTCTCGGAGGAAACAGTATGTACGTCTATAGCGGTATATATCCTAATCTAAGGCAACCTAACATCTCGGATGCAATATTTGACAACATTCCTTGCCTGTCGAACCCTACTCCTCGGAGGGAACAGTATGTACGTCTATAACGTTATATATCCTAACCTAAGGCAACCTAACATCTCGGATGTAATATTCTACAACCTTCCAGGCGTGTCGGACTCTACTTCTCGGTGGTAACATTATATGCGTCTATAACGTTGCATATCCTAATCTAAGGCAACCTAACATCTCGGATGCAATATTTGACAACATTCCTGGCCTGTCGAACCCTACGTCTCGGTGGTAACATTACATGCGTCTATAGCGGTATATATCCTAATCTAAGGCATCCTAACATCTCGGATGCAATATTTGATAACATTCCTGGCGTGTCGAACTCTACTTCTCGGTGGGAACAGTATATACGTCTATAACGTCATATATCCTAACCTAAGGCAACCTAACATCTCGGATGTAACATTTGACAACATTCCAGGCATGTCGGTCCCTACGTCTCGGTGGTAACATTATATGCGTCTATAACGTTATATATCCTTATCTAAGGCAACTTGACATCCCGGATGCAATATTTGACAACATTCCTAGGTTGTCGAACCCTACTTCTCGGAGGGAACAGTATATACGTCTATAACGTTATATATCCTAACGTAAGGCAACCTGACATCTCGGATGTAATATTCTGCACCATTCCAGGCGTGTCGGACCCTACTTCTCGGTGGGAACATTATATGAGTCTATAACGTTGTATATCCTAATCTAAGGCAACCTATTATCTCAGACGTAATATTTTACAATATTCCTCGCATGTCGGTGCATACTTTTCGGTGGGAATATTATATGCGTCCACAACGGTCGATATCGTAATCTAAGGCAATCTAACATCTCGGATGCAATATTTGACAACATTCCTTGCCTGTCGAACCCTACTTCTCGGAGGAAACAGTATGTACGTCTATAGCGGTATATATCCTAATCTAAGGCAACCTAACATCTCGGATGCAATATTTGACAACACTCCTGGCCTGTCGAACCCTACTTCTCGGAGGGAACAGTATATACGTCTATAACGTCATATATCCTAACCTAAGGCAACCTAACATCTCGTATGTAACATTTGACAACATTCCAGGCATGTCGGTCCCTACGTCTCGGTGGTAACATTACATGCGTCTATAACGTTATATATCCTTATCTAAGGCAACCTAACATCTCGGATGCAATATTTGACAACATTCCTGGCCTGTCGAGCCCTACTGCTCGGAGGGAACAGTATATACGCCTATAGCGGTATATATCCTAATCTAAGGCAACCTAACATCTCGGATGAAATATGTGACAACATTCCTGGCGTGTCGAACTCTACTTCTCGGTGGGAACAGTATATACGTCTATAACGTTATATATCCTAACGTAAGGCAACCTAACGTCTCGGATGTAACATTTGACAACATTCCAGGCGTGTCGGTCCCTACGTCTCGGTGGTAACATTACATGCGTCTATAACGGTATATTTCCTAATCTAAGGCAACCTAACATCTCGGATGCAATATTTGACAACATTCCTGGCCTGTCGAACCCTACTGCTCGGAGGGAACAGTATATACATCTATAACGGTATATATCCTAATCTAAGGCAACCTAACATCTCGGATGAAATATGTGACAACATTCCTGGCCTGTCGAACCCTACATCTCGGAGGGAACAGTATATACGTCTGTAACGTCATATATCCTAACCTAAGACAACCTAACATCTCGGATGTAACATTTGACAACATTCCAGGCGTGTCGGTCCCTACGTCTCGGTGGTAACATTACATGCGTCTATAACGTTATATATCCTTATCTGAGGCAACCTAACATCTTGGATGCAATATTTGACAACATTCCTAGCCTGTCGAACCCTACGTCTCGGTGGTAACATTACATGCGTCTATAACGGTATATTTCCTAATCTAAGGCAACCTAACATCTCGGATGCAATATTTGACAACATTCCTGGCCTGTCGAACCCTACTTCTCGGAGGGAACAGCATATACATCTATAACGTCATATATCCTAGCCTAAGGCAACCTAACATTTCGGATGTAACATTTGACAACATTCCAGGCGTGTCGGTCCCTACGTCTCGGTGGTAACATTACATGCGTCTATAACGTTATATATCCTAACCTAAGGCCAACTAACATCTCGTATGTAATATTTGACAACATTCCTGGCGTGTCGAACCCTACTTCTCGGTGGGAACAGTATATACGTCTATAACGTTATATATCCTAACCTAAGGCAACCTAACATCTCGGATGAAATATGTGACAACATTCCTGGCCTGTCGAACCCTACTTCTCGGAGGGAACAGTATATACGTCTATAACGTCATATATCCTAACCTAAGGCAACCTAACATCTCGGATGTAACATTTGACAACATTCCAGGCATGTCGGTCCCTACGTCTCGGTGGTAACATTATATGCGTCTATAACGTTATATATCCTTATCTAATGCAACCTAACATCTCGGATGCAATATTTGACAACATTCCTGGCCTGTCGAACCCTACTTCTCGGAGGGAACAGTATATACGCCTATAACGTTATATATCCTAACCTAAGGCAACCTGACATCTCGGATATATTATTCTACAACATTCCAGGCGTGTCGGACCCTACTTCTCGGTGGGAACATTATATGCGTCTATAACGTTGTATATCCTAATCTAAGGCAACCTAACATCTCGGATGCAATATTTGACAACATTCCTGGCCTGTCGAACCCTACGTCTCGGTGGTAACATTATATGCGTCTATAACGTTATATATCCTTCTCTAAGGCAACCTAACATCTCGGATGCAATATTTGACAACATTCCTAGCCTGTCGAACCCTACGTCTCGGTGGTAACATTACATGCGTCTATAACGGTATATTTCCTAATCTAAGGCAACCTAACATCTCGGATGCAATATTTGACAACATTCCTGGCCTGTCGAACCCTACTTCTCGGAGAGAACAGTATATACGTCTATAACGTCATATATCCTAACCTAAGGCAACCTAACATCTCGGATGTAACATTTGACAACATTCCAGGCATGTCGGTCCCTACGTCTCGGTGGTAACATTATATGCGTCTATAACGTTATATATCCTTATCTAAGGCAACCTAACATCTCGGATGCAATATTTGACAACATTCCTGGCCTGTCGAACCCTACTTCTCGGAGAGAACAGCATATACGTCTATAGCGTCATAAATCCTAACCTAAGGCAACCTAACATCTCGGATGTAACATTTGACAACATTCCAGGCGTGTCGGTCCCTACATCTCGGTGGTAACGTTACATGCGTCTCTAACGTTATATATCCTAACCTAAGGCAACCTAGCATCTCGGATGTAACATTTTACAACATTCCAGGCATGTCGGTCCCTACGTCTCGGTGGTAACATTATATGCGTCTATAACGTTATATATCCTTATCTAAGGCAACCTAACATCTCGGATGCAATATTTGACAACATTCCTAGCCTGTCGAACCCTACGTCTCGGTGGTAACATTACATGCGTCTATAACGGTATATTTCCTAATCTAAGGCAACCTAACATCTCGGATGCAATATTTGACAACATTCCTGGCCTGTCGAACCCTACTTCTCGTGGGGAACAGTATATACGTCTATAACGTCATATATCCTAACCTAAGGCAACCTAACATCTCGGATGTAACATTTGACAACATTCCAGGCATGTCGGTCCCTACGTCTCGGTGGTAACATTATATGCGTCTATAACGTTATATATCCTTATCTAAGGCAACTTGACATCCCGGATGCAATATTTGACAACATTCCTAGGTTGTCGAACCCTACTTCTCGGAGGGAACAGTATATACGTCTATAACGTTATATATCCTAACGTAAGGCAACCTGACATCTCGGATGTAATATTCTGCACCATTCCAGGCGTGTCGGACCCTACTTCTCGGTGGGAACATTATATGAGTCTATATCGTTGTATATCCTAATCTAAGGCAACCTACTATCTCAGACGTAATATTTTACAATATTCCTCGCATGTCGGTGCATACTTTTCGGTGGGAATATTATATGCGTCCACAACGGTCGATATCGTAATCTAAGGCAATCTAACATCTCGGATGCAATATTTGACAACATTCCTTGCCTGTCGAACCCTACTTCTCGGAGGAAACAGTATGTACGTCTATAGCGGTATATATCCTAATCTAAGGCAACCTAACATCTCGGATGCAATATTTGACAACATTCCTTGCCTGTCGAACCCTACTCCTCGGAGGGAACAGTATGTACGTCTATAACGTTATATATCCTAACCTAAGGCAACCTAACATCTCGGATGTAATATTCTACAACCTTCCAGGCGTGTCGGACTCTACTTCTCGGTGGTAACATTATATGCGTCTATAACGTTGCATATCCTAATCTAAGGCAACCTAACATCTCGGATGCAATATTTGACAACATTCCTGGCCTGTCGAACCCTACGTCTCGGTGGTAACATTACATGCGTCTATAGCGGTATATATCCTAATCTAAGGCATCCTAACATCTCGGATGCAATATTTGATAACATTCCTGGCGTGTCGAACTCTACTTCTCGGTGGGAACAGTATATACGTCTATAACGTCATATATCCTAACCTAAGGCAACCTAACATCTCGGATGTAACATTTGACAACATTCCAGGCATGTCGGTCCCTACGTCTCGGTGGTAACATTATATGCGTCTATAACGTTATATATCCTTATCTAAGGCAACTTGACATCCCGGATGCAATATTTGACAACATTCCTAGGTTGTCGAACCCTACTTCTCGGAGGGAACAGTATATACGTCTATAACGTTATATATCCTAACGTAAGGCAACCTGACATCTCGGATGTAATATTCTGCACCATTCCAGGCGTGTCGGACCCTACTTCTCGGTGGGAACATTATATGAGTCTATAACGTTGTATATCCTAATCTAAGGCAACCTATTATCTCAGACGTAATATTTTACAATATTCCTCGCATGTCGGTGCATACTTTTCGGTGGGAATATTATATGCGTCCACAACGGTCGATATCGTAATCTAAGGCAATCTAACATCTCGGATGCAATATTTGACAACATTCCTTGCCTGTCGAACCCTACTTCTCGGAGGAAACAGTATGTACGTCTATAGCGGTATATATCCTAATCTAAGGCAACCTAACATCTCGGATGCAATATTTGACAACACTCCTGGCCTGTCGAACCCTACTTCTCGGAGGGAACAGTATATACGTCTATAACGTCATATATCCTAACCTAAGGCAACCTAACATCTCGTATGTAACATTTGACAACATTCCAGGCATGTCGGTCCCTACGTCTCGGTGGTAACATTACATGCGTCTATAACGTTATATATCCTTATCTAAGGCAACCTAACATCTCGGATGCAATATTTGACAACATTCCTGGCCTGTCGAGCCCTACTGCTCGGAGGGAACAGTATATACGTCTATAGCGGTATATATCCTAATCTAAGGCAACCTAACATCTCGGATGAAATATGTGACAACATTCCTGGCCTGTCGAACCCTACATCTCGGAGGGAACAGTATATACGTCTGTAACGTCATATATCCTAACCTAAGACAACCTAACATCTCGGATGTAACATTTGAGAACATTCCAGGCGTGTCGGTCCCTACGTCTCGGTGGTAACATTACATGCGTCTATAACGTTATATATCCTTATCTGAGGCAACCTAACATCTTGGATGCAATATTTGACAACATTCCTAGCCTGTCGAACCCTACGTCTCGGTGGTAACATTACATGCGTCTATAACGGTATATTTCCTAATCTAAGGCAACCTAACATCTCGGATGCAATATTTGACAACATTCCTGGCCTGTCGAACCCTACTTCTCGGAGGGAACAGCATATACATCTATAACGTCATATATCCTAGCCTAAGGCAACCTAACATCTCGGATGTAACATTTGACAACATTCCAGGCGTGTCGGTCCCTACGTCTCGGTGGGAACAGTATATACGTCTATAACGTTATATATCCTAACCTAAGGCAACCTAACATCTCGGATGCAATATTTGACAACACTCCTGGCCTGTCGAACCCTACTTCTCGGAGGGAACAGTATATACGTCTATAACGTCATATATCCTAACCTAAGGCAACCTAACATCTCGTATGTAACATTTGACAACATTCCAGGCATGTCGGTCCCTACGTCTCGGTGGTAACATTACATGCGTCTATAACGTTATATATCCTTATCTAAGGCAACCTAACATCTCGGATGCAATATTTGACAACATTCCTGGCCTGTCGAGCCCTACTGCTCGGAGGGAACAGTATATACGTCTATAGCGGTATATATCCTAATCTAAGGCAACCTAACATCTCGGATGCAATATTTGATAACATTCCTGGCGTGTCGAACTCTACTTCTCGGTGGGAACAGTATATACGTCTATAACGTTATATATCCTAACGTAAGGCAACCTAACGTCTCGGATGTAACATTTGACAACATTCCAGGCGTGTCGGTCCCTACGTCTCGGTGGTAACATTACATGCGTCTATAACGGTATATTTCCTAATCTAAGGCAACCTAACATCTCGGATGCAATATTTGACAACATTCCTGGCCTGTCGAACCCTACTGCTCGGAGGGAACAGTATATACATCTATAACGGTATATATCCTAATCTAAGGCAACCTAACATCTCGGATGAAATATGTGACAACATTCCTGGCCTGTCGAACCCTACATCTCGGAGGGAACAGTATATACGTCTGTAACGTCATATATCCTAACCTAAGACAACCTAACATCTCGGATGTAACATTTGACAACATTCCCGGCGTGTCGGTCCCTACGTCTCGGTGGTAACACTATATGCGTCTATAACGTTGCATACCCTAATCTAAGGCAACCTAACATCTCGGATGCAATATTTGACAACATTCCTGGCCTGTCGAACCCTACTGCTCGGAGGGAACAGTATATACATCTATAACGGTATATATCCTAATCTAAGGCAACCTAACATCTCGGATGAAATATGTGACAACATTCCTGGCCTGTCGAACCCTACATCTCGGAGGGAACAGTATATACGTCTGTAACGTCATATATCCTAACCTAAGACAACCTAACATCTCGGATGTAACATTTGACAACATTCCAGGCGTGTCGGTCCCTACGTCTCGGTGGGAACAGTATATACGTCTATAACGTTATATATCCTAACCTAAGGCAACCTAACATCTCGGATGCAATATTTGACAACACTCCTGGCCTGTCGAACCCTACTTCTCGGAGGGAACAGTATATACGTCTATAACGTCATATATCCTAACCTAAGGCAACCTAAGATCTCGTATGTAACATTTGACAACATTCCAGGCGTGTCGGTCCCTACGTCTCGGTGGTAACATTACATGCGTCTATAACGTTATATATCCTTATCTGAGGCAACCTAACATCTTGGATGCAATATTTGACAACATTCCTAGCCTGTCGAACCCTACGTCTCGGTGGTAACATTACATGCGTCTATAAAGGTATATTTCCTAATCTAAGGCAACCTAACATCTCGGATGCAATATTTGACAACATTCCTGGCCTGTCGAACCCTACTTCTCGGAGGGAACAGCATATACATCTATAACGTCATATATCCTAGCCTAAGGCAACCTAACATCTCGGATGTAACATTTGACAACATTCCAGGCGTGTCGGTCCCTACGTCTCGGTGGTAACATTCCATGCGTCTATAACGTTATATATCCTAACCTAAGGCCAACTAACATCTCGTATGTAATATTTGACAACATTCCTGGCGTGTCGAACCCTACTTCTCGGTGGGAACAGTATATACGTCTATAACGTTATATATCCTAACCTAAGGCAACCTAACATCTCGGATGAAATATGTGACAACATTCCTGGCCTGTCGAACCCTACTTCTCGGAGGGAACAGTATATACGTCTATAACGTCATATATCCTAACCTAAGGCAACCTAACATCTCGGATGTAACATTTGACAACATTCCAGGCATGTCGGTCCCTACGTCTCGGTGGTAACATTATATGCGTCTATAACGTTATATATCCTTATCTAATGCAACCTAACATCTCGGATGCAATATTTGACAACATTCCTGGCCTGTCGAACCCTACTTCTCGGAGGGAACAGTATAAACGCCTATAACGTTATATATCCTAACCTAAGGCAACCTGACATCTCGGATATATTATTCTACAACATTCCAGGCGTGTCGGACCCTACTTCTCGGTGGGAACATTATATGCGTCTATAACGTTGTATATCCTAATCTAAGGCAACCTAACATCTCGGATGCAATATTTGACAACATTCCTGGCCTGTCGAACCCTACGTCTCGGTGGTAACATTATATGCGTCTATAACGTTATATATCCTTATCTAAGGCAACCTAACATCTCGGATGCAATATTTGACAACATTCCTAGCCTGTCGAACCCTACGTCTCGATGGTAACATTACATGCGTCTATAACGGTATATTTCCTAATCTAAGGCAACCTAACATCTCGGATGCAATATTTGACAACATTCCTGGCCTGTCGAACCCTACTTCTCGGAGAGAACAGTATATACGTCTATAACGTCATATATCCTAACCTAAGGCAACCTAACATCTCGGATGTAACATTTGACAACATTCCAGGCATGTCGGTCCCTACGTCTCGGTGGTAACATTATATGCGTCTATAACGTTATATATCCTTATCTAAGGCAACCTAACATCTCGGATGCAATATTTGACAACATTCCTGGCCTGTCGAACCCTACTTCTCGGAGGGAACAGCATATACGTCTATAACGTCATAAATCCTAACCTAAGGCAACCTAACATATCGGATGTAACATTTGACAACATTCCAGGCGTGTCGGTCCCTACGTCTCGGTGGTAACGTTACATGCGTCTCTAACGTTATATATCCTAACCTACGGCAACCTAACATCTCGGATGCAATATTTGACAACATTCCTAGCCTGTCGAACCCTACGTCTCGGTGGTAACATTACATGCGTCTATAACGGTATATTTCCTAATCTAAGGCAACCTAACATCTCGGATGCAATATTTGACAACATTCCTTGCCTGTCGAACCCTACTTCTCGGAGGAAACAGTATGTACGTCTATAGCGGTATATATCCTAATCTAAGGCAACCTAACATCTCGGATGCAATATTTGACAACATTCCTTGCCTGTCGAACCCTACTCCTCGGAGGGAACAGTATGTACGTCTATAACGTTATATATCCTAACCTAAGGCAACCTAACATCTCGGATGTAATATTCTACAACCTTCCAGGCGTGTCGGACTCTGCTTCTCGGTGGTAACATTATATGCGTCTATAACGTTGCATATCCTAATCTAAGGCAACCTAACATCTCGGATGCAATATTTGACAACATTCCTGGCCTGTCGAACCCTACTGCTCGGAGGGAACAGTATATACATCTATAACGGTATATATCCTAATCTAAGGCAACCTAACATCTCGGATGAAATATGTGACAACATTCCTGGCCTGTCGAACCCTACATCTCGGAGGGAACAGTATATACGTCTGTAACGTCATATATCCTAACCTAAGACAACCTAACATCTCGGATGTAACATTTGACAACATTCCAGGCGTGTCGGTCCCTACCCCTCGGTGGTAACATTACATGCGTCTATAACGTTATATATCCTTATCTGAGGCAACCTAACATCTTGGATGCAATATTTGACAACATTCCAGGCATGTCGGTCCCTACGTCTCGGTGGTAACATTATATGCGTCTATAACGTTATATATCCTTATCTAATGCAACCTAACATCTCGGATGCAATATTTGACAACATTCCTGGCCTGTCGAACCCTACTTCTCGGAGGGAACAGTATATACGCCTATAACGTTATATATCCTAACCTAAGGCAACCTGACATCTCGGATATATTATTCTACAACATTCCAGGCGTGTCGGACCCTACTTCTCGGTGGGAACATTATATGCGTCTATAACGTTGTATATCCTAATCTAAGGCAACCTAACATCTCGGATGCAATATTTGACAACATTCCTGGCCTGTCGAACCCTACTTCTCGGAGGGAACAGCATATACATCTATAACGTCATATATCCTAGCCTAAGGCAACCTAACATCTCGGCTGTAACATTTGACAACATTCCAGGCGTGTCGGTCCCTACGTCTCGGTGGTAACATTACATGCGTCTATAACGTTATATATCCTAACCTAAGGCCAACTAACATCTCGTATGTAATATTTGACAACATTCCTGGCGTGTCGAACCCTATTTCTCGGTGGGAACAGTATATACGTCTATAACGTTATATATCCTAAACTAAGGCAACCTAGCATCTCGGATATAACATTTGACAACATTCCAGGCGTGTTGGAACCCTACGTCTCGCTGGTAACATTACGTGCGTCTATAACGTTATATATGCTAACCTAAGGCAACCTAATATCTCGGATGCAATATTTGACAACATTCCTGGCCTGTCGAACCCTACTTCTCGGAGGGAACAGCATATACGTCTATAACGTCATAAATCCTAACCTAAGGCAACCTAACATCTCGGATGTAACATTTGACAACATTCCAGGCGTGTCGGTCCCTACGTCTCGCTGGTAACGTTACATGCGTCTCTAACGTTATATATCCTACCCTAAGGCAACCTAACATCTCCGATGCAATATTTGACAACATTCCTGGCCTGTCGAACAATACTTCTCGGAGGGAACAGTATATACGTCTATAACGTTATATATCCTAACCTAAGGCAACCTAGCATCTCGGATGTAACATTTGACAACATTCCAGGCATGTCGGTCCCTACGTCTCGGTGGTAACATTATATGCGTCTATAACGTTATATATCCTTATCTAAGGCAACCTAACATCTCGGATGCAATATTTGACAACATTCCTAGCCTGTCGAACCCTACGTCTCGGTGGTAACATTACATGCGTCTATAACGGTATATTTCCTAATCTAAGGCAACCTAACATCTCGGATGCAATATTTGACAACATTCCTGGCCTGTCGAACCATACTTCTCGTGGGGAACAGTATATACGTCTATAACGTCATATATCCTAACCTAAGGCAACCTAACATCTCGGATGTAACATTTGACAACATTCCAGGCATGTCGGTCCCTACGTCTCGGTGGTAACATTATATGCGTCTATAACGTTATATATCCTTATCTAAAGCAACTTGACATCCCGGATGCAATATTTGACAATATTCCTAGGTTGTCGAACCCTACTTCTCGGAGGGAACAGTATATACGTCTATAACGTTATATATCCTAACGTAAGGCAACCTGACATCTCGGATGTAATATTCTGCACCATTCCAGGCGTGTCGGACCCTACTTCTCGGTGGGAACATTATATGAGTCTATAACGTTGTATACCCTAATCTAAGGCAACCTATTATCTCAGACGTAATATTTTACAATATTCCTCGCATGACGGTGCATACTTTTCGGTGGGAATATTATATGCGTCCACAACGGTCGATATCGTAATCTAAGGCAATCTAACATCTAGGATGCAATATTTGACAACATTCCTTGCCTGTCGAACCCTACATCTCGGAGGGAACAGTATATACGTCTATAGCGGTATATATCCTAATCTAAGGCAACCTAGCATCTCGGATGCAATATTTGACAACATTCCTGGCCTGTCGAACCCTACTGCTCGGAGGGAACAGTATATACATCTATAACGGTATATATCCTAATCTAAGGCAACCTAACATCTCGGATGTAACATTTGACAACATTCCAGGCGTGTCGGACCCTACGTCTCGGTGGTAACATTACATGCGTCTATAACGTTATATATCCTAACCTAAGGCCAACTAACATCTCGTATGTAATATTTGACAACATTCCTGGCGTGTCGGACCCTACTTCTCGGTGGGAACATTATATGAGTCTATAACGTTGTATATCCTAATCTAAGGCAACCTATTATCTCAGACGTAATATTTTACAATATTCCTCGCATGTCGGTGCATACTTTTCGGTGGGAATATTATATGCGTCCACAACGGTCGATATCGTAATCTAAGGCAATCTAACATCTCGGATGCAATATTTGACAACATTCCTTGCCTGTCGAACCCTACTTCTCGGAGGAAACAGTATGTACGTCTATAGCGGTATATATCCTAATCTAAGGCAACCTAACATCTCGGATGCAATATTTGACAACATTCCTTGCCTGTCGAACCCTACTCCTCGGAGGGAACAGTATGTACGTCTATAACGTTAGATATCCTAACCTAAGGCAACCTAACATCTCGGATGTAATATTCTACAACCTTCCAGGCGTGTCGGACTCTACTTCTCGGTGGTAACATTATATGCGTCTATAACGTTGCATACCCTAATCTAAGGCAACCTAACATCTCGGATGCAATATTTGACAACATTCCTGGCCTGTCGAACCCTACTGCTCGGAGGGAACAGTATATACATCTATAACGGTATATATCCTAATCTAAGGCAACCTAACATCTCGGATGAAATATGTGACAACATTCCTGGCCTGTCGAACCCTACATCTCGGAGGGAACAGTATATACGTCTGTAACGTCATATATCCTAACCTAAGACAACCTAACATCTCGGATGTAACATTTGACAACATTCCAGGCGTGTCGGTCCCTACGTCTCGGTGGGAACAGTATATACGTCTATAACGTTATATATCCTAACCTAAGGCAACCTAACATCTCGGATGCAATATTTGACAACACTCCTGGCCTGTCGAACCCTACTTCTCGGAGGGAACAGTATATACGTCTATAACGTCATATATCCTAACCTAAGGCAACCTAAGATCTCGTATGTAACATTTGACAACATTCCAGGCGTGTCGGTCCCTACGTCTCGGTGGTAACATTACATGCGTCTATAACGTTATATATCCTTATCTGACGCAACCTAACATCTTGGATGCAATATTTGACAACATTCCTAGCCTGTCGAACCCTACGTCTCGGTGGTAACATTACATGCGTCTATAAAGGTATATTTCCTAATCTAAGGCAACCTAACATCTCGGATGCAATATTTGACAACATTCCTGGCCTGTCGAACCCTACTTCTCGGAGGGAACAGCATATACATCTATAACGTCATATATCCTAGCCTAAGGCAACCTAACATCTCGGATGTAACATTTGACAACATTCCAGGCGTGTCGGTCCCTACGTCTCGGTGGTAACATTCCATGCGTCTATAACGTTATATATCCTAACCTAAGGCCAACTAACATCTCGTATGTAATATTTGACAACATTCCTGGCGTGTCGAACCCTACTTCTCGGTGGGAACAGTATATACGTCTATAACGTTATATATCCTAACCTAAGGCAACCTAACATCTCGGATGAAATATGTGACAACATTCCTGGCCTGTCGAACCCTACTTCTCGGAGGGAACAGTATATACGTCTCTAACGCCATATATCCTAACCTAAGGCAACCTAACATCTCGGATGTAACATTTGACAACATTCCAGGCATGTCGGTCCCTACGTCTCGGTGGTAACATTATATGCGTCTATAACGTTATATATCCTTATCTAATGCAACCTAACATCTCGGATGCAATATTTGACAACATTCCTGGCCTGTCGAACCCTACTTCTCGGAGGGAACAGTATAAACGCCTATAACGTTATATATCCTAACCTAAGGCAACCTGACATCTCGGATATATTATTCTACAACATTCCAGGCGTGTCGGACCCTACTTCTCGGTGGGAACATTATATGCGTCTATAACGTTGTATATCCTAATCTAAGGCAACCTAACATCTCGGATGCAATATTTGACAACATTCCTGGCCTGTCGAACCCTACGTCTCGGTGGTAACATTATATGCGTCTATAACGTTATATATCCTTATCTAAGGCAACCTAACATCTCGGATGCAATATTTGACAACATTCCTAGCCTGTCGAACCCTACGTCTCGATGGTAACATTACATGCGTCTATAACGGTATATTTCCTAATCTAAGGCAACCTAACATCTCGGATGCAATATTTGACAACATTCCTGGCCTGTCGAACCCTACTTCTCGGAGAGAACAGTATATACGTCTATAACGTCATATATCCTAACCTAAGGCAACCTAACATCTCGGATGTAACATTTGACAACATTCCAGGCATGTCGGTCCCTACGTCTCGGTGGTAACATTATATGCGTCTATAACGTTATATATCCTTATCTAAGGCAACCTAACATCTCGGATGCAATATTTGACAACATTCCTGGCCTGTCGAACCCTACTTCTCGGAGGGAACAGCATATACGTCTATAACGTCATAAATCCTAACCTAAGGCAACCTAACATATCGGATGTAACATTTGACAACATTCCAGGCGTGTCGGTCCCTACGTCTCGGTGGTAACGTTACATGCGTCTCTAACGTTATATATCCTAACCTACGGCAACCTAGCATCTCGGATGTAACATTTTACAACATTCCAGGCATGTCGGTCCCTACGTCTCGGTGGTAACATTATATGCGTCTATAACGTTATATATCCTTATCTAAGGCAACCTAACATCTCGGATGCAATATTTGACAACATTCCTAGCCTGTCGAACCCTACGTCTCGGTGGTAACATTACATGCGTCTATAACGGTATATTTCCTAATCTAAGGCAACCTAACATCTCGGATGCAATATTTGACAACATTCCTTGCCTGTCGAACCCTACTTCTCGGAGGAAACAGTATGTACGTCTATAGCGGTATATATCCTAATCTAAGGCAACCTAACATCTCGGATGCAATATTTGACAACATTCCTTGCCTGTCGAACCCTACTCCTCGGAGGGAACAGTATGTACGTCTATAACGTTATATATCCTAACCTAAGGCAACCTAACATCTCGGATGTAATATTCTACAACCTTCCAGGCGTGTCGGACTCTGCTTCTCGGTGGTAACATTATATGCGTCTATAACGTTGCATATCCTAATCTAAGGCAACCTAACATCTCGGATGCAATATTTGACAACATTCCTGGCCTGTCGAACCCTACTGCTCGGAGGGAACAGTATATACATCTATAACGGTATATATCCTAATCTAAGGCAACCTAACATCTCGGATGAAATATGTGACAACATTCCTGGCCTGTCGAACCCTACATCTCGGAGGGAACAGTATATACGTCTGTAACGTCATATATCCTAACCTAAGACAACCTAACATCTCGGATGTAACATTTGACAACATTCCAGGCGTGTCGGTCCCTACCCCTCGGTGGTAACATTACATGCGTCTATAACGTTATATATCCTTATCTGAGGCAACCTAACATCTTGGATGCAATATTTGACAACATTCCAGGCATGTCGGTCCCTACGTCTCGGTGGTAACATTATATGCGTCTATAACGTTATATATCCTTATCTAATGCAACCTAACATCTCGGATGCAATATTTGACAACATTCCTGGCCTGTCGAACCCTACTTCTCGGAGGGAACAGTATATACGCCTATAACGTTATATATCCTAACCTAAGGCAACCTGACATCTCGGATATATTATTCTACAACATTCCAGGCATGTCGGTCCCTACGTCTCGGTGGTAACATTATATGCGTCTATAACGTTATATATCCTTATCTAAGGCAACCTAACATCTCGGATGCAATATTTGACAACATTCCTGGCCTGTCGAACCCTACTTCTCGGAGGGAACAGCATATACGTCTATAACGTCATAAATCCTAACCTAAGGCAACCTAACATATCGGATGTAACATTTGACAACATTCCAGGCGTGTCGGTCCCTACGTCTCGGTGGTAACGTTACATGCGTCTCTAACGTTATATATCCTAACCTACGGCAACCTAGCATCTCGGATGTAACATTTTACAACATTCCAGGCATGTCGGTCCCTACGTCTCGGTGGTAACATTATATGCGTCTATAACGTTATATATCCTTATCTAAGGCAACCTAACATCTCGGATGCAATATTTGACAACATTCCTAGCCTGTCGAACCCTACGTCTCGGTGGTAACATTACATGCGTCTATAACGGTATATTTCCTAATCTAAGGCAACCTAACATCTCGGATGCAATATTTGACAACATTCCTTGCCTGTCGAACCCTACTTCTCGGAGGAAACAGTATGTACGTCTATAGCGGTATATATCCTAATCTAAGGCAACCTAACATCTCGGATGCAATATTTGACAACATTCCTTGCCTGTCGAACCCTACTCCTCGGAGGGAACAGTATGTACGTCTATAACGTTATATATCCTAACCTAAGGCAACCTAACATCTCGGATGTAATATTCTACAACCTTCCAGGCGTGTCGGACTCTGCTTCTCGGTGGTAACATTATATGCGTCTATAACGTTGCATATCCTAATCTAAGGCAACCTAACATCTCGGATGCAATATTTGACAACATTCCTGGCCTGTCGAACCCTACTGCTCGGAGGGAACAGTATATACATCTATAACGGTATATATCCTAATCTAAGGCAACCTAACATCTCGGATGAAATATGTGACAACATTCCTGGCCTGTCGAACCCTACATCTCGGAGGGAACAGTATATACGTCTGTAACGTCATATATCCTAACCTAAGACAACCTAACATCTCGGATGTAACATTTGACAACATTCCAGGCGTGTCGGTCCCTACCCCTCGGTGGTAACATTACATGCGTCTATAACGTTATATATCCTTATCTGAGGCAACCTAACATCTTGGATGCAATATTTGACAACATTCCAGGCATGTCGGTCCCTACGTCTCGGTGGTAACATTATATGCGTCTATAACGTTATATATCCTTATCTAATGCAACCTAACATCTCGGATGCAATATTTGACAACATTCCTGGCCTGTCGAACCCTACTTCTCGGAGGGAACAGTATATACGCCTATAACGTTATATATCCTAACCTAAGGCAACCTGACATCTCGGATATATTATTCTACAACATTCCAGGCGTGTCGGACCCTACTTCTCGGTGGGAACATTATATGCGTCTATAACGTTGTATATCCTAATCTAAGGCAACCTAACATCTCGGATGCAATATTTGACAACATTCCTGGCCTGTCGAACCCTACATCTCGGAGGGAACAGTATATACGTCTATAGCGGTATATATCCTAATCTAAGGCAACCTAACATCTGGGATGCAATATTTGACAACATTCCTGGCCTGTCGAACCCTACGTTTCGGTGGTAACATTATATGCGTCTATAACGTTATATATCCTTATCTAAGGCAACCTAACATCTCGGATGCAATATTTGACAACATTCCTAGCCTGTCGAACCCTACGTCTCGGTGGTAACATTACATGCGTCTATAACGGTATATTTCCTAATCTAAGGCAACCTAACATCTCGGATGCAATATTTGACAACATTCCTGGCCTGTCGAACCCTACTTCTCGGAGAGAACAGTATATACGTCTATAACGTCATATATCCTAACCTAAGGCAACCTAACATCGCGGATGTAACATTTGACAACATTCCAGGCATGTCGGTCCCTACGTCTCGGTGGTAACGTTATATGCGTCTATAACGTTATATATCCTTATCTAAGGCAACCTAACATCTCGGATGCAATATTTGACAACATTCCTGGCCTGTCGAACCCTACTTCTCGGAGGGAACAGCATATACATCTATAACGTCATATATCCTAGCCTAAGGCAACCTAACATCTCGGCTGTAACATTTCACAACATTCCAGGCGTGTCGGTCCCTACGTCTCGGTGGTAACATTACATGCGTCTATAACGTTATATATCCTAACCTAAGGCCAACTAACATCTCGTATGTAATATTTGACAACATTCCTGGCGTGTCGAACCCTATTTCTCGGTGGGAACAGTATATACGTCTATAACGTTATATATCCTAAACTAAGGCAACCTAGCATCTCGGATATAACATTTGACAACATTCCAGGCGTGTTGGAACCCTACGTCTCGCTGGTAACATTACGTGCGTCTATAACGTTATATATGCTAACCTAAGGCAACCTAATATCTCGGATGCAATATTTGACAACATTCCTGGCCTGTCGAACCCTACTTCTCGGAGGGAACAGCATATACGTCTATAACGTCATAAATCCTAACCTAAGGCAACCTAACATCTCGGATGTAACATTTGACAACATTCCAGGCGTGTCGGTCCCTACGTCTCGCTGGTAACGTTACATGCGTCTCTAACGTTATATATCCTACCCTAAGGCAACCTAACATCTCGGATGCAATATTTGACAACATTCCTGGCCTGTCGAACAATACTTCTCGGAGGGAACAGTATATACGTCTATAACGTTATATATCCTAACCTAAGGCAACCTAGCATCTCGGATGTAACATTTGACAACATTCCAGGCGTGTCGGTCCCTACGTCTCGGTGGTAACATTATATGCGTCTATAACGTTATATATCCTTATCTAAGGCAACCTAACATCTCGGATGCAATATTTGACAACATTCCTAGCCTGTCGAACCCTACGTCTCGGTGGTAACATTACATGCGTCTATAACGGTATATTTCCTAATCTAAGGCAACCTAACATCTCGGATGCAATATTTGACAACATTCCTGTCCTGTCGAACCCTACTTCTCGGAGGGAACAGCATATACGTCTATAACGTCATAAATCCTAACCTAAGGCAACCTAACATCTCGGATGTAACATTTGACAACATTCCAGGCGTGTCGGTCCCTACGTCTCGCTGGTAACGTTACATGCGTCTCTAACGTTATATATCCTACCCTAAGGCAACCTAACATCTCGGATGCAATATTTGACAACATTCCTGGCCTGTCGAACAATACTTCTCGGAGGGAACAGTATATACGTCTATAACGTTATATATCCTAACCTAAGGCAACCTAGCATCTCGGATGTAACATTTGACAACATTCCAGGCATGTCGGTCCCTACGTCTCGGTGGTAACATTATATGCGTCTATAACGTTATATATCCTTATCTAAGGCAACCTAACATCTCGGATGCAATATTTGACAACATTCCTAGCCTGTCGAACCCTACGTCTCGGTGATAACATTACATGCGTCTATAACGGTATATTTCCTAATCTAAGGCAACCTAACATCTCGGATGCAATATTTGACAACATTCCTGGCCTGTCGAACCATACTTCTCGTGGGGAACAGTATATACGTCTATAACGTCATATATCCTAACCTAAGGCAACCTAACATCTCGGATGTAACATTTGACAACATTCCAGGCATGTCGGTCCCTACGTCTCGGTGGTAACATTATATGCGTCTATAACGTTATATATCCTTATCTAAAGCAACTTGACATCCCGGATGCAATATTTGACAATATTCCTAGGTTGTCGAACCCTACTTCTCGGAGGGAACAGTATATACGTCTATAACGTTATATATCCTAACGTAAGGCAACCTGACATCTCGGATGTAATATTCTGCACCATTCCAGGCGTGTCGGACCCTACTTCTCGGTGGGAACATTATATGAGTCTATAACGTTGTATATCCTAATCTAAGGCAACCTATTATCTCAGACGTAATATTTTACAATATTCCTCGCATGTCGGTGCATACTTTTCGGTGGGAATATTATATGCGTCCACAACGGTCGATATCGTAATCTAAGGCAATCTAACATCTAGGATGCAATATTTGACAACATTCCAGGCGTGTTGGAACCCTACGTCTCGCTGGTAACATTACGTGCGTCTATAGCGTTATATATGCTAACCTAAGGCAACCTAATATCTCGGATGCAATATTTGACAACATTCCTGGCCTGTCGAACCCTACTTCTCGGAGGGAACAGCATATACGTCTATAACGTCATAAATCCTAACCTAAGGCAACCTAACATCTCGGATGTAACATTTGACAACATTCCAGGCGTGTCGGTCCCTACGTCTCGCTGGTAACGTTACATGCGTCTCTAACGTTATATATCCTACCCTAAGGCAACCTAACATCTCGGATGCAATATTTGACAACATTCCTGGCCTGTCGAACAATACTTCTCGGAGGGAACAGTATATACGTCTATAACGTTATATATCCTAACCTAAGGCAACCTAGCATCTCCGATGTAACATTTGACAACATTCCAGGCATGTCGGTCCCTACGTCTCGGTGGTAACATTATATGCGTCTATAACGTTATATATCCTTATCTAAGGCAACCTAACATCTCGGATGCAATATTTGACAACATTCCTAGCCTGTCGAACCCTACGTCTCGGTGGTAACATTACATGTGTCTATAACGGTATATTTCCTAATCTAAGGCAACCTAACATCTCGGATGCAATATTTGACAACATTCCTGGCCTGTCGAACCCTACTTCTCGGAGGGAACAGCATATACGTCTATAACGTCATAAATCCTAACCTAAGGCAACCTAACATCTCGGATGTAACATTTGACAACATTCCAGGCGTGTCGGTCCCTACGTCTCGCTGGTAACATTATATGCGTCTATAACGTTATATATCCTTATCTAAAGCAACTTGACATCCCGGATGCAATATTTGACAATATTCCTAGGTTGTCGAACCCTACTTCTCGGAGGGAACAGTATATACGTCTATAACGTTATATATCCTAACGTAAGGCAACCTGACATCTCGGATGTAATATTCTGCACCATTCCAGGCGTGTCGGACCCTACTTCTCGGTGGGAACATTATATGAGTCTATAACGTTGTATATCCTAATCTAAGGCAACCTATTATCTCAGACGTAATATTTTACAATATTCCTCGCATGTCGGTGCATACTTTTCGGTGGGAATATTATATGCGTCCACAACGGTCGATATCGTAATCTAAGGCAATCTAACATCTAGGATGCAATATTTGACAACATTCCAGGCGTGTTGGAACCCTACGTCTCGCTGGTAACATTACGTGCGTCTATAACGTTATATATGCTAACCTAAGGCAACCTAATATCTCGGATGCAATATTTGACAACATTCCTGGCCTGTCGAACCCTACTTCTCGGAGGGAACAGCATATACGTCTATAACGTCATAAATCCTAACCTAAGGCAACCTAACATCTCGGATGTAACATTTGACAACATTCCAGGCGTGTCGGTCCCTACGTCTCGCTGGTAACGTTACATGCGTCTCTAACGTTATATATCCTACCCTAAGGCAACCTAACATCTCGGATGCAATATTTGACAACATTCCTGGCCTGTCGAACAATACTTCTCGGAGGGAACAGTATATACGTCTATAACGTTATATATCCTAACCTAAGGCAACCTAGCATCTCCGATGTAACATTTGACAACATTCCAGGCATGTCGGTCCCTACGTCTCGGTGGTAACATTATATGCGTCTATAACGTTATATATCCTTATCTAAGGCAACCTAACATCTCGGATGCAATATTTGACAACATTCCTAGCCTGTCGAACCCTACGTCTCGGTGGTAACATTACATGTGTCTATAACGGTATATTTCCTAATCTAAGGCAACCTAACATCTCGGATGCAATATTTGACAACATTCCTGGCCTGTCGAACCCTACTTCTCGGAGGGAACAGCATATACGTCTATAACGTCATAAATCCTAACCTAAGGCAACCTAACATCTCGGATGTAACATTTGACAACATTCCAGGCGTGTCGGTCCCTACGTCTCGCTGGTAACGTTACATGCGTCTCTAACGTTATATATCCTACCCTAAGGCAACCTAACATCTCGGATGCAATATTTGACAACATTCCTGGCCTGTCGAACAATACTTCTCGGAGGGAACAGTATATACGTCTATAACGTTATATATCCTAACCTAAGGCAACCTAGCATCTCGGATGTAACATTTGACAACATTCCAGGCATGTCGGTCCCTACGTCTCGGTGGTAACATTATATGCGTCTATAACGTTATATATCCTTATCTAAGGCAACCTAACATCTCGGATGCAATATTTGACAACATTCCTAGCCTGTCGAACCCTACGTCTCGGTGGTAACATTACATGCGTCTATAACGGTATATTTCCTAATCTAAGGCAACCTAACATCTCGGATGCAATATTTGACAACATTCCTGGCCTGTCGAACCATACTTCTCGTGGGGAACAGTATATACGTCTATAACGTCATATATCCTAACCTAAGGCAACCTAACATCTCGGATGTAACATTTGACAACATTCCAGGCATGTCGGTCCCTACGTCTCGGTGGTAACATTATATGCGTCTATAACGTTATATATCCTTATCTAAAGCAACTTGACATCCCGGATGCAATATTTGACAATATTCCTAGGTTGTCGAACCCTACTTCTCGGAGGGAACAGTATATACGTCTATAACGTTATATATCCTAACGTAAGGCAACCTGACATCTCGGATGTAATATTCTGCACCATTCCAGGCGTGTCGGACCCTACTTCTCGGTGGGAACATTATATGAGTCTATAACGTTGTATATCCTAATCTAAGGCAACCTATTATCTCAGACGTAATATTTTACAATATTCCTCGCATGTCGGTGCATACTTTTCGGTGGGAATATTATATGCGTCCACAACGGTCGATATCGTAATCTAAGGCAATCTAACATCTAGGACGCAATATTTGACAACATTCCAGGCGTGTTGGAACCCTACGTCTCGCTGGTAACATTACGTGCGTCTATAACGTTATATATGCTAACCTAAGGCAACCTAATATCTCGGATGCAATATTTGACAACATTCCTGGCCTGTCGAACCCTACTTCTCGGAGGGAACAGCATATACGTCTATAACGTCATAAATCCTAACCTAAGGCAACCTAACATCTCGGATGTAACATTTGACAACATTCCAGGCGTGTCGGTCCCTTCGTCTCGCTGGTAACGTTACATGCGTCTCTAACGTTATATATCCTACCCTAAGGCAACCTAACATCTCGGATGCAATATTTGACAACATTCCTGGCCTGTCGAACAATACTTCTCGGAGGGAACAGTATATACGTCTATAACGTTATATATCCTAACCTAAGGCAACCTAGCATCTCCGATGTAACATTTGACAACATTCCAGGCATGTCGGTCCCTACGTCTCGGTGGTAACATTATATGCGTCTATAACGTTATATATCCTTATCTAAGGCAACCTAACATCTCGGATGCAATATTTGACAACATTCCTAGCCTGTCGAACCCTACGTCTCGGTGGTAACACTACATGCGTCTATAACGGTATATTTCCTAATCTAAGGCAACCTAACATCTCGGATGCAATATTTGACAACATTCCTGGCCTGTCGAACCCTACTTCTCGGAGGGAACAGCATATACGTCTATAACGTCATAAATCCTAACCTAAGGCAACCTAACATCTCGGATGTAACATTTGACAACATTCCAGGCGTGTCGGTCCCTACGTCTCGCTGGTAACGTTACATGCGTCTCTAACGTTATATATCCTACCCTAAGGCAACCTAACATCTCGGATGCAATATTTGACAACATTCCTGGCCTGTCGAACAATACTTCTCGGAGGGAACAGTATATACGTCTATAACGTTATATATCCTAACCTAAGGCAACCTAACATCTCGGATGTAACGTTTGACAACATTCCAGGCGTGTCGGTCCCTACGTCTCGGTGGTAACATTACATGCGTCTATAACGGTATATATCCTAATCTTGGGCAACCTAACATCTCGGATGTAACATTTTACCACATTTCAGGCGTGTCGGACCCTACTTCTCGGTGGTAACATTACATGCGTCTATAGCGGTATATATCCTAATCTTAGGCAACCTAACATCTCGGATGTAACATTTTACAACATTCCAGGCCTGTCGGTCCCTACGTCTCGGTGGTAACATTACGTGCGTCTATAACGTTATATATGCTAACCTAAGACAACCTAACATCTCGGATGCAATATTTGACAACATTCCTGGCCTGTCGAACCCTACTTCTCGGAGGGAACAGCATATACGTCTATAACGTCATATATCCTAACCTAAGGCAACCTAACATCTCGGATGTAACATTTGACAACATTCCAGGTGTGTCGGTCCCTACGTCTCGGTGGTAAGGTTACATGCGTCTATAACGTTATATATCCAAACCTAAGGCAACCTAACATCTCGGATGTAACATTTGACAACATTCCAGGCATGTCGGTCCGTACGTCTCGGTGGGAACATTATATGCGTCTATAACGTTGTATATCCTTATCTAAGGCAACCTAACATCTCGGATGCAATATTTGACAACATTCCTGGCGTGTCGAACCCCACTTCTCGGTGTGAACAGTATATACGTCTATAACGTTATATATCCTAACCTAAGGCAACCTAACATCTCGAATGTAATATGCGACAACATTGCTGGCGTGTCGGACCCTACTTCTCGGTGGGAACAGTATATACGTCTGTAACGTCATATATCCTAACCTAAGACAACCTAACATCTCGGATGTAACACTTGACAACATTGCAGGCGTGTTGGAACCCTACGTCTCGGTGGTAACATTACATGCGTCTATAACGTTATATATCCTAACCTAAGGCAACCTAACATCTCGGATGCAATATTTGACAACATTCCTGGCCTGTCGAACCCTACTTCTCGGAGGGAACAGCATATACGTCTATAACGTCATATATCCTAACCTAAGGCAACCTAACATCTCGGATGTAACATTTGACAACATTCCATGCGTGTCGGTCCCTACGTCTCGGTGGTAACATTACATGCGTCTATAACGGTATATTTCCTCATCTAAGGCAACCTAACATCTCGGATGCAATATTTGACAACATTCCTGGCCTGTCGAACCCTAATTCTCGGAGGGAACAGTATATACGTCTATAACGTTGTATATCCTAGACTAAGGCAACCTAACATTTCGGATGTAACATTTGACAACATTCCAGGCGTGTCGGTCCCTACGTCTCGGTGGTAACATTACATGCGTCTATAACGGTATATATCCTAATCTTAGGCAACCTAACATCTCGGATGCAATATTTGACAACATTCCTGGCCTGTCGAACGCTACTTCTCGGAGGGAACAGTATATACGTCTATAACGTTATATATCCTAGCCTAAGGCAACCTAACATCTCGGATGTAACATTTGACAACATTCGAGGCATGTCGGTCCCTACGTCTCGGTGGTAACATTACATGCGTCTATAACGGTATATATCCTAATCTTAGGCAATCTAACATCTCGGATGTAACATTTTACCACATTCCAGGCGTGTCGGACCCTACGTCTCGGTGGTAACATTACATGCGTCTATAGCGGTATATATCCTAATCTTAGGCAACCTAACATCTCGTATGTAATATTTGACAACATTCCTGGCCTGTCGAACCCTACCTCTCAGAGGGAACAGCATATACATCTATAACGTCATATATCCTGACCTAAGGCAACCTAACATCTCGGATATAACATTTGACAACATTGCAGGCGTGTTGGAACCCTACGTCTCGGTGGTAAAATTACGTGCGTCTATAACGTTATATATGCTAACCTAAGGCAACCTAACATCTCGGATGCAATATTTGACAACATTCCTGGCCTGTCGAACCCTACTTCTCGGAGGGAACAGCATATACGTCTATAACGTCATATATCCTAACCTAAGGCAACCTAACATCTCGGATGTAACATTTGACAACATTCCATGCGTGTCGGTCCCTACGTCTCGGTGGTAACATTACATGCGTCTATAACGGTATATTTCCTAATCTAAGGCAACCTAACATCTCGGATGCAATATTTGACAACATTCCTGGCCTGTCGAACCCTACTTCTCGGAGGGAACAGTATATACGTCTATAACGTTATATATCGTAACCAAAGGCAACCTAACATCTCGGATGTAATATTTGACAACATTCCTGGCGTGTCGGACCCTACTTCTCGGTGGGAACAGTATATACGTCTGTAACGTCATATATCCTAACCTAAGGCAACCTAACATCTCGGATATAACATTTGACAACATTGCAGGCGTGTCGGTCCCTACGTCTCGGTGGTAACATTACATGCGTCTATAACTATATATATCTTAACCTAAGGTCACCTAACATCTCGTATGTAATATTTGACAACATTCCTGGCCTGTCGAACTCTACCTCTCGGAGGGAACAGCATATACATTTATAACGTCATATATCCTAGCCTAAGGCAACCTAACATCTCGGATGTAACGTTTGACAACATTCCAGGCGTGTCGGTCCCTACGTCTCGGTGGTAACATTACATGCGTCTATAACGGTATATATCCTAATCTTGGGCAACCTAACATCTCGGATGTAACATTTTACCACATTCCAGGCGTGTCGGTCCCTACGTCTCGGTGGTAACATTACATGCGTCTATAACGTTATATATCCTAACCTAAGGCCACCTAACATCTCGTATGTAATATTTGACAACATTCCTGGCGTGTCGGTCCCTACGTCTCGGTGGTAACATTACATGCGTCTATAGCGGTATATATCCTAATCTTAGGCAACCTAACATCTCGTGTGCAATATTTGACAACATTCCTGGCCTGTCGAACCCTACTTCTCGGAGGGAACAGTATGTACGTCTATAGCGTTATATATCCTAACCTAAGGCAACCTGACATCTCGGATGTATTATTCTACAACATTCCAGGCGTGTCGGACCCTACTTCTCAGTGGGAACATTATATGCGTCTATAACGTTGTATATCCTAATCTAAGGCAACCTAACATCTCGGATGCAATATTTGAGAACATTCCTGGCCTGTCGAACCCTACATCTCGGAGGGAACAGTATATACGTCTATAGCGGTATATATCCTAATCTAAGGCAACCTAACACCTCGGATGTAACATTTGACAACATTCCTGGCCTGTCGGTCCCTACGTCTCGGTGGTAACATCACATGCTTCTATAACGTTATATATCGTAACCTAAGGCCACCTAACATCTCGTATGTAATATTTGACAACATTCCTGGCGTGTCGAGCCCTACTTCTCGGTGGGAACAGTATATACGTCTATAACATTATATATCGTAACCAAAGGCAACCTAACATCTCGGATGTAATATTTGACAACATTCCTGGCGTGTCGGACCCTACTTCTCGGTGGGAACAGTATATACGTCTGTAACGTCATATATCCTAACCTAAGGCAACCTAACATCTCGGATATAACATTTGACAACATTGCAGGCGTGTTGGAACCCTACGTCTCGGTGGTAACATTACGTGCGTCTATAACGTTATATATGCTAACCTAAGGCAACCTAACATCTCGGGTGCAATATTTGACAACATTCCTGGCCTGTCGAACCCTACTTCTCGGAGGGAACAGCATATACATCTATAACGTCATATATCCTAACCTAAGGCAACCTTACATCTCGGATGTAACATTTGACAACATTCCAGGTGTGTCGGTCCCTACGTCTCGGTGGTAACGTTACATGCTTCTATAACGTTATATATCCTAACCTAAGGCCACCTAACATCTCGGTTGTAACATTTGACAACATTCCAGGCGTGTCGGTCCCTACGTCTCGGTGGGAACAGTATATACGTCTATAACGGTATATTTCCTAATCTAAGGCAACCTAACATCTCGGATGCAATATTTGACAACATTCCTGGCCTGTCGAACCCTACTTCTCGGAGGGAACAGTATGTACGTCTATAACGTTATATATCCTAACCTCAGGCAACCTGACATCTCGGATGTATTATTCTACAACATTCCAGGCGTGTCGGACCCTACTTCTCAGTGGGAACATTATATGCGTCTATAACGTTGTATATCCTAATCTAAGGCAACCTAACATCTCGGATGCAATATTTGACAACATTCCTGGCCTGTCGAACCCTACATCTCGGAGGGAACAGTATATACGTCTATAGCGGTATATATCCTAATCTAAGGCAACCTAACACCTAGGATGTAACATTTGACAACATTCCTGGCCTGTCGGTCCCTACGTCTCGGTGGTAACATTACATGCTTCTATAACGTTATATATCCTAACCTAAGGCCACCTAACATCTCGTATGTAATATTTGACAACATTCCTGGCGTGTCGAGCCCTACTTCTCGGTGGGAACAGTATATACGTCTATAACGTTATATATCCTAACCTAAGGCAATCTAACATCTCGGATGTAACATTTGACAACATTCCAGGTGTGTCGGTCCCTACGTCTCGGTGGTAACGTTACATGCGTCTTCAACGTTATATATCCTAACCTAAGGCAACCTAACATCTCGGATGCAATATTTGACAACATTCCTGTCCTGTCGAACCCTACTTCTCGGAGGGAACAGTATATACGTCTATAACGTTATATATCCTAACCTAAGGCAACCTGACATCTCGGATGTATTATTCTACAACATTCCAGGCGTGTCGGACCCTACTTCTCAGTGGGAACATTATATGCGTCTATAACGTTGTATATCCTAATCTAAGGCAACCTAACATCTCGGATGCAATATTTGACAACATTCCTGGCCTGTCGAACCCTACATCTCGGAGGGAACAGTATATACGTCTATAGCGATATATATCCTAATCTAAGGCAACCTGACATCTCGGATGCAATATTTGATAACATTCCTGGCCTGTCGAACCCTACTTCCCGGAGGGAACAGTATATACGTCTATAACGTTATATATCCTAACCGAAGGCAACCTGACATCTCGGATGTAATATTCTACATCATTCCAGGCGTGTCGAACCCTACTTCTCGGTGGGAACATTATATGAGTCTATAACGTTGTATATCCTAATCTAAGGCAACCTATTATCTCAGACGTAATATTTTACAATATTCCTGGCGTGTCGGTGCATACTTTTCGGTGGGAATATTATATGCGTCTCTAACGGTCGATATCGTAATCTAAGGCAACCTAACATCTCGGATGCTATATTTGACAACATTCCTGGCCTGTCGAACCCTACTTCTCGGAGGGAACAGCATATACGTCTATAACGTCATATATCCTAACCTAATTCAACCTAACATCTCGGATGTAACATTTGACAACATTCCAGGTGTGTCGGTCCCTACGTCTCGGTGGTAACGTTACATGCGTCTTCAACGTTATATATTCTAACCTAAGGCAACCTAACATCTCGGATGTAACATTTGACAACATTCCTGGCGTGTCGGACTCTACTTCTCGGTGGGAACAGTATATACGTCTATAACGTCATATATCCTAACCTAAGGCAACCTAACATCTCGGATGTAACATTTGACAACATTCCAGGTGTGTCGGTCCCTACGTCTCGGTGGTAAGGTTACATGCGTCTATAACGTTATATATCCAAACCTAAGGCAACCTAACATCTCGGATGTAACATTTGACAACATTCCAGGCATGTCGGTCCGTACGTCTCGGTGGTAACATTATATGCGTCTATAACGTTATATATCTTAACCTAAGGCCACCTAACATCTCGTATGTAATATTTGACAACATTCCTGGCGTGTCGAGCCCTACTTCTCGGTGGGAACAGTATATACGTCTATAACGTTATATATCGTAACCTAAGGCAACCTCACATCTCGGATGTAATATTCTGCACCATTCCAGGCGTGTCGGACCCTAATTCTCGGTGGGAACATTACATGAGTCTATAACGTTGTATATCCTAATCTAAGGCAACCTATTATCTCAGACGTAATATTTTACAATATTCCTGGTGTGTCGGTGCATACTTTTCGGTGGGAATATTATATGCGTCTATAACGGTCGATATCGTAATCTAAGGCAATCTAACATCTCGGATGCAATATTTGACAACATTCCTGGCCTGTCGAACCCTACATCTCGGAGGGAACAGTATATACGTCTATAACGTTATATATCCTAACCTAGGGCAGCCTAACATCTCGGATGTAATATTCTACAACCTTCCAGGCTTGTCGGACCCTACTTCTCGGTGGGAACATTATATCCGTCTATAACGTCGTATATCCTTATCTAAGGCAACCTAACATCTCGGATGCAATATTTGACAACATTCCTGGCGTGTCGAACCCTACTTCTCGGTGTGAACAGTATATACGTCTATAACGTTATATATCCTAACCTAAGGCAACCTAACATCTCGGATGTAATATTCGACAACATTCCTGGCGTGTCGGACCCTACTTCTCGGTGGGAACAGTATATACGTCTGTAACGTCATATATCCTAACCTAAGACAACCATACATCTCGGATGTAACATTTGACAACATTGCAGGCGTGTTGGAACCCTACGTCTCGGTGGTAACATTACATGCGTCTATAACGTTATATATCCTAACCTAAGGCAACCTAACGTCTCGGATGTAACATTTGACAACATTCCAGGCGTGTCGGTCCCTACGTCTCGGTGGTAACAGCATATACGTCTATTACGACATATATCCTAACCTAAGACAACCTAACATCTCGGATATAACATTTGACAACATTCCCGGCGTGTCGGTCCCTACGTCTCGGTGGTAACATTACATGCGTCTATAACGTTATATATCCTAACCTAAGGCAACCTAACATCTCGGATGCAATATTTGACAACATTCCTGACCTGTCGAATCCTAGTTCTCGGAGGGAACAGCATATACGTCTATAACGTCATATATCCTAACCTAAGGCAACCTAACATCTCGGATGTAACATTTGACAACATTCCAGGCGTGTCGGTCCCTACGTCTCGGTGGTAACATTACATGCGTCTATAGCGGTTTATATCCTAATCTTGGCAACCTAACATCTCGGATGTAACATTTTACAACATTCCAGGCCTGTCGGTCCCTACGTCTCGGTGGTAACATTACATGCGTCTATAACGTTATATATCCTAACCTAAGGCCACCTAACATCTCGTATGTAATATTTGACAACATTCCTGGCGTGTCGAACCCTACTTCTCGGTGGGAACAGTATATACGTCTATAACGTTATATATCCTAACGTAAGGTAACCTAACATCTCGGATGTAATATTTGACAACATTCCTGGCGTGTCGGACCCTACTTCTCGGTGGGAACTGTATATACGTCTGTAACGTCATATATCCTAACCTAAGGCAACCTAACATCTCGGATATAACATTTGACAACATACCCGGCGTGTTGGAACCCTACGTCTCGCTGATAACATTACGTGCGTCTATAACGTTATATATGCTAACCTAAGGCAACCTAACATCTTGGATGCAATATTTGACAACATTCCTGGCCTGTCGAACCCTACTTCTCGGAGGGAACAGTATATACGTCTATAACGTCATATATCCTAACCTAAGGCAACCTAACATCTCGGATGTAACATTTGACAACATTCCAGGCGTGTCAGTCCCTACGTCTCGGTGGTAACATTACATGCGTCTATAGCGGTATATATCCTAATCTTGGCAACCTAACATCTCGGATGTAACATTTTACAACATTCCAGGCCTGTCGGTCCCTACGTCTCGGTGGTACCATTACATGCGTCTATAACGTTATATATCCTAACCTAAGGCCA
This sequence comes from Xylocopa violacea, assembly GCA_963969225.1. NCBI lineage: Eukaryota > Metazoa > Arthropoda > Insecta > Hymenoptera > Apidae > Xylocopa > Xylocopa violacea. The sequence continues at coordinate 23,020,109 of CAXAJV010000002.1, read as the reverse complement.
CCTAACATCTCGTATGTAATATTTGACAACATTCCTGGCGTGTCGAACCCTACTTCTCGGTGGGAACAGTATATACGTCTATAACGTTATATATCCTAACGTAAGGTAACCTAACATCTCGGATGTAATATTTGACAACATTCCTGGCGTGTCGGACCCTACTTCTCGGTGGGAACAGTATATACGTCTGTAACGTCATATATCCTAAACTAAGGAAACCTAACATCTCGGATATAACATTTGACAACATACCCGGCGTGTTAGAACCCTACGTCTCGGTGATAACATTACGTGCGTCTATAACGTTATATATGCTAACCTAAGGCAACCTAACATCTCGGATGCAATATTTGACAACATTCCTGGCCTGTGAACCCTACTTCTCGGAGGGAACAGTATATACGTCTATAACGTTATATATCCTAACCTAAGGCAACCTGACATCTCGGATGTAATATTCCACATCATTCCAGGCGTGTCGAACCCTACTTCTCGGTGGGAACATTATATGAGTCTATAACGTTGTATATCCTAATCTAAGGCAACCTATTATCTCAGACGTAATATTTTACAATATTCCTGGCGTGTCGGTGCATACTTTTCGGTGGGAATATTATATGCGTCTATAACGGTCGATATCGTAATCTAAGGCAACCTAACATCTCGGATGTAACATTTGACAACATTCCAGGTGTGTCGGTCCCTACGTCTCGTTGGTAACGTTACATGCGTCTACAACGTTATATATCCTAACCTAAGGAAACCTAACATCTTGGATGTAACATTTGACAACATTCCAGGCATGTCGGTCCCTACGTCTCGGTGGTAACATTATATGCGTCTATAACGTTATATATCCTTATCTAAGGCAACCTAACATCTCGGATGCAATATTTGACAACATTCCTAGCCTGTCGAACCCTACTTCTCGGAGGGAACAGTATATACGTCTATAACGTTATATATCCTAACCTAAGGCAACCTGACATCTCGGATGTAATATTCTACATCATTCCAGGCGTGTCGTACCCTACTTCTCGGTGGGAACATTATATGAGTCTATAACGTTGTATATCATAATCTAAGGCAACCTATTATCTCAGACGTAATATTTTACAATATTCCTGGCGTGTCGGTGCATACTTTTCGGTGGGAATATTATATGCGTCTCTAACGGTCGATATCGTAATCTAAGGCAACCTAACATCTCGGATGCAATATTTGACAACATTCCTGTCCTGTCGAACCCTACTTCTCGGAGGGAACAGCATATACGTCTATAACGTCATATATCCTAACCTAATTCAACCTAACATCTCGGATGTAACATTTGACAACATTCCAGGTGTGTCGGTCCCTACGTCTCGGTGGTAACGTTACATGCGTCTTCAACGTTATATATTCTAACCTAAGGCAACCTAACATCTCGGATGTAACATTTGACAACATTCCTGGCGTGTCCGACTCTACTTCTCGGTGGGAACAGTATATACGTCTATAACGTCATATATCCTAACCTAAGGCAACCTAACATCTCGGATGTAACATTTGACAACATTCCAGGTGTGTCGGTCCCTACGTCTCGGTGGTAAGGTTACATGCGTCTATAACGTTATATATCCAAACCTAAGGCAACCTAACATCTCGGATGTAACATTTGACAACATTCCAGGCATGTCGGTCCGTACGTCTCGGTGGTAACATTATATGCGTCTATAACGTTATATATCCTAACCTAAGGCCACCTAACATCTCGTATGTAATATTTGACAACATTCCTGGCGTGTCGAGCCCTACTTCTCGGTGGGAACAGTATATACGTCTATAACGTTATATATCGTAACCTAAGGCAACCTCACATCTCGGATGTAATATTCTGCACCATTCCAGGCGTGTCGGACCCTAATTCTCGGTGGGAACATTACATGAGTCTATAACGTTGTATATCCTAATCTAAGGCAACCTATTATCTCAGACGTAATATTTTACAATATTCCTGTTGTGTCGGTGCATACTTTTCGGTGGGAATATTATATGCGTCTATAACGGTCGATATCGTAATCTAAGGCAATCTAACATCTCGGATGCAATATTTGACAACATTCCTGGCCTGTCGAACCCTACATCTCGGAGGGAACAGTATATACGTCTATAACGTTATATATCCTAACCTAGGGCAGCCTAACATCTCGGATGTAATATTCTACAACCTTCCAGGCTTGTCGGACCCTACTTCTCGGTGGGAACATTATATCCGTCTATAACGTTGTATATCCTTATCTAAGGCAACCTAACATCTCGGATGCAATATTTGACAACATTCCTGGCGTGTCGAACCCTACTTCTCGGTGTGAACAGTATATACGTCTATAACGTTATATATCCTAACCTAAGGCAACCTAACATCTCGGATGTAATATTCGACAACATTCCTGGCGTGTCGGACCCTACTTCTCGGTGGGAACAGTATATACGTCTGTAACGTCATATATCCTAACCTAAGACAACCATACATCTCGGATATAACATTTGACAGCATTGCAGGCGTGTTGGAACCCTACGTCTCGGTGGTAACATTACATGCGTCTATAACGTTATATATCCTAACCTAAGGCAACCTAACATCTCGGATGCAATATTTGACAACATTCCTGGCCTGTCGAATCCTAGTTCTCGGAGGGAACGGCATATACGTCTATAACGTCATATATCCTAACCTAAGGCAACCTAACATCTCGGATGTAACATTTGACAACATTCCAGGCGTGTCGGTCCCTACGTCTCGGTGGTAACATTACATGCGTCTATAGCGGTATATATCCTAATCTTGGCAACCTAACATCTCGGATGTAACATTTTACAACATTCCAGGCCTGTCGGTCCCTACGTCTCGGTGGTAACATTACATGCGTCTATAACGTTATATATCCTAACCTAAGGCCACCTAACATCTCGTATGTAATATTTGACAACATTCCTGGCGTGTCGAACCCTACTTCTCGGTGGGAACAGTATATACGTCTATAACGTTATATATCCTAACGTAAGGTAACCTAACATCTCGGATGTAATATTTGACAACATTCCTGGCGTGTCGGACCCTACTTCTCGGTGGGAACTGTATATACGTCTGTAACGTCATATATCCTAACCTAAGGCAACCTAACATCTCGGATATAACATTTGACAACATACCCGGCGTGTTGGAACCCTACGTCTCGCTGATAACATTACGTGCGTCTATAACGTTATATATGCTAACCTAAGGCAACCTAACATCTCGGATGCAATATTTGACAACATTCCTGGCCTGTCGAACCCTACTTCTCGGAGGGAACAGTATATACGTCTATAACGTCATATATCCTAACCTAAGGCAACCTAACATCTCGGATGTAACATTTGACAACATTCCAGGCGTGTCGGTCCCTACGTCTCGGTGGTAACATTACATGCGTCTATAGCGGTATATATCCTAATCTTGGCAACCTAACATCTCGGATGTAACATTTTACAACATTCCAGGCCTGTCGGTGCCTACGTCTCGGTGGTACCATTACATGCGTCTATAACGTTATATATCCTAACCTAAGGCCACCTAACATCTCGTATGTAATATTTGACAACATTCCTGGCGTGTCGAACCCTACTTCTCGGTGGGAACAGTATATACGTCTATAACGTTATATATCCTAACGTAAGGTAACCTAACATCTCGGATGTAATATTTGACACATTCCTGGCGTGTCGGACCCTACTTCTCGGTGGGAACAGTATATACGTCTGTAACGTCATATATCCTAACCTAAGGAAACCTAACATCTCGGATATAACATTTGACAACATACCCGGCTTGTTGGAACCCTACGTCTCGGTGATAACATTACGTGCGTCTATAACGTTATATATGCTAACCTAAGGCAACCTAACATCTCGGATGCAATATTTGACAACATTCCTGGCCTGTCGAATCCTAGTTCTCGGAGGGAACGGCATATACGTCTATAACGTTATATATCCTAACCTAAGGCAACCTGACATCTCGGATGTAATATTCTACATCATTCCAGGCGCGTCGAACCCTACTTCTCGGTGGGAACATTATATGAGTCTATAACGTTGTATATCATAATCTAAGGCAACCTATTATCTCAGGCGTAATATTTTACAATATTCCTGGCGTGTCGGTGCATACTTTTCGGTGGGAATATTATATGCGTCTCTAACGGTCGATATCGTAATCTAAGGCAACCTAACATCTCGGATGCAATATTTGACAACATTCCTGGCCTGTCGAACCCTACTTCTCGGAGGGAACAGCATATACGTCTATAACGTCATATATCCTAACCTAATTCAACCTAACATCTCGGATGTAACATTTGTCAACATTCCAGGTGTGTCGGTCCCTACGTCTCGGTGGTAACGTTACATGCGTCTTCAACGTTATATATTCTAACCTAAGGCAACCTAACATCTCGGATGTAACATTTGACAACATTCCTGGCGTGTCGGACTCTACTTCTCGGTGGGAACAGTATATACGTCTATAACGTCATATATCCTAACCTAAGGCAACCTAACATCTCGGATGTAACATTTGACAACATTCCAGGTGTGTCGGTCCCTACGTCTCGGTGGTAAGGTTACATGCGTCTATAACGTTATATATCCAAACCTAAGGCAACCTAACATCTCGGATGTAACATTTGACAACATTCCAGGCATGTCGGTCCGTACGTCTCGGTGGTAACATTATATGCGTCTATAACGTTATATATCCTAACCTAAGGCCACCTAACATCTCGTATGTAATATTTGACAACATTCCTGGCGTGTCGAGCCCTACTTCTCGGTGGGAACAGTATATACGTCCATAACGTTATATATCGTAACCTAAGGCAACCTCACATCTCGGATGTAATATTCTGCACCATTCCAGGCGTGTCGGACCCTAATTCTCGGTGGGAACATTACATGAGTCTATAACGTTGTATATCCTAATCTAAGGCAACCTATTATCTCAGACGTAATATTTTACAATATTCCTGGTGTGTCGGTGCATACTTTTCGGTGGGAATATTATATGCGTCTATAACGGTCGATATCCTAACCTAAGGCAACCTAACATCTCGGATGCAATATTTGACAACATTCCTGGCCTGTCGAACCCTAATTCTCGGAGGGAACAGTATATACTTCTATAACGTTGTATATCCTAGCCTAAGGCAACCTAACATCTCGGATGTAACATTTGACAACATTCCAGGCGTGTCGGTCCCTACGTCCCGGTGGTAACATTACATGCGTCTATAACGGTATATATCCTAATCTTAGGCAACCTAACATCTCGGATGTAACATTTGACAACATTCCATGCGTGTCGGTCCCCACGTCTCCGTGGTAACATTACATGCGTCTATAACGTTATATATCCTAACCTAAGGCCACCTAATATCTCGTATGTAATATATGACAACATTCCTGGCGTGTTGGAACCCTACGTCTCGGTGGTAACATTACGTGCGTCTATAACGTTATATATGCTAACCTAAGGCAACCTAACATCTCGGATGCAATATTTGACAACAGTCCTGGCCTGTCGAACCCTACTTCTCGGAGGGAACAGCATATACGTCTATAACGTCATATATTCTAACCTAAGGCAACCTAACATCTCGGATGTAACATTTGACAACATTCCATGCGTGTCGGTCCCTACGTCTCGGTGGTAACATTACATGCGTCTATAACGGTATATTTCCTAATCTAAGGCAACCTAACATCTCGGATGCAATATTTGACAACATTCCTGGCCTGTCGATCCCTACTTCTCGGAGGGAACAGTATATACGTCTATAACGTTATATATCCTAACCTAGGGCAACCTAACGTCTCGGATGTAATATTCTACAACCTTCCAGGCGTGTCGGACCCTACTTCTCGGTGGGAACATTATATGCGTCTATAACGTTATATATCCTAACCTAAGGCAACCTAACATCTCGGATGCAATATTTGACAACATTCCTGGCCTGTCGAACCCTACATCTCGGAGGGAACAGTATATACGTCTATAGCGGTATATATCCTTATCTAAGGCAACCTAACATCTCGGATGCAATATTTGGCAACATTCCTGGCCTGTCGAACCCTACTTCTCGGAGGGAACAGTATATACGTCTATAACGTTATATATCCTAACCGAAGGCAACCTGACATCTCGGATGTAATATTCTACATCATTCCAGGCGTGTCGGACCCTACTTCTCGGTGGGAAAATTATATGAGTCTATAACGTTGTATATCCTAATCTAAGGCAACCTATTATCTCAGACGTAATATTTTACAATATTCCTGGCGTGTCGGTCCCTACGTCTCGGTGGTAACATTACGTGCGTCTATAACGTTATATATGCTAACCTAAGGCAACCTAACATCTCGGATGCAATATTTGACAACATTCTTGGCCTGTCGAACCCTACTTCTCGGAGGGAACAGCATATACGTCTATAACGTCATATATCCTAACCTAAGGCAACCTAACATCTCGGATGTAACATTTGACAACATTCCAGGTGTGTCGGTCCCTACGTCTCGGTGGTAAGGTTGCATGCGTCTATAACGTTATATATCCAAACCTAAGGCAACCTAACATCTCGGATGTAACATTTGACAACATTCCAGGCATGTCGGTCCGTACGTCTCGGTGGGAACATTATATGCGTCTATAACGTTGTATATCCTTATCTAAGGCAACCTAACATCTCGGATGCAATATTTGACAACATTCCTGGCGTGTCGAACCCTACTTCTCGGTGTGAACAGTATATACGTCTATAACGTTATATATCCTAACCTAAGGCAACCTAACATCTCGGATGTAATATTCGACAACATTGCTGGCGTGTCGGACCCTGCTTGTCGGTGGGAACAGTATATACGTCTGTAACGTCATATATCCTAACCTAAGACAACCTAACATCTCGGATGTAACATTTGACAACATTGCAGGCGTGTTGGAACGCTACGTCTCGGTGGTAACATTACATGCGTCTGTAACGTTATATATCCTAACCTAAGGCAACCTAACATCTCGGATGCAATATTTGACAACATTCCTGGCCTGTCGAACCCTACTTCTCGGAGGGAACAGCATATACGTCTATAACGTCATATATCCTAACCTAAGGCAACCTAACATCTCGGATGTAACATTTGACAACATTCCATGCGTGTCGGTCCCTACGTCTCGGTGGTAACATTACATGCGTCTATAACGGTATATTTCCTCATCTAAGGCAACCTAACATCTCGGATGCAATATTTGACAACATTCCTGGCCTGTCGAACCCTAATTCTCGGAGGGAACAGTATATACGTCTATAACGTTGTATATCCTAGCCTAAGGCAACCTAACATCTCGGATGTAACATTTGACAACATTCCAGGCGTGTCGGTCCCTACGTCCCGGTGGTAACATTACATGCGTCTATAACGGTATATATCCTAATCTTAGGCAACCTAACATCTCGGATGTAACATTTGACAACATTCCATGCGTGTCGGTCCCCACGTCTCCGTGGTAACATTACATGCGTCTATAACGTTATATATCCTAACCTAAGGCCACCTAATATCTCGTATGTAATATTTGACAACATTCCTGGCGTGTCGGTCCCTACGTCTCGGTGGTAACATTACATGCGTCTATAGCGGTATATATCCTAATCTTAGGCAACCTAACATCTCGTGTGTAATATTTGACAACATTCCTGGCCTGTCGAACCCTACCTCTCGGAGGGAACAGCATATACATCTATAACGTCATATATCCTAGCCTAAGGCAACCTAACATCTCGGATGTAACATTTGACAACATTGCAGGCGTGTTGGAACCCTACGTCTCGGTGGTAACATTACGTGCGTCTATAACGTTATATATGCTAACCTAAGGCAACCTAACATCTCGGATACAATATTTGACAACATTCCTGGCCTGTCGAACCCTACTTCTCGGAGGGAACAGCATATACGTCTATAACGTCATATATCCTAACCTAAGGCAACCTAACATCTCGGATGTAACATTTGACAACATTCCATGCGTGTCGGTCCCTACGTCTCGGTGGTAACATTACATGCGTCTATAACGGTATATTTCCTAATCTAAGGCAACCTAACATCTCGGATGCAATATTTGACAACATTCCTGGCCTGTCGATCCCTACTTCTCGGAGGGAACAGTATATACGTCTATAACGTTATATATCCTAACCTAGGGCAACCTAACGTCTCGGATGTAATATTCTACAACCTTCCAGGCATGTCGGACCCTACTTCTCGGTGGGAACATTATATGCGTCTATAACGTTATATATCCTAACCTAAGGCAACCTAACATCTCGGATGCAATATTTGACAACATTCCTGGCCTGTCGAACCCTACATCTCGGAGGGAACAGTATATACGTCTATAGCGGTATATATCCTTATCTAAGGCAACCTAACATCTCGGATGCAATATTTGGCAACATTCCTGGCCTGTCGAACCCTACTTCTCGGAGGGAACAGTATATACGTCTATAACATTATATATCCTAACCGAAGGCAACCTGACATCTCGGATGTAATATTCTACATCATTCCAGGCGTGTCGGACCCTACTTCTCGGTGGGAACATTATATGAGTCTATAACGTTGTATATCCTAATCTAAGGCAACCTATTATCTCAGACGTAATATTTTACAATATTCCTGGCGTGTCGGTGCATACTTTTCGGTGGGAATATTATATGCGTCCACAACGGTCGATATCGTAATCTAAGGCAATCTAACATCTCGGATGCAATACTTGACAACATTCCTTGCCTGTCGAACCCTACTTCTCGGAGGGAACAGTATGTACGTCTATAACGTTATATATCCTAACCTAAGGCAACCTAACATCTCGGATGTAAAATTCTACAACCTTCCAGGCGTGTCGGACCCTACATCTCGGTGGTAACATTACATGCGTCTAGAACGGTATGTATCCTAATCTTAGGCAATCTAACATCTCGGATGTAACATTTTACCACATTCCAGGCGTGTCGGACCCTACGTCTCGGTGGTAACATTACATGCGTCTATAACTATATATATCTTAACCTAAGGTCACCTAACATCTCGTATGTAATATTTGACAACATTCCTGACCTGTCGAACTCTACCTCTCGGAGGGAACAGCATATACATCTATAACGTCATATATCCTAGCCTAAGGCAACCTAACATCTCGGATGTAACGTTTGACAACATTCCAGGCGTGTCGGTCCCTACGTCTCGGTGGTAACATTACATGCGTCTATAACGGTATATATCCTAATCTTGGGCAACCTAACATCTCGTATGTAATATTTGACAACATTCCTGGCGTGTCGGTCCCTACGTCTCGGTGGTAACATTACATGCGTCTATAGCGGTATATATCCTAATCTTAGGCAACCTAACATCTCGTGTGTAATATTTGACAACATTCCTGGCCTGTCGAACCCTACCTCTCGGAGGGAACAGCATATACGTCTATAACGTCATATATCCAAACCTAAGGCAACCTAACATCTCGGATGTAACATTTGACAACATTCCATGCGTGTCGGTCCCTACGTCTCGGTGGTAACATTACATGCGTCTATAACGGTATATTTCCTAATCTAAGGCAACCTAACATCTCGGATGCAATATTTGACAACATTCCTGGCCTGTCGAACGCTACTTCTCGGAGGGAACAGTATATACGTCTATAACGTTATATATCCTAGCCTAAGGCAACCTAACATCTCGGATGTAACATTTGACAACCTTCCAGGCGTGTCGGTCCCTACGTCTCGGTGGTAACATTACATGCGTCTATAACGGTATATATCCTAATCTTAGGCAACCTAACATCTCGGATGCAATATTTGACAACATTCCTGGCCTGTCGAACGCTACTTCTCGGAGGGAACAGTATATACGTCTATAACGTTATATATCCTAGCCTAAGGCAACCTAACATCTCGGATGTAACATTTGACAACATTCCAGGCATGTCGGTTCCTACGTCTCGGTGGTAACATTACATGCGTCTATAACGGTATATATCCTAATCTTAGGCAACCTAACAGCTCGGATGTAACATTTTACCACATTCCAGGCGTGTCGGAACCTACGTCTCGGTGGTAACATTACATGCGTCTATAACTATATATATCTTAACCTAAGGTCGCCTAACACCTCGTATGTAATATTTGACAACATTCCTGGCCTGTCGAACTCTACCTCTCGGAGGGAACAGCATATACATCTATAACGTCATATATCCTAGCCTAAGGCAACCTAACATCTCGGATGTAACGTTTGACAACATTCCAGGCGTGTCGGTCCCTACGTCTCGGTGGTAACATTACATGCGTCTATAACGGTATATATCCTAATCTTGGGCAACCTAACATCTCGGATGTAACATTTTACCACATTCCAGGCATGTCGGTCCCCACGTCTCGGTGGTAACATTACATGCGTCTATAACGTTATATATCCTAACCTAAGGCCACCTAATATCTCGTATGTAATATTTGACAACATTCCTGGCGTGTCGGTCCCTACGTCTCGGTGGTAACATTACATGCGTCTATAGCGGTATATATCCTAATCTTAGGCAACCTAACATCTCGTGTGTAATATTTGACAACATTCCTGGCCTGTCGAACCCTACCTCTCGGAGGGAACAGCATATACATCTATAACGTCATATATCCTAGCCTAAGGCAACCTAACATCTCGGATGTAACATTTGACAACATTCCATGCCTGTCGGTCCCTACGTCTCGGTGGTAACATTACATGCTTCTATAACGTTATATATCCTAACCTAAGGCCACCTAACATCTCGTATGTAATATTTGACAACATTCCTGGCGTGTCGAGCCCTACTTCTCGGTGGGAACATTATATACGTCTATAACGTTATATATCGTAACCTAAGGCAACCTCACATCTCGGATGTAATATTTGACAACATTCCTGGCGTGTCGGACCCTACTTCTCGGTGGGAACAGTATATACGTCTGTAACGTCATATATCCTAACCTAAGGCAACCTAACATCTCGGATATAACATTTGACAACATTGCAGGCGTGTTGGAACCCTACGTCTCGGTGGTAACATTACGTGCGTCTATAACGTTATATATGCTAACCTAAGGCAACCTAACATCTCGGATGCAATATTTGACAACATTCCTGGCCTGTCGAACCCTACTTCTCGGAGGGAACAGCATATACGTCTATAACGTCATATATCCTAACCTAAGGCAACCTAACATCTCGGATGTAACATTTGACAACATTCCATGCGTGTCGGTCCCTACGTCTCGGTGGTAACATTACATGCGTCTATAACGGTATATTTCCTAATCTAAGGCAACCTAACATCTCGGATGCAATATTTGACAACATTCCTGGCCTGTCGATCCCTACTTCTCGGAGGGAACAGTATATACGTCTATAACGTTATATATCCTAACCTAGGGCAACCTAACGTCTCGGATGTAATATTCTACAACCTTCCAGGCGTGTCGGACCCTACTTCTCGGTGGGAACATTATATGCGTCTATAACGTTATATATCCTAACCTAAGGCAACCTAACATCTCGGATGCAATATTTGACAACATTCCTGGCCTGTCGAACCCTACATCTCGGAGGGAACAGTATATACGTCTATAGCGGTATATATCCTTATCTAAGGCAACCTAACATCTCGGATGCAATATTTGGCAACATTCCTGGCCTGTCGAACCCTACTTCTCGGAGGGAACAGTATATACGTCTATAACATTATATATCCTAACCGAAGGCAACCTGACATCTCGGATGTAATATTCTACATCATTCCAGGCGTGTCGGACCCTACTTCTCGGTGGGAACATTATATGAGTCTATAACGTTGTATATCCTAATCTAAGGCAACCTATTATCTCAGACGTAATATTTTACAATATTCCTGGCGTGTCGGTGCATACTTTTCGGTGGGAATATTATATGCGTCCACAACGGTCGATATCGTAATCTAAGGCAATCTAACATCTCGGATGCAATACTTGACAACATTCCTTGCCTGTCGAACCCTACTTCTCGGAGGGAACAGTATGTACGTCTATAACGTTATATATCCTAACCTAAGGCAACCTAACATCTCGGATGTAAAATTCTACAACCTTCCAGGCGTGTCGGACCCTACATCTCGGTGGTAACATTACATGCGTCTAGAACGGTATGTATCCTAATCTTAGGCAATCTAACATCTCGGATGTAACATTTTACCACATTCCAGGCGTGTCGGACCCTACGTCTCGGTGGTAACATTACATGCGTCTATAACTATATATATCTTAACCTAAGGTCACCTAACATCTCGTATGTAATATTTGACAACATTCCTGACCTGTCGAACTCTACCTCTCGGAGGGAACAGCATATACATCTATAACGTCATATATCCTAGCCTAAGGCAACCTAACATCTCGGATGTAACGTTTGACAACATTCCAGGCGTGTCGGTCCCTACGTCTCGGTGGTAACATTACATGCGTCTATAACGGTATATATCCTAATCTTGGGCAACCTAACATCTCGTATGTAATATTTGACAACATTCCTGGCGTGTCGGTCCCTACGTCTCGGTGGTAACATTACATGCGTCTATAGCGGTATATATCCTAATCTTAGGCAACCTAACATCTCGTGTGTAATATTTGACAACATTCCTGGCCTGTCGAACCCTACCTCTCGGAGGGAACAGCATATACGTCTATAACGTCATATATCCAAACCTAAGGCAACCTAACATCTCGGATGTAACATTTGACAACATTCCATGCGTGTCGGTCCCTACGTCTCGGTGGTAACATTACATGCGTCTATAACGGTATATTTCCTAATCTAAGGCAACCTAACATCTCGGATGCAATATTTGACAACATTCCTGGCCTGTCGAACGCTACTTCTCGGAGGGAACAGTATATACGTCTATAACGTTATATATCCTAGCCTAAGGCAACCTAACATCTCGGATGTAACATTTGACAACCTTCCAGGCGTGTCGGTCCCTACGTCTCGGTGGTAACATTACATGCGTCTATAACGGTATATATCCTAATCTTAGGCAACCTAACATCTCGGATGCAATATTTGACAACATTCCTGGCCTGTCGAACGCTACTTCTCGGAGGGAACAGTATATACGTCTATAACGTTATATATCCTAGCCTAAGGCAACCTAACATCTCGGATGTAACATTTGACAACATTCCAGGCATGTCGGTTCCTACGTCTCGGTGGTAACATTACATGCGTCTATAACGGTATATATCCTAATCTTAGGCAACCTAACAGCTCGGATGTAACATTTTACCACATTCCAGGCGTGTCGGAACCTACGTCTCGGTGGTAACATTACATGCGTCTATAACTATATATATCTTAACCTAAGGTCGCCTAACACCTCGTATGTAATATTTGACAACATTCCTGGCCTGTCGAACTCTACCTCTCGGAGGGAACAGCATATACATCTATAACGTCATATATCCTAGCCTAAGGCAACCTAACATCTCGGATGTAACGTTTGACAACATTCCAGGCGTGTCGGTCCCTACGTCTCGGTGGTAACATTACATGCGTCTATAACGGTATATATCCTAATCTTGGGCAACCTAACATCTCGGATGTAACATTTTACCACATTCCAGGCATGTCGGTCCCCACGTCTCGGTGGTAACATTACATGCGTCTATAACGTTATATATCCTAACCTAAGGCCACCTAATATCTCGTATGTAATATTTGACAACATTCCTGGCGTGTCGGTCCCTACGTCTCGGTGGTAACATTACATGCGTCTATAGCGGTATATATCCTAATCTTAGGCAACCTAACATCTCGTGTGTAATATTTGACAACATTCCTGGCCTGTCGAACCCTACCTCTCGGAGGGAACAGCATATACATCTATAACGTCATATATCCTAGCCTAAGGCAACCTAACATCTCGGATGTAACATTTGACAACATTCCATGCCTGTCGGTCCCTACGTCTCGGTGGTAACATTACATGCTTCTATAACGTTATATATCCTAACCTAAGGCCACCTAACATCTCGTATGTAATATTTGACAACATTCCTGGCGTGTCGAGCCCTACTTCTCGGTGGGAACATTATATACGTCTATAACGTTATATATCGTAACCTAAGGCAACCTCACATCTCGGATGTAATATTTGACAACATTCCTGGCGTGTCGGACCCTACTTCTCGGTGGGAACAGTATATACGTCTGTAACGTCATATATCCTAACCTAAGGCAACCTAACATCTCGGATATAACATTTGACAACATTGCAGGCGTGTTGGAACCCTACGTCTCGGTGGTAACATTACGTGCGTCTATAACGTTATATATGCTAACCTAAGGCAACCTAACATCTCGGATGCAATATTTGACAACATTCCTGGCCTGTCGAACCCTACTTCTCGGAGGGAACAGTATGTACGTCTATAACGTTATATATCCTAACCTAAGGCAACCTAACATCTCGGATGTAAAATTCTACAACCTTCCAGGCGTGTCGGACCCTACATCTCGGTGGTAACATTATATGCGTCTATAACGTTGCATATCATAATCTAAGGCAACGTAACATCTCGGATGCTATATTTGACAACATTCCTGGCCTGTCGAATCTTACTGCTCGGATGAAATATGTGACAACATTTCTGGCCTGCCGAACATTACATCTCGGAGGGAACAGTGTATACGTCTGTAACGTCATATATCCTTATCTAAGGCAACCTAACATCTCGGATGCAATATTTGACTGCATTCCTAGCCTGTCGATCCCTACTTCTCGGAGGGAACAGTATATACGTCTATAACGTCATATATCCTAACCTAAGGCAACCTAACATCTCGGATGTAATATTCTACAACCTTCCAGGCGTGTCGGACCCTACTTCTCGGTGGGAACATTATATGCGTCTATAACGTTGTATATCCTTATCTAAGGCAACCTAACATCTCGGATGCAATATTTGACAACATTCGTGGCCTGTCGAACCCTACTTCTCGGAGGGAACAGTATATACGTCTATAACGTCATATATCCTAACCTAAGGCAACCTAACATCTCGCATGTAACATTTGACTACATTCCAGGCGTGTCGGTCCCTACGTCTCGGTGGTAACATTACATGCGTCTATAACGTTATATATCCTGACCTAAGGCAACCTAACATCTCGGATGCAATACTTGACAACATTCCTGGCCTGTCGAACCCAACTTCTCGGAGGGAACAGTATATACGTCTATAACGTCATATATCCTAGCCTAAGGCAACCTAACGTCTCGGATGTAACATTTGACAACATTCCAGGCGTGTCGGTCCCTACGTCTCGGTGGTAACATTACATGCGTCTATAACGGTATATATCCTAATCTTAGGCAACCTAACACCTCGGATGTAACATTTGACAACATTCCTGGCCTGTCGGTCCCTACGTCTCGGTGGTAACATTACATGCTTCTATAACGTTATATATCCTAACCTAAGGCCACCTAACATCTCGTATGTAATATTTGACAACATTCCTTGCGTGTCGGGCCCTACTTCTCGGTGGGAACAGTATATACGTCTATAACGTTATATATCGTAACCAAAGGCAACCTAACATCTCGGATGTAATATTTGACAACATTCCTGGCGTGTCGGACCCTACTTCTCGGTGGGAACAGTATATACGTCTGTAACGTCATATATCCTAACCTAAGGCAACCTAACATCTCGGATATAACATTTGACAACATTGCAGGCGTGTTGGAACCCTACGTCTCGGTGGTAACATTACGTGCGTCTATAACGTTATATATGCTAACCTAAGGCAACCTAACATCTCGGATGCAATATTTGACAACATTCCTGGCCTGTCGAACCCTACTTCTCGGAGGGAACAGCATATACGTCTATAACGTCATATATCCAAACCTAAGGCAACCTAACATCTCGGATGTAACATTTGACAACATTCCATGCGTGTCGGTCCCTACGTCTCGGTGATAACATTACATGCGTCTATAACGGTATATTTCCTAATCTAAGGCAACCTAACATCTCGGATGCAATATTTGACAACATTCCTGGCCTGTCGAACGCTACTTCTCGGAGGGAACAGTATATACGTCTATAACGTTATATATCCTAGCCTAAGGCAACCTAACATCTCGGATGTAACATTTGACAACATTCCAGGCGTGTCGGTCCCTACGTCTCGGTGGTAACATTACATACGTCTATAACGGTATATATCCTAATCTTAGGCAACCTAACATCTCGGATGTAACGTTTGACAACATTCCAGGCGTGTCGGTCCCTACGTCTCGGTGGTAACATTACATGCGTCTATAACGGTATATATCCTAATCTTGGGCAACCTAACATCTCGGATGTAACATTTGACAACATTCCTGGCCTGTCGGTCCCTACGTCTCGGTGGTAACATTACATGCTTCTATAACGTTATATATCCTAACCTAAGGCCACCTAACATCTCGTATGTAATATTTGACAACATTCCTGGCGTGTCGAGCCCTACTTCTCGGTGGGAACAGTATATACGTCTATAACGTTATATATCGTAACCAAAGGCAACCTAACATCTCGGATGTAATATTTGACAACATTCCTGGCGTGTCGGACCCTACTTCTCGGTGGGAACAGTATATACGTCTGTAACGTCATATATCCTAACCTAAGGCAACCTAACATCTCGGATATAACATTTGACAACATTGCAGGCGTGTTGGAACCCTACGTCTCGGTGGTAACATTACGTGCGTCTATAACGTTATATATGCTAACCTAAGGCAACGTAACATCTCGGATGCAATATTTGACAACATGCCTGGCCTGTCGAACCCTACTTCTCGGAGGGAACAGCATATACGTCTATAACGTCATATATCCAAACCTAAGGCAACCTAACATCTCGGATGTAACATTTGACAACATTCCATGCGTGTCGGTCCCTACGTCTCGGTGGTAACATTACATGCGTCTATAACGGTATATTTCCTAATCTAAGGCAACCTAACATCTCGGATGCAATATTTGACAACATTCCTGGCCTGTTGAACGCTACTTCTCGGACGGAACAGTATATACGTCTATAACGTTATATATCCTAGCCTAAGGCAACCTAACATCTCGGATATATTATTCTACAACATTCCAGGCGTGTCGGACCCTACTTCTCGGTGGGAACATTATATGCGTCTATAACGTTGTATATCCTAATCTAAGGCAACGTAACATCTCGGATGCAATATTTGACAACATTCCTGGCCTGTCGAACCCTACATCTCGGAGGGAACAGTATATACGTCTATAGCGGTATATATCCTAATCTAAGGCAACCTAACATCTCGCATGCAATATTTGACAACATTCCTTGCCTGTCGAACCCTACTTCTCGGAGGGAACAGTATGTACGTCTATAACGTTATGTATCCTAACCTAAGGCAACCTAACATCTCGGATGTAATATTCTACAATCTTCCAGGCGTGTCGGACTCTACTTCTCGGTGGTAACATTATATGCGTCTATAACGTTGCATATCCTAATCTAAGGCAACCTAACATCTCGGATGCAATATTTGACAACATTCCTGGCCTGTCGAACCCTACATCTCGGAGGGAACAGTATATACGTCTATAGCGGTATATATCCTAATCTAAGGCAACCTAACATCTCGGATGCAATATTTGACTACATTCCTGGCCTGTCGAACCCTACTTCTCGGAGGGAACAGTATATACGTCTATAACGTTATATATCCTAACCGAAGGCAACCTGACATCTCGGATGTAATATTCTACATCATTCAAGGCGTGTCGGACCCTACTTCTCGGTGGGAACATTATATGAGTCTATAACGTTGTATATCCTAATCTAAGGCAACCTATTATCTCAGACGTAATATTGTACAATATTCCACGCGTGTCGGTGCATACTTTTCGGTGGGAATATTATATGCGTCCATAACGGTCGATATCGTAATCTAAGGCAATCTAACATCTCGGATGCAATATTTGACAACATTCCTTACCTGTCGAACCCTACTTCTCGGAGGGAACAGTATGTACGTCTGTAACGTTATATATCCTAACCTAAGGCAACCTAACATCTCGGATGTAATATTCTACAACCTTCCAGGCGTGTCGGACCCTACTTCCCTGTGGTAACATTATATGCGTCTATAACGTTGCATATCCTAATCTAAGGCAACCTAACATCTCGGATGCAAAATTTGACAACATTCCTGGCCTGTCGAACCCTACTGCTCGGAGGGAACAGTATATACGTCTATAACGGTATATATCCTAATCTTAGGCAACCTAACATCTCGGATGCAATATTTGACAACATTCCTGGCGTGTCGGACCCTACTTCTCGGTGGGAACAGTATATACGTCTGTAACGTCATATATCCTAACCTAAGGCAACCTAACATCTCGGATATAACATTTGACAACATTGCAGGCGTGTTGGAACCCTACGTCTCGGTGGTAACATTACGTGCGTCTATAACGTTATATATGCTAACCTAAGGCAACCTAACATCTCGGATGTAATATTTGACAACATTCCTGGCCTGTCGAACCCTACTTCTCGGAGGGAACAGCATATACGTCTATAACGTCATATATCCTAACCTAAGGCAACCTAACATCTCGGATGTAACATTTGACAACATTCCATGCGTGTCGGTCCCTACGTCTCGGTGGTAACATTACATGCGTCTATAACGGTATATTTCCTAATCTAAGGCAACCTAACATCTCGGATGCAATATTTGACAACATTCCTGGCCTGTCGATCCCTACTTCTCGGAGGGAACAGTATATACGTCTATAACGTTATATATCCTAACCTAGGGCAACCTAACGTCTCGGATGTAATATTCCACAACCTTCCAGGCGTGTCGGACCCTACTTCTCGGTGGGAACATTATATGCGTCTATATCGTTATATATCCTAACCTAAGGCAACCTAACATCTCGGATGCAATATTTGACAACATTCCTGGCCTGTCGAACCCTACATCTCGGAGGGAACAGTATGTACGTCTATAGCGGTATATATCCTTATCTAAGGCAACCTAACATCTCGGATGCAATATTTGGCAACATTCCTGGCCTGTCGAACCCTACTTCTCGGAGGGAACAGTATATACGTCTATAACGTTATATATCCTAACCGAAGGCAACCTGACATCTCGGATGTAATATTCTACATCATTCCAGGCGTGTCGGACCCTACTTCTCGGTGGGAACATTATATGAGTCTATAACGTTGTATATCCTAATCTAAGGCAACCTATTATCTCAGACGTAATATTTTACAATATTCCTGGCGCGTCGGTGCATACTTTTCGGTGGGAATATTATATGCGTCCACAACGGTCGATATCGTAATCTAAGGCAATCTAACATCTCGGATGCAATACTTGACAACATTCCTTGCCTGTCGAACCCTACTTCTCGGAGGGAACAGTATGTACGTCTATAACGTTATATATCCTAACCTAAGGCAACCTAACATCTCGGATGTAAAATTCTACAACCTTCCAGGCGTGTCGGACCCTACATCTCGGTGGTAACATTACATGCGTCTAGAACGGTATATATCCTAATCTTAGGCAATCTAACATCTCGGATGTAACATTTTACCACATTCCAGGCGTGTCGGACCCTACGTCTCGGTGGTAACATTACATGCGTCTATAACTATATATATCTTAACCTAAGGTCACCTAACATCTCGTATGTAATATTTGACAACATTCCTGACCTGTCGAACTCTACCTCTCGGAGGGAACAGCATATACATCTATAACGTCATATATCCTAGCCTAAGGCAACCTAACATCTCGGATGCAACGTTTGACAACATTCCAGGCGTGTCGGTCCCTACGTCTCGGTGGTAACATTACATGCGTCTATAACGGTATATATCCTAATCTTGGGCAACCTAACATCTCGTATGTAATATTTGACAACATTCCTGGCGTGTCGGTCCCTACGTCTCGGTGGTAACATTACATGCGTCTATAGCGGTATATATCCTAATCTTAGGCAACCTAACATCTCGTGTGTAATATTTGACAACATTCCTGGCCTGTCGAACCCTACCTCTCGGAGGGAACAGCATATACGTCTATAACGTCATATATCCAAACCTAAGGCAACCTAACATCT
Organism: Xylocopa violacea; assembly: GCA_963969225.1. Classification (NCBI taxonomy): domain Eukaryota; kingdom Metazoa; phylum Arthropoda; class Insecta; order Hymenoptera; family Apidae; genus Xylocopa; species Xylocopa violacea. The sequence goes on along the minus strand of CAXAJV010000002.1, from coordinate 22,999,770 downwards.
CGGATGTAACATTTGACAACATTCCATGCGTGTCGGTCCCTACGTCTCGGTGGTAACATTACATGCGTCTATAACGGTATATTTCCTAATCTAAGGCAACCTAACATCTCGGATGCAATATTTGACAACATTCCTGGCCTGTCGAACGCTACTTCTCGGAGGGAACAGTATATACGTCTATAACGTTATATATCCTAGCCTAAGGCAACCTAACATCTCGGATGTAACATTTGACAACCTTCCAGGCGTGTCGGACCCTACGTCTCGGTGGTAACATTACATGCGTCTATAACGGTATATATCCTAATCTTAGGCAACCTAACATCTCGGATGCAATATTTGACAACATTCCTGGCCTGTCGAACGCTACTTCTCGGAGGGAACAGTATATACGTCTATAACGTTATATATCCTAGCCTAAGGCAACCTAACATCTCGGATGTAACATTTGACAACATTCCAGGCATGTCGGTTCCTACGTCTCGGTGGTAACATTACATGCGTCTATAACGGTATATATCCTAATCTTAGGCAACCTAACAGCTCGGATGTAACATTTTACCACATTCCAGGCTTGTCGGAACCTACGTCTCGGTGGTAACATTACATGCGTCTATAACGGTATATATCCTAATCTTGGGCAACCTAACATCTCGGATGTAACATTTTACCACATTCCAGGCATGTCGGTCCCCACGTCTCGGTGGTAACATTACATGCGTCTATAACGTTATATATCCTAACCTAAGGCCACCTAATATCTCGTATGTAATATTTGACAACATTCCTGGCGTGTCGGTCCCTACGTCTCGGTGGTAACATTACATGCGTCTATAGCGGTATATATCCTAATCTTAGGCAACCTAACATCTCGTGTGTAATATTTGACAACATTCCTGGCCTGTCGAACCCTACCTCTCGGAGGGAACAGCATATACATCTATAACGTCATATATCCTAGCCTAAGGCAACCTAACATCTCGGATGTAACATTTGACAACATTCCATGCCTGTCGGTCCCTACGTCTCGGTGGTAACATTACATGCTTCTATAACGTTATATATCCTAACCTAAGGCCACCTAACATCTCGTATGTAATATTTGACAACATTCCTGGCGTGTCGAGCCCTACTTCTCGGTGGGAACATTATATACGTCTATAACGTTATATATCGTAACCTAAGGCAACCTCACATCTCGGATGTAATATTTGACAACATTCCTGGCGTGTCGGACCCTACTTCTCGGTGGGAACAGTATATACGTCTGTAACGTCATATATCCTAACCTAAGGCAACCTAACATCTCGGATATAACATTTGACAACATTGCAGGCGTGTTGGAACCCTACGTCTCGGTGGTAACATTACGTGCGTCTATAACGTTATATATGCTAACCTAAGGCAACCTAACATCTCGGATGCAATATTTGACAACATTCCTGGCCTGTCGAACCCTACTTCTCGGAGGGAACAGCATATACGTCTATAACGTCATATATCCTAACCTAAGGCAACCTAACATCTCGGATGTAACATTTGACAACATTCCATGCGTGTCGGTCCCTACGTCTCGGTGGTAACATTACATGCGTCTATAACGGTATATTTCCTAATCTAAGGCAACCTAACATCTCGGATGCAATATTTGACAACATTCCTGGCCTGTCGATCCCTACTTCTCGGAGGGAACAGTATATACGTCTATAACGTTATATATCCTAACCTAGGGCAACCTAACGTCTCGGATGTAATATTCTACAACCTTCCAGGCGTGTGGAACCCTACTTCTCTGTGGGAACATTATATGCGTCTATAACGTTATATATCCTAACCTAAGGCAACCTAACATCTCGGATGCAATATTTGACAACATTCCTGGCCTGTCGAACCCTACATCTCGGAGGGAACAGTATATACGTCTATAGCGGTATATATCCTTATCTAAGGCAACCTAACATCTCGGATGCAATATTTGGCAACATTCCTGGCCTGTCGAACCCTACTTCTCGGAGGGAACAGTATATACGTCTATAACGTTATATATCCTAACCGAAGGCAACCTGACATCTCGGATGTAATATTCTACATCATTCCAGGCGTGTTGGACCCTACTTCTCGGTGGGAACATTATATGAGTCTATAACGTTGTATATCCTAATCTAAGGCAACCTATTATCTCAGACGTAATATTTTACAATATTCCTGGCGTGTCGGTGCATACTTTTCGGTGGGAATATTATATGCGTCCACAACGGTCGATATCGTAATCTAAGGCAATCTAACATCTCGGATGCAATACTTGACAACATTCCTTGCCTGTCGAACCCTACTTCTCGGAGGGAACAGTATGTACGTCTATAACGTTATATATCCTAACCTAAGGCAACCTAACATCTCGGATGTAAAATTCTACAACCTTCCAGGCGTGTCGGACCCTACATCTCGGTGGTAACATTATATGCGTCTATAACGTTGCATATCATAATCTAAGGCAACCTAACATCTCGGATGCAATATTTGACAACATTCCTGGCCTGTCGAATCTTACTGCTCGGATGAAATATGTGACAACATTTCTGGCCTGTCGAACATTACATCTCGGAGGGAACAGTATATACGTCTGTAACGTCATATATCCTTATCTAAGGCAACCTAACATCTCGGATGCAATATTTGACTGCATTCCTAGCCTGTCGATCCCTACATCTCGGAGGGAACAGTATATACGTCTATAACGTCATATATCCTAACCTAAGGCAACCTAACATCTCGGATGTAATATTCTGCAACCTTCCAGGCGTGTCGGACCCTACTTCTCGGTGGGAACATTATGCGTCTATAACGTTGTATATCCTTATCTAAGGCAACCTAACATCTCGGATGCAATATTTGACAACATTCGTGGCCTGTCGAACCCTACTTCTCGGAGGGAACAGTATATACGTCTATAACGTCATATATCCTAACCTAAGGCAACCTATCATCTCGGATGTAACATTTGATAACATTCCAGGCAGGTCGGTCCCTACGTCTCGGTGGTAATATTATATGCGTCTATAACGTAATATATCCTTATCTAAGGCAACCTAACATCCCGGATGCAATATTTGACATCATTCCTAGCCTGTCGCACCCTACTTCTCGGAGGGAACAGTATATACGTCTATAACGTCATATATCCTAACCTAAGGCAACCTAACATCTCGGATGTAATATTCTACAACCATCCAGGCGTGTCGGACCCTACTTCTCGGTGGGATCATTATATGCGTCTATAACGTTGTATATCCTTATCTAAGGCAACCTAACATCTCGGATGCAATATTTGACAACATTCGTGGCCTGTCGAACCCTACTTCTCGGAGGGAACAGTATATACGTCTATAACGTCATATATCCTAGCCTAAGGCAACCTAACGTCTCGGATGTAACATTTGACAACATTCCAGGCGTGTCGGTCCCTACGTCTCGGTGGTAACATTACATGCGTCTATAACGTTATATATCCTGACCTAAGGCAACCTAACATCTCGGATGCAATACTTGACAACATTCCTGGCCTGTCGAACCCAACTTCTCGGAGGGAACAGTATATACGTCTATAACGTCATATATCCTAGCCTAAGGCAACCTAACGTCTCGGATGTAACATTTGACAACATTCCAGGCGTGTCGGTCCCTACGTCTCGGTGGTAACATTACATGCGTCTATAACGGTATATATCCTAATCTTAGGCAACCTAACATCTCGGATGTAACATTTGACAACATTCCTGGCCTGTCGGTCCCTACGTCTCGGTGGTAACATTACATGCTTCTATAACGTTATATATCCTAACCTAAGGCCACCTAACATCTCGTATGTAATATTTGACAGCATTCCTGGCGTGTCGAGCCCTACTTCTCGGTGGGAACAGTATATACGTCTATAACGTTATATATCGTAACCAAAGGCAACCTAACATCTCGGATGTAATATTTGACAACATTCCTGGCGTGTCGGACCCTACTTCTCGGTGGGAACAGTATATACGTCTGTAACGTCATATATCCTAACCTAAGGCAACCTAACATCTCGGATATAACATTTGACAACATTGCAGGCGTGTTGGAACCCTACGTCTCGGTGGTAACATTACGTGCGTCTATAACGTTATATATGCTAACCTAAGGCAACCTAACATCACGGATGCAATATTTGACAACATTCCTGGCCTGTCGAACCCTACTTCTCGGAGGGAACAGCATATACGTCTATAACGTCATATATCCAAACCTAAGGCAACCTAACATCTCGGATGTAACATTTGACAACATTCCAGGCGTGTCGGTCCCTACGTCTCGGTGGTAACATTACATACGTCTATAACGGTATATATCCTAATCTTAGGCAACCTAACATCTCGGATGTAACGTTTGACAACATTCCAGGCGTGTCGGTCCCTACGTCTCGGTGGTAACATTACATGCGTCTATAACGGTATATATCCTAATCTTGGGCAACCTAACATCTCGGATGTGACATTTGACAACATTCCTGGCCTGTCGGTCCCTACGTCTCGGTGGTAACATTACATGCTTCTATAACGTTATATATCCTAACCTAAGGCCACCTAACATCTCGTATGTAATATTTGACAACATTCCTGGCGTGTCGAGCCCTACTTCTCGGTGGGAACAGTATATACGTCTATAACGTTATATATCGTAACCAAAGGCAACCTAACATCTCGGATGTAATATTTGACAACATTCCTGGCGTGTCGGACCCTACTTCTCGGTGGGAACAGTATATACGTCTGTAACGTCATATATCCTAACCTAAGGCAACCTAACATCTCGGATATAACATTTGACAACATTGCAGGCGTGTTGGAACCCTACGTCTCGGTGGTAACATTACGTGCGTCTATAACGTTATATATGCTAACCTAAGGCAACCTAACATCTCGGATGCAATATTTGACAACATTCCTGGCCTGTCGAACCCTACTTCTCGGAGGGAACAGCATATACGTCTATAACGTCATATATCCAAACCTAAGGCAACCTAACATCTCGGATGTAACATTTGACAACATTCCATGCGTGTCGGTCCCTACGTCTTGGTGGTAACATTACATGCGTATATAACGGTATATTTCCTAATCTAAGGCAACCTAACATCTCGGATGCAATATTTGACAACATTCCTGGCCTGTCGAACGCTACTTCTCGGAGGGAACAGTATATACGTCTATAACGTTATATATCCTAGCCTAATTCAACCTAACATCTCGGATGTAACATTTTACCACATTCCAGGCGTGTCGGACCCTACGTCTCGGTGGTAACATTACATGCGTCTATAACTATATATATCTTAACCTAAGGTCACCTAACATCTCGTATGTAATATTTGACAACATTCCTGGCCTGTCGAACTCTACCTCTCGGAGGCAACAGCATATACATCTATAACGTCATATATCCTAGCCTAAGGCAACCTAACATCTCGGATGTAACGTTTGACAATATTCCAGGCGTGTCCGTTCCTACGTCTCGGTGGTAACATTACATGCGTCTATAACGGTATATATCCTAATCTTGGGCATCCTAACATCACGGATGTAACATTTTACCACATTCCAGGCGTGTCGGTCCCTACGTCTCGGTGGTAACATTACATGCGTCTATAACGTTATATATCCTAACCTAAGGCCACCTAACATCTCGTATGTAATATTTGACAACATTCCTGGCGTGTCGGTCCCTACGTCTCGGTGGTTACATTACATGCGTCTATAGCGGTATATATCCTAATCTTAGGCAACCTAACATCTCGTATGTAATATTTGACAACATTCCTGGCCTGTCGAACCCTACCTCTCGGAGGGAACAGCATATACATCTATAACGTCATATATCCTAGCCTAAGGCAACCTAACATCTCGGATGTAACATTTGACAACATTCCATGCCTGTCGGTCCCTACGTCTCGGTGGGAACAGTATATACGTCTATAACGTTATATATTGTAACCTAAGGCAACCTCACATCTCGGATGTAATATTTGACAACATTCCTGGCGTGTCGGACCCTACTTCTCGGTGGGAACAGTATATACGTCTGTAACGTCATATATCCTAACCTAAGGCAACCTAACATCTCGGATATAACATTTGACAACATTGCAGGCGTGTTGGAACCCTACGTATCGGTGGTAACATAACGTGCGTCTATAACGTTATATATCCTAACCTAAGGCAACCTAACATCTCGTATGCAATATTTGACAACATTCCTGGCCTTTCGAACCCTACATCTCGGAGGGAACAGTATATACGTCTATAACGTCATATATCCAAACCTAAGGCAACCTAACATCTCGGATGTAACATTTGACAACATTCCAGGCGTGTCGGTCCCTACGTCTCGGTGGTAACATTACATACGTCTATAACGGTATATATCCTAATCTTAGGCAACCTAACATCTCGGATGTAACGTTTGACAACATTCCAGGCGTGTCGGTCCCTACGTCTCGGTGGTAACATTACATGCGTCTATAACGGTATATATCCTAATCTTGGGCAACCTAACATCTCGGATGTGACATTTGACAACATTCCTGGCCTGTCGGTCCCTACGTCTCGGTGGTAACATTACATGCTTCTATAACGTTATATATCCTAACCTAAGGCCACCTAACATCTCGTATGTAATATTTGACAACATTCCTGGCGTGTCGAGCCCTACTTCTCGGTGGGAACAGTATATACGTCTATAACGTTATATATCGTAACCAAAGGCAACCTAACATCTCGGATGTAATATTTGACAACATTCCTGGCGTGTCGGACCCTACTTCTCGGTGGGAACAGTATATACGTCTGTAACGTCATATATCCTAACCTAAGGCAACCTAACATCTCGGATATAACATTTGACAACATTGCAGGCGTGTTGGAACCCTACGTCTCGGTGGTAACATTACGTGCGTCTATAACGTTATATATGCTAACCTAAGGCAACCTAACATCTCGGATGCAATATTTGACAACATTCCTGGCCTGTCGAACCCTACTTCTCGGAGGGAACAGCATATACGTCTATAACGTCATATATCCAAACCTAAGGCAACCTAACATCTCGGATGTAACATTTGACAACATTCCATGCGTGTCGGTCCCTACGTCTCGGTGGTAACATTACATGCGTCTATAACGGTATATTTCCTAATCTAAGGCAACCTAACATCTCGGATGCAATATTTGACAACATTCCTGGCCTGTTGAACGCTACTTCTCGGAGGGAACAGTATATACGTCTATAACGTTATATATCCTAGCCTAAGGCAACCTAACATCTCGGATATATTATTCTACAACATTCCAGGCGTGTCGGACCCTACTTCTCGGTGGGAACATTATATGCGTCTATAACGTTGTATATCCTAATCTAAGGCAACGTAACATCTCGGATGCAATATTTGACAACATTCCTGGCCTGTCGAACCCTACATCTCGGAGGGAACAGTATATACGTCTATAGCGGTATATATCCTAATCTAAGGCAACCTAACATCTCGGATGCAATATTTGACAACATTCCTTGCCTGTCGAACCCTACTTCTCGGAGGGAACAGTATGTACGTCTATAACGTTATGTATCCTAACCTAAGGCAACCTAACATCTCGGATGTAATATTCTACAATCTTCCAGGCGTGTCGGACTCTACTTCTCGGTGGTAACATTATATGCGTCTATAACGTTGCATATCCTAATCTAAGGCAACCTAACATCTCGGATGCAATATTTGACAACATTCCTGGCCTGTCGAACCCTACATCTCGGAGGGAACAGTATATACGTCTATAGCGGTATATATCCTAATCTAAGGCAACCTAACATCTCGGATGCAATATTTGACTACATTCCTGGCCTGTCGAACCCTACTTCTCGGAGGGAACAGTATATACGTCTATAACGTTATATATCCTAACCGAAGGCAACCTGACATCTCGGATGTAATATTCTACATCATTCAAGGCGTGTCGGACCCTACTTCTCGGTGGGAACATTATATGAGTCTATAACGTTGTATATCCTAATCTAAGGCAACCTATTATCTCAGACGTAATATTGTACAATATTCCACGCGTGTCGGTGCATACTTTTCGGTGGGAATATTATATGCGTCCATAACGGTCGATATCGTAATCTAAGGCAATCTAACATCTCGGATGCAATATTTGACAACATTCCTTACCTGTCGAACCCTACTTCTCGGAGGGAACAGTATGTACGTCTGTAACGTTATATATCCTAACCTAAGGCAACCTAACATCTCGGATGTAATATTCTACAACCTTCCAGGCGTGTCGGACCCTACTTCCCTGTGGTAACATTATATGCGTCTATAACGTTGCATATCCTAATCTAAGGCAACCTAACATCTCGGATGCAAAATTTGACAACATTCCTGGCCTGTCGAACCCTACTGCTCGGAGGGAACAGTATATACGTCTATAACGGTATATATCCTAATCTAAGGCAACCTAACATCTCGGATGGAATATGTGACAACATTCCTGGCCTGTCGAACCCTACATCTCGGAGGGAACAGTATTTACGTCTGTAACGTCATATATCCTAACCTAAGACAACCTAACTTCTCGGATGTAACATTTGACAACATTCCAGGCGTGTCGGTCCCTACGTCTCGGTGGTAACATTACATGCGTCTATAACGTTATATATCCTAACCTAAGGCAACCTAACATCTCGGATGCAATATTTGACAACATTCCTGGCCTGTCGAACCCTACTTCTCGGAGGGAACAGCATATACCTCTATAACGTCATATATCCTAGCCTAAGGCAACCTAACTTCTCGGATGTAACATTTGACAACATTCCAGGCGTGTCGGTCCCTACGTCTCGGTGGTAACATTACATGCGTCTATAACGGTATATATCCTAATCTTAGGCAAGCTGACATCTCGGATGTTACATTTTACCACATTCCAGGCGTGTCGGTCCCTACGTCTCGGTGGTAACATTACATGCTTCTATAACGTTATATATCCTAACCTAAGGCCACCTAACATCTCGTATGTAATATTTGACAACATTCCTGGCGTGTCGAGCCCTACTTCTCGGTGGGAACAGTATATACGTCTATAACGTTATATATCGTAACCAAAGGCAACCTAACATCTCGGATGTAATATTTGACATCATTCCTGGCGTGTCGGACCCTACTTCTCGGTGGGAACAGTATATACGTCTGTAACGTCATATATCCTAACCTAAGGCAACCTAACATCTCGGATGTAAAATTCTACAACCTTCCAGGCGTGTCGGACCCTACATCTCCGTGGTAACATTATATGCGTCTATAACGTTGCATATCATAATCTAAGGCAACCTAACATCTCGGATGCAATATTTGACAACATTCCTGGCCTGTCGAATCTTACTGCTCGGATGAAATATGTGACAACATTTCTGGCCTGTCGAACATTACATCTCGGAGGGAACAGTATATACGTCTGTAACGTCATATATCCTTATCTAAGGCAACCTAACATCTCGGATGCAATATTTGACTGCATTCCTAGCCTGTCGATCCCTACATCTCGGAGGGAACAGTATATACGTCTATAACGTCATATATCCTAACCTAAGGCAACCTAACATCTCGGATGTAATATTCTGCAACCTTCCAGGCGTGTCGGACCCTACTTCTCGGTGGGAACATTATGCGTCTATAACGTTGTATATCCTTATCTAAGGCAACCTAACATCTCGGATGCAATATTTGACAACATTCGTGGCCTGTCGAACCCTACTTCTCGGAGGGAACAGTATATACGTCTATAACGTCATATATCCTAACCTAAGGCAACCTATCATCTCGGATGTAACATTTGATAACATTCCAGGCAGGTCGGTCCCTACGTCTCGGTGGTAATATTATATGCGTCTATAACGTAATATATCCTTATCTAAGGCAACCTAACATCCCGGATGCAATATTTGACATCATTCCTAGCCTGTCGCACCCTACTTCTCGGAGGGAACAGTATATACGTCTATAACGTCATATATCCTAACCTAAGGCAACCTAACATCTCGGATGTAATATTCTACAACCATCCAGGCGTGTCGGACCCTACTTCTCGGTGGGATCATTATATGCGTCTATAACGTTGTATATCCTTATCTAAGGCAACCTAACATCTCGGATGCAATATTTGACAACATTCGTGGCCTGTCGAACCCTACTTCTCGGAGGGAACAGTATATACGTCTATAACGTTATATATCCTAACCGAAGGCAACCTGACATCTCGGATGTAATATTCTACAACCATCCAGGCCTGTCGAACCCTACATCTCGGAGGGAACAGTATATACGTCTATAGCGGTATATATCCTAATCTAAGGCAACCTAACATCTCGGATGCAATATTTGACTACATTCCTGGCCTGTCGAACCCTACTTCTCGGAGGGAACAGTATATACGTCTATAACGTTATATATCCTAACCGAAGGCAACCTGACATCTCGGATGTAATATTCTACATCATTCAAGGCGTGTCGGACCCTACTTCTCGGTGGGAACATTATATGAGTCTATAACGTTGTATATCCTAATCTAAGGCAACCTATTATCTCAGACGTAATATTGTACAATATTCCACGCGTGTCGGTGCATACTTTTCGGTGGGAATATTATATGCGTCCATAACGGTCGATATCGTAATCTAAGGCAATCTAACATCTCGGATGCAATATTTGACAACATTCCTTACCTGTCGAACCCTACTTCTCGGAGGGAACAGTATGTACGTCTGTAACGTTATATATCCTAACCTAAGGCAACCTAACATCTCGGATGTAATATTCTACAACCTTCCAGGCGTGTCGGACCCTACTTCCCTGTGGTAACATTATATGCGTCTATAACGTTGCATATCCTAATCTAAGGCAACCTAACATCTCGGATGCAAAATTTGACAACATTCCTGGCCTGTCGAACCCTACTGCTCGGAGGGAACAGTATATACGTCTATAACGGTATATATCCTAATCTAAGGCAACCTAACATCTCGGATGGAATATGTGACAACATTCCTGGCCTGTCGAACCCTACATCTCGGAGGGAACAGTATTTACGTCTGTAACGTCATATATCCTAACCTAAGGCAACCTATCATCTCGGATGTAACATTTGATAACATTCCAGGCAGGTCGGTCCCTACGTCTCGGTGGTAATATTATATGCGTCTATAACGTAATATATCCTTATCTAAGGCAACCTAACATCCCGGATGCAATATTTGACATCATTCCTAGCCTGTCGCACCCTACTTCTCGGAGGGAACAGTATATACGTCTATAACGTCATATATCCTAACCTAAGGCAACCTAACATCTCGGATGTAATATTCTACAACCATCCAGGCGTGTCGGACCCTACTTCTCGGTGGGATCATTATATGCGTCTATAACGTTGTATATCCTTATCTAAGGCAACCTAACATCTCGGATGCAATATTTGACAACATTCGTGGCCTGTCGAACCCTACTTCTCGGAGGGAACAGTATATACGTCTATAACGTCATATATCCTAGCCTAAGGCAACCTAACGTCTCGGATGTAACATTTGACAACATTCCAGGCGTGTCGGTCCCTACGTCTCGGTGGTAACATTACATGCGTCTATAACGTTATATATCCTGACCTAAGGCAACCTAACATCTCGGATGCAATACTTGACAACATTCCTGGCCTGTCGAACCCAACTTCTCGGAGGGAACAGTATATACGTCTATAACGTCATATATCCTAGCCTAAGGCAACCTAACGTCTCGGATGTAACATTTGACAACATTCCAGGCGTGTCGGTCCCTACGTCTCGGTGGTAACATTACATGCGTCTATAACGGTATATATCCTAATCTTAGGCAACCTAACATCTCGGATGTAACATTTGACAACATTCCTGGCCTGTCGGTCCCTACGTCTCGGTGGTAACATTACATGCTTCTATAACGTTATATATCCTAACCTAAGGCCACCTAACATCTCGTATGTAATATTTGACAGCATTCCTGGCGTGTCGAGCCCTACTTCTCGGTGGGAACAGTATATACGTCTATAACGTTATATATCGTAACCAAAGGCAACCTAACATCTCGGATGTAATATTTGACAACATTCCTGGCGTGTCGGACCCTACTTCTCGGTGGGAACAGTATATACGTCTGTAACGTCATATATCCTAACCTAAGGCAACCTAACATCTCGGATATAACATTTGACAACATTGCAGGCGTGTTGGAACCCTACGTCTCGGTGGTAACATTACGTGCGTCTATAACGTTATATATGCTAACCTAAGGCAACCTAACATCACGGATGCAATATTTGACAACATTCCTGGCCTGTCGAACCCTACTTCTCGGAGGGAACAGCATATACGTCTATAACGTCATATATCCAAACCTAAGGCAACCTAACATCTCGGATGTAACATTTGACAACATTCCAGGCGTGTCGGTCCCTACGTCTCGGTGGTAACATTACATACGTCTATAACGGTATATATCCTAATCTTAGGCAACCTAACATCTCGGATGTAACGTTTGACAACATTCCAGGCGTGTCGGTCCCTACGTCTCGGTGGTAACATTACATGCGTCTATAACGGTATATATCCTAATCTTGGGCAACCTAACATCTCGGATGTGACATTTGACAACATTCCTGGCCTGTCGGTCCCTACGTCTCGGTGGTAACATTACATGCTTCTATAACGTTATATATCCTAACCTAAGGCCACCTAACATCTCGTATGTAATATTTGACAACATTCCTGGCGTGTCGAGCCCTACTTCTCGGTGGGAACAGTATATACGTCTATAACGTTATATATCGTAACCAAAGGCAACCTAACATCTCGGATGTAATATTTGACAACATTCCTGGCGTGTCGGACCCTACTTCTCGGTGGGAACAGTATATACGTCTGTAACGTCATATATCCTAACCTAAGGCAACCTAACATCTCGGATATAACATTTGACAACATTGCAGGCGTGTTGGAACCCTACGTCTCGGTGGTAACATTACGTGCGTCTATAACGTTATATATGCTAACCTAAGGCAACCTAACATCTCGGATGCAATATTTGACAACATTCCTGGCCTGTCGAACCCTACTTCTCGGAGGGAACAGCATATACGTCTATAACGTCATATATCCAAACCTAAGGCAACCTAACATCTCGGATGTAACATTTGACAACATTCCATGCGTGTCGGTCCCTACGTCTTGGTGGTAACATTACATGCGTATATAACGGTATATTTCCTAATCTAAGGCAACCTAACATCTCGGATGCAATATTTGACAACATTCCTGGCCTGTCGAACGCTACTTCTCGGAGGGAACAGTATATACGTCTATAACGTTATATATCCTAGCCTAATTCAACCTAACATCTCGGATGTAACATTTTACCACATTCCAGGCGTGTCGGACCCTACGTCTCGGTGGTAACATTACATGCGTCTATAACTATATATATCTTAACCTAAGGTCACCTAACATCTCGTATGTAATATTTGACAACATTCCTGGCCTGTCGAACTCTACCTCTCGGAGGCAACAGCATATACATCTATAACGTCATATATCCTAGCCTAAGGCAACCTAACATCTCGGATGTAACGTTTGACAATATTCCAGGCGTGTCCGTCCCTACGTCTCGGTGGTAACATTACATGCGTCTATAACGGTATATATCCTAATCTTGGGCATCCTAACATCACGGATGTAACATTTTACCACATTCCAGGCGTGTCGGTCCCTACGTCTCGGTGGTAACATTACATGCGTCTATAACGTTATATATCCTAACCTAAGGCCACCTAACATCTCGTATGTAATATTTGACAACATTCCTGGCGTGTCGGTCCCTACGTCTCGGTGGTTACATTACATGCGTCTATAGCGGTATATATCCTAATCTTAGGCAACCTAACATCTCGTATGTAATATTTGACAACATTCCTGGCCTGTCGAACCCTACCTCTCGGAGGGAACAGCATATACATCTATAACGTCATATATCCTAGCCTAAGGCAACCTAACATCTCGGATGTAACATTTGACAACATTCCATGCCTGTCGGTCCCTACGTCTCGGTGGGAACAGTATATACGTCTATAACGTTATATATTGTAACCTAAGGCAACCTCACATCTCGGATGTAATATTTGACAACATTCCTGGCGTGTCGGACCCTACTTCTCGGTGGGAACAGTATATACGTCTGTAACGTCATATATCCTAACCTAAGGCAACCTAACATCTCGGATATAACATTTGACAACATTGCAGGCGTGTTGGAACCCTACGTATCGGTGGTAACATAACGTGCGTCTATAACGTTATATATCCTAACCTAAGGCAACCTAACATCTCGTATGCAATATTTGACAACATTCCTGGCCTTTCGAACCCTACATCTCGGAGGGAACAGTATATACGTCTATAGCGGTATATATCCTTATCTAAGGCAACCTAACATCTCGGATGCAATATTTGACAACATTCCTGCCCTGTCGAACCCTAATTCTCGGAGGGAACAGTATATACGTCTATAACGTTGTATATCCTAGCCTAAGGCAACCTAACATCTCGGATGTAACATTTGACAACATTCCAGGCGTGTCGGTCCCTACGTCTCGGTGGTAACATTACATGCGTCTATAACGGTATATATCCTAATCTTAGGCAACCTAACACCTCGGATGTAACATTTGACAACATTCCTGGCCTGTCGGTCCCTACGTCTCGGTGGTAACATTACATGCTTCTATAACGTTATATATCCTAACCTAAGGCCACCTAACATCTCGTATGTAATATTTGACAACATTCCTGGCGTGTCGAGCCCTACTTCTCGGTGGGAATAGTATATACGTCTATAACGTTATATATCGTAACCAAAGGCAACCTAACATCTCGGATGTAATATTTGACAACATTCCTGGCGTGTCGGACCCTACTTCTCGGTGGGAACAGTATATACGTCTGTAACGTCATATATCCTAACCTAAGGCAACCTAACATCTCGGATATAACATTTGACAACATTGCAGGCGTGTTGGAACCCTACGTCTCGGTGGTAACATTACGTGCGTCTATAACGTTATATATGCTAACCTAAGGCAACGTAACATCTCGGATGCAATATTTGACAACATGCCTGGCCTGTCGAACCCTACTTCTCGGAGGGAACAGCATATACGTCTATAACGTCATATATCCAAACCTAAGGCAACCTAACATCTCGGATGTAACATTTGACAACATTCCATGCGTGTCGGTCCCTACGTCTCGGTGGTAACATTACATGCGTCTATAACGGTATATTTCCTAATCTAAGGCAACCTAACATCTCGGATGCAATATTTGACAACATTCCTGGCCTGTTGAACGCTACTTCTCGGAGGGAACAGTATATACGTCTATAACGTTATATATCCTAGCCTAAGGCAACCTAACATCTCGGATATATTATTCTACAACATTCCAGGCGTGTCGGACCCTACTTCTCGGTGGGAACATTATATGCGTCTATAACGTTATAGATCCTTATCTAAGGCAACCTAACATCTCGGATGCAATATTTGACAACATTCCTAGCCTGTCGAACCCTACGTCTCGGTGGTAACATTACATGCGTCTATAACGGTATATTTCCTAATCTAAGGCAACCTAACATCTCGGATGCAATATTTGACAACATTCCTGGCCTGTCGAACCCTACTTCTCGGAGGGAACAGTATATACGTCTATAACGTCATATATCCTAACCTAAGGCAACCTAACATCTCGGATGTAACATTTGACAACATTCCAGGCATGTCGGTCCCTACGTCTCGGTGGTAACATTATATGCGTCTATAACGTTATATATCCTTATCTAAGGCAACCTAACATCTCGGATACAATATTTGACAACATTCCTGGCCTGTCGAACCATACTTCCCGGAGGGAACAGTATATACGTCTATAACGTTATATATCCTAACCGAAGGCAACCTGACATCTCGGATGTAATATTCTACATCATTCAAGGCGTGTCGGACCCTACTTCTCGGTGGGAACATTATATGAGTCTATAACGTTGTATATCCTAATCTAAGGCAACCTATTATCTCAGACGTAATATTTTACAATATTCCACGCGTGTCGGTGCATACTTTTCGGTGGGAATATTATATGCGTCCATAACGGTCGATATCGTAATCTAAGGCAATCTAACATCTCGGATGCAATATTTGACAACATTCCTTACCTGTCGAACCCTACTTCTCGGAGGGAACAGTATGTACGTCTGTAACGTTATATATCCTAACCTAAGGCAACCTAACATCTCGGATGTAATATTCTACAACCTTCCAGGCGTGTCGGACCCTACTTCCCTGTGGTAACATTATATGCGTCTATAACGTTGCATATCCTAATCTAAGGCAACCTAACATCTCGGATGCAAAATTTGACAACATTCCTGGCCTGTCGAACCCTACTGCTCGGAGGGAACAGTATATACGTCTATAACGGTATATATCCTAATCAAAGGCAACCTAACATCTCGGATGAAATATGTGACAACATTCCTGGCCTGTCGAACCCTACATCTCGGAGGGAACAGTATTTACGTCTGTAACGTCATATATCCTAACCTAAGGCAACCTAACATCTCGGATGCAATATTTGACAACATTCCTAGCCTGTCGAACCCTACGTCTCGGTGGTAACATTACATGCGTCTATAACGTTATATATCCTAACCTAAGGCAACCTAACATCTCGGATGCAATATTTGACAACATTCCTGGCCTGTCGAACCCTACTTCTCGGAGGGAACAGCATATACCTCTATAACGTCATATATCCTAGCCTAAGGCAACCTAACTTCTCGGATGTAACATTTGACAACATTCCAGGCGTGTCGGTCCCTACGTCTCGGTGGTAACATTACGTGCGTCTATAACGGTATATATCCTAATCTTAGGCAACCTGACATCTCGGATGTTACATTTTACCACATTCCAGGCGTGTCGGTCCCTACGTCTCGGTGGTAACATTACATGCTTCTATAACGTTATATATCCTAACCTAAGGCCACCTAACATCTCGTATGTAATATTTGACAACATTCCTGGCGTGTCGAGCCCTACTTCTCGGTGGGAACAGTATATACGTCTATAACGTTATATATCGTAACCAAAGGCAACCTAACATCTCGGATGTAATATTTGACATCATTCCTGGCGTGTCGGACCCTACTTCTCGGTGGGAACAGTATATACGTCTGTAACGTCATATATCCTAACCTAAGGCAACCTAACATCTCGGATATAACATTTGACAACATTGCAGGCGTGTTGGAACCCTACTTTCCGGTGGTAACATTATATGCGTCTATAACGTTGCATATCCTAATCTAGGGCAACCTAACATCTCGGATGCAAAATTTGACAACATTGCTGGCCTGTCGAACCCTACTGCTCGGAGGGAACAGTATATACGTCTATAACGGTATATATCCTAATCTAAGGCAACCTAACATCTCGGATGAAATATGTGACAACATTCCTGGCCTGTCGAACCCTACATCTCGGAGGGAACAGTATTTACGTCTGTAACGTCATATATCCTAACCTAAGACAACCTAACTTCTCGGACGTAACATTTGACAACATTCCAGGCGTGTCGGTCCCTACGTCTCGGTGGTAACATTACATGCGTCTATAACGTTATATATCCTAACCTAAGGTAACCTAACATCTCGGATGCAATATTTGACAACATTCCTGGCCTGTCGAACCCTACTTCTCGGAGGGAACAGCATATACCTCTATAACGTCATATATCCTAGCCTAAGGCAACCTAACTTCTCGGATGTAACATTTGACAACATTCCAGGCGTGTCGGTCCCTACGTCTCGGTGGTAACATTACATGCGTCTATAACGTTATATATCCTAACCTAAGGCCAACTAACATCTGGTATGTAATATTTGACAACATTCCTGGCGTGTCGAACCCTACTTCTCGGTGGTAACATTATATGCGTCTATAACGTTATATATCCTTATCTAAGGCAACCTAACATCTCGGATGCAATATTTGACAACATTCCTAGCCTGTCGAACCCTACGTCTCGGTGGTAACATTACATGCGTCTATAACGGTATATTTCCTAATCTAAGGCAACCTAACATCTCGGATGCAATATTTGACAACATTCCTGGCCTGTCGAACCCTACTTCTCGGAGGGAACAGTATATACGTCTATAACGTCATATATCCTAACCTAAGGCAACCTAACATCTCGGATGTAACATTTGACAACATTCCAGGCATGTCGGTCCCTACGTCTCGGTGGTAACATTATATGCGTCTATAACGTTATATATCCTTATCTAAGGCAACCTAACATCTCGGATGCAATATTTGACAACATTCCTGGCCTGTCGAACCATACTTCCCGGAGGGAACAGTATATACGTCTATAACGTTATATATCCTAACCGAAGGCAACCTGACATCTCGGATGTAATATTCTACATCATTCAAGGCGTGTCGGACCCTACTTCTCGGTGGGAACATTATATGAGTCTATAACGTTGTATATCCTAATCTAAGGCAACCTATTATCTCAGACGTAATATTGTACAATATTCCACGCGTGTCGGTGCATACTTTTCGGTGGGAATATTATATGCGTCCATAACGGTCGATATCTTAATCTAAGGCAATCTAACATCTCGGATGCAATATTTGACAACATTCCTTACCTGTCGAACCCTACTTCTCGGAGGGAACAGTATGTACGTCTGTAACGTTATATATCCTAACCTAAGGCAACCTAACATCTCGGATGTAATATTCTACAACCTTCCAGGCGTGTCGGACCCTACTTCCCTGTGGTAACATTATATGCGTCTATAACGTTGCATATCCTAATCTAAGGCAACCTAACATCTCGGATGCAAAATTTGACAACATTCCTGGCCTGTCGAACCCTACTGCTCGGAGGGAACAGTATATACGTCTATAACGGTATATATCCTAATCTAAGGCAACCTAACATCTCGGATGGAATATGTGACAACATTCCTGGCCTGTCGAACCCTACATCTCGGAGGGAACAGTATTTACGTCTGTAACGTCATATATCCTAACCTAAGACAACCTAACTTCTCGGATGTAACATTTGACAACATTCCAGGCGTGTCGGTCCCTACGTCTCGGTGGTAACATTACATGCGTCTATAACGGTATATATCCTAATCTTAGGCAACCTGACATCTCGGATGTTACATTTTACCACATTCCAGGCGTGTCGGTCCCTACGTCTCGGTGGTAACATTACATGCTTCTATAACGTTATATATCCTAACCTAAGGCCACCTAACATCTCGTATGTAATATTTGACAACATTCCTGGCGTGTCGAGCCCTACTTCTCGGTGGGAACAGTATATACGTCTATAACGTTATATATCGTAACCAAAGGCAACCTAACATCTCGGATGTAACATTTGACAACATTCCATGCGTGTCGGTCCCTACGTCTCGGTGGTAACATTACATGCGTCTATAACGGTATATTTCCTAATCTAAGGCAACCTAACATCTCGGATGCAATATTTGACAACATTCCTGGCCTGTCGAACGCTACTTCTCGGAGGGAACAGTATATACGTCTATAACGTTATATATCCTAGCCTAAGGCAACCAAACATCTCGGATGTAACATTTGACAACATTCCAGGCGTGTCGGTCCCTACGTCTCGGTGGTAACATTACATGCGTCTATAACGGTATATTTCCTAATCTAAGGCAACCTAACATCTCGGATGCTATATTTGACAACATTCCTGGCCTGTCGAACCCTACTTCTCGGAGGGAACAGTATATACGTCTATAACGTTATATATCCTAACCGAAGGCAACCTGACATCTCGGATGTAATATTCTACATCATTCAAGGCGTGTCGGACCCTACTTCTCGGTGGGAACATTATATGAGTCTATAACGTTCTGTATCCTAATCTAAGGCAACCTATTATCTCAGACGTAATATTTTACAATATTCCTCGGGTGTCGGTGCATACTTTTCGGTGGGAATATTATATGCGTCCATAACGGTCGATATCGTAATCTAAGGCAATCTAACATCTCGGATGCAATATTTGACAACATTCCTGGCCTGTCGAACCCTACTGCTCGGAGGGAACTGTATATACGTCTATAACGGTATATATCCTAATCAAAGGCAACCTAACATCTCGGATGAAATATGTGACAACATTCCTGGCCTGTCGAACCCTACATCTCGGAGGGAACAGTATTTACGTCTGTAACGTCATATATCCTAACCTAAGGCAACCTAACGTCTCGGATGTAACATTTGACAACATTCCAGGCGTGTCGGTCCCTACGTCTCGGTGGTAACATTACATGCGTCTATAACGTTATATATCCTAACCTAAGGTAACCTAACATCTCGGATGCAATATTTGACAACATTCCTGGCCTGTCGAACCCTACTTGTCGGAGGGAACAGCATATACCTCTATAACGTCATATATCCTAGCCTAAGGCAGCCTAACTTCTCGGATGTAACATTTGACAACATTCCAGGCGTGTCGGTCCCTACGTCTCGGTGGTAACATTACATGCGTCTATAACGGTATATATCCTAATCTTAGGCAACCTGACATCTCGGATGTAACATTTTACCACATTCCAGGCGTGTCGGTCCCTACGTCTCGGTGGTAACATTACATGCGTCTATAACGTTATATATCCTAACCTAAGGCCAACTAACATCTGGTATGTAATATTTGACAACATTCCTGGCGTGTCGAAACCTACTTCTCGGTGGTAACATTATATGCGTCTATAACGTTATATATCCTTATCTAAGGCAACCTAACATCTCGGATGCAATATTTGACAACATTCCTAGCCTGTCGAACCCTACGTCTCGGTGGTAACATTACATGCGTCTATAACGGTATATTTCCTAATCTAAGGCAACCTAACATCTCGGATGCAATATTTGACAACATTCCTGGCCTGTCGAACCCTACTTCTCGGAGGGAACAGTATATACGTCTATAACGTCATATATCCTAACCTAAGACAACCTAACATCTCGGATGTAACATTTGACAACATTCCAGGCATGTCGGTCCCTACGTCTCGGTGGTAACATTATATGCGTCTATAACGTTATATATCCTTATCTAAGGCAACCTAACATCTCGGATGCAATATTTGACAACATTCCTGGCCTGTCGAACCATACTTCCCGGAGGGAACAGTATATACGTCTATAACGTCATATATCCTAACCTAAGGCAACCTAACATCTCGGATGTAACATTTGACAACATTCCTGGCCTGTCGAACCCTACTTCTCGGAGGGAACAGCATATACCTCTATAACGTCATATATCCTAGCCTAAGGCAACCTAACTTCTCGGATGTAACATTTGACAACATTCCAGGCTTGTCGGTCCCTACGTCTCGGTGGTAACATTACATGCGTCTATAACGGTATATATCCTAATCTTAGGCAACCTGACATCTCGGATGTAACATTTTACCACATTCCAGGCGTGTCGGTCCCTACGTCTCGGTGGTAACATTACATGCGTCTATAACGTTATATATCGTAACCAAAGGCAACCTAACATCTCGGATGTAATATTTGACATCATTCCTGGCGTGTCGGACCCTACTTCTCGGTGGGAACAGTATATACGTCTGTAACGTCATATATCCTAACCTAAGGCAACCTAACATCTCGGATATAACATTTGACAACATTCCATGCGTGTCGGTCCCTACGTCTCGGTGGTAACATTACATGCGTCTATAACGGTATATTTCCTAATCTAAGGCAACCTAACATCTCGGATGCAATATTTGACAACATTCCTGGCCTGTCGAACGCTACTTCTCGGAGGGAACAGTATATACGTCTATAACGTTATATATCCTAGCCTAAGGCAACCAAACATCTCGGATGTAACATTTGACAACATTCCAGGCGTGTCGGTCCCTACGTCTCGGTGGTAACATTACATGCGTCTATAACGGTATATTTCCTAATCTAAGGCAACCTAACATCTCGGATGCTATATTTGACAACATTCCTGGCCTGTCGAACCCTACTTCTCGGAGGGAACAGTATATACGTCTATAACGTTATATATCCTAACCGAAGGCAACCTGACATCTCGGATGTAATATTCTACATCATTCAAGGCGTGTCGGACCCTACTTCTCGGTGGGAACATTATATGAGTCTATAACGTTCTGTATCCTAATCTAAGGCAACCTATTATCTCAGACGTAATATTTTACAATATTCCTCGGGTGTCGGTGCATACTTTTCGGTGGGAATATTATATGCGTCCATAACGGTCGATATCGTAATCTAAGGCAATCTAACATCTCGGATGCAATATTTGACAACATTCCTGGCCTGTCGAACCCTACTGCTCGGAGGGAACTGTATATACGTCTATAACGGTATATATCCTAATCAAAGGCAACCTAACATCTCGGATGAAATATGTGACAACATTCCTGGCCTGTCGAACCCTACATCTCGGAGGGAACAGTATTTACGTCTGTAACGTCATATATCATAACCTAAGGCAACCTAACGTCTCGGATGTAACATTTGACAACATTCCAGGCGTGTCGGTCCCTACGTCTCGGTGGTAACATTACATGCGTCTATAACGGTATATATCCTAATCTTAGGCAACCTGACATCTCGGATGTAACATTTTACCACATTCCAGGCGTGTCGGTCCCTACGTCTCGGTGGTAACATTACATGCTTCTATAACGTTATATATCCTAACCTAAGGTCACCTAACATCTCGTATGTAATATTTGACAACATTCCTGGCGTGTCGAGCCCTACTTCTCGGTGGGAACAGTATATACGTCTATAACGTTATATATCGTAACCAAAGGCAACCTAACATCTCGGATGTAATATTTGACATCATTCCTGGCGTGTCGGACCCTACTTCTCGGTGGGAACAGTATATACGTCTGTAACGTCATATATCCTAACCTAAGGCAACCTAACATCTCGGATATAACATTTGACAACATTGCAGGCGTGTTGGAACCCTACTTCTCGGTGGTAACATTACGTGCGTCTATAACGTTATATATGCTAACCTAAGGCAACCTAACATCTCGGATGCAATATTTGACAACATTCCTGGCCTGTCGAACCCTACATCTCGGAGGGAACAGTATATACGTCTATAACGTTATATATCCTAACCGAAGGCAACCTGACATCTCGGATGTAATATTCTACATCATTCAAGGCGTGTCGGACCCTACTTCTCGGTGGGAACATTATATGAGTCTATAACGTTGTATATCCTAATCTAAGGCAACCTATTATCTCAGACGTAATATTGTACAATATTCCACGCGTGTCGGACCCTACTTCCCGGTGGTAACATTATATGCGTCTATAACGTTGCATATCCTAATCTAAGGCAACCTAACATCTCGGATGCAAAATTTGACAACATTGCTGGCCTGTCGAACCCTACTGCTCGGAGGGAACAGTATATACGTCTATAACGGTATATATCCTAATCTAAGGCAACCTAACATCTCGGATGAAATATGTGACAACATTCCTGGCCT
This sequence comes from Xylocopa violacea, assembly GCA_963969225.1. Classification (NCBI taxonomy): domain Eukaryota; kingdom Metazoa; phylum Arthropoda; class Insecta; order Hymenoptera; family Apidae; genus Xylocopa; species Xylocopa violacea. The sequence continues at coordinate 22,975,985 of CAXAJV010000002.1, read as the reverse complement.
GTCGAACCCTACATCTCGGAGGGAACAGTATTTACGTCTGTAACGTCATATATCCTAACCTAAGACAACCTAACTTCTCGGACGTAACATTTGACAACATTCCAGGCGTGTCGGTCCCTACGTCTCGGTGGTAACATTACATGCGTCTATAACGTTATATATCCTAACCTAAGGTAACCTAACATCTCGGATGCAATATTTGACAACATTCCTGGCCTGTCGAACCCTACTTCTCGGAGGGAACAGCATATACCTCTATAACGTCATATATCCTAGCCTAAGGCAACCTAACTTCTCGGATGTAACATTTGACAACATTCCAGGCGTGTCGGTCCCTACGTCTCGGTGGTAACATTACATGCGTCTATAACGTTATATATCCTAACCTAAGGCCAACTAACATCTGGTATGTAATATTTGACAACATTCCTGGCGTGTCGAACCCTACTTCTCGGTGGTAACATTATATGCGTCTATAACGTTATATATCCTTATCTAAGGCAACCTAACATCTCGGATGCAATATTTGACAACATTCCTAGCCTGTCGAACCCTACGTCTCGGTGGTAACATTACATGCGTCTATAACGGTATATTTCCTAATCTAAGGCAACCTAACATCTCGGATGCAATATTTGACAACATTCCTGGCCTGTCGAACCCTACTTCTCGGAGGGAACAGTATATACGTCTATAACGTCATATATCCTAACCTAAGGCAACCTAACATCTCGGATGTAACATTTGACAACATTCCAGGCATGTCGGTCCCTACGTCTCGGTGGTAACATTATATGCGTCTATAACGTTATATATCCTTATCTAAGGCAACCTAACATCTCGGATGCAATATTTGACAACATTCCTGGCCTGTCGAACCATACTTCCCGGAGGGAACAGTATATACGTCTATAACGTTATATATCCTAACCGAAGGCAACCTGACATCTCGGATGTAATATTCTACATCATTCAAGGCGTGTCGGACCCTACTTCTCGGTGGGAACATTATATGAGTCTATAACGTTGTATATCCTAATCTAAGGCAACCTATTATCTCAGACGTAATATTGTACAATATTCCACGCGTGTCGGTGCATACTTTTCGGTGGGAATATTATATGCGTCCATAACGGTCGATATCGTAATCTAAGGCAATCTAACATCTCGGATGCAATATTTGACAACATTCCTTACCTGTCGAACCCTACTTCTCGGAGGGAACAGTATGTACGTCTGTAACGTTATATATCCTAACCTAAGGCAACCTAACATCTCGGATGTAATATTCTACAACCTTCCAGGCGTGTCGGACCCTACTTCCCTGTGGTAACATTATATGCGTCTATAACGTTGCATATCCTAATCTAAGGCAACCTAACATCTCGGATGCAAAATTTGACAACATTCCTGGCCTGTCGAACCCTACTGCTCGGAGGGAACAGTATATACGTCTATAACGGTATATATCCTAATCTAAGGCAACCTAACATCTCGGATGGAATATGTGACAACATTCCTGGCCTGTCGAACCCTACATCTCGGAGGGAACAGTATTTACGTCTGTAACGTCATATATCCTAACCTAAGACAACCTAACTTCTCGGATGTAACATTTGACAACATTCCAGGCGTGTCGGTCCCTACGTCTCGGTGGTAACATTACATGCGTCTATAACGGTATATATCCTAATCTTAGGCAACCTGACATCTCGGATGTTACATTTTACCACATTCCAGGCGTGTCGGTCCCTACGTCTCGGTGGTAACATTACATGCTTCTATAACGTTATATATCCTAACCTAAGGCCACCTAACATCTCGTATGTAATATTTGACAACATTCCTGGCGTGTCGAGCCCTACTTCTCGGTGGGAACAGTATATACGTCTATAACGTTATATATCGTAACCAAAGGCAACCTAACATCTCGGATGTAATATTTGACATCATTCCTGGCGTGTCGGACCCTACTTCTCGGTGGGAACAGTATATACGTCTGTAACGTCATATATCCTAACCTAAGGCAACCTAACATCTCGGATATAACATTTGACAACATTGCAGGCGTGTTGGAACCCTACTTCTCGGTGGTAACATTACGTGCGTCTATAACGTTATATATGCTAACCTAAGGCAACCTAACATCTCGGATGCAATATTTGACAACATTCCTGGCCTGTCGAACTCTACTTCTCGGAGGGAACAGCATATACGTCTATAACGTCATATATCCAAACCTAAGGCAACCTAACATCTCGGATGTAACATTTGACAACATTCCATGCGTGTCGGTCCCTACGTCTCGGTGGTAACATTACATGCGTCTATAACGGTATATTTCCTAATCTAAGGCAACCTAACATCTCGGATGCAATATTTGACAACATTCCTGGCCTGTCGAACGCTACTTCTCGGAGGGAACAGTATATACGTCTATAACGTTATATATCCTAGCCTAAGGCAACCAAACATCTCGGATGTAACATTTGACAACATTCCAGGCGTGTCGGTCCCTACGTCTCGGTGGTAACATTATATGAGTCTATAACGTTCTGTATCCTAATCTAAGGCAACCTATTATCTCAGACGTAATATTTTACAATATTCCTCGGGTGTCGGTGCATACTTTTCGGTGGGAATATTATATGCGTCCATAACGGTCGATATCGTAATCTAAGGCAATCTAACATCTCGGATGCAATATTTGACAACATTCCTGGCCTGTCGAACCCTACTGCTCGGAGGGAACTGTATATACGTCTATAACGGTATATATCCTAATCAAAGGCAACCTAACATCTCGGATGAAATATGTGACAACATTCCTGGCCTGTCGAACCCTACATCTCGGAGGGAACAGTATTTACGTCTGTAACGTCATATATCCTAACCTAAGGCAACCTAACGTCTCGGATGTAACATTTGACAACATTCCAGGCGTGTCGGTCCCTACGTCTCGGTGGTAACATTACATGCGTCTATAACGTTATATATCCTAACCTAAGGTAACCTAACATCTCGGATGCAATATTTGACAACATTCCTGGCCTGTCGAACCCTACTTCTCGGAGGGAACAGCATATACCTCTATAACGTCATATATCCTAGCCTAAGGCAACCTAACTTCTCGGATGTAACATTTGACAACATTCCAGGCGTGTCGGTCCCTACGTCTCGGTGGTAACATTACATGCGTCTATAACGGTATATATCCTAATCTTAGGCAACCTGACATCTCGGATGTAACATTTTACCACATTCCAGGCGTGTCGGTCCCTACGTCTCGGTGGTAACATTACATGCGTCTATAACGTTATATATCCTAACCTAAGGCCAACTAACATCTGGTATGTAATATTTGACAACATTCCTGGCGTGTCGAACCCTACTTCTCGGTGGTAACATTATATGCGTCTATAACGTTATATATCCTTATCTAAGGCAACCTAACATCTCGGATGCAATATTTGACAACATTCCTAGCCTGTCGAACCCTACGTCTCGGTGGTAACATTACATGCGTCTATAACGGTATATTTCCTAATCTAAGGCAACCTAACATCTCGGATGCAATATTTGACAACATTCCTGGCCTGTCGAACCCTACTTCTCGGAGGGAACAGTATATACGTCTATAACGTCATATATCCTAACCTAAGACAACCTAACATCTCGGATGTAACATTTGACAACATTCCAGGCATGTCGGTCCCTACGTCTCGGTGGTAACATTATATGCGTCTATAACGTTATATATCCTTATCTAAGGCAACCTAACATCTCGGATGCAATATTTGACAACATTCCTGGCCTGTCGAACCATACTTCCCGGAGGGAACAGTATATACGTCTATAACGTCATATATCCTAACCTAAGGCAACCTAACATCTCGGATGTAACATTTGACAACATTCCTGGCCTGTCGAACCCTACTTCTCGGAGGGAACAGCATATACCTCTATAACGTCATATATCCTAGCCTAAGGCAACCTAACTTCTCGGATGTAACATTTGACAACATTCCAGGCTTGTCGGTCCCTACGTCTCGGTGGTAACATTACATGCGTCTATAACGGTATATATCCTAATCTTAGGCAACCTGACATCTCGGATGTAACATTTTACCACATTCCAGGCGTGTCGGTCCCTACGTCTCGGTGGTAACATTACATGCGTCTATAACGTTATATATCGTAACCAAAGGCAACCTAACATCTCGGATGTAATATTTGACATCATTCCTGGCGTGTCGGACCCTACTTCTCGGTGGGAACAGTATATACGTCTGTAACGTCATATATCCTAACCTAAGGCAACCTAACATCTCGGATATAACATTTGACAACATTGCAGGCGTGTTGGAACCCTACTTCTCGGTGGTAACATTACGTGCGTCTATAACGTTATATATGCTAACCTAAGGCAACCTAACATCTCGGATGCAATATTTGACAACATTCCTGGCCTGTCGAACCCTACTTCTCGGAGGGAACAGCATATACGTCTATAACGTCATATATCCAAACCTAAGGCAACCTAACATCTCGGATGTAACATTTGACAACATTCCATGCGTGTCGGTCCCTACGTCTCGGTGGTAACATTACATGCGTCTATAACGGTATATTTCCTAATCTAAGGCAACCTAACATCTCGGATGCTATATTTGACAACATTCCTGGCCTGTCGAACCCTACTTCTCGGAGGGAACAGTATATACGTCTATAACGTTATATATCCTAACCGAAGGCAACCTGACATCTCGGATGTAATATTCTACATCATTCAAGGCGTGTCGGACCCTACTTCTCGGTGGGAACATTATATGAGTCTATAACGTTCTGTATCCTAATCTAAGGCAACCTATTATCTCAGACGTAATATTTTACAATATTCCTCGGGTATCGGTGCATACTTTTCGGTGGGAATATTATATGCGTCCATAACGGTCGATATCGTAATCTAAGGCAATCTAACATCTCGGATGCAATATTTGACAACATTCCTGGCCTGTCGAACCCTACTGCTCGGAGGGAACTGTATATACGTCTATAACGGTATATATCCTAATCAAAGGCAACCTAACATCTCGGATGAAATATGTGACAACATTCCTGGCCTGTCGAACCCTACATCTCGGAGGGAACAGTATTTACGTCTGTAACGTCATATATCCTAACCTAAGGCAACCTAACGTCTCGGATGTAACATTTGACAACATTCCAGGCGTGTCGGTCCCTACGTCTCGGTGGTAACATTACATGCGTCTATAACGTTATATATCCTAACCTAAGGTAACCTAACATCTCGGATGCAATATTTGACAACATTCCTGGCCTGTCGAACCCTACTTCTCGGAGGGAACAGCATATACCTCTATAACGTCATATATCCTAGCCTAAGGCAACCTAACTTCTCGGATGTAACATTTGACAACATTCCAGGCGTGTCGGTCCCTACGTCTCGGTGGTAACATTACATGCGTCTATAACGGTATATATCCTAATCTTAGGCAACCTGACATCTCGGATGTAACATTTTACCACATTCCAGGCGTGTCGGTCCCTACGTCTCGGTGGTAACATTACATGCGTCTATAACGTTATATATCCTAACCTAAGGCCAACTAACATCTGGTATGTAATATTTGACAACATTCCTGGCGTGTCGAACCCTACTTCTCGGTGGTAACATTATATGCGTCTATAACGTTATATATCCTTATCTAAGGCAACCTAACATCTCGGATGCAATATTTGACAACATTCCTAGCCTGTCGAACCCTACGTCTCGGTGGTAACATTACATGCGTCTATAACGGTATATTTCCTAATCTAAGGCAACCTAACATCTCGGATGCAATATTTGACAACATTCCTGGCCTGTCGAACCCTACTTCTCGGAGGGAACAGTATATACGTCTATAACGTCATATATCCTAACCTAAGACAACCTAACATCTCGGATGTAACATTTGACAACATTCCAGGCATGTCGGTCCCTACGTCTCGGTGGTAACATTATATGCGTCTATAACGTTATATATCCTTATCTAAGGCAACCTAACATCTCGGATGCAATATTTGACAACATTCCTGGCCTGTCGAACCATACTTCCCGGAGGGAACAGTATATACGTCTATAACGTCATATATCCTAACCTAATGCAACCTAACATCTCGGATCTAACATTTGACAACATTCCTGGCCTGTCGAACCCTACTTCTCGGAGGGAACAGCATATACCTCTATAACGTCATATATCCTAGCCTAAGGCAACCTAACATCTCGGATGTAACATTTGACAACATTCCAGGCTTGTCGGTCCCTACGTCTCGGTGGTAACATTACATGCGTCTATAACGGTATATATCCTAATCTTAGGCAACCTGACATCTCGGATGTAACATTTTACCACATTCCAGGCGTGTCGGTCCCTACGTCTCGGTGGTAACATTACATGCGTCTATAACGTTATATATCGTAACCAAAGGCAACCTAACATCTCGGATGTAATATTTGACATCATTCCTGGCGTGTCGGACCCTACTTCTCGGTGGGAACAGTATATACGTCTGTAACGTCATATATCCTAACCTAAGGCAACCTAACATCTCGGATATAACATTTGACAACATTGCAGGCGTGTTGGAACCCTACTTCTCGGTGGTAACATTACGTGCGTCTATAACGTTATATATGCTAACCTAAGGCAACCTAACATCTCGGATGCAATATTTGACAACATTCCTGGCCTGTCGAACCCTACTTCTCGGAGGGAACAGCATATACGTCTATAACGTCATATATCCAAACCTAAGGCAACCTAACATCTCGGATGTAACATTTGACAACATTCCATGCGTGTCGGTCCCTACGTCTCGGTGGTAACATTACATGCGTCTATAACGGTATATTTCCTAATCTAAGGCAACCTAACATCTCGGATGCAATATTTGACAACATTCCTGGCCTGTCGAACGCTACTTCTCGGAGGGAACAGTATATACGTCTATAACGTTATATATCCTAGCCTAAGGCAACCAAACATCTCGGATGTAACATTTGACAACATTCCAGGCGTGTCGGTCCCTACGTCTCGGTGGTAACATTACATGCGTCTATAACGGTATATTTCCTAATCTAAGGCAACCTAACATCTCGGATGCAATATTTGACAACATTCCTGGCCTGTCGAACGCTACTTCTCGGAGGGAACAGTATATACGTCTATAACGTTATATATCCTAGCCTAAGGCAACCAAACATCTCGGATGTAACATTTGACAACATTCCAGGCGTGTCGGTCCCTACGTCTCGGTGGTAACATTACATGCGTCTATAACGGTATATTTCCTAATCTAAGGCAACCTAACATCTCGGATGCTATATTTGACAACATTCCTGGCCTGTCGAACCCTACTTCTCGGAGGGAACAGTATATACGTCTATAACGTTATATATCCTAACCGAAGGCAACCTGACATCTCGGATGTAATATTCTACATCATTCAAGGCGTGTCGGACCCTACTTCTCGGTGGGAACATTATATGAGTCTATAACGTTCTGTATCCTAATCTAAGGCAACCTATTATCTCAGACGTAATATTTTACAATATTCCTCGGGTGTCGGTGCATACTTTTCGGTGGGAATATTATATGCGTCCATAACGGTCGATATCGTAATCTAAGGCAATCTAACATCTCGGATGCAATATTTGACAACATTCCTGGCCTGTCGAACCCTACTGCTCGGAGGGAACTGTATATACGTCTATAACGGTATATATCCTAATCAAAGGCAACCTAACATCTCGGATGCAATATTTGACAACATTCCTGGCCTGTCGAACCCTACTTCTCGGAGGGAACAGCATATACCTCTATAACGTCATATATCCTAGCCTAAGGCAACCTAACTTCTCGGATGTAACATTTGACAACATTCCAGGCGTGTCGGTCCCTACGTCTCGGTGGTAACATTACATGCGTCTATAACGGTATATATCCTAATCTTAGGCAACCTGACATCTCGGATGTAACATTTTACCACATTCCAGGCGTGTCGGTCCCTACGTCTCGGTGGTAACATTACATGCGTCTATAACGTTATATATCCTAACCTAAGGCCAACTAACATCTGGTATGTAATATTTGACAACATTCCTGGCGTGTCGAACCCTACTTCTCGGTGGTAACATTATATGCGTCTATAACGTTATATATCCTTATCTAAGGCAACCTAACATCTCGGATGCAATATTTGACAACATTCCTAGCCTGTCGAACCCTACGTCTCGGTGGTAACATTACATGCGTCTATAACGGTATATTTCCTAATCTAAGGCAACCTAACATCTCGGATGCAATATTTGACAACATTCCTGGCCTGTCGAACCCTACTTCTCGGAGGGAACAGTATATACGTCTATAACGTCATATATCCTAACCTAAGACAACCTAACATCTCGGATGTAACATTTGACAACATTCCAGGCATGTCGGTCCCTACGTCTCGGTGGTAACATTACATGCGTCTATAACGGTATATTTCCTAATCTAAGGCAACCTAACATCTCGGATGCAATATTTGACAACATTCCTGGCCTGTCGAACCCTACATCTCGGAGGGTACAGTATATACGTCTATAACGTCATATATCCTAACCTAAGGCAACCTAACATCTCGGATGTAACATTTGACAACATTCCAGGCATGTCGGTCCCTACGTCTCGGTGGTAACATTATATGCGTCTATAACGTTATATATCCTTATCTAAGGCAACCTAACATCTCGGATGCAATATTTGACAACATTCCTGGCCTGTCGAACCCTACTTCTCGGAGGGAACAGCATATACGTCTATAACGTCATATATCCAAACCTAAGGCAACCTAACATCTCGGATGTAACATTTGACAACATTCCATGCGTGTCGGTCCCTACGTCTCGGTGGTAACATTACATGCGTCTATAACGGTATATATCCTAATCTTAGGCAACCTGACATCTCGGATGTAACATTTTACCACATTCCAGGCGTGTCGGTCCCTACGTCTCGGTGGTAACATTACATGCTTCTATAACGTTATATATCCTAACCTAAGGCCACCTAACATCTCGTATGTAATATTTGACAACATTCCTGGCGTGTCGAGCCCTACTTCTCGGTGGGAACAGTATATACGTCTATAACGTTATATATCGTAACCAAAGGCAACCTAACATCTCGGATGTAATATTTGACATCATTCCTGGCGTGTCGGACCCTACTTCTCGGTGGGAACAGTATATACGTCTGTAACGTCATATATCCTAACCTAAGGCAACCTAACATCTCGGATATAACATTTGACAACATTGCAGGCGTGTTGGAACCCTACTTCTCGGTGGTAACATTACGTGCGTCTATAACGTTATATATGCTAACCTAAGGCAACCTAACATCTCGGATGCAATATTTGACAACATTCCTGGCCTGTCGAACCCTACATCTCGGAGGGAACAGTATATACGTCTATAACGTTATATATCCTAACCGAAGGCAACCTGACATCTCGGATGTAATATTCTACATCATTCAAGGCGTGTCGGACCCTACTTCTCGGTGGGAACATTATATGAGTCTATAACGTTGTATATCCTAATCTAAGGCAACCTATTATCTCAGACGTAATATTGTACAATATTCCACGCGTGTCGGACCCTACTTCCCGGTGGTAACATTATATGCGTCTATAACGTTGCATATCCTAATCTAAGGCAACCTAACATCTCGGATGCAAAATTTGACAACATTCCTGGCCTGTCGAACCCTACTGCTCGGAGGGAACAGTATATACGTCTATAACGGTATATATCCTAATCTAAGGCAACCTAACATCTCGGATGAAATATGTGACAACATTCCTGGCCTGTCGAACCCTACATCTCGGAGGGAACAGTATTTACGTCTGTAACGTCATATATCCTAACCTAAGACAACCTAACTTCTCGGACGTAACATTTGACAACATTCCAGGCGTGTCGGTCCCTACGTCTCGGTGGTAACATTACATGCGTCTATAACGTTATATATCCTAACCTAAGGTAACCTAACATCTCGGATGCAATATTTGACAACATTCCTGGCCTGTCGAACCCTACTTCTCGGAGGGAACAGCATATACCTCTATAACGTCATATATCCTAGCCTAAGGCAACCTAACTTCTCGGATGTAACATTTGACAACATTCCAGGCGTGTCGGTCCCTACGTCTCGGTGGTAACATTACATGCGTCTATAATGTTATATATCCTAACCTAAGGCCAACTAACATCTGGTATGTAATATTTGACAACATTCCTGGCGTGTCGAACCCTACTTCTCGGTGGTAACATTATATGCGTCTATAACGTTATATATCCTTATCTAAGGCAACCTAACATCTCGGATGCAATATTTGACAACATTCCTAGCCTGTCGAACCCTACGTCTCGGTGGTAACATTACATGCGTCTATAACGGTATATTACCTAATCTAAGGCAACCTAACATCTCGGATGCAATATTTGACAACATTCCTGGCCTGTCGAACCCTACTTCTCGGAGGGAACAGTATATACGTCTATAACGTCATATATCCTAACCTAAGGCAACCTAACATCTCGGATGTAACATTTGACAACATTCCAGGCATGTCGGTCCCTACGTCTCGGTGGTAACATTATATGCGTCTATAACGTTATATATCCTTATCTAAGGCAACCTAACATCTCGGATGCAATATTTGAAAACATTCCTGGCCTGTCGAACCCTACTTCTCGGAGAGAACAGCATATACCTCTATAACGTCATATATCCTAGCCTAAGGCAACCTAACTTCTCTGATGTAACATTTGACAACATTCCAGGCGTGTCGGTCCCTACGTCTCGGTGGTAACATTACATGCGTCTATAACGGTATATATCCTAATCTTAGGCAACCTGACATCTCGGATGTAACATTTTACCACATTCCAGGCGTGTCGGTCCCTACGTCTCGGTGGTAACATTACATGCGTCTATAACGTTATATATCCTAACCTAAGGCCAACTAACATCTGGTATGTAATATTTGACAACATTCCTGGCGTGTCGAACCCTACTTCTCGGTGGTAACATTATATGCGTCTATAACGTTATATATCCTTATCTAAGGCAACCTAACATCTCGGATGCAATATTTGACAACATTCCTAGCCTGTCGAACCCTACGTCTCGGTGGTAACATTACATGCGTCTATAACGGTATATTTCCTAATCTAAGGCAACCTAACATCTCGGATGCAATATTTGACAACATTCCTGGCCTGTCGAACCCTACTTCTCGGAGGGAACAGTATATACGTCTATAACGTCATATATCCTAACCTAAGACAACCTAACATCTCGGATGTAACATTTGACAACATTCCAGGCATGTCGGTCCCTACGTCTCGGTGGTAACATTATATGCGTCTATAACGTTATATATCCTTATCTAAGGCAACCTAACATCTCGGATGCAATATTTGACAACATTCCTGGCCTGTCGAACCATACTTCCCGGAGGGAACAGTATATACGTCTATAACGTCATATATCCTAACCTAAGGCAACCTAACATCTCGGATGTAACATTTGACAACATTCCTGGCCTGTCGAACCCTACTTCTCGGAGGGAACAGCATATACCTCTATAACGTCATATATCCTAGCCTAAGGCAACCTAACTTCTCGGATGTAACATTTGACAACATTCCAGGCTTGTCGGTCCCTACGTCTCGGTGGTAACATTACATGCGTCTATAACGGTATATATCCTAATCTTAGGCAACCTGACATCTCGGATGTAACATTTTACCACATTCCAGGCGTGTCGGTCCCTACGTCTCGGTGGTAACATTACATGCGTCTATAACGTTATATATCGTAACCAAAGGCAACCTAACATCTCGGATGTAATATTTGACATCATTCCTGGCGTGTCGGACCCTACTTCTCGGTGGGAACAGTATATACGTCTGTAACGTCATATATCCTAACCTAAGGCAACCTAACATCTCGGATATAACATTTGACAACATTGCAGGCGTGTTGGAACCCTACTTCTCGGTGGTAACATTACGTGCGTCTATAACGTTATATATGCTAACCTAAGGCAACCTAACATCTCGGATGCAATATTTGACAACATTCCTGGCCTGTCGAACCCTACTTCTCGGAGGGAACAGCATATACGTCTATAACGTCATATATCCAAACCTAAGGCAACCTAACATCTCGGATGTAACATTTGACAACATTCCATGCGTGTCGGTCCCTACGTCTCGGTGGTAACATTACATGCGTCTATAACGGTATATTTCCTAATCTAAGGCAACCTAACATCTCGGATGCAATATTTGACAACATTCCTGGCCTGTCGAACGCTACTTCTCGGAGGGAACAGTATATACGTCTATAACGTTATATATCCTAGCCTAAGGCAACCAAACATCTCGGATGTAACATTTGACAACATTCCAGGCGTGTCGGTCCCTACGTCTCGGTGGTAACATTACATGCGTCTATAACGGTATATTTCCTAATCTAAGGCAACCTAACATCTCGGATGCAATATTTGACAACATTCCTGGCCTGTCGAACCCTACTTCTCGGAGGGAACAGTATATACGTCTATAACGTTATATATCCTAACCGAAGGCAACCTGACATCTCGGATGTAATATTCTACATCATTCAAGGCGTGTCGGACCCTACTTCTCGGTGGGAACATTATATGAGTCTATAACGTTCTGTATCCTAATCTAAGGCAACCTATTATCTCAGACGTAATATTTTACAATATTCCTCGGGTGTCGGTGCATACTTTTCGGTGGGAATATTATATGCGTCCATAACGGTCGATATCGTAATCTAAGGCAATCTAACATCTCGGATGCAATATTTGACAACATTCCTGGCCTGTCGAACCCTACTGCTCGGAGGGAACTGTATATACGTCTATAACGGTATATATCCTAATCAAAGGCAACCTAACATCTCGGATGAAATATGTGACAACATTCCTGGCCTGTCGAACCCTACATCTCGGAGGGAACAGTATTTACGTCTGTAACGTCATATATCCTAACCTAAGGCAACCTAACGTCTCGGATGTAACATTTGACAACATTCCAGGCGTGTCGGTCCCTACGTCTCGGTGGTAACATTACATGCGTCTATAACGTTATATATCCTAACCTAAGGTAACCTAACATCTCGGATGCAACATTTTACCACATTCCAGGCGTGTCGGCCCCTACGTCTCGGTGGTAACATTACATGCGTCTATAACGTTATATATCCTAACCTAAGGCCAACTAACATCTGGTATGTAATATTTGACAACATTCCTGGCGTGTCGAACCCTACTTCTCGGTGGTAACATTATATGCGTCTATAACGTTATATATCCTTATCTAAGGCAACCTAACATCTCGGATGCAATATTTGACAACATTCCTAGCCTGTCGAACCCTACGTCTCGGTGGTAACATTACATGCGTCTATAACGGTATATTTCCTAATCTAAGGCAACCTAACATCTCGGATGCAATATTTGACAACATTCCTGGCCTGTCGAACCCTACTTCTCGGAGGGAACAGTATATACGTCTATAACGTCATATATCCTAACCTAAGGCAACCTAACATCTCGGATGTAACATTTGACAACATTCCAGGCATGTCGGTCCCTACGTCTCGGTGGTAACATTATATGCGTCTATAACGTTATATATCCTTATCTAAGGCAACCTAACATCTCGGATGCAATATTTGACAACATTCCTGGCCTGTCGAACCATACTTCCCGGAGGGAACAGTATATACGTCTATAACGTTATATATCCTAACCGAAGGCAACCTGACATCTCGGATGTAATATTCTACATCATTCAAGGCGTGTCGGACCCTACTTCTCGGTGGGAACATTATATGAGTCTATAACGTTGTATATCCTAATCTAAGGCAACCTATTATCTCAGACGTAATATTGTACAATATTCCACGCGTGTCGGTGCATACTTTTCGGTGGGAATATTATATGCGTCCATAACGGTCGATATCGTAATCTAAGGCAATCTAACATCTCGGATGCAATATTTGACAACATTCCTTACCTGTCGAACCCTACTTCTCGGAGGGAACAGTATGTACGTCTGTAACGTTATATATCCTAACCTAAGACAACCTAACATCTCGGATGTAACATTTGACAACATTCCAGGCATGTCGGTCCCTACGTCTCGGTGGTAACATTATATGCGTCTATAACGTTATATATCCTTATCTAAGGCAACCTAACATCTCGGATGCAATATTTGACAACATTCCTGGCCTGTCGAACCATACTTCCCGGAGGGAACAGTATATACGTCTATAATGTCATATATCCTAACCTAAGGCAACCTAACATCTCGGATGTAACATTTGACAACATTCCTGGCCTGTCGAACCCTACTTCTCGGAGGGAACAGCATATACCTCTATAACGTCATATATCCTAGCCTAAGGCAACCTAACTTCTCGGATGTAACATTTGACAACATTCCAGGCTTGTCGGTCCCTACGTCTCGGTGGTAACATTACATGCGTCTATAACGGTATATATCCTAATCTTAGGCAACCTGACATCTCGGATGTAACATTTTACCACATTCCAGGCGTGTCGGTCCCTACGTCTCGGTGGTAACATTACATGCGTCTATAACGTTATATATCGTAACCAAAGGCAACCTAACATCTCGGATGTAATATTTGACATCATTCCTGGCGTGTCGGACCCTACTTCTCGGTGGGAACAGTATATACGTCTGTAACGTCATATATCCTAACCTAAGGCAACCTAACATCTCGGATATAACATTTGACAACATTGCAGGCGTGTTGGAACCCTACTTCTCGGTGGTAACATTACGTGCGTCTATAACGTTATATATGCTAACCTAAGGCAACCTAACATCTCGGATGCAATATTTGACAACATTCCTGGCCTGTCGAACCCTACTTCTCGGAGGGAACAGCATATACGTCTATAACGTCATATATCCAAACCTAAGGCAACCTAACATCTCGGATGTAACATTTGACAACATTCCATGCGTGTCGGTCCCTACGTCTCGGTGGTAACATTACATGCGTCTATAACGGTATATTTCCTAATCTAAGGCAACCTAACATCTCGGATGCAATATTTGACAACATTCCTGGCCTGTCGAACGCTACTTCTCGGAGGGAACAGTATATACGTCTATAACGTTATATATCCTAGCCTAAGGCAACCAAACATCTCGGATGTAACATTTGACAACATTCCAGGCGTGTCGGTCCCTACGTCTCGGTGGTAACATTACATGCGTCTATAACGGTATATTTCCTAATCTGAGGCAACCTAACATCTCGGATGCAATATTTGACAACATTCCTGGCCTGTCGAACCCTACTTCTCGGAGGGAACAGTATATACGTCTATAACGTTATATATCCTAACCGAAGGCAACCTGACATCTCGGATGTAATATTCTACATCATTCAAGGCGTGTCGGACCCTACTTCTCGGTGGGAACATTATATGAGTCTATAACGTTCTGTATCCTAATCTAAGGCAACCTATTATCTCAGACGTAATATTTTACAATATTCCTCGGGTGTCGGTGCATACTTTTCGGTGGGAATATTATATGCGTCCATAACGGTCGATATCGTAATCTAAGGCAATCTAACATCTCGGATGCAATATTTGACAACATTCCTGGCCTGTCGAACCCTACTGCTCGGAGGGAACTGTATATACGTCTATAACGGTATATATCCTAATCAAAGGCAACCTAACATCTCGGATGAAATATGTGACAACATTCCTGGCCTGTCGAACCCTACATCTCGGAGGGAACAGTATTTACGTCTGTAACGTCATATATCCTAACCTAAGGCAACCTAACGTCTCGGATGTAACATTTGACAACATTCCAGGCGTGTCGGTCCCTACGTCTCGGTGGTAACATTACATGCGTCTATAACGTTATATATCCTAACCTAAGGTAACCTAACATCTCGGATGCAATATTTGACAACATTCCTGGCCTGTCGAACCCTACTTCTCGGAGGGAACAGCATATACCTCTATAACGTCATATATCCTAGCCTAAGGCAACCTAACTTCTCGGATGTAACATTTGACAACATTCCAGGCGTGTCGGTCCCTACGTCTCGGTGGTAACATTACATGCGTCTATAACGGTATATATCCTAATCTTAGGCAACCTGACATCTCGGATGTAACATTTTACCACATTCCAGGCGTGTCGGCCCCTACGTCTCGGTGGTAACATTACATGCGTCTATAACGTTATATATCCTAACCTAAGGCCAACTAACATCTGGTATGTAATATTTGACAACATTCCTGGCGTGTCGAACCCTACTTCTCGGTGGTAACATTATATGCGTCTATAACGTTATATATCCTTATCTAAGGCAACCTAACATCTCGGATGCAATATTTGACAACATTCCTAGCCTGTCGAACCCTACGTCTCGGTGGTAACATTACATGCGTCTATAACGGTATATTTCCTAATCTAAGGCAACCTAACATCTCGGATGCAATATTTGACAACATTCCTGGCCTGTCGAACCCTACTTCTCGGAGGGAACAGTATATACGTCTATAACGTCATATATCCTAACCTAAGGCAACCTAACATCTCGGATGTAACATTTGACAACATTCCAGGCATGTCGGTCCCTACGTCTCGGTGGTAACATTATATGCGTCTATAACGTTATATATCCTTATCTAAGGCAACCTAACATCTCGGATGCAATATTTGACAACATTCCTGGCCTGTCGAACCATACTTCCCGGAGGGAACAGTATATACGTCTATAACGTTATATATCCTAACCGAAGGCAACTTGACATCTCGGATGTAATATTCTACATCATTCAAGGCGTGTCGGACCCTACTTCTCGGTGGGAACATTATATGAGTCTATAACGTTGTATATCCTAATCTAAGGCAACCTATTATCTCAGACGTAATATTGTACAATATTCCACGCGTGTCGGTGCATACTTTTCGGTGGGAATATTATATGCGTCCATAACGGTCGATATCGTAATCTAAGGCAATCTAACATCTCGGATGCAATATTTGACAACATTCCTTACCTGTCGAACCCTACTTCTCGGAGGGAACAGTATGTACGTCTGTAACGTTATATATCCTAACCTAAGACAACCTAACATCTCGGATGTAACATTTGACAACATTCCAGGCATGTCGGTCCCTACGTCTCGGTGGTAACATTATATGCGTCTATAACGTTATATATCCTTATCTAAGGCAACCTAACATCTCGGATGCAATATTTGACAACATTCCTGGCCTGTCGAACCATACTTCCCGGAGGGAACAGTATATACGTCTATAACGTCATATATCCTAACCTAAGGCAACCTAACATCTCGGATGTAACATTTGACAACATTCCTGGCCTGTCGAACCCTACTTCTCGGAGGGAACAGCATATACCTCTATAACGTCATATATCCTAGCCTAAGGCAACCTAACTTCTCGGATGTAACATTTGACAACATTCCAGGCTTGTCGGTCCCTACGTCTCGGTGGTAACATTACATGCGTCTATAACGGTATATATCCTAATCTTAGGCAACCTGACATCTCGGATGTAACATTTTACCACATTCCAGGCGTGTCGGTCCCTACGTCTCGGTGGTAACATTACATGCGTCTATAACGTTATATATCGTAACCAAAGGCAACCTAACATCTCGGATGTAATATTTGACATCATTCCTGGCGTGTCGGACCCTACTTCTCGGTGGGAACAGTATATACGTCTGTAACGTCATATATCCTAACCTAAGGCAACCTAACATCTCGGATATAACATTTGACAACATTGCAGGCGTGTTGGAACCCTACTTCTCGGTGGTAACATTACGTGCGTCTATAACGTTATATATGCTAACCTAAGGCAACCTAACATCTCGGATGCAATATTTGACAACATTCCTGGCCTGTCGAACCCTACTTCTCGGAGGGAACAGCATATACGTCTATAACGTCATATATCCAAACCTAAGGCAACCTAACATCTCGGATGTAACATTTGACAACATTCCATGCGTGTCGGTCCCTACGTCTCGGTGGTAACATTACATGCGTCTATAACGGTATATTTCCTAATCTAAGGCAACCTAACATCTCGGATGCAATATTTGACAACATTCCTGGCCTGTCGAACGCTACTTCTCGGAGGGAACAGTATATACGTCTATAACGTTATATATCCTAGCCTAAGGCAACCAAACATCTCGGATGTAACATTTGACAACATTCCAGGCGTGTCGGTCCCTACGTCTCGGTGGTAACATTACATGCGTCTATAACGGTATATTTCCTAATCTAAGGCAACCTAACATCTCGGATGCAATATTTGACAACATTCCTGGCCTGTCGAACCCTACTTCTCGGAGGGAACAGTATATACGTCTATAACGTTATATATCCTAACCGAAGGCAACCTGACATCTCGGATGTAATATTCTACATCATTCAAGGCGTGTCGGACCCTACTTCTCGGTGGGAACATTATATGAGTCTATAACGTTCTGTATCCTAATCTAAGGCAACCTATTATCTCAGACGTAATATTTTACAATATTCCTCGGGTGTCGGTGCATACTTTTCGGTGGGAATATTATATGCGTCCATAACGGTCGATATCGTAATCTAAGGCAATCTAACATCTCGGATGCAATATTTGACAACATTCCTGGCCTGTCGAACCCTACTGCTCGGAGGGAACTGTATATACGTCTATAACGGTATATATCCTAATCAAAGGCAACCTAACATCTCGGATGAAATATGTGACAACATTCCTGGCCTGTCGAACCCTACATCTCGGAGGGAACAGTATTTACGTCTGTAACGTCATATATCCTAACCTAAGGCAACCTAACGTCTCGGATGTAACATTTGACAACATTCCAGGCGTGTCGGTCCCTACGTCTCGGTGGTAACATTACATGCGTCTATAACGTTATATATCCTAACCTAAGGTAACCTAACATCTCGGATGCAATATTTGACAACATTCCTGGCCTGTCGAACCCTACTTCTCGGAGGGAACAGCATATACCTCTATAACGTCATATATCCTAGCCTAAGGCAACCTAACTTCTCGGATGTAACATTTGACAACATTCCAGGCGTGTCGGTCCCTACGTCTCGGTGGTAACATTACATGCGTCTATAACGGTATATATCCTAATCTTAGGCAACCTGACATCTCGGATGTAACATTTTACCACATTCCAGGCGTGTCGGCCCCTACGTCTCGGTGGTAACATTACATGCGTCTATAACGTTATATATCCTAACCTAAGGCCAACTAACATCTGGTATGTAATATTTGACAACATTCCTGGCGTGTCGAACCCTACTTCTCGGTGGTAACATTATATGCGTCTATAACGTTATATATCCTTATCTAAGGCAACCTAACATCTCGGATGCAATATTTGACAACATTCCTAGCCTGTCGAACCCTACGTCTCGGTGGTAACATTACATGCGTCTATAACGGTATATTTCCTAATCTAAGGCAACCTAACATCTCGGATGCAATATTTGACAACATTCCTGGCCTGTCGAACCCTACTTCTCGGAGGGAACAGTATATACGTCTATAACGTCATATATCCTAACCTAAGGCAACCTAACATCTCGGATGTAACATTTGACAACATTCCAGGCATGTCGGTCCCTACGTCTCGGTGGTAACATTATATGCGTCTATAACGTTATATATCCTTATCTAAGGCAACCTAACATCTCGGATGCAATATTTGACAACATTCCTGGCCTGTCGAACCATACTTCCCGGAGGGAACAGTATATACGTCTATAACGTTATATATCCTAACCGAAGGCAACCTGACATCTCGGATGTAATATTCTACATCATTCAAGGCGTGTCGGACCCTACTTCTCGGTGGGAACATTATATGAGTCTATAACGTTGTATATCCTAATCTAAGGCAACCTATTATCTCAGACGTAATATTGTACAATATTCCACGCGTGTCGGTGCATACTTTTCGGTGGGAATATTATATGCGTCCATAACGGTCGATATCGTAATCTAAGGCAATCTAACATCTCGGATGCAATATTTGACAACATTCCTTACCTGTCGAACCCTACTTCTCGGAGGGAACAGTATGTACGTCTGTAACGTTATATATCCTAACCTAAGGCAACCTAACATCTCGGATGTAATATTCTACAACGTTCCAGGCGTGTCGGTCCCTACGTCTCGGTGGTAACATTACATGCGTCTATAACGTTATATATCCTAACCTAAGGCAACCTAACATCTCGGATGCAATATTTGACAACATTCCTGGCCTGTCGAACCCTACTTCTCGGAGGGAACAGCATATACCTCTATAACGTCATATATCCTAGCCTAAGGCAACCTAACTTCTCGGATGTAACATTTGACAACATTCCAGGCGTGTCGGTCCCTACGTCTCGGTGGTAACATTACATGCGTCTATAACGGTATATATCCTAATCTTAGGCAACCTGACATCTCGGATGTTACATTTTACCACATTCCAGGCGTGTCGGTCCCTACGTCTCGGTGGTAACATTACATGCTTCTATAACGTTATATATCCTAACCTAAGGCCACCTAACATCTCGTATGTAATATTTGACAACATTCCTGGCGTGTCGAGCCCTACTTCTCGGTGGGAACAGTATATACGTCTATAACGTTATATATCGTAACCAAAGGCAACCTAACATCTCGGATGTAATATTTGACATCATTCCTGGCGTGTCGGACCCTACTTCTCGGTGGGAACAGTATATACGTCTGTAACGTCATATATCCTAACCTAAGGCAACCTAACATCTCGGATATAACATTTGACAACATTGCAGGCGTGTTGGAACCCTACTTCTCGGTGGTAACATTACGTGCGTCTATAACGTTATATATGCTAACCTAAGGCAACCTAACATCTCGGATGCAATATTTGACAACATTCCTGGCCTGTCGAACCCTACTTCTCGGAGGGAACAGCATATACGTCTATAACGTCATATATCCAAACCTAAGGCAACCTAACATCTCGGATGTAACATTTGACAACATTCCATGCGTGTCGGTCCCTACGTCTCGGTGGTAACATTACATGCGTCTATAACGTTATATATCCTAACCTAAGGCAACCTAACATCTCGGATGCAATATTTGACAACATTCCTGGCCTGTCGAACCCTACTTCTCGGAGGGAACAGCATATACCTCTATAACGTCATATATCCTAGCCTAAGGCAACCTAACATCTCGGATGTAACATTTGACAACATTCCAGGCGTGTCGGTCCCTACGTCTCGGTGGTAACATTACATGCGTCTATAACGGTATATATCCTAATCTTAGGCAACCTGACATCTCGGATGTAACATTTTACCACATTCCAGGCGTGTCGGTCCCTACGTCTCGGTGGTAACATTACATGCTTCTATAACGTTATATATCCTAACCTAAGGCCACCTAACATCTCGTATGTAATATTTGACAACATTCCTGGCGTGTCGAGCCCTACTTCTCGGTGGGAACAGTATATACGTCTATAACGTTATATATCGTAACCAAAGGCAACCTAACATCTCGGATGTAATATTTGACATCATTCCTGGCGTGTCGGACCCTACTTCTCGGTGGGAACAGTATATACGTCTGTAACGTCATATATCCTAACCTAAGGCAACCTAACATCTCGGATATAACATTTGACAACATTGCAGGCGTGTTGGAACCCTACTTCTCGGTGGTAACATTACGTGCGTCTATAACGTTATATATGCTAACCTAAGGCAACCTAACATCTCGGATGCAATATTTGACAACATTCCTGGCCTGTCGAACCCTACATCTCGGAGGGAACAGTATATACGTCTATAACGTTATATATCCTAACCGAAGGCAACCTGACATCTCGGATGTAATATTCTACATCATTCAAGGCGTGTCGGACCCTACTTCTCGGTGGGAACATTATATGAGTCTATAACGTTGTATATCCTAATCTAAGGCAACCTATTATCTCAGACGTAATATTGTACAATATTCCACGCGTGTCGGACCCTACTTCCCGGTGGTAACATTATATGCGTCTATAACGTTGCATATCCTAATCTAAGGCAACCTAACATCTCGGATGCAAAATTTGACAACATTCCTGGCCTTTCGAACCCTACTGCTCGGAGGGAACAGTATATACGTCTATAACGGTATATATCCTAATCTAAGGCAACCTAACATCTCGGATGAAATATGTGACAACATTCCTGGCCTGTCGAACCCTACATCTCGGAGGGAACAGTATTTACGTCTGTAACGTCATATATCCTAACCTAAGACAACCTAACTTCTCGGACGTAACATTTGACAACATTCCAGGCGTGTCGGTCCCTACGTCTCGGTGGTAACATTACATGCGTCTATAACGTTATATATCCTAACCTAAGGTAACCTAACATCTCGGATGCAATATTTGACAACATTCCTGGCCTGTCGAACCCTACTTCTCGGAGGGAACAGCATATACCTCTATAACGTCATATATCCTAGCCTAAGGCAACCTAACTTCTCGGATGTAACATTTGACAACATTCCAGGCGTGTCGGTCCCTACGTCTCGGTGGTAACATTACATGCGTCTATAACGTTATATATCCTAACCTAAGGCCAACTAACATCTGGTATGTAATATTTGACAACATTCCTGGCGTGTCGAACCCTACTTCTCGGTGGTAACATTATATGCGTCTATAACGTTATATATCCTTATCTAAGGCAACCTAACATCTCGGATGCAATATTTGACAACATTCCTAGCCTGTCGAACCCTACGTCTCGGTGGTAACATTACATGCGTCTATAACGGTATATTACCTAATCTAAGGCAACCTAACATCTCGGATGCAATATTTGACAACATTCCTGGCCTGTCGAAACCTACTTCTCGGAGGGAACAGTATATACGTCTATAACGTCATATATCCTAACCTAAGGCAACCTAACATCTCGGATGTAACATTTGACAACATTCCAGGCATGTCGGTCCCTACGTCTCGGTGGTAACATTATATGCGTCTATAACGTTATATATCCTTATCTAAGGCAACCTAACATCTCGGATGCAATATTTGACAACATTCCTGGCCTGTCGAACCCTACTTCTCGGAGGGAACAGTATATACGTCTATAACGTCATATATCCTAACCTAAGGCAACCTAACATCTCGGATGTAACATTTGACAACATTCCAGGCATGTCGGTCCCTACGTCTCGGTGGTAACATTATATGCGTCTATAACGTTATATATCCTTATCTAAGGCAACCTAACATCTCGGATGCAATATTTGACAACATTCCTGGCCTGTCGAACCATACTTCCCGGAGGGAACAGTATATACGTCTATAACGTTATATATCCTAACCGAAGGCAACCTGACATCTCGGATGTAATATTCTACATCATTCAAGGCGTGTCGGACCCTACTTCTCGGTGGGAACATTATATGAGTCTATAACGTTGTATATCCTAATCTAAGGCAACCTATTATCTCAGACGTAATATTGTACAATATTCCACGCGTGTCGGTGCATACTTTTCGGTGGGAATATTATATGCGTCCATAACGGTCGATATCGTAATCTAAGGCAATCTAACATCTCGGATGCAATATTTGACAACATTCCTTACCTGTCGAACCCTACTTCTCGGAGGGAACAGTATGTACGTCTGTAACGTTATATATCCTAACCTAAGGCAACCTAACATCTCGGATGTAATATTCTACAACGTTCCAGGCGTGTCGGTCCCTACGTCTCGGTGGTAACATTACATGCGTCTATAACGTTATATATCCTAACCTAAGGCAACCTAACATCTCGGATGCAATATTTGACAACATTCCTGGCCTGTCGAACCCTACTTCTCGGAGGGAACAGCATATACCTCTATAACGTCATATATCCTAGCCTAAGGCAACCTAACTTCTCGGATGTAACATTTGACAACATTCCAGGCGTGTCGGTCCCTACGTCTCGGTGGTAACATTACATGCGTCTATAACGGTATATATCCTAATCTTAGGCAACCTGACATCTCGGATGTTACATTTTACCACATTCCAGGCGTGTCGGTCCCTACGTCTCGGTGGTAACATTACATGCTTCTATAACGTTATATATCCTAACCTAAGGCCACCTAACATCTCGTATGTAATATTTGACAACATTCCTGGCGTGTCGAGCCCTACTTCTCGGTGGGAACAGTATATACGTCTATAACGTTATATATCGTAACCAAAGGCAACCTAACATCTCGGATGTAATATTTGACATCATTCCTGGCGTGTCGGACCCTACTTCTCGGTGGGAACAGTATATACGTCTGTAACGTCATATATCCTAACCTAAGGCAACCTAACATCTCGGATATAACATTTGACAACATTGCAGGCGTGTTGGAACCCTACTTCTCGGTGGTAACATTACGTGCGTCTATAACGTTATATATGCTAACCTAAGGCAACCTAACATCTCGGATGCAATATTTGACAACATTCCTGGCCTGTCGAACCCTACTTCTCGGAGGGAACAGCATATACGTCTATAACGTCATATATCCAAACCTAAGGCAACCTAACATCTCGGATGTAACATTTGACAACATTCCATGCGTGTCGGTCCCTACGTCTCGGTGGTAACATTACATGCGTCTATAACGTTATATATCCTAACCTAAGGCAACCTAACATCTCGGATGCAATATTTGACAACATTCCTGGCCTGTCGAACCCTACTTCTCGGAGGGAACAGCATATACCTCTATAACGTCATATATCCTAGCCTAAGGCAACCTAACATCTCGGATGTAACATTTGACAACATTCCAGGCGTGTCGGTCCCTACGTCTCGGTGGTAACATTACATGCGTCTATAACGGTATATATCCTAATCTTAGGCAACCTGACATCTCGGATGTAACATTTTACCACATTCCAGGCGTGTCGGTCCCTACGTCTCGGTGGTAACATTACATGCTTCTATAACGTTATATATCCTAACCTAAGGCCACCTAACATCTCGTATGTAATATTTGACAACATTCCTGGCGTGTCGAGCCCTACTTCTCGGTGGGAACAGTATATACGTCTATAACGTTATATATCGTAACCAAAGGCAACCTAACATCTCGGATGTAATATTTGACATCATTCCTGGCGTGTCGGACCCTACTTCTCGGTGGGAACAGTATATACGTCTGTAACGTCATATATCCTAACCTAAGGCAACCTAACATCTCGGATATAACATTTGACAACATTGCAGGCGTGTTGGAACCCTACTTCTCGGTGGTAACATTACGTGCGTCTATAACGTTATATATGCTAACCTAAGGCAACCTAACATCTCGGATGCAATATTTGACAACATTCCTGGCCTGTCGAACCCTACATCTCGGAGGGAACAGTATATACGTCTATAACGTTATATATCCTAACCGAAGGCAACCTGACATCTCGGATGTAATATTCTACATCATTCAAGGCGTGTCGGACCCTACTTCTCGGTGGGAACATTATATGAGTCTATAACGTTGTATATCCTAATCTAAGGCAACCTATTATCTCAGACGTAATATTGTACAATATTCCACGCGTGTCGGACCCTACTTCCCGGTGGTAACATTATATGCGTCTATAACGTTGCATATCCTAATCTAAGGCAACCTAACATCTCGGATGCAAAATTTGACAACATTCCTGGCCTTTCGAACCCTACTGCTCGGAGGGAACAGTATATACGTCTATAACGGTATATATCCTAATCTAAGGCAACCTAACATCTCGGATGAAATATGTGACAACATTCCTGGCCTGTCGAACCCTACATCTCGGAGGGAACAGTATTTACGTCTGTAACGTCATATATCCTAACCTAAGACAACCTAACTTCTCGGACGTAACATTTGACAACATTCCAGGCGTGTCGGTCCCTACGTCTCGGTGGTAACATTACATGCGTCTATAACGTTATATATCCTAACCTAAGGTAACCTAACATCTCGGATGCAATATTTGACAACATTCCTGGCCTGTCGAACCCTACTTCTCGGAGGGAACAGCATATACCTCTATAACGTCATATATCCTAGCCTAAGGCAACCTAACTTCTCGGATGTAACATTTGACAACATTCCAGGCGTGTCGGTCCCTACGTCTCGGTGGTAACATTACATGCGTCTATAACGTTATATATCCTAACCTAAGGCCAACTAACATCTGGTATGTAATATTTGACAACATTCCTGGCGTGTCGAACCCTACTTCTCGGTGGTAACATTATATGCGTCTATAACGTTATATATCCTTATCTAAGGCAACCTAACATCTCGGATGCAATATTTGACAACATTCCTAGCCTGTCGAACCCTACGTCTCGGTGGTAACATTACATGCGTCTATAACGGTATATTACCTAATCTAAGGCAACCTAACATCTCGGATGCAATATTTGACAACATTCCTGGCCTGTCGAAACCTACTTCTCGGAGGGAACAGTATATACGTCTATAACGTCATATATCCTAACCTAAGGCAACCTAACATCTCGGATGTAACATTTGACAACATTCCAGGCATGTCGGTCCCTACGTCTCGGTGGTAACATTATATGCGTCTATAACGTTATATATCCTTATCTAAGGCAACCTAACATCTCGGATGCAATATTTGACAACATTCCTGGCCTGTCGAACCATACTTCCCGGAGGGAACAGCATATACCTCTATAACGTCATATATCCTAGCCTAAGGCAACCTAACTTCTCGGATGTAACATTTGACAACATTCCAGGCGTGTCGGTCCCTACGTCTCGGTGGTAATATTACATGCGTCTATAACGGTATATATCCTAATCTTAGGCAACCTGACATCTCGGATGTTACATTTTACCACATTCCAGGCGTGTCGGTCCCTACGTCTCGGTGGTAACATTACATGCTTCTATAACGTTATATATCCTAACCTAAGGCCACCTAACATCTCGTATGTAATATTTGACAACATTCCTGGCCTGTCGAACCCTACTTCTCGGAGGGAACAGCATATACCTCTATAACGTCATATATCCTAGCCTAAGGCAACCTAACATCTCGGATGTAACATTTGACAACATTCCAGGCGTGTCGGTCCCTACGTCTCGGTGGTAACATTACATGCGTCTATAACGGTATATATCCTAATCTTAGGCAACCTGACATCTCGGATGTAACATTTTACCACATTCCAGGCGTGTCGGTCCCTACGTCTCGGTGGTAACATTACATGCTTCTATAACGTTATATATCCTAACCTAAGGCCACCTAACATCTCGTATGTAATATTTGACAACATTCCTGGCGTGTCGAGCCCTACTTCTCGGTGGGAACAGTATATACGTCTATAACGTTATATATCGTAACCAAAGGCAACCTAACATCTCGGATGTAATATTTGACATCATTCCTGGCGTGTCGGACCCTACTTCTCGGTGGGAACAGTATATACGTCTGTAACGTCATATATCCTAACCTAAGGCAACCTAACATCTCGGATATAACATTTGACAACATTGCAGGCGTGTTGGAACCCTACTTCTCGGTGGTAACATTACGTGCGTCTATAACGTTATATATGCTAACCTAAGGCAACCTAACATCTCGGATGCAATATTTGACAACATTCCTGGCCTGTCGAACCCTACATCTCGGAGGGAACAGTATATACGTCTATAACGTTATATATCCTAACCGAAGGCAACCTGACATCTCGGATGTAATATTCTACATCATTCAAGGCGTGTCGGACCCTACTTCTCGGTGGGAACATTATATGAGTCTATAACGTTGTATATCCTAATCTAAGGCAACCTATTATCTCAGACGTAATATTGTACAATATTCCACGCGTGTCGGACCCTACTTCCCGGTGGTAACATTATATGCGTCTATAACGTTGCATATCCTAATCTAAGGCAACCTAACATCTCGGATGCAAAATTTGACAACATTCCTGGCCTTTCGAACCCTACTGCTCGGAGGGAACAGTATATACGTCTATAACGGTATATATCCTAATCTAAGGCAACCTAACATCTCGGATGAAATATGTGACAACATTCCTGGCCTGTCGAACCCTACATCTCGGAGGGAACAGTATTTACGTCTGTAACGTCATATATCCTAACCTAAGACAACCTAACTTCTCGGACGTAACATTTGACAACATTCCAGGCGTGTCGGTCCCTACGTCTCGGTGGTAACATTACATGCGTCTATAACGTTATATATCCTAACCTAAGGTAACCTAACATCTCGGATGCAATATTTGACAACATTCCTGGCCTGTCGAACCCTACTTCTCGGAGGGAACAGCATATACCTCTATAACGTCATATATCCTAGCCTAAGGCAACCTAACTTCTCGGATGTAACATTTGACAACATTCCAGGCGTGTCGGTCCCTACGTCTCGGTGGTAACATTACATGCGTCTATAACGTTATATATCCTAACCTAAGGCCAACTAACATCTGGTATGTAATATTTGACAACATTCCTGGCGTGTCGAACCCTACTTCTCGGTGGTAACATTATATGCGTCTATAACGTTATATATCCTTATCTAAGGCAACCTAACATCTCGGATGCAATATTTGACAACATTCCTAGCCTGTCGAACCCTACGTCTCGGTGGTAACATTACATGCGTCTATAACGGTATATTACCTAATCTAAGGCAACCTAACATCTCGGATGCAATATTTGACAACATTCCTGGCCTGTCGAAACCTACTTCTCGGAGGGAACAGTATATACGTCTATAACGTCATATATCCTAACCTAAGGCAACCTAACATCTCGGATGTAACATTTGACAACATTCCAGGCATGTCGGTCCCTACGTCTCGGTGGTAACATTATATGCGTCTATAACGTTATATATCCTTATCTAAGGCAACCTAACATCTCGGATGCAATATTTGACAACATTCCTGGCCTGTCGAACCATACTTCCCGGAGGGAACAGCATATACCTCTATAACGTCATATATCCTAGCCTAAGGCAACCTAACTTCTCGGATGTAACATTTGACAACATTCCAGGCGTGTCGGTCCCTACGTCTCGGTGGTAATATTACATGCGTCTATAACGGTATATATCCTAATCTTAGGCAACCTGACATCTCGGATGTTACATTTTACCACATTCCAGGCGTGTCGGTCCCTACGTCTCGGTGGTAACATTACATGCTTCTATAACGTTATATATCCTAACCTAAGGCCACCTAACATCTCGTATGTAATATTTGACAACATTCCTGGCGTGTCGAGCCCTACTTCTCGGTGGGAACAGTATATACGTCTATAACGTTATATATCGTAACCAAAGGCAACCTAACATCTCGGATGTAATATTTGACATCATTCCTGGCGTGTCGGACCCTACTTCTCGGTGGGAACAGTATATACGTCTGTAACGTCATATATCCTAACCTAAGGCAACCTAACATCTCGGATATAACATTTGACAACATTGCAGGCGTGTTGGAACCCTACTTCTCGGTGGTAACATTACGTGCGTCTATAACGTTATATATGCTAACCTAAGGCAACCTAACATCTCGGATGCAATATTTGACAACATTCCTGGCCTGTCGAACCCTACTTCTCGGAGGGAACAGCATATACGTCTATAACGTCATATATCCAAACCTAAGGCAACCTAACATCTCGGATGTAACATTTGACAACATTCCATGCGTGTCGGTCCCTACGTCTCGGTGGTAACATTACATGCGTCTATAACGTTATATATCCTAACCTAAGGCAACCTAACATCTCGGATGCAATATTTGACAACATTCCTGGCCTGTCGAACCCTACTTCTCGGAGGGAACAGCATATACCTCCATAACGTCATATATCCTAACCTAAGGCAACCTAACATCTCGGATGTAACATTTGACAACATTCCAGGCGTGTCGGTCCCTACGTCTCGGTGGTAACATTACATGCGTCTATAACGGTATATATCCTAATCTTAGGCAACCTGACATCTCGGATGTAACATTTTACCACATTCCAGGCGTGTCGGTCCCTACGTCTCGGTGGTAACATTACATGCTTCTATAACGTTATATATCCTAACCTAAGGCCACCTAACATCTCGTATGTAATATTTGACAACATTCCTGGCGTGTCGAGCCCTACTTCTCGGTGGGAACAGTATATACGTCTATAACGTTATATATCGTAACCAAAGGCAACCTAACATCTCGGATGTAATATTTGACATCATTCCTGGCGTGTCGGACCCTACTTCTCGGTGGGAACAGTATATACGTCTGTAACGTCATATATCCTAACCTAAGGCAACCTAACATCTCGGATATAACATTTGACAACATTGCAGGCGTGTTGGAACCCTACTTCTCGGTGGTAACATTACGTGCGTCTATAACGTTATATATGCTAACCTAAGGCAACCTAACATCTCGGATGCAATATTTGACAACATTCCTGGCCTGTCGAACCCTACATCTCGGAGGGAACAGTATATACGTCTATAACGTTATATATCCTAACCGAAGGCAACCTGACATCTCGGATGTAATATTCTACATCATTCAAGGCGTGTCGGACCCTACTTCTCGGTGGGAACATTATATGAGTCTATAACGTTGTATATCCTAATCTAAGGCAACCTATTATCTCAGACGTAATATTGTACAATATTCCACGCGTGTCGGACCCTACTTCCCGGTGGTAACATTATATGCGTCTATAACGTTGCATATCCTAATCTAAGGCAACCTAACATCTCGGATGCAAAATTTGACAACATTCCTGGCCTGTCGAACCCTACTGCTCGGAGGGAACAGTATATACGTCTATAACGGTATATATCCTAATCTAAGGCAACCTAACATCTCGGATGAAATATGTGACAACACTCCTGGCCTGTCGAACCCTACATCTCGGAGAGAACAGTATTTACGTCTGTAACGTCATATATCCTAACCTAAGACAACCTAACTTCTCGGACGTAACATTTGACAACATTCCAGGCGTGTCGGTCCCTACGTCTCGGTGGTAACATTACATGCGTCTATAACGTTATATATCCTAACCTAAGGTAACCTAACATCTCGGATGCAATATTTGACAACATTCCTGGCCTGTCGAACCCTACTTCTCGGAGGGAACAGCATATACCTCTATAACGTCATATATCCTAGCCTAAGGCAACCTAACTTCTCGGATGTAACATTTGACAACATTCCAGGCGTGTCGGTCCCTACGTCTCGGTGGTAACATTACATGCGTCTATAACGTTATATATCCTAACCTAAGGCCAACTAACATCTGGTATGTAATATTTGACAACATTCCTGGCGTGTCGAACCCTACTTCTCGGTGGTAACATTATATGCGTCTATAACGTTATATATCCTTATCTAAGGCAACCTAACATATCGGATGCAATATTTGACAACATTCCTAGCCTGTCGAACCCTACGTCTCGGTGGTAACATTACATGCGTCTATAACGGTATATTTCCTAATCTAAGGCAACCTAACATCTCGGATGCAATATTTGACAACATTCCTGGCCTGTCGAACCCTACTTCTCGGAGGGAACAGTATATACGTCTATAACGTCATATATCCTAACCTAAGGCAACCTAACATCTCGGATGTAACATTTGACAACATTCCAGGCATGTCGGTCCCTACGTCTCGGTGGTAACATTATATGCGTCTATAACGTTATATATCCTTATCTAAGGCAACCTAACATCTCGGATGCAATATTTGACAACATTCCTGGCCTGTCGAACCATACTTCCCGGAGGGAACAGTATATACGTCTATAACGTTATATATCCTAACCGAAGGCAACCTGACATCTCGCATGTAATATTCTACATCATTCAAGGCGTGTCGGACCCTACTTCTCGGTGGGAACATTATATGAGTCTATAACGTTGTATATCCTAATCTAAGGCAACCTATTATCTCAGACGTAATATTGTACAATATTCCACGCGTGTCGGTGCATACTTTTCGGTGGGAATATTATATGCGTCCATAACGGTCGATATCGTAATCTAAGGCAATCTAACATCTCGGATGCAATATTTGACAACATTCCTTACCTGTCGAACCCTACTTCTCGGAGGGAACAGTATGTACGTCTGTAACGTTATATATCCTAACCTAAGGCAACCTAACATCTCGGATGTAATATTCTACAACCTTCCAGGCGTGTCGGACCCTACTTCCCTGTGGTAACATTATATGCGTCTATAACGTTGCATATCCTAATCTAAGGCAACCTAACATCTCGGATGCAAAATTTGACAACATTCCTGGCCTGTCGAACCCTACTGCTCGGAGGGAACAGTATATACGTCTATAACGGTATATATCCTAATCTAAGGCAACCTAACATCTCGGATGGAATATGTGACAACATTCCTGGCCTGTCGAACCCTACATCTCGGAGGGAACAGTATTTACGTCTGTATCGTCATATATCCTAACCTAAGCCAACCTAACTTCTCGGATGTAACATTTGACAACATTCCAGGCGTGTCGGTCCCTACGTCTCGGTGGTAACATTACATGCGTCTATAACGGTATATATCCTAATCTTAGGCAACCTGACATCTCGGATGTTACATTTTACCACATTCCAGGCGTGTCGGTCCCTACGTCTCGGTGGTAACATTACATGCTTCTATAACGTTATATATCCTAACCTAAGGCCACCTAACATCTCGTATGTAATATTTGACAACATTCCTGGCGTGTCGAGCCCTACTTCTCGGTGGGAACAGTATATACGTCTATAACGTTATATATCGTAACCAAAGGCAACCTAACATCTCGGATGTAATATTTGACATCATTCCTGGCGTGTCGGACCCTACTTCTCGGTGGGAACAGTATATACGTCTGTAACGTCATATATCCTAACCTAAGGCAACCTAACATCTCGGATATAACATTTGACAACATTGCAGGCGTGTTGGAACCC
Organism: Xylocopa violacea; assembly: GCA_963969225.1. Classification (NCBI taxonomy): domain Eukaryota; kingdom Metazoa; phylum Arthropoda; class Insecta; order Hymenoptera; family Apidae; genus Xylocopa; species Xylocopa violacea. Next base: position 22,942,716 of record CAXAJV010000002.1, on the reverse strand, counting down.
TACTTCTCTGTGGTAACATTACGTGCGTCTATAACGTTATATATGCTAACCTAAGGCAACCTAACATCTCGGATGCAATATTTGACAACATTCCTGGCCTGTCGAACCCTACTTCTCGGAGGGAACAGCATATACGTCTATAACGTCATATATCCAAACCTAAGGCAACCTAACATCTCGGATGTAACATTTGACAACATTCCATGCGTGTCGGTCCCTACGTCTCGGTGGTAACATTACATGCGTCTATAACGGTATATTTCCTAATCTAAGGCAACCTAACATCTCGGATGCAATATTTGACAACATTCCTGGCCTGTCGAACGCTACTTCTCGGAGGGAACAGTATATACGTCTATAACGTTATATATCCTGGCCTAAGGCAACCAAACATCTCGGATGTAACATTTGACAACATTCCAGGCGTGTCGGTCCCTACGTCTCGGTGGTAACATTACATGCGTCTATAACGGTATATTTCCTAATCTAAGGCAACCTAACATCTCGGATGCTATATTTGACAACATTCCTGGCCTGTCGAACCCTACTTCTCGGAGGGAACAGTATATACGTCTATAACGTTATATATCCTAACCGAAGGCAACCTGACATCTCGGATGTAATATTCTACATCATTCAAGGCGTGTCGGACCCTACTTCTCGGTGGGAACATTATATGAGTCTATAACGTTCTGTATCCTAATCTAAGGCAACCTATTATCTCAGACGTAATATTTTACAATATTCCTCGGGTGTCGGTGCATACTTTTCGGTGGGAATATTATATGCGTCCATAACGGTCGATATCGTAATCTAAGGCAATCTAACATCTCGGATGCAATATTTGACAACATTCCTGGCCTGTCGAACCCTACTGCTCGGAGGGAACTGTATATACGTCTATAACGGTATATATCCTAATCAAAGGCAACCTAACATCTCGGATGAAATATGTGACAACACTCCTGGCCTGTCGAACCCTACATCTCGGAGGGAACAGTATTTACGTCTGTAACGTCATATATCCTAACCTAAGGCAACCTAACGTCTCGGATGTAACATTTGACAACATTCCAGGCGTGTCGGTCCCTACGTCTCGGTGGTAACATTACATGCGTCTATAACGTTATATATCCTAACCTAAGGTAACCTAACATCTCGGATGCAATATTTGACAACATTCCTGGCCTGTCGAACCCTACTTCTCGGAGGGAACAGCATATACCTCTATAACGTCATATATCCTAGCCTAAGGCAACCTAACTTCTCGGATGTAACATTTGACAACATTCCAGGCGTGTCGGTCCCTACGTCTCGGTGGTAACATTACATGCGTCTATAACGGTATATATCCTAATCTTAGGCAACCTGACATCTCGGATGTAACATTTTACCACATTCCAGGCGTGTCGGTCCCTACGTCTCGGTGGTAACATTACATGCGTCTATAACGTTATATATCCTAACCTAAGGCCAACTAACATCTGGTATGTAATATTTGACAACATTCCTGGCGTGTCGAACCCTACTTCTCGGTGGTAACATTATATGCGTCTATAACGTTATATATCCTTATCTAAGGCAACCTAACATCTCGGATGCAATATTTGACAACATTCCTAGCCTGTCGAACCCTACGTCTCGGTGGTAACATTACATGCGTCTATAACGGTATATTTCCTAATCTAAGGCAACCTAACATCTCGGATGCAATATTTGACAACATTCCTGGCCTGTCGAACCCTACTTCTCGGAGGGAACAGTATATACGTCTATAACGTCATATATCCTAACCTAAGGCAACCTAACATCTCGGATGTAACATTTGACAACATTCCAGGCATGTCGGTCCCTACGTCTCGGTGGTAACATTATATGCCTCTATAACGTTATATATCCTTATCTAAGGCAACCTAACATCTCGGATGCAATATTTGACAACATTCCTGGCCTGTCGAACCATACTTCCCGGAGGGAACAGTATATACGTCTATAACGTCATATATCCTAACCGAAGGCAACCTGACATCTCGGATGTAATATTCCACATCATTCAAGGCGTGTCGGACCCTACTTCTCGGTGGGAACATTATATGAGTCTATAACGTTGTATATCCTAATCTAAGGCAACCTATTATCTCAGACGTAATATTGTACAATATTCCACGCGTGTCGGTGCATACTTTTCGGTGGGAATATTATATGCGTCCATAACGGTCGATATCGTAATCTAAGGCAATCTAACATCTCGGATGCAATATTTGACAACATTCCTTACCTGTCGAACCCTACTTCTCGGAGGGAACAGTATGTACGTCTGTAACGTTATATATCCTAACCTAAGGCAACCTAACATCTCGGATGTAATATTCTACAACGTTCCAGGCGTGTCGGACCCTACTTCCCTGTGGTAACATTATATGCGTCTATAACGTTGCATATCCTAATCTAAGGCAACCTAACATCTCGGATGCAAAATTTGACAACATTCCTGGCCTGTCGAACCCTACTGCTCGGTGGGAACAGTATATACGTCTATAACGTTATATATCGTAACCAAAGGCAACCTAACATCTCGGATGTAATATTTGACATCATTCCTGGCGTGTCGGACCCTACTTCTCGGTGGGAACAGTATATACGTCTGTAACGTCATATATCCTAACCTAAGGCAACCTAACATCTCGGATATAACATTTGACAACATTGCAGGCGTGTTGGAACCCTACTTCTCGGTGGTAACATTACGTGCGTCTATAACGTTATATATGCTAACCTAAGGCAACCTAACATCTCGGATGCAATATTTGACAACATTCCTGGCCTGTCGAACCCTACTTCTCGGAGGGAACAGCATATACGTCTATAACGTCATATATCCAAACCTAAGGCAACCTAACATCTCGGATGTAACATTTGACAACATTCCATGCGTGTCGGTCCCTACGTCTCGGTGGTAACATTACATGCGTCTATAACGTTATATATCCTAACCTAAGGCAACCTAACATCTCGGATGCAATATTTGACAACATTCCTGGCCTGTCGAACCCTACTTCTCGGAGGGAACAGCATATACCTCTATAACGTCATATATCCTAGCCTAAGGCAACCTAACATCTCGGATGTAACATTTGACAACATTCCAGGCGTGTCGGTCCCTACGTCTCGGTGGTAACATTACATGCGTCTATAACGGTATATATCCTAATCTTAGGCAACCTGACATCTCGGATGTAACATTTTACCACATTCCAGGCGTGTCGGTCCCTACGTCTCGGTGGTAACATTACATGCTTCTATAACGTTATATATCCTAACCTAAGGCCACCTAACATCTCGTATGTAATATTTGACAACATTCCTGGCGTGTCGAGCCCTACTTCTCGGTGGGAACAGTATATACGTCTATAACGTTATATATCGTAACCAAAGGCAACCTAACATCTCGGATGTAATATTTGACAACATTCCTGGCGTGTCGGACCCTACTTCTCGGTGGGAACAGTATATACGTCTGTAACGTCATATATCCTAACCTAAGGCAACCTAACATCTCGGATATAACATTTGACAACATTGCAGGCGTGTTGGAACCCTACGTCTCGGTGGTAACATTACGTGCGTCTATAACGTTATATATGCTAACCTAAGGCAACCTAACATCTCGGATGCAATATTTGACAACATTCCTGGCCTGTCGAACGCTACTTCTCGGAGGGAACAGTATATACGTCTATAACGTTATATATCCTAGCCTAAGGCAACCAAACATCTCGGATGTAACATTTGACAACATTCCAGGCGTGTCGGTCCCTACGTCTCGGTGGTAACATTACATGCGTCTATAACGGTATATTTCCTAATCTAAGGCAACCTAACATCTCGGATGCTATATTTGACAACATTCCTGGCCTGTCGAACCCTACTTCTCGGAGGGAACAGTATATACGTCTATAACGTTATATATCCTAACCGAAGGCAACCTGACATCTCGGATGTAATATTCTACATCATTCAAGGCGTGTCGGACCCTACTTCTCGGTGGGAACATTATATGAGTCTATAACGGTCTGTATCCTAATCTAAGGCAACCTATTATCTCAGACGTAATATTTTACAATATTCCTCGGGTGTCGGTGCATACTTTTCGGTGGGAATATTATATGCGTCCATAACGGTCGATATCGTAATCTAAGGCAATCTAACATCTCGGATGCAATATTTGACAACATTCCTGGCCTGTCGAACCCTACTGCTCGGAGGGAACTGTATATACGTCTATAACGGTATATATCCTAATCAAAGGCAACCTAACATCTCGGATGAAATATGTGACAACATTCCTGGCCTGTCGAACCCTACATCTCGGAGGGAACAGTATATACGTCTATAACGTCATATATCCTAACCTAAGGCAACCTAACGTCTCGGATGTAACATTTGACAACATTCCAGGCGTGTCGGTCCCTACGTCTCGGTGGTAACATTACATGCGTCTATAACGGTATATTTCCTAATCTAAGGCAACCTAACATCTCGGATGCAATATTTGACAACATTCCTGGCCTGTCGAACCCTACTGCTCGGAGGGAACAGTATATACGTCTATAACGTCATATATCCTAATCTTAGGCAACCTGACATCTCGGATGTAACATTTTACCACATTCCAGGCGTGTCGGTCCCTACGTCTCGGTGGTAACATTACATGCGTCTATAACGTTATATATCCTAACCTAAGGCCAACTAACATCTGGTATGTAATATTTGACAACATTCCTGGCGTGTCGAACCCTACTTCTCGGTGGTAACATTATATGCGTCTATAACGTTATATATCCTTATCTAAGGCAACCTAACATCTCGGATGCAATATTTGACAACATTCCTAGCCTGTCGAACCCTACGTCTCGGTGGTAACATTACATGCGTCAATAACGGTATATTTCCTAATCTAAGGCAACCTAACATCTCGGATGCAATATTTGACAACATTCGTGGCCTGTCGAACCCTACTTCTCGGAGGGAACAGTATATACGTCTATAACGTCATATATCCTAACCTAAGGCAACCTAACATCTCGGATGTAACATTTGACAACATTCCAGGCATGTCGGTCCCTACGTCTCGGTGGTAACATTATATGCGTCTATAACGTTATATATCCTTATCTAAGGCAACCTAACATCTCGGATGCAATATTTGACAACATTCCTGGCCTGTCGAACCCTACTTCCCGGAGGGAACAGTATATACGTCTATAACGTTATATATCCTAACCTAAGGCAACCTGACATCTCGGATATATTATTCTACAACATTCCAGGCGTGTCGGACCCTACTTCTCGGTGGGAACATTATATGCGTCTGTAACGTTGTATATCCTAATCTAAGGCAACCTAACATCTCGGATGTAACATTTGACAACATTCCAGGCATGTCGGTCCCTACGTCTCGGTGGTAACATTATATGCGTCTATAACGTTATATATCCCTATCTAAGGCAACCTAACATCTCGGATGCAATATTTGACAACATTCCTGGCCTGTCGAACCCTACTGCTCGGAGGGAACAGTATATACGTCTATAGCGGTATATATCCTAATCTAAGGCAACCTAACATCTCGGATGCAATATTTGATAACATTCCTGGCGTGTCGAACCCTACTTCTCGGTGGGAACAGTATATACGTCTATAACGTTATATATCCTAACGTAAGGCAACCTAACACCTCGGATGTAATATTTGACAACATTCCTGGCGTGTCGGACCCTACTTCTCGGTGGGAACAGTATATACGTCTGTAACGTCATATATCCTAACCTAAGGCATCCTAGCATCTCGGATATAACATTTGACAACATTCCCGGCGTGTTGGAACCCTACGTCTCGGTGGTAACATTACGTGCGTCTATAACGTTATATATGCTAACCTAAGGCAACCTAACATCTCGGATGCAATATTTGACAACATTCCTGGCCTGTCGAACCCTACTTCTCGGAGGGAACAGCATATACGTCTATAACGTCATATATCCTAACCTAAGGCAACCTAACATCTCGGATGTAACATTTGACAACATTCCAGGTGTGTCGGTCCCTACGTCTCGGTGGGAAGGTTACATGCGTCTATAACGTTATATATCCTAACCTAAGGCAACCTAACATCTCGGATGTAACATTTGACAACATTCCAGGCATGTCGGTCCGTACGTCTCGGTGGTAACATTATATGCGTCTATAACGTTATATATCCTTATCTAAGGCAACCTAACATCTCGGATGCAATATTTGACAACATTCGTAGCCTGTCGAACCCAACTTCTCGGAGGGAACAGTATATACGTCTATAACGTTATATATCCTAACCTAACGCAACCTGACATCTCGGATGTAATATTCTACATCATTCAAGGCGTGTCGGACCCTACTTCTCGGTGGGAACATTATATGAGTCTATAACGTTGTATATCCTAATCTAAGGCAACCTATTATCTCAGACGTAATATTGTACAATATTCCTCGCGTGTCGGTGCATACTTTTCGGTGGGAATATTATATGCGTCCATAACGGTCGATATCGTAATCTAAGGCAATCTAACATCTCGGATGCAATATTTGACAACGTTCCTTGCCTGTCGAACCCTACTTCTCGGAGGGAACAGTATGTACGTCTATAAGGTTATATATCCTAACCTAAGGCAACCTAACATCTCGCATGTAATATTCTACAACCTTCCCGGCGTGTCGGACCCTACTTCTCGGTGGTAACATTATATGCGTCTATAACGTTGCATATCCTAATCTAAGGCAACCTAACATCTCGGATGCAATATTTGACAACATTCCTGGCCTGTCGAACCCTACTGCTCGGAGGGAACTGTATATACGTCTATAACGGTATATATCCTAATCTAAGGCAACCTAACATCTCGGATGAAATATGTCACAACATTCCTGGCCTGTCGAACCCTACATCTCGGAGGGAACACTATATACGTCTATAACGTCATATATCCTAACCTAAGGCAACCTAACGTCTCGGATGTAACATTTGACAACATTCCAGACATGTCGGTCCCTACGGCTCGGTGGTAACATTATATGCGTCTATAACGTTATATATCCTTATCTAATGCAACCTAACATCTCGGATGCAATATTTGACAACATTCCCGGCCTGTCGAACCCTACTTCTCGGAGGGAACAGTATATACGTCTATAACGGTATATTTCCTAATCTAAGGCAACCTAACATCTCGGATGCAATATTTGACAACATTCCTGGCCTGTCGAACCCTACTTCTCGGAGGGAACAGTATATACGTCTATAACGTCATATATCCTAACCTAAGGCAACCTAACATCTCGGATGTAACATTTGACAACATTCCAGGCATGTCGGTCCCTACGTCTCGGTGGTAACATTATATGCCTCCATAACGTTGTATATCCTAATCTAAGGCAACCTAACATCTCGGATGTAATATTCTACAACCTTCCAGGCGTGTCGGACCCTACTTCTCGGTGGTAACATTATATGCGTCTATAACGTTGCATATCCTAATCTAAGGCAACCTAACATCTCGGATGCAATATTTGACAACATTCCTGGCCTGCCGAACCCTACTGCTCGGAGGGAACAGTATATACGTCTATAACGGTATATATCCTAATCTAAGGCAACCTAACATCTCGGATGAAATATGTGACAACATTCCTGGCCTGTCGAACCCTACGTCTCGCTGGTAACATTACGTGCGTCTATAACGTCATATATCCTAACCTAAGACAACCAAACATCTCGGATGTAACATTTGACAACATTCCAGGCGTGTCGGTCCCTACGTCTCGGTGGTAACATTACATGCGTCTATAACGTTATATATCCTAACCTAAGGCAACCTAACATCTCGGATGCAATATTTGACAAAATTCCTGGCCTGTCGAACCCTACTTCTCGGAGGGAACACTATATACGTCTATAACGTTATATATCCTAACCGAAGGCAACCTGACATCTCGGATGTAATATTCTACATCATTCAAGGCGTGTCGGACCCTACTTCTCGGTGGGAACATTATATGAGTCTATAACGTTGTATATCCTAATCTAAGGCAACTTATTATCTCAGACGTAATATTTTACAATATTCCTCGCGTGTCGGTGCATACTTTTCGGTGGGAATATTATATGCGTCCATAACGGTCGATATCGTAATCTAAGGCAATCTAACATCTCGGATGCAATATTTGACAACATTCCTTGCCTGTCGAACCCTAGTTCTCGGAGGGAACAGTATGTACGTCTGTAACGTTATATATCCTAACCTAAGGCAACCTAACATCTCGGATGTAATATTCTACAACCTTCCAGGCAAGTCGGACCCTACTTCTCGCTGGTAACATTATATGCGTCTATAACGTTGCATATCCTAATCTAAGGCAACCTAACATCTCGGATGCAATATTTGACAACATTCCTGGCCTGTCGAACCCTACTGCTCGGAGGGAACAGTATATACGTCTATAACGGTATATATCCTAATCTAAGGCAACCTAACATCTCGGATGAAATATGTGACAACATTCCTGGCCTGTCGAACCCTACGTCTCGCTGGTAACATTACGTGCGTCTATAACGTCATATATCCTAACCTAAGACAACCAAACATCTCGGATGTAACATTTGACAACATTCCAGGCGTGTCGGTCCCCACGTCTCGGTGGTAACATTACATGCGTCTATAACGTTATATATCCTAACCTAAGGCAACCTAACATCTCGGATGCAATATTTGACAAAATTCCTGGCCTGTCGAACCCTACTTCTCGGAGGGAACACTATATACGTCTATAACGTTATATATCCTAACCGAAGGCAACCTGACATCTCGGATGTAATATTCTACATCATTCAAGGCGTGTCGGACCCTACTTCTCGGTGGGAACATTATATGAGTCTATAACGTTGTATATCCTAATCTAAGGCAACTTATTATCTCAGACGTAATATTTTACAATATTCCTCGCGTGTCGGTGCATACTTTTCGGTGGGAATATTATATGCGTCCATAACGGTCGATATCGTAATCTAAGGCAATCTAACATCTCGGATGCAATATTTGACAACATTCCTTGCCTGTCGAACCCTAGTTCTCGGAGGGAACAGTATGTACGTCTGTAACGTTATATATCCTAACCTAAGGCAACCTAACATCTCGGATGTAATATTCTACAACCTTCCAGGCGAGTCGGACCCTACTTCTCGCTGGTAACATTATATGCGTCTATAACGTTGCATATCCTAATCTAAGGCAACCTAACATCTCGGATGCAATATTTGACAACATTCCTGGCCTGTCGAACCCTACTGCTCGGAGGGAACAGTATATACGTCTATAACGGTATATATCCTAATCTAAGGCAACCTAACATCTCGGATGAAATATGTGACAACATTCCTGGCCTGTCGAACCCTACGTCTCGCTGGTAACATTACGTGCGTCTATAACGTCATATATCCTAACCTAAGACAACCAAACATCTCGGATGTAACATTTGACAACATTCCAGGCGTGTCGGTCCCTACATCTCGGTGGTAACATTACATACGTCTATAACGTTATATATCCTAACCTAAGGCAACCTAACATCTCGGATGCAATATTTGACAACATTCCTGGCCTGTCGAACCCTACTTCTCGGAGGGAACAGCATATACATCTATAACGTCATATATCCTAGCCTAAGGCAACCTAACATCTCGGATGTAACATTTGACAACATTCCAGGCATGTCGGTCCCTATGTCTCGGTGGTAACATTATATGCGTCTATAACGTTATATATCCTTATCTAAGGCAACCTAACATCTCGGATGCAATATTTGACAACATTCCTGGCCTGTCGAACCCTACTTCTCGGAGGGAACTGTATATACGTCTATAACGTTATATATCCTAACCGAAGGCAACCTGACATCTCGGATGTAATATTCTATATCATTCAAGGCGTGTCGGACCCTACTTCTCGGTGGGAACATTATATGAGTCTATAACGTTGTATATCCTAATCTAAGGCAACCTATTATCTCAGACGTAATATTTTACAATATTCCTCGCGTGACGGTGCATACTTTTCGGTGGGAATATTATATGCGTCTATATCGGTCGATATCGTAATCTAAGGCAACCTAACATCTCGGATGCCATATTTGACAACATTCCTGGCCTGTCGAACCCTACTTCTCGGAGGGAACAGTATATACGTCTATAACGTTATATATCCTAACAGAAGGCAACCTGACATCTCGGATGTAATATTCTACATCATTCAAGGCGTGTCGGACCCTACTTCTCGGTGGGAACATTATATGAGTCTATAACGTTGTATATCCTAATCTAAGGCAACCTATTATCTCAGACGTAATATTGTACAATATTCCTCGCGTGTCGGTGCATACTTTTCGGTGGGAATATTATATGCGTCCATAACGGTCGATATCGTAATCTAAGGCAATCTAACATCTCGGATGCAATATTTGACAACGTTCCTTGCCTGTCGAACCCTACTTCTCGGAGGGAACAGTATGTACGTCTATAAGGTTATATATCCTAACCTAAGGCAACCTAACATCTCGCATGTAATATTCTAAAACCTTCCCGGCGTGTCGGACCCTACTTCTCGGTGGTAACATTATATGCGTCTATAACGTTGCATATCCTAATCTAAGGCAACCTAACATCTCGGATGCAATATTTGACAACATTCCTGGCCTGTCGAACCCTACTGCTCGGAGGGAACTGTATATACGTCTATAACGGTATATATCCTAATCTAAGGCAACCTAACATCTCGGATGAAATATGTGACAACATTCCTGGCCTGTCGAACCCTACATCTCGGAGGGAACACTATATACGTCTATAACGTCATATATCCTAACCTAAGGCAACCTAACGTCTCGGATGTAACATTTGACAACATTCCAGACATGTCGGTCCCTACGGCTCGGTGGTAACATTATATGCGTCTATAACGTTATATATCCTTATCTAATGCAACCTAACATCTCGGATGCAATATTTGACAACATTCCCGGCCTGTCGAACCCTACTTCTCGGAGGGAACAGTATATACGTCTATAACGGTATATTTCCTAATCTAAGGCAACCTAACATCTCGGATGCAATATTTGACAACATTCCTGGCCTGTCGAACCCTACTTCTCGGAGGGAACAGTATATACGTCTATAAAGTCATATATCCTAACCTAAGGCAACCTAACATCTCGGATGTAACATTTGACAACATTCCAGGCATGTCGGTCCCTACGTCTCGGTGGTAACATTATATGCCTCTATAACGTTGTATATCCTCATCTAAGGCAACCTAACATCTCGGATGTAATATTCTACAACCTTCCAGGCGTGTCGGACCCTACTTCTCGGTGGTAACATTATATGCGTCTATAACGTTGCATATCCTAATCTAAGGCAACCTAACATCTCGGATGCAATATTTGACAACATTCCTGGCCTGTCGAACCCTACTGCTCGGAGGGAACAGTATATACGTCTATAACGGTATATATCCTAATCTAAGGCAACCTAACATCTCGGATGAAATATGTGACAAGATTCCTGGCCTGTCGAACCCTACGTCTCGCTGGTAACATTACGTGCGTCTATAACGTCATATATCCTAACCTAAGACAACCAAACATCTCGGATGTAACATTTGACAACATTCCAGGCGTGTCGGTCCCTACGTCTCGGTGGTAACATTACATGCGTCTATAACGTTATATATCCTAACCTAAGGCAACCTAACATCTCGGATGCAATATTTGACAACATTCCTGGCCTGTCGAACCCTACTTCTCGGAGGGAACAGCATATACATCTATAACGTCATATATCCTAGCCTAAGGCAACCTAACATCTCGGATGTAACATTTGACAACATTCCAGGCATGTCGGTCCCTATGTCTCGGTGGTAACATTATATGCGTCTATAACGTTATATATCCTTATCTAAGGCAACCTAACATCTCGGATGCAATATTTGACAACATTCCTGGCCTGTCGAACCCTACTTCTCGGAGGGAACAGTATATACGTCTATAACGTTATATATCCTAACCGAAGGCAACCTGACATCTCGGATGTAATATTCTATATCATTCAAGGCGTGTCGGACCCTACTTCTCGGTGGGAACATTATATGGGTCTATAACGTTGTATATCCTAATCTAAGGCAACCTATTATCTCAGACGTAATATTTTACAATATTCCTCGCGTGACGGTGCATACTTTTCGGTGGGAATATTATATGCGTCTATATCGGTCGATATCGTAATCTAAGGCAACCTAACATCTCGGATGCCATATTTGACAACATTCCTGGCCTGTCGAACCCTACTTCTCGGAGGGAACAGTATATACGTCTATAACGTTGTATATCCTAATCTAAGGCAACCTATTATCTCAGACGTAATATTGTACAATATTCCTCGCGTGTCGGTGCATACTTTTCGGTGGGAATATTATATGCGTCCATAACGGTCGATATCGTAATCTAAGGCAATCTAACATCTCGGATGCAATATTTGACAACGTTCCTTGCCTGTCGAACCCTACTTCTCGGAGGGAACAGTATGTACGTCTATAAGGTTATATTTCCTAACCTAAGGCAACCTAACATCTCGCATGTAATATTCTACAACCTTCCCGGCGTGTCGGACCCTACTTCTCGGTGGTAACATTATATGCGTCTATAACGTTGCATATCCTAATCTAAGGCAACCTAACATCTCGGATGCAATATTTGACAACATTCCTGGCCTGTCGAACCCTACTGCTCGGAGGGAACTGTATATACGTCTATAACGGTATATATCCTAATCTAAGGCAACCTAACATCTCGGATGAAATATGTGACAACATTCCTGGCCTGTCGAACCCTACATCTCGGAGGGAACACTATATACGTCTATAACGTCATATATCCTAACCTAAGGCAACCTAACGTCTCGGATGTAACATTTGACAACATTCCAGACATGTCGGTCCCTACGGCTCGGTGGTAACATTATATGCGTCTATAACGTTATATATCCTTATCTAATGCAAACTAACATCTCGGATGCAATATTTGACAACATTCCCGGCCTGTCGAACCCTACTTCTCGGAGGGAACAGTATATACGTCTATAACGGTATATTTCCTAATCTAAGGCAACCTAACATCTCGGATGCAATATTTGACAACATTCCTGGCCTGTCGAACCCTACTTCTCGGAGGGAACAGTATATACGTCTATAAAGTCATATATCCTAACCTAAGGCAACCTAACATCTCGGATGTAACATTTGACAACATTCCAGGCATGTCGGTCCCTACGTCTCGGTGGTAACATTATATGCCTCTATAACGTTGTATATCCTCATCTAAGGCAACCTAACATCTCGGATGTAATATTCTACAACCTTCCAGGCGTGTCGGACCCTACTTCTCGGTGGTAACATTATATGCGTCTATAACGTTGCATATCCTAACCTAAGGCAACCTAACATCTCGGATGCAATATTTGACAACATTCCTGGCCTGTCGAACCCTACTGCTCGGAGGGAACAGTATATACGTCTATAACGGTATATATCCTAATCTAAGGCAACCTAACATCTCGGATGAAATATGTGACAAGATTCCTGGCCTGTCGAACCCTACGTCTCGCTGGTAACATTACGTGCGTCTATAACGTCATATATCCTAACCTAAGACAACCAAACATCTCGGATGTAACATTTGACAACATTCCAGGCGTGTCGGTCCCTACGTCTCGGTGGTAACATTACATGCGTCTATAACGTTATATATCCTAACCTAAGGCAACCTAACATCTCGGATGCAATATTTGACAACATTCCTGGCCTGTCGAACCCTACTTCTCGGAGGGAAGAGCATATACATCTATAACGTCATATATCCTAGCCTAAGGCAACCTAACATCTCGGATGTAACATTTGACAACATTCCAGGCATGTCGGTCCCTACGTCTCGGTGGTAACATTATATGCGTCTATAACGTCATATATCCTTATCTAAGGCAACCTAACATCTCGGATGCAATATTTGACAAAATTCCTGGCCTGTCGAACCCTACTTCTCGGAGGGAACAGTATATACGTCTATAACGTTATATATCCTAACCGAAGGCAACCTGACATCTCGGATGTAATATTCTATATCATTCAAGGCGTGTCGGACCCTACTTCTCGGTGGGAACATTATATGAGTCTATAACGTTGTATATCCTAATCTAAGGCAACCTATTATCTCAGACGTAATATTTTACAATATTCCTCGCGTGACGGTGCATACTTTTCGGTGGGAATATTATATGCGTCTATATCGGTCGATATCGTAATCTAAGGCAACCTAACATCTCGGATGCCATATTTGACAACATTCCTGGCCTGTCGAACCCTACTTCTCGGAGGGAACAGTATATACGTCTATAACGTTATATATCCTAACAGAAGGCAACCTGACATCTCGGATGTAATATTCTACATCATTCAAGGCGTGTCGGACCCTACTTCTCGGTGGGAACATTATATGAGTCTATAACGTTGTATATCCTAATCTAAGGCAACCTATTATCTCAGACGTAATATTGTACAATATTCCTCGCGTGTCGGTGCATACTTTTCGGTGGGAATATTATATGCGTCCATAACGGTCGATATCGTAATCTAAGGCAATCTAACATCTCGGATGCAATATTTGACAACGTTCCTTGCCTGTCGAACCCTACTTCTCGGAGGGAACAGTATGTACGTCTATAAGGTTATATATCCTAACCTAAGGCAACCTAACATCTCGCATGTAATATTCTAAAACCTTCCCGGCGTGTCGGACCCTACTTCTCGGTGGTAACATTATATGCGTCTATAACGTTGCATATCCTAATCTAAGGCAACCTAACATCTCGGATGCAATATTTGACAACATTCCTGGCCTGTCGAACCCTACTGCTCGGAGGGAACTGTATATACGTCTATAACGGTATATATCCTAATCTAAGGCAACCTAACATCTCGGATGAAATATGTGACAACATTCCTGGCCTGTCGAACCCTACATCTCGGAGGGAACACTATATACGTCTATAACGTCATATATCCTAACCTAAGGCAACCTAACGTCTCGGATGTAACATTTGACAACATTCCAGACATGTCGGTCCCTACGGCTCGGTGGTAACATTATATGCGTCTATAACGTTATATATCCTTATCTAATGCAACCTAACATCTCGGATGCAATATTTGACAACATTCCCGGCCTGTCGAACCCTACTTCTCGGAGGGAACAGTATATACGTCTATAACGGTATATTTCCTAATCTAAGGCAACCTAACATCTCGGATGCAATATTTGACAACATTCCTGGCCTGTCGAACCCTACTTCTCGGAGGGAACAGTATATACGTCTATAAAGTCATATATCCTAACCTAAGGCAACCTAACATCTCGGATGTAACATTTGACAACATTCCAGGCATGTCGGTCCCTACGTCTCGGTGGTAACATTATATGCCTCTATAACGTTGTATATCCTCATCTAAGGCAACCTAACATCTCGGATGTAATATTCTACAACCTTCCAGGCGTGTCGGACCCTACTTCTCGGTGGTAACATTATATGCGTCTATAACGTTGCATATCCTAATCTAAGGCAACCTAACATCTCGGATGCAATATTTGACAACATTCCTGGCCTGTCGAACCCTACTGCTCGGAGGGAACAGTATATACGTCTATAACGGTATATATCCTAATCTAAGGCAACCTAACATCTCGGATGAAATATGTGACAAGATTCCTGGCCTGTCGAACCCTACGTCTCGCTGGTAACATTACGTGCGTCTATAACGTCATATATCCTAACCTAAGACAACCAAACATCTCGGATGTAACATTTGACAACATTCCAGGCGTGTCGGTCCCTACGTCTCGGTTGTAACATTACATGCGTCTATAACGTTATATATCCTAACCTAAGGCAACCTAACATCTCGGATGCAATATTTGACAACATTCCTGGCCTGTCGAACCCTACTTCTCGGAGGGAACAGCATATACATCTATAACGTCATATATCCTAGCCTAAGGCAACCTAACATCTCGGATGTAACATTTGACAACATTCCAGGCATGTCGGTCCCTATGTCTCGGTGGTAACATTATATGCGTCTATAACGTTATATATCCTTATCTAAGGCAACCTAACATCTCGGATGCAATATTTGACAACATTCCTGGCCTGTCGAACCCTACTTCTCGGAGGGAACAGTATATACGTCTATAACGTTATATATCCTAACCGAAGGCAACCTGACATCTCGGATGTAATATTCTATATCATTCAAGGCGTGTCGGACCCTACTTCTCGGTGGGAACATTATATGGGTCTATAACGTTGTATATCCTAATCTAAGGCAACCTATTATCTCAGACGTAATATTTTACAATATTCCTCGCGTGACGGTGCATACTTTTCGGTGGGAATATTATATGCGTCTATATCGGTCGATATCGTAATCTAAGGCAACCTAACATCTCGGATGCCATATTTGACAACATTCCTGGCCTGTCGAACCCTACTTCTCGGAGGGAACAGTATATACGTCTATAACGTTGTATATCCTAATCTAAGGCAACCTATTATCTCAGACGTAATATTGTACAATATTCCTCGCGTGTCGGTGCATACTTTTCGGTGGGAATATTATATGCGTCCATAACGGTCGATATCGTAATCTAAGGCAATCTAACATCTCGGATGCAATATTTGACAACGTTCCTTGCCTGTCGAACCCTACTTCTCGGAGGGAACAGTATGTACGTCTATAAGGTTATATTTCCTAACCTAAGGCAACCTAACATCTCGCATGTAATATTCTACAACCTTCCCGGCGTGTCGGACCCTACTTCTCGGTGGTAACATTATATGCGTCTATAACGTTGCATATCCTAATCTAAGGCAACCTAACATCTCGGATGCAATATTTGACAACATTCCTGGCCTGTCGAACCCTACTGCTCGGAGGGAACTGTATATACGTCTATAACGGTATATATCCTAATCTAAGGCAACCTAACATCTCGGATGAAATATGTGACAACATTCCTGGCCTGTCGAACCCTACATCTCGGAGGGAACACTATATACGTCTATAACGTCATATATCCTAACCTAAGGCAACCTAACGTCTCGGATGTAACATTTGACAACATTCCAGACATGTCGGTCCCTACGGCTCGGTGGTAACATTATATGCGTCTATAACGTTATATATCCTTATCTAATGCAAACTAACATCTCGGATGCAATATTTGACAACATTCCCGGCCTGTCGAACCCTACTTCTCGGAGGGAACAGTATATACGTCTATAACGGTATATTTCCTAATCTAAGGCAACCTAACATCTCGGATGCAATATTTGACAACATTCCTGGCCTGTCGAACCCTACTTCTCGGAGGGAACAGTATATACGTCTATAAAGTCATATATCCTAACCTAAGGCAACCTAACATCTCGGATGTAACATTTGACAACATTCCAGGCATGTCGGTCCCTACGTCTCGGTGGTAACATTATATGCCTCTATAACGTTGTATATCCTCATCTAAGGCAACCTAACATCTCGGATGTAATATTCTACAACCTTCCAGGCGTGTCGGACCCTACTTCTCGGTGGTAACATTATATGCGTCTATAACGTTGCATATCCTAACCTAAGGCAACCTAACATCTCGGATGCAATATTTGACAACATTCCTGGCCTGTCGAACCCTACTGCTCGGAGGGAACAGTATATACGTCTATAACGGTATATATCCTAATCTAAGGCAACCTAACATCTCGGATGAAATATGTGACAAGATTCCTGGCCTGTCGAACCCTACGTCTCGCTGGTAACATTACGTGCGTCTATAACGTCATATATCCTAACCTAAGACAACCAAACATCTCGGATGTAACATTTGACAACATTCCAGGCGTGTCGGTCCCTACGTCTCGGTGGTAACATTACATGCGTCTATAACGTTATATATCCTAACCTAAGGCAACCTAACATCTCGGATGCAATATTTGACAACATTCCTGGCCTGTCGAACCCTACTTCTCGGAGGGAAGAGCATATACATCTATAACGTCATATATCCTAGCCTAAGGCAACCTAACATCTCGGATGTAACATTTGACAACATTCCAGGCATGTCGGTCCCTACGTCTCGGTGGTAACATTATATGCGTCTATAACGTCATATATCCTTATCTAAGGCAACCTAACATCTCGGATGCAATATTTGACAAAATTCCTGGCCTGTCGAACCCTACTTCTCGGAGGGAACAGTATATACGTCTATAACGTTATATATCCTAACCGAAGGCAACCTGACATCTCGGATGTAATATTCTACATCATTCAAGGCGTGTCGGACCCTACTTCTCGGTGGGAACATTATATGAGTCTATAACGTTGTATATCCTAATCTAAGGCAACTTATTATCTCAGACGTAATATTTTACAATATTTCTCGCGTGTCGGTGCATACTTTTCGGTGGGAATATTATATGCGTCCATAACGGTCGATATCGTAATCTAAGGCAATCTAACATCTCGGATGCAATATTTGACAACATTCCTTGCCTGTCGAACCCTACTTCTCGGAGGGAACAGTATGTACGTCTGTAACGTTATATATCCTAACCTAAGGCAACCTAACATCTCGGATGTAATATTCTACAACCTTCCAGGCGAGTCGGACACTACTTCTCGGTGGTAACATTATATGCGTCTATAACGTTGCATATCCTAATCTAAGGCAACCTAACATCTCGGATGCAATATTTGACAACATTCCTGGCCTGTCGAACCCTACTGCTCGGAGGGAACAGTATATACGTCTATAGCGGTATATATCCTAATCTAAGGCAACCTAACATCTCGGATGCAATATTTGACAAAATTCCTGGCCTGTCGAACCCTACTTCTCGGAGGGAACAGTATATACGTCTATAACGTTATATATCCTAACCGAAGGCAACCTGACATCTCGGATGTAATATTCTACATCATTCAAGGCGTGTCGGACCCTACTTCTCGGTGGGAACATTATATGAGTCTATAACGTTGTATATCCTAATCTAAGGCAACTTATTATCTCAGACGTAATATTTTACAATATTCCTCGCGTGTCGGTGCATACTTTTCGGTGGGAATATTATATGCGTCCATAACGGTCGATATCGTAATCTAAGGCAATCTAACATCTCGGATGCAATATTTGACAACATTCCTTGCCTGTCGAACCCTACTTCTCGGAGGGAACAGTATGTACGTCTGTAACGTTATATATCCTAACCTAAGGCAACCTAACATCTCGGATGTAATATTCTACAACCTTCCAGGCGAGTCGGACACTACTTCTCGGTGGTAACATTATATGCGTCTATAACGTTGCATATCCTAATCTAAGGCAACCTAACATCTCGGATGCAATATTTGACAACATTCCTGGCCTGTCGAACCCTACTGCTCGGAGGGAACAGTATATACGTCTATAGCGGTATATATCCTAATCTAAGGCAACCTAACATCTCGGATGCAATATTTGACAACATTCCTGGCCTGTCGAACCCTACTTCTCGGAGGGAACAGTATATACGTCTATAACGTTATATATCCTAACCGAAGGCAACCTGACATCTCGGATGTAATATTCTACATCATTCAAGGCGTGTCGGACCCTACTTCTCGGTGGGAACATTATATGAGTCTATAACGTTGTATATCCTAATCCAAGGCAACCTATTATCTCAGACGTAATATTTTACAATATTCCTCGCGTGTCGGTGCATACCTTTCGGTGGGAATATTATATGCGTCCATAACGGTCGATATCGTAATCTAAGGCAATCTAACATCTCGGATGCAATATTTGACAACATTCCTTGCCTGTCGAACCCTACTTCTCGGAGGGAACAGTATGTACGTCTGTAACGTTATATATCCTAACCTAAGGCAACCTAACATCTCGGATGTAATATTCTACAACCTTCCAGGCGAGTCGGACCCTACTTCTCGGTGGTAACATTATATGCGTCTATAACGTTGCATATCCTAATCTAAGGCAAGCTAACATCTCGGATGCAATATTTGACAACATTCCTGGCCTGTCGAACCCTACTGCTCGGAGGGAACAGTATATACGTCTATAGCGGTATATATCCTAATCTAAGGCAACCTAACATCTCGGATGCAATATTTGACAACATTCCTGGCCTGTCGAACCCTACTTCTCGGAGGGAACGGTATGTACGTCTGTAACGTTATATATCCTAACCTAAGGCAACCTAACATCTCGGATGTAATATTCTACAACCTTCCAGGCGTGTCGGACCCTACTTCTCGGTGGTAACATTATATGCGTCTATAATGTTGCATATCCTAATCTAAGGCAACCTAACATCTCGGATGCAATATTTGACAACATTCCTGGCCTGTCGAACCCTACTGCTCGGAGGGAACAGTATATACGTCTATAGCGGTATATATCCTAATCTAAGGCAACCTAACATCTCGGATGCAATATTTGATAACATCCCTGGCGTGTCGAACCCTACTTCTCGGGGGGAACAGTATATACGTCTATAACGTTATATATCCTAACGTAAGGCAACCTAACATCTCGGATGTAATATTTGACAACATTCCTGGCGTGTCGGACCCTACTTCTCGGTGGGAACAGTATATACGTCTGTAACGTCATATATCCTAACCTAAGGCAACCTAGCATCTCGGATATAACATTTGACAACATTCCAGGCATGTCGGTCCCTACGTCTCGGTGGTAACATTATATGCGTCTATAACGTTATATATCCTAACCGAAGGCAACCTGACATCTCGGATGTAATATTCTACATCATTCAAGGCGTGTCGGACCCTACTTCTCGGTGGGAACATTATATGAGTCTATAACGTTGTATATCCTAATCTAAGGCAACCTATTATCTCAGACGTAATATTGTACAATATTCCACGCGTGTCGGTGCATACTTTTCGGTGGGAACAGTATATACGTCTATAACGTCATATATCCTAACCTAAGGCAACCTAACGTCTCGGATGTAACATTTGACAACATTCCAGGCGTGTCGGTCCCTACGTCTCGGTGGTAACATTACATGCGTCTATAACGGTATATTTCCTAATCTAAGGCAACCTAACATCTCGGATGCAATATTTGACAACATTCCTGGCCTGTCGAACCCTACTGCTCGGAGGGAACAGTATATACGTCTATAACGTCATATATCCTAACCTAAGGCAACCTAACATCTCGGATGTAACATTTGACAACATTCCAGGCATGTCGGTCCCTACGTCTCGGTGGTAACATTATATGCGTCTATAACGTTATATATCCTTATCTAATGCAACCTAACATCTCGGATGCAATATTTGACAACATTCCTGGCCTGTCGAACCCTACTTCTCGGAGGGAACAGTATATACGTATATAACGTTATATATCCTAACCTAAGGCAACCTGACATCTCGGATATATTATTCTACAACATTCCAGGCGTGTCGCACCCTACTTCTCGGTGGGAACATTATATGCGTCTATAACGTTGTATATCCTAATCTAAGGCAACGTAACATCTCGGATGCAATATTTGACAACATTCCTGGCCTGTCGAACCCTACATCTCGGAGGGAACAGTATATACGTCTATAGCGGTATATATCCTAATCTAAGGCAACCTAACATCTCGGATGCAATATTTGACAACATTCCTGGCCTGTCGAACCCTACATCTCGGAGGGAACAGTATATACGTCTATAACGTTATATATCCTAACCGAAGGCAACCTGACATCTCGGATGTAATATTCTACATCATTCAAGGCGTGTCGGACCCTACTTCTCGGTGGGAACATTATATGAGTCTATAACGTTGTATATCCTAATCCAAGGCAACCTATTATCTCAGACGTAATATTTTACAATATTCCTCGCGTGTCGGTGCATACCTTTCGGTGGGAATATTATATGCGTCCATAACGGTCGATATCGTAATCTAAGGCAATCTAACATCTCGGATGCAATATTTGACAACATTCCTTGCCTGTCGAACCCTACTTCTCGGAGGGAACAGTATGTACGTCTGTAACGTTATATATCCTAACCTAAGGCAACCTAACATCTCGGATGTAATATTCTACAACCTTCCAGGCGAGTCGGACCCTACTTCTCGGTGGTAACATTATATGCGTCTATAACGTTGCATATCCTAATCTAAGGCAAGCTAACATCTCGGATGCAATATTTGACAACATTCCTGGCCTGTCGAACCCTACTGCTCGGAGGGAACAGTATATACGTCTATAGCGGTATATATCCTAATCTAAGGCAACCTAACATCTCGGATGCAATATTTGACAACATTCCTGGCCTGTCGAACCCTACTTCTCGGAGGGAACGGTATGTACGTCTGTAACGTTATATATCCTAACCTAAGGCAACCTAACATCTCGGATGTAATATTCTACAACCTTCCAGGCGTGTCGGACCCTACTTCTCGGTGGTAACATTATATGCGTCTATAATGTTGCATATCCTAATCTAAGGCAACCTAACATCTCGGATGCAATATTTGACAACATTCCTGGCCTGTCGAACCCTACTGCTCGGAGGGAACAGTATATACGTCTATAGCGGTATATATCCTAATCTAAGGCAACCTAACATCTCGGATGCAATATTTGATAACATCCCTGGCGTGTCGAACCCTACTTCTCGGGGGGAACAGTATATACGTCTATAACGTTATATATCCTAACGTAAGGCAACCTAACATCTCGGATGTAATATTTGACAACATTCCTGGCGTGTCGGACCCTACTTCTCGGTGGGAACAGTATATACGTCTGTAACGTCATATATCCTAACCTAAGGCAACCTAGCATCTCGGATATAACATTTGACAACATTCCAGGCATGTCGGTCCCTACGTCTCGGTGGTAACATTATATGCGTCTATAACGTTATATATCCTAACCGAAGGCAACCTGACATCTCGGATGTAATATTCTACATCATTCAAGGCGTGTCGGACCCTACTTCTCGGTGGGAACATTATATGAGTCTATAACGTTGTATATCCTAATCTAAGGCAACCTATTATCTCAGACGTAATATTGTACAATATTCCACGCGTGTCGGTGCATACTTTTCGGTGGGAACAGTATATACGTCTATAACGTCATATATCCTAACCTAAGGCAACCTAACGTCTCGGATGTAACATTTGACAACATTCCAGGCGTGTCGGTCCCTACGTCTCGGTGGTAACATTACATGCGTCTATAACGGTATATTTCCTAATCTAAGGCAACCTAACATCTCGGATGCAATATTTGACAACATTCCTGGCCTGTCGAACCCTACTGCTCGGAGGGAACAGTATATACGTCTATAACGTCATATATCCTAACCTAAGGCAACCTAACATCTCGGATGTAACATTTGACAACATTCCAGGCATGTCGGTCCCTACGTCTCGGTGGTAACATTATATGCGTCTATAACGTTATATATCCTTATCTAATGCAACCTAACATCTCGGATGCAATATTTGACAACATTCCTGGCCTGTCGAACCCTACTTCTCGGAGGGAACAGTATATACGTATATAACGTTATATATCCTAACCTAAGGCAACCTGACATCTCGGATATATTATTCTACAACATTCCAGGCGTGTCGCACCCTACTTCTCGGGGGGAACAGTATATACGTCTATAACGTTATATATCCTAACGTAAGGCAACCTAACATCTCGGATGTAATATTTGACAACATTCCTGGCGTGTCGGACCCTACTTCTCGGTGGGAACAGTATATACGTCTGTAACGTCATATATCCTAACCTAAGGCAACCTAGCATCTCGGATATAACATTTGACAACATTCCAGGCATGTCGGTCCCTACGTCTCGGTGGTAACATTATATGCGTCTATAACGTTATATATCCTAACCGAAGGCAACCTGACATCTCGGATGTAATATTCTACATCATTCAAGGCGTGTCGGACCCTACTTCTCGGTGGGAACATTATATGAGTCTATAACGTTGTATATCCTAATCTAAGGCAACCTATTATCTCAGACGTAATATTGTACAATATTCCACGCGTGTCGGTGCATACTTTTCGGTGGGAACAGTATATACGTCTATAACGTCATATATCCTAACCTAAGGCAACCTAACGTCTCGGATGTAACATTTGACAACATTCCAGGCGTGTCGGTCCCTACGTCTCGGTGGTAACATTACATGCGTCTATAACGGTATATTTCCTAATCTAAGGCAACCTAACATCTCGGATGCAATATTTGACAACATTCCTGGCCTGTCGAACCCTACTGCTCGGAGGGAACAGTATATACGTCTATAACGTCATATATCCTAACCTAAGGCAACCTAACATCTCGGATGTAACATTTGACAACATTCCAGGCATGTCGGTCCCTACGTCTCGGTGGTAACATTATATGCGTCTATAACGTTATATATCCTTATCTAATGCAACCTAACATCTCGGATGCAATATTTGACAACATTCCTGGCCTGTCGAACCCTACTTCTCGGAGGGAACAGTATATACGTATATAACGTTATATATCCTAACCTAAGGCAACCTGACATCTCGGATATATTATTCTACAACATTCCAGGCGTGTCGCACCCTACTTCTCGGTGGGAACATTATATGCGTCTATAACGTTGTATATCCTAATCTAAGGCAACGTAACATCTCGGATGCAATATTTGACAACATTCCTGGCCTGTCGAACCCTACATCTCGGAGGGAACAGTATATACGTCTATAGCGGTATATATCCTAATCTAAGGCAACCTAACATCTCGGATGCAATATTTGACAACATTCCTGGCCTGTCGAACCCTACATCTCGGAGGGAACAGTATATACGTCTATAACGTTATATATCCTAACCGAAGGCAACCTGACATCTCGGATGTAATATTCTACATCATTCAAGGCGTGTCGGACCCTACTTCTCGGTGGGAACATTATATGAGTCTATAACGTTGTATATCCTAATCTAAGGCAACCTATTATCTCAGACGTAATATTGTACAATATTCCACGCGTGTCGGTGCATACTTTTCGGTGGGAATATTATATGCGTCCATAACGGTCGATATCGTAATCTAAGGCAATCTAACATCTCGGATGCAATATTTGACAACATTCCTTACCTGTCGAACCCTACTTCTCGGAGGGAACAGTATGTACGTCTGTAACGTTATATATCCTAACCTAAGGCAACCTAACATCTCGGATGTAATATTCTACAACCTTCCAGGCGTGTCGGACCCTACTTCCCGGTGGTAACATTATATGCGTCTATAACGTTGCATATCCTAATCTAAGGCAACCTAACATCTCGGATGCAAAATTTGACAACATTCCTGGCCTGTCGAACCCTACTGCTCGGAGGGAACAGTATATACGTCTATAACGGTATATATCCTAATCTAAGGCAACCTAACATCTCGGATGAAATATGTGACAACATTCCTGGCCTGTCGAACCCTACATCTCGGGGGGAACAGTATTTACGCCTGTAACGTCATATATCCTAACCTAAGACAACCTAACTTCTCGGATGTAACATTTGACAACATTCCAGGCGTGTCGGTCCCTACGTCTCGGTGGTAATATTACATGCGTCTATAACGTTATATATCCTAACCTAAGGCAACCTAACATCTCGGATGCAATATTTGACAACATTCCTGGCCTGTCGAACCCTACTTCTCGGAGGGAACAGCATATGCCTCTATAACGTCATATATCCTAGCCTAAGGCAACCTAACTTCATCGGATGTAACATTTGACAACATTCCAGGCGTGTCGGTCCCTACGTCTCGGTGGTAACATTACATGCGTCTATAACGGTATATATCCTAATCTTAGGCAACCTGACATCTCGGATGTAACATTTTACCACATTCCAGGCGTGTCGGTCCCTACGTCTCGGTGGTAACATTACATGCGTCTATAACGTTATATATCCTAACCTAAGGCCAACTAACATCTGGTATGTAATATTTGACAACATTCCTCGCGTGTCGAACCCTACTTCTCGGTGGTAACATTATATGCGTCTATAACGTTATATATCCTTATCTAAGGCAACCTAACATCTCGGATGCAATATTTCACAACATTCCTAGCCTGTCGAACCCTACGTCTCGGTGGTAACATTACATGCGTCTATAACGGTATATTTCCTAATCTAAGGCAACCTAACATCTCGGATGCAATATTTGACAACATTCCTGGCCTGTCGAACCCTACTTCTCGGAGGGAATAGTATATACGTCTATAACGTCATATATCCTAACCTAAGGCAACCTAACATCTCGGATGTAACATTTGACAACATTCCAGGCATGTCGGTCCCTACGTCTCGGTGGTAACATTATATGCGTCTATAACGTTATATATCCCTATCTAAGGCAACCTAACATCTCGGATGCAATATTTGACAACATTCCTGGCCTGTCGAACCCTACTGCTCGGAGGGAACAGTATATACGTCTATAGCGGTATATATCCTAATCTAAGGCAACCTAACATCTCGGATGCAATATTTGATAACATTCCTGGCGTGTCGAACCCTACTTCTCGGTGGTAACATTACATGCGTCTATAACGTTATATATCCTAACCTAAGGCAACCTAACATCTCGGATGCAATATTTGACAACATTCCTGGCCTGTCGAACCCTACTTCTCGGAGGGAACAGCATATACATCTATAACGTCATATATCCTAGCCTAAGGCAACCTAACATCTCGGATGTAACATTTGACAACATTCCAGGCATGTCGGTCCCTACGTCTCGGTGGTAACATTATATGCGTCTATAACGTCATATATCCTTATCTAAGGCAACCTAACATCTCGGATGCAATATTTGACAAGATTCCTGGCCTGTCGAACCCTACTTCTCGGAGGGAACAGTATATACGTCTATAACGTTATATATCCTAACCGAAGGCAACCTGACATCTCGGATGTAATATTCTACATCATTCAAGGCGTGTCGGACCCTACTTCTCGGTGGGAACATTATATGAGTCTATAACGTTGTATATCCTAATCTAAGGCAACTTATTATCTCAGACGTAATATTTTACAATATTCCTCGCGTGTCGGTGCATACTTTTCGGTGGGAATATTATATGCGTCCATAACGGTCGATATCGTAATCTAAGGCAATCTAACATCTCGGATGCAATATTTGACAACATTCCTTGCCTGTCGAACCCTACTTCTCGGAGGGAACAGTATGTACGTCTGTAACGTTATATATCCTAACCTAAGGCAACCTAACATCTCGGATGTAATATTCTACAACCTTCCAGGCGAGTCGGACACTACTTCTCGGTGGTAACATTATATGCGTCTATAACGTTGCATATCCTAATCTAAGGCAACCTAACATCTCGGATGCAATATTTGACAACATTCCTGGCCTGTCGAACCCTACTGCTCGGAGGGAACAGTATATACGTCTATAGCGGTATATATCCTAATCTAAGGCAACCTAACATCTCGGATGCAATATTTGACAACATTCCTGGCCTGTCGAACCCTACTTCTCGGAGGGAACAGTATATACGTCTATAACGTTATATATCCTAACCGAAGGCAACCTGACATCTCGGATGTAATATTCTACATCATTCAAGGCGTGTCGGACCCTACTTCTCGGTGGGAACATTATATGAGTCTATAACGTTGTATATCCTAATCCAAGGCAACCTATTATCTCAGACGTAATATTTTACAATATTCCTCGCGTGTCGGTGCATACCTTTCGGTGGGAATATTATATGCGTCCATAACGGTCGATATCGTAATCTAAGGCAATCTAACATCTCGGATGCAATATTTGACAACATTCCTTGCCTGTCGAACCCTACTTCTCGGAGGGAACAGTATGTACGTCTGTAACGTTATATATCCTAACCTAAGGCAACCTAACATCTCGGATGTAATATTCTACAACCTTCCAGGCGAGTCGGACCCTACTTCTCGGTGGTAACATTATATGCGTCTATAACGTTGCATATCCTAATCTAAGGCAAGCTAACATCTCGGATGCAATATTTGACAACATTCCTGGCCTGTCGAACCCTACTGCTCGGAGGGAACAGTATATACGTCTATAGCGGTATATATCCTAATCTAAGGCAACCTAACATCTCGGATGCAATATTTGACAACATTCCTGGCCTGTCGAACCCTACTTCTCGGAGGGAACGGTATGTACGTCTGTAACGTTATATATCCTAACCTAAGGCAACCTAACATCTCGGATGTAATATTCTACAACCTTCCAGGCGTGTCGGACCCTACTTCTCGGTGGTAACATTATATGCGTCTATAATGTTGCATATCCTAATCTAAGGCAACCTAACATCTCGGATGCAATATTTGACAACATTCCTGGCCTGTCGAACCCTACTGCTCGGAGGGAACAGTATATACGTCTATAGCGGTATATATCCTAATCTAAGGCAACCTAACATCTCGGATGCAATATTTGATAACATCCCTGGCGTGTCGAACCCTACTTCTCGGGGGGAACAGTATATACGTCTATAACGTTATATATCCTAACGTAAGGCAACCTAACATCTCGGATGTAATATTTGACAACATTCCTGGCGTGTCGGACCCTACTTCTCGGTGGGAACAGTATATACGTCTGTAACGTCATATATCCTAACCTAAGGCAACCTAGCATCTCGGATATAACATTTGACAACATTCCAGGCATGTCGGTCCCTACGTCTCGGTGGTAACATTATATGCGTCTATAACGTTATATATCCTAACCGAAGGCAACCTGACATCTCGGATGTAATATTCTACATCATTCAAGGCGTGTCGGACCCTACTTCTCGGTGGGAACATTATATGAGTCTATAACGTTGTATATCCTAATCTAAGGCAACCTATTATCTCAGACGTAATATTGTACAATATTCCACGCGTGTCGGTGCATACTTTTCGGTGGGAACAGTATATACGTCTATAACGTCATATATCCTAACCTAAGGCAACCTAACGTCTCGGATGTAACATTTGACAACATTCCAGGCGTGTCGGTCCCTACGTCTCGGTGGTAACATTACATGCGTCTATAACGGTATATTTCCTAATCTAAGGCAACCTAACATCTCGGATGCAATATTTGACAACATTCCTGGCCTGTCGAACCCTACTGCTCGGAGGGAACAGTATATACGTCTATAACGTCATATATCCTAACCTAAGGCAACCTAACATCTCGGATGTAACATTTGACAACATTCCAGGCATGTCGGTCCCTACGTCTCGGTGGTAACATTATATGCGTCTATAACGTTATATATCCTTATCTAATGCAACCTAACATCTCGGATGCAATATTTGACAACATTCCTGGCCTGTCGAACCCTACTGCTCGGAGGGAACAGTATATACGTCTATAGCGGTATATATCCTAATCTAAGGCAACCTAACATCTCGGATGCAATATTTGATAACATCCCTGGCGTGTCGAACCCTACTTCTCGGTGGGAACAGTATATACGTCTATAACGTTATATATCCTTATCTAATGCAACCTAACATCTCGGATGCAATATTTGACAACATTCCTGGCCTGTCGAACCCTACTTCTCGGAGGGAACAGTATATACGTCTATAACGTTATATATCCTAACCCAAGGCAACCTGACATCTCGGATGTAATATTCTACATCATTCCAGGCGCGTCGGACCCTACTTCTCGTTCGGAACATTATATGAGTCTATAACGTTGTATATCGTAATCTAAGGCAACCTATTATCTCAGACGTAATATTTTACAATATTCCTGGCGTGTCGGTGCATACTTTTCGGTGGGAATATTATATGCGTCCATAACGGTCGATATCGTAATCTAAGGCAATCTAACATCTCGGATGCAATATTTGACAACATTCCTGGCCTGTCGAATCCTACATCTCGGAGGGAACAGTATATACGTCTATAGCGGTATATATCCTAACCTAAGGCCACCTAACATCTGGTATGTAATATTTGACAACATTCCTGGCGTGTCGAACCCTACTTCTCGGTGGGAACAGTATATACGTCTATAACGTTATATATCCTAACGTAAGGCAACCTAACATCTCGGATGTAATATTTGACAACATTCCTGGCGTGTCGGACCCTACTTCTCGGTGGGAACAGTATATACGTCTGTAACGTCATATATCTTAACCTAAGGCAACCTAGCATCTCGGATATAACATTTGACAACATTCCCGGCGTGTTGGAACCCTACGTCTCGGTGGTAACGTTACATGCGTCTATAACGTTATATATCCTAACCTAAGGCAACCTAACATCTCGGATGCAATATTTGACAACATTCCTGGCCTGTCGAACCCTACTGCTCGGAGGGAACAGTATATACGTCTATAGCGGTATATATCCTAATCTAAGGCAACCTAATATCTCGGATGCAATATTTGATAACATTCCTGGCGTGTCGAACCCTACTTCTCGGTGGGAACAGTATATACGTCTATAACGTTATATATGCTAACCTAAGGCAACCTAACATCTCGGATGCAATATTTGACAACATTCCTGGCCTGTCGAACCCTACTTCTCGGTGGGAACAGTATATACGTCTATAACGTTATATATCCTAACCTAAGGCAACCTAACATCTCGGATATAACATTTGACAACATTCCAGGCGTGTTGGAACCCTACGTCTCGCTGGTAACATTACGTGCGTCTATAACGTTATATATGCTAACCTAAGGCAACCTAATATCTCGGATGCAATATTTGACAACATTCCTGGCCTGTCGAACCCTACTTCTCGGAGGGAACAGTATATACGTCTATAACGTTATATATCCTAACCTAAGGCAACCTAACATCTCGGATGAAATATGTGACAACATTCCTGGCCTGTCGAAACCTACGTCTCGCTGGTAACATTACGTGCGTCTATAACGTCATATATCCCAACCTAAGACAACCAAACATCTCGGATGTAACATTTGACAACATTCCAGGCGTGTCGGTCCCTACGTCTCGGTGGTAACATTACATGCGTCTATAACGTTATATATCCTAACCTAAAGCAACCTAACATCTCGGATGCAATATTTGACAACATTCCTGGCCTGTCGAACCCTACTTCTCGGAGGGAACAGCATATACATCTATAACGTCATATATCCTAGCCTATGGCAACCTAACATCTCGGATGTAATATTTGACAACATTCCAGGCGTGTCGGTCCCTACGTCTCGGTGGTAACATTACATGCGTCTATAACGTTATTTATCCTAACCTAAGGCCAACTAACATCTCGTATGTAATATTTGACAACATTCCTGGCGTGTCGAACCCTACTTCTCGGTGGGAACAGCATATACGTCTATAACGTCATATATCCTAACCTAAGGCAACCTAACATCTCGGATGTAACATTTGACAACATTCCAGGCATGTCGGTCCCTACGTCTCGGTGGTAACATTATATGCGTCTATAACGTTATATATCCTTATCTAATGCAACATAACATCTCGGATGCAATATTTGACAACATTCCTGGCCTGTCGAACCCTACTTCTCGGAGGGAACAGTATATACGTCTATAACGTTATATATCCTAACCTAAGGCAACCTAACATCTCGGATGAAATATGTGACAACATTCCTGGCCTGTCGATCCCTACGTCTCGCTGGTAATATTACGTGCGTCTATAACGTCATATATCCTAACCTAAGACAACCAAACAT
This sequence comes from Xylocopa violacea, assembly GCA_963969225.1. NCBI lineage: Eukaryota > Metazoa > Arthropoda > Insecta > Hymenoptera > Apidae > Xylocopa > Xylocopa violacea. The sequence continues at coordinate 22,910,706 of CAXAJV010000002.1, read as the reverse complement.
CTCGGATGTAACATTTGACAACATTCCAGGCGTGTCGGTCCCTACGTCTCGCTGGTAACATTACATGCGTCTATAACGTTATATATCCTAACCTAAGGCAACCTAACATCTCGGATGCAATATTTGACAACATTCCTGGCCTGTCGAACCCTACTACTCGGAGGGAACAGCATATACATCTATAACGTCATATATCCTAGCCTAAGGCAACCTAACATCTCGGATGTAACATTTGACAACATTCCAGGCGTGTCGGTCCCTACGTCTCGGTGGTAACATTACATGCGTCTATAACGTTATATATTCTAACCTAAGGCCAACTAACATCTCGTATGTAATATTTGACAACATTCCTGGCGTGTCGAATCCTACTTCTCGGTGGGAACAGTATATACGTCTATAACGTTATATATCCTAACCTAAGGCAACCTAACATCTCGGATATAACATTTGACAACATTCCAGGCGTGTTGGAACCCTACGTCTCGCTGGTAACATTACGTGCGTCTATAACGTTATATATGCTAACCTAAGGCAACCTAATATCTCGGATGCAATATTTGACAACATTCCTGGCCTGTCGAACCCTACTTCTCGGAGGGAACAGTATATACTTCTATAACGTCATAAATCCTAACCTAAGGCAACCTAACATTTCGGATGTAACATTTGACAACATTCCAGGCGTGTCGGTCCCTACGTCTCGGTGGTAACGTTACATGCGTCTATAACGTTATATATCCTAACCTAAGGCAACCTAACATCTCGGATGCAATATTTGACAACATTCCTGGCCTGTCGAGCAATACTTCTCGGGGGGAACAGTATATACGTCTATAACGTTATATATCCTAACCTAAGGCAACCTAACATCTCGGATATAACATTTGACAACATTCCAGGCGTGTTGGAACCCTACGTCTCGCTGGTAACATTACGTGCGTCTATAACGTTATATATGCTAACCTAAGGCAACCTAATATCTCAGATGCAATATTTGACAACATTCCTGGCCTGTCGAACCCTACTGCTCGGAGGGAACAGTATATACGTCTATAGCGGTATATATCCTAATCTAAGGCAACCTAATATCTCGGATGCAATATTTGATAACATTCCTGGCGTGTCGAACCCTACTTCTCGGTGGGAACAGTATATACGTCTATAACGTTATATATCCTAACGTAAGGCAACCTAACATCTCGGATGTAATATTTCACAACATTCCTGGCGTGTCGGACCCTACTTCACGGTGGGAACAGTATATACGTCTGTAACGTCATATATCCTAACCTAAGGCAACCTAGCATCTCGGATATAACATTTGACAACATTCCCGGCGTGTTGGAACCCTACGTCTCGGTGGTAACGTTACATGCGTCTATAACGTTATATATCCTAACCTAAGGCAACCTAACATCTCGGATGCAATATTTGACTACATTCCTGGCCTGTCGAACCCTACTGCTCGGAGGGAACAGTATATACGTCTATAGCGGTATATATCCTAATCTAAGGCAACCTAATATCTCGGATGCAATATTTGATAACATTCCTGGCGTGTCGAACCCTACTTCTCGGTGGGAACAGTATATACGTCTATAACGTTATATATCCTAACCTAAGGCAACCTAACATCTCGGATATAACATTTGACAACATTCCAGGCGTGTTGGAACCCTACGTCTCGCTGGTAACATTACGTGCGTCTATAACGTTATATATGCTAACCTAAGGCAACCTAATATCTCGGATGCAATATTTGACAACATTCCTGGCCTGTCGAACCCTACTTCTCGGAGGGAACAGTATATACGTCTATAACGTCATAAATCCTAACCTAAGGCAACCTAACATTTCGGATGTAACATTTGACAACATTCCAGGCGTGTCGGTCCCTACGTCTCGGTGGTAACGTTACATGCGTCTATAACGTTATATATCCTAACCTAAGGCAACCTAACATCTCGGATGCAATATTTGACAACATTCCTGGCCTGTCGAACAATACTTCTCGGGGGGAACAGTATATACGTCTATAACGTTATATATCCTAACCTAAGGCAACCTAACATCTCGGATATAACATTTGACAACATTCCAGGCGTGTTGGAAACCTACGTCTCGCTGGTAACATTGCGTGCGTCTATAACGTTATATATGCTAACCTAAGGCATCCTAATATCTCGGATGCAATATTTGACAACATTCCTGGCCTGTCGAACCCTACTGCTCGGAGGGAACAGTATATACGTCTATAGCGGTATATATCCTAATCTAAGGCAACCTAATATCTCGGATGCAATATTTGATAACATTCCTGGCGTGTCGAACCCTACTTCTCGGTGGGAACAGTATATACGTCTATAACGTTATATATCCTAACGTAAGGCAACCTAACATCTCGGATGTAATATTTCACAACATTCCTGGCGTGTCGGACCCTACTTCTCGGTGGGAACAGTATATACGTCTGTAACGTCATATATCCTAACCTAAGGCAACCTAGCATCTCGGATATAACATTTGACAACATTCCCGGCGTGTTGGAACCCTACGTCTCGGTGGTAATATTACGTGCGTCTATAACGTTATATATGCTAACCTAAGGCAACCTAACATCTCGGATGCAATATTTGACAACATTCCTGGCCTGTCGAACCCTACTTCTCGGAGGGAACAGTATATACGTCTATAACGTTATATATCCTAACCTAAGGTAACCTAACATCTCGGATGAAATATGTGACAACATTCCTGGCCTGTCGAAACCTACGTCTCGCTGGTCACATTACGTGCGTCTATAACGTCATATATCCTAACCTAAGACAACCAAACATCTCGGATGTAACATTTGACAACATTCCAGGCGTGTCGGTCCCTACGTCTCGGTGGTAACATTACATGCGTCTATAACGTTATATATCCTAACCTAAGGCCAACTAGCATCTCGTATGTAATATTTGACAACATTCCTGGCGTGTCGAACCCTGCTTCTCGGTGGGAACAGCATATACGTCTATAACGTCATATATCCTAACCTAAGGCAACCTAACATCTCGGATGTAACATTTGACAACATTCCAGGCATGTCGGTCCCTACGTCTCGGTGGTAACATTATATGCGTCTATAACGTTATATATCCTTATCTAATGCAACCTAACATCTCGGATGCAATATTTGACAACATTCCTGGCCTGTCGAACCCTACTTCTCGGAGGGAACAGTATATACGTCTATAACGTTATATATCCTAACGTAAGGCAACCTAACATCTCGGATGTAATATTGGACAACATTCCTGGCGTGTCGGACCCTACTTCTCGGTGGGAACACTATATACGTCTGTAACGTCATATATCCTAACCTAAGGCAACCTAGCATCTCGGATATAACATTTGACAACATTCCCGGCGTGTTGGAACCCTACGTCTCGGTGGTATCATTACGTGCGTCTATAACGTTATATATGCTAACCTAAGGCAACCTAACATCTCGGATGCAATATTTGACAACATTCCTGGCCTGTCGAACCCTACTTCTCGGACGGAACAGCATATACGTCTATAACGTCATATATCCAAACCTAAGGCAACCTAACATCTCGGATGTAACATTTGACAACATTCCAGGCATGTCGGTCCCTACGTCTCGGTGGTAACATTATATGCGTCTATAACGTTATATATCCTTATCTAATGCAACATAACATCTCGGATGCAATATTTGACAACATTCCTGGCCTGTCGAACCCTACTTCTCGGAGGGAACAGTATATACGTCTATAACGTTATATATCCTAACCTAAGGCAACCTAACATCTCGGATGAAATATGTGACAACATTCCTGGCCTGTCGATCCCTACGTCTCGCTGGTAACATTACGTGCGTCTATAACATCATATATCCTAACCTAAGACAACCAAACATCTCGGATGTAACATTTGACAACATTCCAGGCGTGTCGGTCCCTACGTCTCGGTGGTAACATTACATGCGTCTATAACGTTATATATCCTAACCTATGGCAACCTAACATCTCGGATGCAATATTTGACAACATTCCTGGCCTGTCGAACCCTACTACTCGGAGGGAACAGCCTATACATCTATAACGTCATATATCCTAGCCTAAGGCAACCTAACATCTCGGATGTAACATTTGACAACATTCCAGGCGTGTCGGTCCCTACGTCTCGGTGGTAACATTACATGCGTCTATAACGTTATATATTCTAACCTAAGGCCAACTAACATCTCGTATGTAATATTTGACAACATTCCTGGCGTGTCGAACCCTACTTCTCGGTGGGAACAGTATATACGTCTATAACGTTATATATCCTAACTTAAGGCAACCTAACATCTCGGATATAACATTTGACAACATTCCAGGCGTGTTGGAACCCTACGTCTCGCTGGTAACATTACGTGCGTCTATAACGTTATATATGCTAACCTAAGGCAACCTAATATCTCGGATGCAATATTTGACAACATTCCTGGCCTGTCGAACCCTACTTCTCGGAGGGAACAGTATATACGTCTATAACGTCATAAATCCTAACCTAAGGCAACCTAACATTTCGGATGTAACATTTGACAACATTCCTGGCGTGTCGGTCCCTACGTCTCGGTGGTAACGTTACATGCGTCTATAACGTTATATATCCTAACCTAAGGCAACCTAACATCTCGGATGCAATATTTCACAACATTCCTGGCCTGTCGAACAATACTTCTCGGAGGGAACAGTATATACGTCTATAACGTTATATATCCTAACCTAAGGCAACCTAACACCTCGGATATAACATTTGACAACATTCCAGGCGTGTTGGAACCCTACGTCTCGCTGGTAACATTACGTGCGTCTATAACGTTATATATGCTAACCTAAGGCAACCTAATATCTCGGATGCAATATTTGACAACATTCCTGGCCTGTCGAACCCTACTTCTCGGAGGGAACAGTATATACGTCTATAACGTGATAAATCCTAACCTAAGGCAACCTAACATTTCGGATGTAACATTTGACAACATTCCAGGCGTGTCGGTCCCTACGTCTCGGTGGTAACGTTACATGCGTCTATAACGTTATATATCCTAACCTAAGGCAACCTAACATCTCGGATGCAATATTTGACAACATTCCTGGCCTGTCGAACAATACTTCTCGGGGGGAACAGTATATACGTCTATAACGTTATATATCCTAACCTAAGGCAACCTAACATCTCGGATGAAATATGTGACAACATTCCTGGCCTGTCGATCCCTACGTCTCGCTGGTAACATTACGTGCGTCTATAACGTCATATATCCTAACCTAAGACAACCAAACATCTCGGATGTAACATTTGACAACATTCCAGGCGTGTCGGTCCCTACGTCTCGGTGGTAACATTACATGCGTCTATAACGTTATATATCCTAACCTAAGGCAACCTAACATCTCGGATGCAATATTTGACAACATTCCTGGCCTGTCGAACCCTACTACTCGGAGGGAACAGTATATACGTCTATAACGTTATATATCCTAACCTAAGGCAACCTAACATCTCGGATATAACATTTGACAACATTCCAGGCGTGTTGGAACCCTACGTCTCGCTGGTAACATTACGTGCGTCTATAACGTTATATATGCTAACCTAAGGCAACCTAATATCTCGGATGCAATATTTGACAACATTCCTGGCCTGTCGAACCCTACTTCTCGGAGGGAACAGTATATACGTCTATAACGTCATAAATCCTAACCTAAGGCAACCTAACATTTCGGATGTAACATTTGACAACATTCCAGGCGTGTCGGTCCCTACGTCTCGGTGGTAACGTTACATGCGTCTATAACGTTATATATCCTAACCTAAGGCAACCTAACATCTCGGATGCAATATTTGACAACATTCCTGGCCTGTCGAACAATACTTCTCGGGGGGAACAGTATATACGTCTATAACGTTATATATCCTAACCTAAGGCAACCTAACATCTCGGATATAACATTTGACAACATTCCAGGCGTGTTGGAACCCTACGTCTCGCTGGTAACATTGCGTGCGTCTATAACGTTATATATGCTAACCTAAGGCATCCTAATATCTCGGATGCAATATTTGACAACATTCCTGGCCTGTCGAACCCTACTGCTCGGAGGGAACAGTATATACGTCTATAGCGGTATATATCCTAATCTAAGGCAACCTAATATCTCGGATGCAATATTTGATAACATTCCTGGCGTGTCGAACCCTACTTCTCGGTGGGAACAGTATATACGTCTATAACGTTATATATCCTAACGTAAGGCAACCTAACATCTCGGATGTAATATTTCACAACATTCCTGGCGTGTCGGACCCTATTTCTCGGTGGGAACAGTATATACGTCTGTAACGTCATATATCCTAACCTAAGGCAACCTAGCATCTCGGATATAACATTTGACAACATTCCCGGCGTGTTGGAACCCTACGTCTCGGTGGTAATATTACGTGCGTCTATAACGTTATATATGCTAACCTAAGGCAACCTAACATCTCGGATGCAATATTTGACAACATTCCTGGCCTGTCGAACCCTACTTCTCGGAGGGAACAGTATATACGTCTATAACGTTATATATCCTAACCTAAGGTAACCTAACATCTCGGATGAAATATGTGACAACATTCCTGGCCTGTCGAAACCTACGTCTCGCTGGTAACATTACGTGCGTCTATAACGTCATATATCCTAACCTAAGACAACCAAACATCTCGGATGTAACATTTGACAACATTCCAGGCGTGTCGGTCCCTACGTCTCGGTGGTAACATTACATGCGTCTATAACGTTATATATCCTAACCTAAGGCAACCTAACATCTCGGATGCAATATTTGACAACATTCCTGGCCTGTCGAACCCTACTTCTCGGAGGGAACAGCATATACATCTATAACGTCATATATCCTAGCCTAAGGCAACCTAACATCTCGGATGTAACATTTGACAACATTCCAGGCGTGTCGGTCCCTACGTCTCGGTGGTAACATTACATGCGTCTATAACGTTATATATCCTAACCTAAGGCCAACTAGCATCTCGTATGTAATATTTGACAACATTCCTGGCGTGTCGAACCCTACTTCTCGGTGGGAACAGCATATACGTCTATAACGTCATATATCCTAACCTAAGGCAACCTAATATCTCGGATGCAATATTTGATAACATTCCTGGCGTGTCGAACCCTACTTCTCGGTGGGAACAGTATATACGTCTATAACGTTATATATCCTAACGTAAGGCAACCTAACATCTCGGATGTAATATTTCACAACATTCCTGGCGTGTCGGACCCTACTTCACGGTGGGAACAGTATATACGTCTGTAACGTCATATATCCTAACCTAAGGCAACCTAGCATCTCGGATATAACATTTGACAACATTCCCGGCGTGTTGGAACCCTACGTCTCGGTGGTAACGTTACATGCGTCTATAACGTTATATATCCTAACCTAAGGCAACCTAACATCTCGGATGCAATATTTGACAACATTCCTGGCCTGTCGAACCCTACTGCTCGGAGGGAACAGTATATACGTCTATAGCGGTATATATCCTAATCTAAGGCAACCTAATATCTCGGATGCAATATTTGATAACATTCCTGGCGTGTCGAACCCTACTTCTCGGTGGGAACAGTATATACGTCTATAACGTTATATATCCTAACCTAAGGCAACCTAACATCTCGGATATAACATTTGACAACATTCCAGGCGTGTTGGAACCCTACGTCACGCTGGTAACATTACGTGCGTCTATAACGTTATATATGCTAACCTAAGGCAACCTAATATCTCGGATGCAATATTTGACAACATTCCTGGCCTGTCGAACCCTACTTCTCGGAGGGAACAGTATATACGTCTATAACGTCATAAATCCTAACCTAAGGCAACCTAACATTTCGGATGTAACATTTGACAACATTCCAGGCGTGTCGGTCCCTACGTCTCGGTGGTAACGTTACATGCGTCTATAACGTTATATATCCTAACCTAAGGCAACCTAACATCTCGGATGCAATATTTGACAACATTCCTGGCCTGTCGAACCCTACTGCTCGGAGGGAACAGTATATACGTCTATAGCGGTATATATCCTAATCTAAGGCAACCTAATATCTCGGATGCAATATTTGATAACATTCCTGGCGTGTCGAACCCTACTTCTCGGTGGGAACAGTATATACGTCTATAACGTTATATATCCTAACCTAAGGCAACCTAACATCTCGGATATAACATTTGACAACATTCCAGGCGTGTTGGAACCCTACGTCTCGCTGGTAACATTACGTGCGTCTATAACGTTATATATGCTAACCTAAGGCAACCTAATATCTCGGATGCAATATTTGACAACATTCCTGGCCTGTCGAACCCTACTTCTCGGAGGGAACAGTATATACGTCTATAACGTCATAAATCCTAACCTAAGGCAACCTAACATTTCGGATGTAACATTTGACAACATTCCAGGCGTGTCGGTCCCTACGTCTCGGTGGTAACGTTACATGCGTCTATAACGTTATATATCCTAACCTAAGGCAACCTAACATCTCGGATGCAATATTTGACAACATTCCTGGCCTGTCGAACAATACTTCTCGGGGGGAACAGTATATACGTCTATAACGTTATATATCCTAACCTAAGGCAACCTAACATCTCGGATATAACATTTGACAACATTCCAGGCGCGTTGGAACCCTACGTCTCGCTGGTAACATTGCGTGCGTCTATAACGTTATATATGCTAACCTAAGGCATCCTAATATCTCGGATGCAATATTTGACAACATTCCTGGCCTGTCGAACCCTACTGCTCGGAGGGAACAGTATATACGTCTATAGCGGTATATATCCTAATCTAAGGCAACCTAATATCTCGGATGCAATATTTGATAACATTCCTGGCGTGTCGAACCCTACTTCTCGGTGGGAACAGTATATACGTCTATAACGTTATATATCCTAACGTAAGGCAACCTAACATCTCGGATGTAATATTTCACAACATTCCTGGCGTGTCGGACCCTACTTCTCGGTGGGAACAGTATATACGTCTGTAACGTCATATATCCTAACCTAAGGCAACCTAGCATCTCGGATATAACATTTGACAACATTCCCGGCGTGTTGGAACCCTACGTCTCGGTGGTAATATTACGTGCGTCTATAACGTTATATATGCTAACCTAAGGCAACCTAACATCTCGGATGCAATATTTGACAACATTCCTGGCCTGTCGAACCCTACTTCTCGGAGGGAACAGTATATACGTCTATAACGTTATATATCCTAACCTAAGGTAACCTAACATCTCGGATGAAATATGTGACAACATTCCTGGCCTGTCGAAACCTACGTCTCGCTGGTACCATTACGTGCGTCTATAACGTCATATATCCTAACCTAAGACAACCAAACATCTCGGATGTAACATTTGACAACATTCCAGGCGTGTCGGTCCCTACGTCTCGGTGGTAACATTACATGCGTCTATAACGTTATATATCCTAACCTAAGGCAACCTAACATCTCGGATGCAATATTTGACGACATTCCTGGCCTGTCGAACCCTACTTCTCGGAGGGAACAGCATATACATCTATAACGTCATATATCCTAGCCTAAGGCAACCTAACATCTCGGATGTAACATTTGACAACATTCCAGGCGTGTCGGTCCCTACGTCTCGGTGGTAACATTACATGCGTCTATAACGTTATATATCCTAACCTAAGGCCAACTAGCATCTCGTATGTAATATTTGACAACATTCCTGGCGTGTCGAACCCTGCTTCTCGGTGGGAACAGCATATACGTCTATAACGTCATATATCCTAACCTAAGGCAACCTAACATCTCGGATGTAACATTTGACAACATTCCAGGCATGTCGGTCCCTACGTCTCGGTGGTAACATTATATGCGTCTATAACGTTATATATCCTTATCTAATGCAAACTAACATCTCGGATGCAATATTTGACAACATTCCTGGCCTGTCGAACCCTACTTCTCGGAGGGAACAGTATATACGTCTATAACGTTATATATCCTAACGTAAGGCAACCTAACATCTCGGATGTAATATTTGACAACATTCCTGGCGTGTCGGACCCTACTTCTCGGTGGGAACACTATATACGTCTGTAACGTCATATATCCTAACCTAAGGCAACCTAGCATCTCGGATATAACATTTGACAACATTCCCGGCGTGTTGGAACCCTACGTCTCGGTGGTATCATTACGTGCGTCTATAACGTTATATATGCTAACCTAAGGCAACCTAACATCTCGGATGCAATATTTGACAACATTCCTGGCCTGTCGAACCCTACTTCTCGGACGGAACAGCATATACGTCTATAACGTCATATATCCAAACCTAAGGCAACCTAACATCTCGGATGTAACATTTGACAACATTCCAGGCATGTCGGTCCCTACGTCTCGGTGGTAACATTATATGCGTCTATAACGTTATATATCCTTATCTAATGCAACATAACATCTCGGATGCAATATTTGACAACATTCCTGGCCTGTCGAACCCTACTTCTCGGAGGGAACAGTATATACGTCTATAACGTTATATATCCTAACCTAAGGCAACCTAACATCTCGGATGAAATATGTGACAACATTCCTGGCCTGTCGATCCCTACGTCTCGCTGGTAACATTACGTGCGTCTATAACGTCATATATCCTAACCTAAGACAACCAAACATCTCGGATGTAACATTTGACAACATTCCAGGCGTGTCGGTCCCTACGTCTCGGTGGTAACATTACATGCGTCTATAACGTTATATATCCTAACCTAAGGCAACCTAACATCTCGGATGCAATATTTGACAACATTCCTGGCCTGTCGAACCCTACTACTCGGAGGGAACAGCCTATACATCTATAACGTCATATATCCTAGCCTAAGGCAACCTAACATCTCGGGTGTAACATTTGACAACATTCCAGGCGTGTCGGTCCCTACGTCTCGGTGGTAACATTACATGCGTCTATAACGTTATATATTCTAACCTAAGGCCAACTAACATCTCGTATGTAATATTTGACAACATTCCTGGCGTGTCGAACCCTACTTCTCGGTGGGAACAGTATATACGTCTATAACGTTATATATCCTAACTTAAGGCAACCTAACATCTCGGATATAACATTTGACAACATTCCAGGCGTGTTGGAACCCTACGTCTCGCTGGTAACATTACGTGCGTCTATAACGTTATATATGCTAACCTAAGGCAACCTAATATCTCGGATGCAATATTTGACAACATTCCTGGCCTGTCGAACCCTACTTCTCGGAGGGAACAGTATATACGTCTATAACGTCATAAATCCTAACCTAAGGCAACCTAACATTTCGGATGTAACATTTGACAACATTCCAGGCGTGTCGGTCCCTACGTCTCGGTGGTAACGTTACATGCGTCTATAACGTTATATATCCTAACCTAAGGCAACCTAACATCTCGGATGCAATATTTCACAACATTCCTGGCCTGTCGAACAATACTTCTCGGAGGGAACAGTATATACGTCTATAACGTTATATATCCTAACCTAAGGCAACCTAACACCTCGGATATAACATTTGACAACATTCCAGGCGTGTTGGAACCCTACGTCTCGCTGGTAACATTACGTGCGTCTATAACGTTATATATGCTAACCTAAGGCAACCTAATATCTCGGATGCAATATTTGACAACATTCCTGGCCTGTCGAACCCTACTTCTCGGAGGGAACAGTATATACGTCTATAACGTCATAAATCCTAACCTAAGGCAACCTAACATTTCGGATGTAACATTTGACAACATTCCAGGCGTGTCGGTCCCTACGTCTCGGTGGTAACGTTACATGCGTCTATAACGTTATATATCCTAACCTAAGGCAACCTAACATCTCGGATGCAATATTTGACAACATTCCTGGCCTGTCGAACAATACTTCTCGGGGGGAACAGTATATACGTCTATAACGTTATATATCCTAACCTAAGGCAACCTAACATCTCGGATATAACATTTGACAACATTCCAGGCGTGTTGGAACCCTACGTCTCGGTGGTAACATTACATGCGTCTATAACGTTATATATCCTAACCTAAGGCAACCTAACATCTCGGATGCAATATTTGACAACATTCCTGGCCTGTCGAACCCTACTACTCGGAGGGAACAGTATATACGTCTATAACGTTATATATCCTAACTTAAGGCAACCTAACATCTCGGATATAGCATTTGACAACATTCCAGGCGTGTTGGAACCCTACGTCTCGCTGGTAACATTACGTGCGTCTATAACGTTATATATGCTAACCTAAGGCAACCTAATATCTCGGATGCAATATTTGACAACATTCCTGGCCTGTCGAACCCTACTTCTCGGAGGGAACAGTATATACGTCTATAACGTCATAAATCCTAACCTAAGGCAACCTAACATTTCGGATGTAACATTTGACAACATTCCAGGCGTGTCGGTCCCTACGTCTCGGTGGTAACGTTACATGCGTCTATAACGTTATATATCCTAACCTAAGGCAACCTAACATCTCGGATGCAATATTTGACAACATTCCTGGCCTGTCGAACAATACTTCTCGGAGGGAACAGTATATACGTCTATAACGTTATATATCCTAACCTAAGGTAACCTAACATCTCGGATGAAATATGTGACAACATTCCTGGCCTGTCGAAACCTACGTCTCGCTGGTACCATTACGTGCGTCTATAACGTCATATATCCTAACCTAAGACAACCAAACATCTCGGATGTAACATTTGACAACATTCCAGGCGTGTCGGTCCCTACGTCTCGGTGGTAACATTACATGCGTCTATAACGTTATATATCCTAACCTAAGGCAACCTAATATCTCGGATGCAATATTTGACAACATTCCTGGCCTGTCGAACCCTACTTCTCGGAGGGAACAGTATATACGTCTATAACGTCATAAATCCTAACCTAAGGCAACCTAACATTTCGGATGTAACATTTGACAACATTCCAGGCGTGTCGGTCCCTACGTCTCGGTGGTAACGTTACATGCGTCTATAACGTTATATATCCTAACCTAAGGCAACCTAACATCTCGGATGCAATATTTGACAACATTCCTGGCCTGTCGAACAATACTTCTCGGGGGGAACAGTATATACGTCTATAACGTTATATATCCTAACCTAAGGCAACCTAACATCTCGGATATAACATTTGACAACATTCCAGGCGTGTTGGAACCCTACGTCTCGCTGGTAACATTGCGTGCGTCTATAACGTTATATATGCTAACCTAAGGCATCCTAATATCTCGGATGCAATATTTGACAACATTCCTGGCCTGTCGAACCCTACTGCTCGGAGGGAACAGTATATACGTCTATAGCGGTATATATCCTAATCTAAGGCAACCTAATATCTCGGATGCAATATTTGATAACATTCCTGGCGTGTCGAACCCTACTTCTCGGTGGGAACAGTATATACGTCTATAACGTTATATATCCTAACGTAAGGCAACCTAACATCTCGGATGTAATATTTCACAACATTCCTGGCGTGTCGGACCCTATTTCTCGGTGGGAACAGTATATACGTCTGTAACGTCATATATCCTAACCTAAGGCAACCTAGCATCTCGGATATAACATTTGACAACATTCCCGGCGTGTTGGAACCCTACGTCTCGGTGGTAATATTACGTGCGTCTATAACGTTATATATGCTAACCTAAGGCAACCTAACATCTCGGATGCAATATTTGACAACATTCCTGGCCTGTCGAACCCTACTTCTCGGAGGGAACAGTATATACGTCTATAACGTTATATATCCTAACCTAAGGTAACCTAACATCTCGGATGAAATATGTGACAACATTCCTGGCCTGTCGAAACCTACGTCTCGCTGGTAACATGACGTGCGTCTATAACGTCATATATCCTAACCTAAGACAACCAAACATCTCGGATGTAACATTTGACAACATTCCAGGCGTGTCGGTCCCTACGTCTCGGTGGTAACATTACATGCGTCTATAACGTTATATATCCTAACCTAAGGCAACCTAACATCTCGGATGCAATATTTGACAACATTCCTGGCCTGTCGAACCCTACTTCTCGGAGGGAACAGCATATACATCTATAACGTCATATATCCTAGCCTAAGGCAACCTAACATCTCGGATGTAACATTTGACAACATTCCAGGCGTGTCGGTCCCTACGTCTCGGTGGTAACATTACATGCGTCTATAACGTTATATATCCTAACCTAAGGCCAACTAGCATCTCGTATGTAATATTTGACAACATTCCTGGCGTGTCGAACCCTACTTCTCGGTGGGAACAGCATATACGTCTATAACGTCATATATCCTAACCTAAGGCAACCTAACATCTCGGATGTATCATTTGACAACATTCCAGGCATGTCGGTCCCTACGTCTCGGTGGTAACATTATATGCGTCTATAACGTTATATATCCTTATCTAATGCAACCTAACATCTCGGATGCAATATTTGACAACATTCCTGGCCTGTCGAACCCTACTTCTCGGAGGGAACAGTATATACGTCTATAACGTTATATATCCTAACGTAAGGCAACCTAACATCTCGGATGTAATATTTGACAACATTCCTGGCGTGTCGGAACCTACTTCTCGGTGGGAACACTATATACGTCTGTAACGTCATATATCCTAACCTAAGGCAACCTAGCATCTCGGATATAACATTTGACAACATTCCCGGCGTGTTGGAACCCTACGTCTCGGTGGTATCATTACGTGCGTCTATAACGTTATATATGCTAACCTAAGGCAACCTAACATCTCGGATGCAATATTTGACAACATTCCTGGCCTGTCGAACCCTACTTCTCGGACGGAACAGCATATACGTCTATAACGTCATATATCCAAACCTAAGGCAACCTAACATCTCGGATGTAACATTTGACAACATTCCAGGCATGTCGGTCCCTACGTCTCGGTGGTAACATTATATGCGTCTATAACGTTATATATCCTTATCTAATGCAACATAACATCTCGGATGCAATATTTGACAACATTCCTGGCCTGTCGAACCCTACTTCTCGGAGGGAACAGTATATACGTCTATAACGTTATATATCCTAACCTAAGGCAAAATAACATCTCGGATGAAATATGTGACAACATTCCTGGCCTGTCGATCCCTACGTCTCGCTGGTAACATTACGTGCGTCTATAACGTCATATATCCTAACCTAAGACAACCAAACATCTCGGATGTAACATTTGACAACATTCCAGGCGTGTCGGTCCCTACGTCTCGGTGGTAACATTACATGCGTCTATAACGTTATATATCCTAACCTAAGGCAACCTAACATCTCGGATGCAATATTTGACAACATTCCTGGCCTGTCGAACCCTACTACTCGGAGGGAACAGTATATACGTCTATAACGTTATATATCCTAACCTAAGGCAACCTAACATCTCGGATATAACATTTGACAACATTCCAGGCGTGTTGGAACCCTACGTCTCGCTGGTAACATTACGTGCGTCTATAACGTTATATATGCTAACCTAAGGCAACCTAATATCTCGGATGCAATATTTGACAACATTCCTGGCCTGTCGAACCCTACTTCTCGGAGGGAACAGTATATACGTCTATAACGTCATAAATCCTAACCTAAGGCAACCTAACATTTCGGATGTAACATTTGACAACATTCCAGGCGTGTCGGTCCCTACGTCTCGGTGGTAACGTTACATGCGTCTATAACGTTATATATCCTAACCTAAGGCAACCTAACATCTCGGATGCAATATTTGACAACATTCCTGGCCTGTCGAACAATACTTCTCGGAGGGAACAGTATATACGTCTATAACGTTATATATCCTAACCTAAGGTAACCTAACATCTCGGATGAAATATGTGACAACATTCCTGGCCTGTCGAAACCTACGTCTCGCTGGTACCATTACGTGCGTCTATAACGTCATATATCCTAACCTAAGACAACCAAACATCTCGGATGTAACATTTGACAACATTCCAGGCGTGTCGGTCCCTACGTCTCGGTGGTAACATTACATGCGTCTATAACGTTATATATCCTAACCTAAGGCAACCTAACATCTCGGATGCAATATTTGACGACATTCCTGGCCTGTCGAACCCTACTTCTCGGAGGGAACAGCATATACATCTATAACGTCATATATCCTAGCCTAAGGCAACCTAACATCTCGGATGTAACATTTGACAACATTCCAGGCGTGTCGGTCCCTACGTCTCGGTGGTAACATTACATGCGTCTATAACGTTATATATCCTAACCTAAGGCCAACTAGCATCTCGTATGTAATATTTGACAACATTCCTGGCGTGTCGAACCCTGCTTCTCGGTGGGAACAGCATATACGTCTATAACGTCATATATCCTAACCTAAGGCAACCTAACATCTCGGATGTAACATTTGACAACATTCCAGGCATGTCGGTCCCTACGTCTCGGTGGTAACATTATATGCGTCTATAACGTTATATATCCTTATCTAATGCAAACTAACATCTCGGATGCAATATTTGACAACATTCCTGGCCTGTCGAACCCTACTTCTCGGAGGGAACAGTATATACGTCTATAACGTTATATATCCTAACGTAAGGCAACCTAACATCTCGGATGTAATATTTGACAACATTCCTGGCGTGTCGGACCCTACTTCTCGGTGGGAACACTATATACGTCTGTAACGTCATATATCCTAACCTAAGGCAACCTAGCATCTCGGATATAACATTTGACAACATTCCCGGCGTGTTGGAACCCTACGTCTCGGTGGTATCATTACGTGCGTCTATAACGTTATATATGCTAACCTAAGGCAACCTAACATCTCGGATGCAATATTTGACAACATTCCTGGCCTGTCGAACCCTACTTCTCGGACGGAACAGCATATACGTCTATAACGTCATATATCCAAACCTAAGGCAACCTAACATCTCGGATGTAACATTTGACAACATTCCAGGCATGTCGGTCCCTACGTCTCGGTGGTAACATTATATGCGTCTATAACGTTATATATCCTTATCTAATGCAACATAACATCTCGGATGCAATATTTGACAACATTCCTGGCCTGTCGAACCCTACTTCTCGGAGGGAACAGTATATACGTCTATAACGTTATATATCCTAACCTAAGGCAACCTAACATCTCGGATGAAATATGTGACAACATTCCTGGCCTGTCGATCCCTACGTCTCGCTGGTAACATTACGTGCGTCTATAACGTCATATATCCTAACCTAAGACAACCAAACATCTCGGATGTAACATTTGACAACATTCCAGGCGTGTCGGTCCCTACGTCTCGGTGGTAACATTACATGCGTCTATAACGTTATATATCCTAACCTAAGGCAACCTAACATCTCGGATGCAATATTTGACAACATTCCTGGCCTGTCGAACCCTACTACTCGGAGGGAACAGCCTATACATCTATAACGTCATATATCCTAGCCTAAGGCAACCTAACATCTCGGATGTAACATTTGACAACATTCCAGGCGTGTCGGTCCCTACGTCTCGGTGGTAACATTACATGCGTCTATAACGTTATATATTCTAACCTAAGGCCAACTAACATCTCGTATGTAATATTTGACAACATTCCTGGCGTGTCGAACCCTACTTCTCGGTGGGAACAGTATATACGTCTATAACGTTATATATCCTAACTTAAGGCAACCTAACATCTCGGATATAACATTTGACAACATTCCAGGCGTGTTGGAACCCTACGTCTCGCTGGTAACATTACGTGCGTCTATAACGTTATATATGCTAACCTAAGGCAACCTAATATCTCGGATGCAATATTTGACAACATTCCTGGCCTGTCGAACCCTACTTCTCGGAGGGAACAGTATATACGTCTATAACGTCATAAATCCTAACCTAAGGCAACCTAACATTTCGGATGTAACATTTGACAACATTCCAGGCGTGTCGGTCCCTACGTCTCGGTGGTAACGTTACATGCGTCTATAACGTTATATATCCTAACCTAAGGCAACCTAACATCTCGGATGCAATATTTCACAACATTCCTGGCCTGTCGAACAATACTTCTCGGAGGGAACAGTATATACGTCTATAACGTTATATATCCTAACCTAAGGCAACCTAACACCTCGGATATAACATTTGACAACATTCCAGGCGTGTTGGAACCCTACGTCTCGCTGGTAACATTACGTGCGTCTATAACGTTATATATGCTAACCTAAGGCAACCTAATATCTCGGATGCAATATTTGACAACATTCCTGGCCTGTCGAACCCTACTTCTCGGAGGGAA
Organism: Xylocopa violacea; assembly: GCA_963969225.1. Classification (NCBI taxonomy): domain Eukaryota; kingdom Metazoa; phylum Arthropoda; class Insecta; order Hymenoptera; family Apidae; genus Xylocopa; species Xylocopa violacea. The sequence goes on along the minus strand of CAXAJV010000002.1, from coordinate 22,892,198 downwards.
CAGTATATACGTCTATAACGTCATAAATCCTAACCTAAGGCAACCTAACATTTCGGATGTAACATTTGACAACATTCCAGGCGTGTCGGTCCCTACGTCTCGGTGGTAACGTTACATGCGTCTATAACGTTATATATCATAACCTAAGGCAACCTAACATCTCGGATGCAATATTTGACAACATTCCTGGCCTGTCGAACAATACTTCTCGGGGGGAACAGTATATACGTCTATAACGTTATATATCCTAACCTAAGGCAACCTAACATCTCGGATATAACATTTGACAACATTCCAGGCGTGTTGGAACCCTACGTCTCGGTGGTAACATTACATGCGTCTATAACGTTATATATCCTAACCTAAGGCAACCTAACATCTCGGATGCAATATTTGACAACATTCCTGGCCTGTCGAACCCTACTACTCGGAGGGAACAGTATATACGTCTATAACGTTATATATCCTAACCTAAGGCAACCTAACATCTCGGATATAACATTTGACAACATTCCAGGCGTGTTGGAACCCTACGTCTCGCTGGTAACATTACGTGCGTCTATAACGTTATATATGCTAACCTAAGGCAACCTAATATCTCGGATGCAATATTTGACAACATTCCTGGCCTGTCGAACCCTACTTCTCGGAGGGAACAGTATATACGTCTATAACGTCATAAATCCTAACCTAAGGCAACCTAACATTTCGGATGTAACATTTGACAACATTCCAGGCGTGTCGGTCCCTACGTCTCGGTGGTAACGTTACATGCGTCTATAACGTTATATATCCTAACCTAAGGCAACCTAACATCTCGGATGCAATATTTGACAACATTCCTGGCCTGTCGAACAATACTTCTCGGGGGGAACAGTATATACGTCTATAACGTTATATATCCTAACCTAAGGCAACCTAACATCTCGGATATAACATTTGACAACATTCCAGGCGTGTTGGAACCCTACGTCTCGCTGGTAACATTGCGTGCGTCTATAACGTTATATATGCTAACCTAAGGCATCCTAATATCTCGGATGCAATATTTGACAACATTCCTGGCCTGTCGAACCCTACTGCTCGGAGGGAACAGTATATACGTCTATAGCGGTATATATCCTAATCTAAGGCAACCTAATATCTCGGATGCAATATTTGATAACATTTCTGGCGTGTCGAACCCTACTTCTCGGTGGGAACAGTATATACGTCTATAACGTTATATATCCTAACGTAAGGCAACCTAACATCTCGGATGTAATATTTCACAACATTCCTGGCGTGTCGGACCCTATTTCTCGGTGGGAACAGTATATACGTCTGTAACGTCATATATCCTAACCTAAGGCAACCTAGCATCTCGGATATAACATTTGACAACATTCCCGGCGTGTTGGAACCCTACGTCTCGGTGGTAATATTACGTGCGTCTATAACGTTATATATGCTAACCTAAGGCAACCTAACATCTCGGATGCAATATTTGACAACATTCCTGGCCTGTCGAACCCTACTTCTCGGAGGGAACAGTATATACGTCTATAACGTTATATATCCTAACCTAAGGTAACCTAACATCTCGGATGAAATATGTGACAACATTCCTGGCCTGTCGAAACCTACGTCTCGCTGGTAACATGACGTGCGTCTATAACGTCATATATCCTAACCTAAGACAACCAAACATCTCGGATGTAACATTTGACAACATTCCAGGCGTGTCGGTCCCTACGTCTCGGTGGTAACATTACATGCGTCTATAACGTTATATATCCTAACCTAAGGCAACCTAACATCTCGGATGCAATATTTGACAACATTCCTGGCCTGTCGAACCCTACTTCTCGGAGGGAACAGCATATACATCTATAACGTCATATATCCTAGCCTAAGGCAACCTAACATCTCGGATGTAACATTTGACAACATTCCAGGCGTGTCGGTCCCTACGTCTCGGTGGTAACATTACATGCGTCTATAACGTTATATATCCTAACCTAAGGCCAACTAGCATCTCGTATGTAATATTTGACAACATTCCTGGCGTGTCGAACCCTACTTCTCGGTGGGAACAGCATATACGTCTATAACGTCATATATCCTAACCTAAGGCAACCTAACATCTCGGATGTATCATTTGACAACATTCCAGGCATGTCGGTCCCTACGTCTCGGTGGTAACATTATATGCGTCTATAACGTTATATATCCTTATCTAATGCAACCTAACATCTCGGATGCAATATTTGACAACATTCCTGGCCTGTCGAACCCTACTTCTCGGAGGGAACAGTATATACGTCTATAACGTTATATATCCTAACGTAAGGCAACCTAACATCTCGGATGTAATATTTGACAACATTCCTGGCGTGTCGGACCCTACTTCTCGGTGGGAACACTATATACGTCTGTAACGTCATATATCCTAACCTAAGGCAACCTAGCATCTCGGATATAACATTTGACAACATTCCCGGCGTGTTGGAACCCTACGTCTCGGTGGTATCATTACGTGCGTCTATAACGTTATATATGCTAACCTAAGGCAACCTAACATCTCGGATGCAATATTTGACAACATTCCTGGCCTGTCGAACCCTACTTCTCGGACGGAACAGCATATACGTCTATAACGTCATATATCCAAACCTAAGGCAACCTAACATCTCGGATGTAACATTTGACAACATTCCAGGCATGTCGGTCCCTACGTCTCGGTGGTAACATTATATGCGTCTATAACGTTATATATCCTTATCTAATGCAACATAACATCTCGGATGCAATATTTGACAACATTCCTGGCCTGTCGAACCCTACTTCTCGGAGGGAACAGTATATACGTCTATAACGTTATATATCCTAACCTAAGGCAACCTAACATCTCGGATGAAATATGTGACAACATTCCTGGCCTGTCGATCCCTACGTCTCGCTGGTAACATTACGTGCGTCTATAACGTCATATATCCTAACCTAAGACAACCAAACATCTCGGATGTAACATTTGACAACATTCCAGGCGTGTCGGTCCCTACGTCTCGGTGGTAACATTACATGCGTCTATAACGTTATATATCCTAACCTAAGGCAACCTAACATCTCGGATGCAATATTTGACAACATTCCTGGCCTGTCGAACCCTACTTCTCGGAGGGAACAGTATATACGTCTATAACGTCATAAATCCTAACCTAAGGCAACCTAACATTTCGGATGTAACATTTGACAACATTCCAGGCGTGTCGGTCCCTACGTCTCGGTGGTAACGTTACATGCGTCTATAACGTTATATATCCTAACCTAAGGCAACCTAACATCTCGGATGCAATATTTGACAACATTCCTGGCCTGTCGAGCAATACTTCTCGGGGGGAACAGTATATACGTCTATAACGTTATATATCCTAACCTAAGGCAACCTAACATCTCGGATATAACATTTGACAACATTCCAGGCGTGTTGGAACCCTACGTCTCGCTGGTAACATTACGTGCGTCTATAACGTTATATATGCTAACCTAAGGCAACCTAATATCTCGGATGCAATATTTGACAACATTCCTGGCCTGTCGAACCCTACTGCTCGGAGGGAACAGTATATACGTCTATAGCGGTATATATCCTAATCTAAGGCAACCTAATATCTCGGATGCAATATTTGATAACATTCCTGGCGTGTCGAACCCTACTTCTCGGTGGGAACAGTATATACGTCTATAACGTTATATATCCTAACGTAAGGCAACCTAACATCTCGGATGTAATATTTCACAACATTCCTGGCGTGTCGGACCCTACTTCACGGTGGGAACAGTATATACGTCTGTAACGTCATATATCCTAACCTAAGGCAACCTAGCATCTCGGATATAACATTTGACAACATTCCCGGCGTGTTGGAACCCTACGTCTCGGTGGTAACGTTACATGCGTCTATAACGTTATATATCCTAACCTAAGGCAACCTAACATCTCGGATGCAATATTTGACAACATTCCTGGCCTGTCGAACCCTACTGCTCGGAGGGAACAGTATATACGTCTATAGCGGTATATATCCTAATCTAAGGCAACCTAATATCTCGGATGCAATATTTGATAACATTCCTGGCGTGTCGAACCCTACTTCTCGGTGGGAACAGTATATACGTCTATAACGTTATATATCCTAACCTAAGGCAACCTAACATCTCGGATATAACATTTGACAACATTCCAGGCGTGTTGGAACCCTACGTCTCGCTGGTAACATTACGTGCGTCTATAACGTTATATATGCTAACCTAAGGCAACCTAATATCTCGGATGCAATATTTGACAACATTCCTGGCCTGTCGAACCCTACTTCTCGGAGGGAACAGTATATACGTCTATAACGTCATAAATCCTAACCTAAGGCAACCTAACATTTCGGATGTAACATTTGACAACATTCCAGGCGTGTCGGTCCCTACGTCTCGGTGGTAACGTTACATGCGTCTATAACGTTATATATCCTAACCTAAGGCAACCTAACATCTCGGATGCAATATTTGACAACATTCCTGGCCTGTCGAACAATACTTCTCGGGGGGAACAGTATATACGTCTATAACGTTATATATCCTAACCTAAGGCAACCTAACATCTCGGATATAACATTTGACAACATTCCAGGCGTGTTGGAACCCTACGTCTCGCTGGTAACATTGCGTGCGTCTATAACGTTATATATGCTAACCTAAGGCATCCTAATATCTCGGATGCAATATTTGACAACATTCCTGGCCTGTCGAACCCTACTGCTCGGAGGGAACAGTATATACGTCTATAGCGGTATATATCCTAATCTAAGGCAACCTAATATCTCGGATGCAATATTTGATAACATTCCTGGCGTGTCGAACCCTACTTCTCGGTGGGAACAGTATATACGTCTATAACGTTATATATCCTAACGTAAGGCAACCTAACATCTCGGATGTAATATTTCACAACATTCCTGGCGTGTCGGACCCTACTTCTTGGTGGGAACAGTATATACGTCTGTAACGTCATATATCCTAACCTAAGGCAACCTAGCATCTCGGATATAACATTTGACAACATTCCCGGCGTGTTGGAACCCTACGTCTCGGTGGTAATATTACGTGCGTCTATAACGTTATATATGCTAACCTAAGGCAACCTAACATCTCGGATGCAATATTTGACAACATTCCTGGCCTGTCGAACCCTACTTCTCGGAGGGAACAGTATATACGTCTATAACGTTATATATCCTAACCTAAGGTAACCTAACATCTCGGATGAAATATGTGACAACATTCCTGGCCTGTCGAAACCTACGTCTCGCTGGTAACATTACGTGCGTCTATAACGTCATATATCCTAACCTAAGACAACCAAACATCTCGGATGTAACATTTGACAACATTCCAGGCGTGTCGGTCCCTACGTCTCGGTGGTAACATTACATGCGTCTATAACGTTATATATCCTAACCTAAGGCAACCTAACATCTCGGATGCAATATTTGACAACATTCCTGGCCTGTCGAACCCTACTTCTCGGAGGGAACAGCATATACATCTATAACGTCATATATCCTAGCCTAAGGCAACCTAACATCTCGGATGTAACATTTGACAACATTCCAGGCGTGTCGGTCCCTACGTCTCGGTGGTAACATTACATGCGTCTATAACGTTATATATCCTAACCTAAGGCCAACTAGCATCTCGTATGTAATATTTGACAACATTCCTGGCGTGTCGAACCCTGCTTCTCGGTGGGAACAGCATATACGTCTATAACGTCATATATCCTAACCTAAGGCAACCTAACATCTCGGATGTAACATTTGACAACATTCCAGGCATGTCGGTCCCTACGTCTCGGTGGTAACATTATATGCGTCTATAACGTTATATATCCTTATCTAATGCAAACTAACATCTCGGATGCAATATTTGACAACATTCCTGGCCTGTCGAACCCTACTTCTCGGAGGGAACAGTATATACGTCTATAACGTTATATATCCTAACGTAAGGCAACCTAACATCTCGGATGTAATATTTGACAACATTCCTGGCGTGTCGGACCCTACTTCTCGGTGGGAACACTATATACGTCTGTAACGTCATATATCCTAACCTAAGGCAACCTAGCATCTCGGATATAACATTTGACAACATTCCCGGCGTGTTGGAACCCTACGTCTCGGTGGTATCATTACGTGCGTCTATAACGTTATATATGCTAACCTAAGGCAACCTAACATCTCGGATGCAATATTTGACAACATTCCTGGCCTGTCGAACCCTACTTCTCGGACGGAACAGCATATACGTCTATAACGTCATATATCCAAACCTAAGGCAACCTAACATCTCGGATGTAACATTTGACAACATTCCAGGCATGTCGGTCCCTACGTCTCGGTGGTAACATTATATGCGTCTATAACGTTATATATCCTTATCTAATGCAACATAACATCTCGGATGCAATATTTGACAACATTCCTGGCCTGTCGAACCCTACTTCTCGGAGGGAACAGTATATACGTCTATAACGTTATATATCCTAACCTAAGGCAACCTAACATCTCGGATGAAATATGTGACAACATTCCTGGCCTGTCGATCCCTACGTCTCGCCGGTAACATTACGTGCGTCTATAACGTCATATATCCTAACCTAAGACAACCAAACATCTCGGATGTAACATTTGACAACATTCCAGGCGTGTCGGTCCCTACGTCTCGGTGGTAACATTACATGCGTCTATAACGTTATATATCCTAACCTAAGGCAACCTAACATCTCGGATGCAATATTTGACAACATTCCTGGCCTGTCGAACCCTACTACTCGGAGGGAACAGCCTATACATCTATAACGTCATATATCCTAGCCTAAGGCAACCTAACATCTCGGATGTAACATTTGACAACATTCCAGGCGTGTCGGTCCCTACGTCTCGGTGGTAACATTACATGCGTCTATAACGTTATATATTCTAACCTAAGGCCAACTAACATCTCGTATGTAATATTTGACAACATTCCTGGCGTGTCGAACCCTACTTCTCGGTGGGAACAGTATATACGTCTATAACGTTATATATCCTAACTTAAGGCATCCTAACATCTCGGATATAACATTTGACAACATTCCAGGCGTGTTGCAACCCTACGTCTCGCTGGTAACATTACGTGCGTCTATAACGTTATATATGCTAACCTAAGGCAACCTAATATCTCGGATGCAATATTTGACAACATTCCTGGCCTGTCGAACCCTACTTCTCGGAGGGAACAGTATATACGTCTATAACGTCATAAATCCTAACCTAAGGCAACCTAACATTTCGGATGTAACATTTGACAACATTCCAGGCGTGTCGGTCCCTACGTCTCGGTGGTAACGTTACATGCGTCTATAACGTTATATATCCTAACCTAAGGCAACCTAACATCTCGGATGCAATATTTCACAACATTCCTGGCCTGTCGAACAATACTTCTCGGAGGGAACAGTATATACGTCTATAACGTTATATATCCTAACCTAAGGCAACCTAACACCTCGGATATAACATTTGACAACATTCCAGGCGTGTTGGAACCCTACGTCTCGCTGGTAACATTACGTGCGTCTATAACGTTATATATGCTAACCTAAGGCAACCTAATATCTCGGATGCAATATTTGACAACATTCCTGGCCTGTCGAACCCTACTTCTCGGAGGGAACAGTATATACGTCTATAACGTCATAAATCCTAACCTAAGGCAACCTAACATTTCGGATGTAACATTTGACAACATTCCAGGCGTGTCGGTCCCTACGTCTCGGTGGTAACGTTACATGCGTCTATAACGTTATATATCCTAACCTAAGGCAACCTAACATCTCGGATGCAATATTTGACAACATTCCTGGCCTGTCGAACAATACTTCTCGGGGGGAACAGTATATACGTCTATAACGTTATATATCCTAACCTAAGGCAACCTAACATCTCGGATATAACATTTGACAACATTCCAGGCGTGTTGGAACCCTACGTCTCGCTGGTAACATTGCGTGCGTCTATAACGTTATATATGCTAACCTAAGGCATCCTAATATCTCGGATGCAATATTTGACAACATTCCTGGCCTGTCGAACCCTACTGCTCGGAGGGAACAGTATATACGTCTATAGCGGTATATATCCTAATCTAAGGCAACCTAAAATCTCGGATGCAATATTTGATAACATTCCTGGCGTGTCGAACCCTACTTCTCGGTGGGAACAGTATATACGTCTATAACGTTATATATCCTAACGTAAGGCAACCTAACATCTCGGATGTAATATTTCACAACATTCCTGGCGTGTCGGACCCTATTTCTCGGTGGGAACAGTATATACGTCTGTAACGTCATATATCCTAACCTAAGGCAACCTAGCATCTCGGATATAACATTTGACAACATTCCCGGCGTGTTGGAACCCTACGTCTCGGTGGTAATATTACGTGCGTCTATAACGTTATATATGCTAACCTAAGGCAACCTAACATCTCGGATGCAATATTTGACAACATTCCTGGCCTGTCGAACCCTACTTCTCGGAGGGAACAGTATATACGTCTATAACGTTATATATCCTAACCTAAGGTAACCTAACATCTCGGATGAAATATGTGACAACATTCCTGGCCTGTCGAAACCTACGTCTCGCTGGTAACATTACGTGCGTCTATAACGTCATATATCCTAACCTAAGACAACCAAACATCTCGGATGTAACATTTGACAACATTCCAGGCGTGTCGGTCCCTACGTCTCGGTGGTAACATTACATGCGTCTATAACGTTATATATCCTAACCTAAGGCAACCTAACATCTCGGATGCAATATTTGACAACATTCCTGGCCTGTCGAACCCTACTTCTCGGAGGGAACAGCATATACATCTATAACGTCATATATCCTAGCCTAAGGCAACCTAACATCTCGGATGTAACATTTGACAACATTCCAGGCGTGTCGGTCCCTACGTCTCGGTGGTAACATTACATGCGTCTATAACGTTATATATCCTAACCTAAGGCCAACTAGCATCTCGTATGTAATATTTGACAACATTCCTGGCGTGTCGAACCCTACTTCTCGGTGGGAACAGCATATACGTCTATAACGTCATATATCCTAACCTAAGGCAACCTAACATCTCGGATGTATCATTTGACAACATTCCAGGCATGTCGGTCCCTACGTCTCGGTGGTAACATTATATGCGTCTATAACGTTATATATCCTTATCTAATGCAACCTAACATCTCGGATGCAATATTTGACAACATTCCTGGCCTGTCGAACCCTACTTCTCGGAGGGAACAGTATATACGTCTATAACGTTATATATCCTAACGTAAGGCAACCTAACATCTCGGATGTAATATTTGACAACATTCCTGGCGTGTCGGACCCTACTTCTCGGTGGGAACACTATATACGTCTGTAACGTCATATATCCTAACCTAAGGCAACCTAGCATCTCGGATATAACATTTGACAACATTCCCGGCGTGTTGGAACCCTACGTCTCGGTGGTATCATTACGTGCGTCTATAACGTTATATATGCTAACCTAAGGCAACCTAACATCTCGGATGCAATATTTGACAACATTCCTGGCCTGTCGAACCCTACTTCTCGGACGGAACAGCATATACGTCTATAACGTCATATATCCAAACCTAAGGCAACCTAACATCTCGGATGTAACATTTGACAACATTCCAGGCATGTCGGTCCCTACGTCTCGGTGGTAACATTATATGCGTCTATAACGTTATATATCCTTATCTAATGCAACATAACATCTCGGATGCAATATTTGACAACATTCCTGGCCTGTCGAACCCTACTTCTCGGAGGGAACAGTATATACGTCTATAACGTTATATATCCTAACCTAAGGCAACCTAACATCTCGGATGAAATATGTGACAACATTCCTGGCCTGTCGATCCCTACGTCTCGCTGGTAACATTACGTGCGTCTATAACGTCATATATCCTAACCTAAGACAACCAAACATCTCGGATGTAACATTTGACAACATTCCAGGCGTGTCGGTCCCTACGTCTCGGTGGTAACATTACATGCGTCTATAACGTTATATATCCTAACCTAAGGCAACCTAACATCTCGGATGCAATATTTGACAACATTCCTGGCCTGTCGAACCCTACTACTCGGAGGGAACAGCCTATACATCTATAACGTCATATATCCTAGCCTAAGGCAACCTAACATCTCGGATGTAACATTTGACAACATTCCAGGCGTGTCGGTCCCTACGTCTCGGTGGTAACATTACATGCGTCTATAACGTTATATATTCTAACCTAAGGCCAACTAACATCTCGTATGTAATATTTGACAACATTCCTGGCGTGTCGAACCCTACTTCTCGGTGGGAACAGTATATACGTCTATAACGTTATATATCCTAACTTAAGGCAACCTAACATCTCGGATATAACATTTGACAACATTCCAGGCGTGTTGGAACCCTACGTCTCGCTGGTAACATTACGTGCGTCTATAACGTTATATATGCTAACCTAAGGCAACCTAATATCTCGGATGCAATATTTGACAACATTCCTGGCCTGTCGAACCCTACTTCTCGGAGGGAACAGTATATACGTCTATAACGTCATAAATCCTAACCTAAGGCAACCTAACATTTCGGATGTAACATTTGACAACATTCCAGGCGTGTCGGTCCCTACGTCTCGGTGGTAACGTTACATGCGTCTATAACGTTATATATCCTAACCTAAGGCAACCTAACATCTCGGATGCAATATTTCACAACATTTCTGGCCTGTCGAACAATACTTCTCGGAGGGAACAGTATATACGTCTATAACGTTATATATCCTAACCTAAGGCAACCTAACATCTCGGATATAACATTTGACAACATTCCAGGCGTGTTGGAACCCTACGTCTCGCTGGTAACATTACGTGCGTCTATAACGTTATATATCCTAATCTAAGGCAACCTAACATCTCGGATGCAATATTTGACAACATTCCTGGCCTGTCGAACCCTACTTCTCGGAGGGAACAGCATATACGTCTATAACGTCATAAATCCTAACCTAAGGCAACCTAACATTTCGGATGTAACATTTGACAACATTCCAGGCGTGTCGGTCCCTACGTCTCGGTGGTAACGTTACATGCGTCTATAACGTTATATATCCTAACCTAAGGCAACCTAACATCTCGGATGCAATATTTGACAACATTCCTGGCCTGTCGAACCCTACTTCTCGGAGGGAACAGTATATACGTCTATAACGTTATATATCCTAACCGAAGGCAACCTGACATCTCGGATGTAATATTCTACATCATTCAAGGCGTGTCGGAACCTACTTCTCGGTGGGAACATTATATGAGTCTATAACGTTGTATATCCTAATCTAAGGCAACCTATTATCTCAGACGTAATATTTTACAATATTCCTCACGTGTCGGTGCATACTTTTCGGTGGGAATATTATATGCGTCCATAACGGTCGATATCGTATTCTAAGGCAATCTAACATCTCGGATGCAATATTTGACAACATTCCTTGCCTGTCGAACCCTACTTCTCGGAGGGAAAAGTATGTACGTCTGTAACGTTATATACCCTAACCTAAGGCAACCTAACATCTCGGATGTAATATTCTACAACCTTCCAGGCGAGTCGGACCCTACTTCTCGGTGGTAACATTATATGCGTGTATAACGTTGCATATCCTAATCTAAGGCAACCTAACATCTCGGATGCAATATTTGACAACATTCCTGGCCTGTCGAACCCTACTGCTCGGAGGGAACAGTATATACGTCTATAACGTTATATATCCTAACCTAAGGCAACCTGACATCTCGGATATATTATTCTACAACATTCCAGGCGTGTCGGACCCTACTTCTCGGTGGGAACATTATATGCCTCTATAACGTTGTATATCCTAATCTAAGGCAACCTAACATCTCCGATGCAATATTTGACAACATTCCTGGCCTGTCGAACCCTACATCTCGGAGGGAACAGTATATACGTCTATAGCGGTATATATCCTAATCTAAGGCAACCTAACATCTCGGATGCAATATTTGACAACATTCCTGGCCCGTCGAACCCTACTTCTCGGAGGGAACAGTATATACGTCTATAACGTTATATATCCTAACCGAAGGCAACCTGACATCTCGGATGTAATATTCTACATCATTCAAGGCGTGTCGGAACCTACTTCTCGGTGGGAACATTATATGAGTCTATACCGTTGTATATCCTAATCTAAGGCAACCTATTATCTCAGACGTAATATTTTACAATATTCCTCGCGTGTCGGTGCATACTTTTCGGTGGGAATATTATATGCGTCCATAACGGTCGATATCGTAATCTAAGTCAATCTAACATCTCGGATGCAATATTTGACAACATTCCTTGCCTGTCGAACCCTACTTCTCGGAGGGAACAGCATATACATCTATAACGTCATATATCCTAGCCTAAGGCAACCTAACATCTCGGATGTAACATTTGACAACATTCCAGGCGTGTCGGTCCCTACGACTCGGTGGTAACATTACATGCGTCTATAACGTTATATATCCTAACCTAAGGCCAACTATCATCTCGTATGTAATATTTGACAACATTCCTGTCGTGTCGAACCCTACTTCTCGGTGGGAACAGTATATACGTCTATAACGTTATATATCCTAACCTAAGGCAACCTAACATCTCGGATATAATATTTGACAACATTCCAGGCGTGTTGGAACCCTACGTCTCGCTGGTAACATTACGTGCGTCTATAACGTTATATATGCTAACCTAAGGCAACCTAATATCTCGTATGCAATATTTGACAACATTCCTGGCCTGTCGAACCCTACTTCTCGGAGGGAACAGCATATACGTCTATAACGTCATAAATCCTAACCTAAGGCAACCTAACATTTCGGATGTAACATTTGACAACATTCCAGGCGTGTCGGTCCCTACGTCTCGGTGGTAACGTTACATGCGTCTATAACGTTATATATCCTAACCTAAGGCAACCTAACATCTCGGATGCAATATTTGACAACATTCCTGGCCTGTCGAACCCTACTGCTCGGAGGGAACAGTATATACGTCTATAGCGGTATATATCCTAATCTAAGGCAACCTAATATCTCGGATGCAATATTTGATAACATTCCTGGCGTGTCGAACCCTACTTCTCGGTGGGAACAGTATATACGTCTATAACGTTATATATCCTAACGTAAGGCAACCTAACATCTCGGATGTAATATTTCACAACATTCCTGGCGTGTCGGACCCTACTTCTCGGTGGGAACAGTATATACGTCTGTAACGTCATATATCCTAACCTAAGGCAACCTAGCATCTCGGATATAACATTTGACAACATTCCCGGCGTGTTGGAACCCTACGTCTCGGTGGTAATATTACGTGCGTCTATAACGTTATATATGCTATCCTAAGGCAACCTAACATCTCGGATGCAATATTTGACAACATTCCTGGCCTGTCGAACCCTACTTCTCGGTGGGAACAGTATATACGTCTATAACGTTATATATCCTAACCTAAGGCAACCTAACATCTCGGATATAACATTTGACAACATTCCAGGCGTGTTGGAACCCTACGTCTCGCTGGTAACATTACGTGCGTCTATAACGTTATATATGCTAACCTAAGGCAACCTAATATCTCGGATGCAATATTTGACAACATTCCTGGCCTGTCGAACCCTACTTCTCGGAGGGAACAGTATATACGTCTATAACGTTATATATCCTAACCTAAGGCAACCTAACATCTCGGATGAAATATGTGACAACATTCCTGGCCTGTCGAAACCTACGTCTCGCTGGTAACATTACGTGCGTCTATAACGTCATATATCCTAACCTAAGACCACCAAACATCTCGGATGTAACATTTGACAACATTCCAGGCGTGTCGGTCCCTACGTCTCGGTGGTAATATTACATGCGTCTATAACGTTATATATCCTAACCTAAGGCAACCTAACATCTCGGATGCAATATTTGACAACATTCCTGGCCTGTCGAACTCTACTTGTCGGAGGGAACAGCATATACATCTATAACGTCATATATCCTAGCCTAAGGCAACCTAACATCTCGGATGTAACATTTGACAACATTCCAGGCGTGTCGGTCCCTACGTCTCGGTGGTAACATTACATGCGTCTATAACGTTATATATCCTAACCTAAGGCAACCTAACATCTCGGATGCAATATTTGACAACATTCCTGGCCTGTCGAACCCTACTGCTCGGAGGGAACAGTATATACGTCTATAACGTTATATATCCTAACCTAAGGCAACCTAACATCTCGGATATAATATTTGACAACATTCCAGGCGTGTTGGAACCCTACGTCTCGCTGGTAACATTACGTGCGTCTATAACGTTATATATGCTAACCTAAGGCAACCTAATATCTCGGATGCAATATTTGATAACATTCCTGGCGTGTCGAACCCTACTTCTCGGTGGGAACAGTATATACGTCTATAACGTTATATATCCTAACGTAAGGCAACCTAACATCTCGGATGTAATATTTCACAACATTCCTGGCGTGTCGGACCCTACTTCTCGGTGGGAACAGTATATACGTCTGTAACGTCATATATCCTAACCTAAGGCAACCTAGCATCTCGGATATAACATTTGACAACATTCCCGGCGTGTTGGAACCCTACGTCTCGGTGGTAATATTACGTGCGTCTATAACGTTATATATGCTATCCTAAGGCAACCTAACATCTCGGATGCAATATTTGACAACATTCCTGGCCTGTCGAACCCTACTTCTCGGTGGGAACAGTATATACGTCTATAACGTTATATATCCTAACCTAAGGCAACCTAACATCTCGGATATAACATTTGACAACATTCCAGGCGTGTTGGAACCCTACGTCTCGCTGGTAACATTACGTGCGTCTATAACGTTATATATGCTAACCTAAGGCAACCTAATATCTCGGATGCAATATTTGACAACATTCCTGGCCTGTCGAACCCTACTTCTCGGAGGGAACAGTATATACGTCTATAACGTTATATATCCTAACCTAAGGCAACCTAACATCTCGGATGAAATATGTGACAACATTCCTGGCCTGTCGAAACCTACGTCTCGCTGGTAACATTACGTGCGTCTATAACGTCATATATCCTAACCTAAGACCACCAAACATCTCGGATGTAACATTTGACAACATTCCAGGCGTGTCGGTCCCTACGTCTCGGTGGTAATATTACATGCGTCTATAACGTTATATATCCTAACCTAAGGCAACCTAACATCTCGGATGCAATATTTGACAACATTCCTGGCCTGTCGAACTCTACTTGTCGGAGGGAACAGCATATACATCTATAACGTCATATATCCTAGCCTAAGGCAACCTAACATCTCGGATGTAACATTTGACAACATTCCAGGCGTGTCGGTCCCTACGTCTCGGTGGTAACATTACATGCGTCTATAACGTTATATATCCTAACCTAAGGCAACCTAACATCTCGGATGCAATATTTGACAACATTCCTGGCCTGTCGAACCCTACTGCTCGGAGGGAACAGTATATACGTCTATAACGTTATATATCCTAACCTAAGGCAACCTAACATCTCGGATATAATATTTGACAACATTCCAGGCGTGTTGGAACCCTACGTCTCGCTGGTAACATTACGTGCGTCTATAACGTTATATATGCTAACCTAAGGCAACCTAATATCTCGGATGCAATATTTGATAACATTCCTGGCGTGTCGAACCCTACTTCTCGGTGGGAACAGTATATACGTCTATAACGTTATATATCCTAACGTAAGGCAACCTAACATCTCGGATGTAATATTTCACAACATTCCTGGCGTGTCGGACCCTACTTCTCGGTGGGAACAGTATATACGTCTGTAACGTCATATATCCTAACCTAAGGCAACCTAGCATCTCGGATATAACATTTGACAACATTCCCGGCGTGTTGGAACCCTACGTCTCGGTGGTAATATTACGTGCGTCTATAACGTTATATATGCTATCCTAAGGCAACCTAACATCTCGGATGCAATATTTGACAACATTCCTGGCCTGTCGAACCCTACTTCTCGGTGGGAACAGTATATACGTCTATAACGTTATATATCCTAACCTAAGGCAACCTAACATCTCGGATATAACATTTGACAACATTCCAGGCGTGTTGGAACCCTACGTCTCGCTGGTAACATTACGTGCGTCTATAACGTTATATATGCTAACCTAAGGCAACCTAATATCTCGGATGCAATATTTGACAACATTCCTGGCCTGTCGAACCCTACTTCTCGGAGGGAACAGTATATACGTCTATAACGTTATATATCCTAACCTAAGGCAACCTAACATCTCGGATGAAATATGTGACAACATTCCTGGCCTGTCGAAACCTACGTCTCGCTGGTAACATTACGTGCGTCTATAAGGTCATATATCCTAACCTAAGACAACCAAACATCTCGGATGTAACATTTGACAACATTCCAGGCGTGTCGGTCCCTACGTCTCGGTGGTAATATTACATGCGTCTATAACGTTATATATCCTAACCTAAGGCAACCTAACATCTCGGATGCAATATTTGACAACATTCCTGGCCTGTCGAACTCTACTTCTCGGAGGGAACAGCATATACATCTATAACGTCATATATCCTAGCCTAAGGCAACCTAACATCTCGGATGTAACATTTGACAACATTCCAGGCGTGTCGGTCCCTACGTCTCGGTGGTAACATTACATGCGTCTATAACGTTATATATCCTAACCTAAGGCAACCTAACATCTCGGATGCAATATTTGACAACATTCCTGGCCTGTCGAACCCTACTGCTCGGAGGGAACAGTATATACGTCTATAACGTTATATATCCTAACCTAAGGCAACCTAACATCTCGGATATAATATTTGACAACATTCCAGGCGTGTTGCAACCCTACGTCTCGCCTTTAACATTACGTGCGTCTATAACGTTATATATGCTAACCTAAGGCAACCTAATATCTCGTATGCAATATTTGACAACATTCCTGGCCTGTCGAACCCTACTTCTCGGAGGGAACAGCATATACGTCTATAACGTCATAAATCCTAACCTAAGGCAACCTAACATTTCGGATGTAACATTTGACAACATTCCAGGCGTGTCGGTCCCTACGTCTCGGTGGTAACGTTACATGCGTCTATAACGTTATATATCCTAACCTAAGGCAACCTAACATCTCGGATGCAATATTTGACAACATTCCTGGCCTGTCGAACCCTACTTCTCGGAGGGAACAGCATATACATCTATAACGTCATATATCCTAGCCTAAGGCAACCTAACATCTCGGATGTAACATCTAACAACATTCCAGGCGTGTCGGTCCCTACGTCTCGGTGGTAACATTACATGCGTCTATAACGGTATATATCCTAACCTAAGGCAACCTAACATCTCGGATATAACATTTGACAACATTCCCGGCGTGTTGGAACCCTACGTCTCGGTGGTAACATTACGTGCGTCTATAACGTTATATATGCTAACCTAAGGCAACCTAACATCTCGGATGCAATATTTGACAACATTCCTGGCCTGCCAAACCCTACTTCTCGGAGGGAACAGCATATACGTCTATAGCGGTATATATCCTAATCTAAGGCCACCTAACATCTCGTATGTAATATTTGACAACATTCCTGGCGTGTCGAACCCTACTTCTCGGTGGGAACAGTATATACGTCTATAACGTTATATATCCTAACCTAAGGCAACCTAACATCTCGGATGCAATATTTGACAACATTCCTGGCCTGTCGAACCCTACTTCTCGGAGGGAACAGTATATACGTCTATAACGTTATATATCCTAACCGAAGGCAACCTGACATCTCGGATGTAATATTCTACATCATTCAAGGCGTGTCGGACCCTACTTCTCGGTGGGAACATTATATGAGTCTATAACGTTGTATATCCTAATCTAAGGCAACCTATTATCTCAGACGTAATATTTTACAATATTCCTCGCGTGTCGGTGCATACTTTTCGGTGGGAATATTATATGCGTCCATAACGGTCGATATCGTAATCTAAGGCAATCTAACATCTCGGATGCAATATTTGACAACATTCCTTGCCTGTCGAACCCTACTTCTCGGAGGGAACAGTATGTACGTCTGTAACGTTATATATCCTAACCTAAGGCAACCTAACATCTCGGATGTAATATTCTACAACCTTCCAGGCGTGTCGGACCCTACTTCTCGGTGGTAACATTATATGCGTCTATAACGTTGCATATCCTAATCTAAGACAACCAAACATCTCGGATGTAACATTTGACAACATTCCAGGCGTGTCGGTCCCTACGTCTCGGTGGTAACATTACATGCGTCTATAACGTTATATATCCTAACCTAAGGCAACATAACATCTCGGATGCAATATTTGACAACATTCCTGGCCTGCCGAACTCTACTTCTCGGAGGTAACAGCATATACATCTATAACGTCATACATCCTAGCCTAAGGCAACCTAACATCTCGGATGTAACATTTGACAACATTCCAGGCGTGTCGGTCCCTACGTCTCGGTGGTAACATTACATGCGTCTATAACGTTATATATCCTAACCTAAGGCAACCTAACATCTCGGATGCAATATTTGACAACATTCCTGGCCTGTCGAACCCTACTGCTCGGAGGGAACAGTATATACGTCTATAACGTTATATATCCTAACCTAAGGCAACCTAACATCTCGGATATAACATTTGACAACATTCCAGGCGTGTTGGAACCCTACGTCTCGCTGGTAACATTACGTGCGTCTATAACGTTATATATCCTAATCTAAGGCAACCTAACATCTCGGATGCAATATTTGACAACATTCCTGGCCTGTCGAACCCTACTTCTCGGAGGGAACAGCATATGCATCTATAACGTCATATATCCTAGCCTAAGGCAACCTAACATCTCGGATGTAACATCTGACAACCTTCCAGGCGTGTCGGACCCTACTTCTCGGTGGTAACCT
The DNA here is from genome assembly GCA_963969225.1 of Xylocopa violacea. Taxonomy (NCBI): domain Eukaryota; kingdom Metazoa; phylum Arthropoda; class Insecta; order Hymenoptera; family Apidae; genus Xylocopa; species Xylocopa violacea. The sequence continues at coordinate 22,872,981 of CAXAJV010000002.1, read as the reverse complement.
TATATGCGTCTATAACGTTGCATATCCTAATCTAAGACAACCAAACATCTCGGATGTAACATTTGACAACATTCCAGGCGTGTCGGTCCCTACGTCTCTGTGGTAACATTACATGCGTCTATAACGTTATATATCCTAACCTAAGGCAGCCTAACATCTCGGATGCAATATTTGACAACATTCCTGGCCTGTCGAACTCTACTTCTCGGAGGGAACAGCATATACATCTATAACGTCATACATCCTAGCCTAAGGCAACCTAACATCTCGGATGTAACATTTGACAACATTCCAGGCGTGTCGGTCCCTACGTCTCGGTGGTATCATTACATGCGTCTATAACGTTATATATCCTAACCTAAGGCAACCTAACATCTCGGATGCAATATTTGACAACATTCCTGGCCTGTCGAACCCTACTGCTCGGAGGGAACAGTATATACGTCTATAACGTTATATATCCTAACCTAAGGCAACCTAACATCTCGGATATAACATTTGACAACATTCCAGGCGTGTTGGAACCCTACGTCTCGCTGGTAACATTACGTGCGTCTATAACGTTATATATCCTAATCTAAGGCAACCTAACATCTCGGATGCAATATTTGACAACATTCCTGGCCTGTCGAACCCTACTTCTCGGAGGGAACAGCATATACATCTATAACGTCATATATCCTAGCCTAAGGCAACCTAACATCTCGGATGTAACATCTGACAACATTCCAGGCGTGTCGGTCCCTACGTCTCGGTGGTAACATTACATGCGTCTATAACGGTATATATCCTAACCTAAGGCAACCTAACATCTCGAATATAACATTTGACAACATTCCCGGCGTGTTGGAACCCTACGTCTCGGTGGTAACATTACGTGCGTCTATAACGTTATATATGCTAACCTAAGGCAACCTAACATCTCGGATGCAATATTTGACAACATTCCTGGCCTGCCAAACCCTACTTCTCGGAGGGAACAGCATATACGTCTATAGCGGTATATATCCTAATCTAAGGCCACCTAACATCTCGTATGTAATATTTGACAACATTCCTGGCGTGTCGAACCCTACTTCTCGGTGGGAACAGTATATACGTCTATAACGTTATATATCCTAACCTAAGGCAACCTAACATCTCGGATGCAATATTTGACAACATTCCTGGCCTGTCGAACCCTACTTCTCGGAGGGAACAGTATATACGTCTATAACGTTATATATCCTAACCGAAGGCAACCTGACATCTCGGATGTAATATTCTACATCATTCAAGGCGTGTCGGACCCTACTTCTCGGTGGGAACATTATATGAGTCTATAACGTTGTATATCCTAATCTAAGGCAACCTATTATCTCAGACGTAATATTTTACAATATTCCTCGCGTGTCGGTGCATACTTTTCGGTGGGAATATTATATGCGTCCATAACGGTCGATATCGTAATCTAAGGCAATCTAACATCTCGGATGCAATATTTGACAACATTCCTTGCCTGTCGAACCCTACTTCTCGGAGGGAACAGTATGTACGTCTGTAACGTTATATATCCTAACCTAAGGCAACCTAACATCTCGGATGTAATATTGTACAACCTTCCAGGCGTGTCGGACCCTGCTTCTCGGTGGTAACATTATATGCGTCTATAACGTTGCATATCCTAATCTAAGGCAACCTAACATCTCGGATGCAATATTTGACAACATTCCTGGCCTGTCGAACCCTACTGCTCGGAGGGAACAGTATATACGTCTATAGCGGTATATATCATAATCTAAGGCAACCTAACATCTCGGATGCAATATTTGATAACATTCCTGGCGTGTCGAACCCTACTTCTCGGTGGGAACAGTATATACATCTATAACGTTATATATCCTAACGTAAGGCAACCTAACATCTCGGATGTAATATTTGACAACATTGCTGGCGTGACGGACCCTACTTCTCGGTGGGAACAGTATATACGTCTGTAACGTCATATATCCTAACCTAAGGCAACCTAGCATCACGGATATAACATTTGACAACATTCCCGGCGTGTTGGAACCCTACGTCTCGGTGGTAACATTACGTGCGTCTATAACGTTATATATGCTAACCTAAGGCAACCTAACATCTCGGATGCAATATTTGACAACATTCCTGGCCTGTCGAACCCTACTTCTCGGAGGGAACAGCATATACGTCTATAACGTCATATATCCTAACCTAAGGCAACCTAACATCTCGGATGTAACATTTGACAACATTCCAGGCATGTCGGTCCCTACGTCTCGGTGGTAACATTATATGCGTCTATAACGTTATATATCCTTATCTAATGCAACCTAACATCTCGGATGCAATATTTGACAACATTCCTGGCCTGTCGAACCCTACTTCTCGGAGGGAACAGTATATACGTCTATAACGTTATATATCCTAACCTAAGGCAACCTGACATCTCGGATGTAATATTCTACATCATTCAAGGCGTGTCGGACCCTACTTCTCGGTGGGAACATTATATGAGTCTATAACGTTGTATATCCTAATCTAAGGCAACCTATTATCTCAGACGTAATATTTTACAATATTCCTCGCGTGTCGGTGCATACTTTTCGGTGGGAATATTATATGCGTCCATAACGGTCGATATCGTAATCTAAGGCAATCTAACATCTCGGATGCAATATTTGACAACATTCCTTGCCTGTCGAACCCTACTTCTCGGAGGGAACAGTATGTACGTCTGTAACGTTATATATCCTAACCTAAGGCAACCTAACATCTCGGATGTAATATTGTACAACCTTCCAGGCGTGTCGGACCCTGCTTCTCGGTGGTAACATTATATGCGTCTATAACGTTGCATATCCTAATCTAAGGCAACCTAACATCTCGGATGCAATATTTGACAACATTCCTGGCCTGTCGAACCCTACTGCTCGGAGGGAACAGTATATACGTCTATAGCGGTATATATCCTAATCTAAGGCAACCTAACATCTCGGATGCAATATTTGATAACATTCCTGGCGTGTCGAACCCTACTTCTCGGTGGGAACAGTATATACATCTATAACGTTATATATCCTAACGTAAGGCAACCTAACATCTCGGATGTAATATTTGACAACATTGCTGGCGTGTCGGACCCTACTTCTCGGTGGGAACAGTATATACGTCTGTAACGTCATATATCCTAACCTAAGGCAACCTAGCATCACGGATATAACATTTGACAACATTCCCGGCGTGTTGGAACCCTACGTCTCGGTGGTAACATTACGTGCGTCTATAACGTTATATATGCTAACCTAAGGCAACCTAACATCTCGGATGCAATATTTGACAACATTCCTGGCCTGTCGAACCCTACTTCTCGGAGGGAACAGCATATACGTCTATAACGTCATATATCCTAACCTAAGGCAACCTAACATCTCGGATGTAACATTTGACAACATTCCAGGCATGTCGGTCCCTACGTCTCGGTGGTAACATTATATGCGTCTATAACGTTATATATCCTTATCTAATGCAACCTAACATCTCGGATGCAATATTTGACAACATTCCTGGCCTGTCGAACCCTACTTCTCGGAGGGAACAGTATATACGTCTATAACGTTATATATCCTAACCTAAGGCAACCTGACATCTCGGATATATTATTCTACAACATTCCAGGCGTGTCGGACCCTACTTCTCGGTGGGAACATTATATGCCTCTATAACGTTGTATATCCTAATCTAAGGCAACCTAACATCTCGGATGAAATATTTGACAACATTCCTGGCCTGTCGAACCCTACATCTCGGAGGGAACAGTATATACGTCTATAGCGGTATATATCCTAATCTAAGGCAACCTAACATCTCGGATGCAATATTTGACAACATTCCTGGCCTGTCGAACCCTACTTCTCGGAGGGAACAGTATATACGTCTATAACGTTATATATCCTAACCGAAGGCAACCTGACATCTCGGATGTAATATTCTACATCATTCAAGGCGTGTCGGACCCTACGTCTCGGTGGAAACATTGTATGAGTCTATAACGTTGTATATCCTAATCTAAGGCAACCTATTATCTCAGACGTAATATTTTACAATATTCCTCGCGTGTCGGTGCATACTTTTCGGTGGGAATATTATATGCGTCCATAACGGTCGATATCGTAATCTAAGGCAATCTAACATCTCGGATGCAATATTTGACAACATTCCTTGCCTGTCGAACCCTACTTCTCGGAGGGAACAGTATGTACGTCTGTAACGTTATATACCCTAACCTAAGGCAACCTAACATTTCGGATGTAATATTCTACAACCTTCCAGGCGAGTCGGACCCTACTTCTCGGTGGTAACATTATATGCGTGTATAACGTTGCATATCCTAATCTAAGGCAACCTAACATCTCGGATGCAATAATTGACAACATTCCTGGCCTGTCGAACCCTACTGCTCGGAGGGAACAGTATATACGTCTATAGCGGTATATATCCTAATCTAAGGCAACCTAACATCTCGGATGCAATATTTGATAACATTCCTGGCGTGTCGAACCCTACTTCTCGGTGGGAACAGTATATACGTCTATAACGTTATATATCCTAACGTAAGGCAACCTAACATCTCGGATGTAATATTTGACAACATTCCTGGCGTGTCGGACCCTACTTCTCGGTGGGAACAGTATAAACGTCTGTAACGTCATATATCCTAACCTAAGGCAACCTAGCATCTCGGATATAACATTTGACAACATTCCAGGCATGTCGGTCCGTACGTCTCGGTGGTAACATTATATGCGTCTATAACGTTATATATCCTTATCTAAGGCAACCTAACATCTCGGATGCAATATTTGACAACATTCCTAGCCTGTCGAACCCAACTTCTCGGAGGGAACAGTATATACGTCTATAACGTTATATATCCTAACCTAACGCAACCTGACATCTCGGATGTAATATTCTACATCATTCCAGGCCTGTCGGACCCTACTTTTCGGTGGGAGCATTATATGAGTCTATAACGTTGTATTTCCTAATCTAAGGCAATCTATTATCTCAGACGTAATATTTCACAATTTTCCTGGCGTGTCGGTGTATACTTTTGGGTGGGAATATTATATGCGTCTATAACGGTCGATATCGTAATCTAAGGCAACCTAATGTCTCGGATGTAACATTTGACAACATTCCAGACATGTCGGTCCCTACGTCTCGGTGGTAACATTATATGCGTCTATAACGTTATATATCCTTATCTAATGCAACCTAACATCTCGGATGCAATATTTGACAACATTCCTGGCCTGTCGAACCCTACTTCTCGGAGGGAACAGTATATACGTCTATAACGTTATATATCCTAACCTAAGGCAACCTGACATCTCGGATATATTATTCTACAACATTGCAGGCGTGTAGGACCCTACTTCTCGGTGGGAACATTATATGCCTCTATAACGTTGTATATCCTAATCTAAGGCAACCTAACATCTCGGATGTAATATTTGACAACATTCCTGGCGTGTCGGACCCTACTTCTCGGTGGGAACAGTATATACGTCTGTAACGTCATATATCCTAACCTAAGGCAACCTAACATCTCGGATATAACATTTAACAACATTCCAGGCGTGTTGGAACCCTACGTCTCGGTGGTAACATTACGTGCGTCTATAACGTTATATATGCTAACCTAAGGCAACCTAACATCTCGGATATAACATTTGACAACATTCCAGGCGTGTTGGAACCCTACGTCTCGCTGGTAACATTACGTGCGTCTATAACGTTATATATCCTAATCTAAGGCAACCTAACATCTCGGATGCAATATTTGACAACATTCCTGGCCTGTCGAACCCTACTTCTCGGAGGGAACAGCATATACATCTATAACGTCATATATCCTAGCCTAAGGCAACCTAACATCTCGGATGTAACATCTGACAACATTCCAGGCGTGTCGGTCCCTACGTCTCGGTGGTAACATTACATGCGTCTATAACGGTATATATCCTAACCTAAGGCAACCTAACATCTCGAATATAACATTTGACAACATTCCCGGCGTGTTGGAACCCTACGTCTCGGTGGTAACATTACGTGCGTCTATAACGTTATATATGCTAACCTAAGGCAACCTAACATCTCGGATGCAATATTTGACAACATTCCTGGCCTGCCAAACCCTACTTCTCGGAGGGAACAGTATATACGTCTATAACGTTATATATCCTAACCTAAGGCAACCTAACATCTCGAATGCAATATTTGACAACATTCCTGGCCTGTCGAACCCTACTTCTCGGAGGGAACAGTATATACGTCTATAACGTTATATATCCTAACCGAAGGCAACCTGACATCTCGGATGTAATATTCTACATCATTCAAGGCGTGTCGGACCCTACTTCTCGGTGGGAACATTATATGAGTCTATAACGTTGTATATCCTAATCTAAGGCAACCTATTATCTCAGACGTAATATTTTACAATATTCCTCGCGTGTCGGTGCATACTTTTCGGTGGGAATATTATATGCGTCCATAACGGTCGATATCGTAATCTAAGGCAATCTAACATCTCGGATGCAATATTTGACAACATTCCTTGCCTGTCGAACCCTACTTCTCGGAGGGAACAGTATGTACGTCTGTAACGTTATATATCCTAACCTAAGGCAACCTAACATCTCGGATGTAATATTGTACAACCTTCCAGGCGTGTCGGACCCTGCTTCTCGGTGGTAACATTATATGCGTCTATAACGTTGCATATCCTAATCTAAGGCAACCTAACATCTCGGATGCAATATTTGACAACATTCCTGGCCTGTCGAACCCTACTGCTCGGAGGGAACAGTATATACGTCTATAGCGGTATATATCCTAATCTAAGGCAACCTAACATCTCGGATGCAATATTTGATAACATTCCTGGCGTGTCGAACCCTACTTCTCGGTGGGAACAGTATATACATCTATAACGTTATATATCCTAACGTAAGGCAACCTAACATCTCGGATGTAATATTTGACAACATTGCTGGCGTGTCGGACCCTACTTCTCGGTGGGAACAGTATATACGTCTGTAACGTCATATATCCTAACCTAAGGCAACCTAGCATCACGGATATAACATTTGACAACATTCCCGGCGTGTTGGAACCCTACGTCTCGGTGGTAACATTACGTGCGTCTATAACGTTATATATGCTAACCTAAGGCAACCTAACATCTCGGATGCAATATTTGACAACATTCCTGGCCTGTCGAACCCTACTTCTCGGAGGGAACAGCATATACGTCTATAACGTCATATATCCTAACCTAAGGCAACCTAACATCTCGGATGTAACATTTGACAACATTCCAGGCATGTCGGTCCCTACGTCTCGGTGGTAACATTATATGCGTCTATAACGTTATATATCCTTATCTAATGCAACCTAACATCTCGGATGCAATATTTGACAACATTCCTGGCCTGTCGAACCCTACTTCTCGGAGGGAACAGTATATACGTCTATAACGTTATATATCCTAACCTAAGGCAACCTGACATCTCGGATATATTATTCTACAACATTCCAGGCGTGTCGGACCCTACTTCTCGGTGGGAACATTATATGCCTCTATAACGTTGTATATCCTAATCTAAGGCAACCTAACATCTCGGATGAAATATTTGACAACATTCCTGGCCTGTCGAACCCTACATCTCGGAGGGAACAGTATATACGTCTATAGCGGTATATATCCTAATCTAAGGCAACCTAACATCTCGGATGCAATATTTGACAACATTCCTGGCCTGTCGAACCCTACTTCTCGGAGGGAACAGTATATACGTCTATAACGTTATATATCCTAACCGAAGGCAACCTGACATCTCGGATGTAATATTCTACATCATTCAAGGCGTGTCGGACCCTACGTCTCGGTGGAAACATTGTATGAGTCTATAACGTTGTATATCCTAATCTAAGGCAACCTATTATCTCAGACGTAATATTTTACAATATTCCTCGCGTGTCGGTGCATACTTTTCGGTGGGAATATTATATGCGTCCATAACGGTCGATATCGTAATCTAAGGCAATCTAACATCTCGGATGCAATATTTGACAACATTCCTTGCCTGTCGAACCCTACTTCTCGTAGGGAACAGTATGTACGTCTGTAACGTTATATACCCTAACCTAAGGCAACCTAACATTTCGGATGTAATATTCTACAACCTTCCAGGCGAGTCGGACCCTACTTCTCGGTGGTAACATTATATGCGTGTATAACGTTGCATATCCTAATCTAAGGCAACCTAACATCTCGGATGCAATAATTGACAACATTCCTGGCCTGTCGAACCCTACTGCTCGGAGGGAACAGTATATACGTCTATAGCGGTATATATCCTAATCTAAGGCAACCTAACATCTCGGATGCAATATTTGATAACATTCCTGGCGTGTCGAACCCTACTTCTCGGTGGGAACAGTATATACGTCTATAACGTTATATATCCTAACGTAAGGCAACCTAACATCTCGGATGTAATATTTGACAACATTCCTGGCGTGTCGGACCCTACTTCTCGGTGGGAACAGTATAAACGTCTGTAACGTCATATATCCTAACCTAAGGCAACCTAGCATCTCGGATATAACATTTGACAACATTCCAGGCATGTCGGTCCGTACGTCTCGGTGGTAACATTATATGCGTCTATAACGTTATATATCCTTATCTAAGGCAACCTAACATCTCGGATGCAATATTTGACAACATTCCTAGCCTGTCGAACCCAACTTCTCGGAGGGAACAGTATATACGTCTATAACGTTATATATCCTAACCTAACGCAACCTGACATCTCGGATGTAATATTCTACATCATTCCAGGCCTGTCGGACCCTACTTTTCGGTGGGAGCATTATATGAGTCTATAACGTTGTATTTCCTAATCTAAGGCAATCTATTATCTCAGACGTAATATTTCACAATTTTCCTGGCGTGTCGGTGTATACTTTTGGGTGGGAATATTATATGCGTCTATAACGGTCGATATCGTAATCTAAGGCAACCTAATGTCTCGGATGTAACATTTGACAACATTCCAGACATGTCGGTCCCTACGTCTCGGTGGTAACATTATATGCGTCTATAACGTTATATATCCTTATCTAATGCAACCTAACATCTCGGATGCAATATTTGACAACATTCCTGGCCTGTCGAACCCTACTTCTCGGAGGGAACAGTATATACGTCTATAACGTTATATATCCTAACCTAAGGCAACCTGACATCTCGGATATATTATTCTACAACATTGCAGGCGTGTAGGACCCTACTTCTCGGTGGGAACATTATATGCCTCTATAACGTTGTATATCCTAATCTAAGGCAACCTAACATCTCGGATGTAATATTTGACAACATTCCTGGCGTGTCGGACCCTACTTCTCGGTGGGAACAGTATATACGTCTGTAACGTCATATATCCTAACCTAAGGCAACCTAACATCTCGGATATAACATTTAACAACATTCCAGGCGTGTTGGAACCCTACGTCTCGGTGGTAACATTACGTGCGTCTATAACGTTATATATGCTAACCTAAGGCAACCTAACATCTCGGATATAACATTTGACAACATTCCAGGCGTGTTGGAACCCTACGTCTCGCTGGTAACATTACGTGCGTCTATAACGTTATATATCCTAATCTAAGGCAACCTAACATCTCGGATGCAATATTTGACAACATTCCTGGCCTGTCGAACCCTACTTCTCGGAGGGAACAGCATATACATCTATAACGTCATATATCCTAGCCTAAGGCAACCTAACATCTCGGATGTAACATCTGACAACATTCCAGGCGTGTCGGTCCCTACGTCTCGGTGGTAACATTACATGCGTCTATAACGGTATATATCCTAACCTAAGGCAACCTAACATCTCGAATATAACATTTGACAACATTCCCGGCGTGTTGGAACCCTACGTCTCGGTGGTAACATTACGTGCGTCTATAACGTTATATATGCTAACCTAAGGCAACCTAACATCTCGGATGCAATATTTGACAACATTCCTGGCCTGCCAAACCCTACTTCTCGGAGGGAACAGTATATACGTCTATAACGTTATATATCCTAACCTAAGGCAACCTAACATCTCGAATGCAATATTTGACAACATTCCTGGCCTGTCGAACCCTACTTCTCGGAGGGAACAGTATATACGTCTATAACGTTATATATCCTAACCGAAGGCAACCTGACATCTCGGATGTAATATTCTACATCATTCAAGGCGTGTCGGACCCTACTTCTCGGTGGGAACATTATATGAGTCTATAACGTTGTATATCCTAATCTAAGGCAACCTATTATCTCAGACGTAATATTTTACAATATTCCTCGCGTGTCGGTGCATACTTTTCGGTGGGAATATTATATGCGTCCATAACGGTCGATATCGTAATCTAAGGCAATCTAACATCTCGGATGCAATATTTGACAACATTCCTTGCCTGTCGAACCCTACTTCTCGGAGGGAACAGTATGTACGTCTGTAACGTTATATATCCTAACCTAAGGCAACCTAACATCTCGGATGTAATATTGTACAACCTTCCAGGCGTGTCGGACCCTGCTTCTCGGTGGTAACATTATATGCGTCTATAACGTTGCATATCCTAATCTAAGGCAACCTAACATCTCGGATGCAATATTTGACAACATTCCTGGCCTGTCGAACCCTACTGCTCGGAGGGAACAGTATATACGTCTATAGCGGTATATATCCTAATCTAAGGCAACCTAACATCTCGGATGCAATATTTGATAACATTCCTGGCGTGTCGAACCCTACTTCTCGGTGGGAACAGTATATACATCTATAACGTTATATATCCTAACGTAAGGCAACCTAACATCTCGGATGTAATATTTGACAACATTGCTGGCGTGTCGGACCCTACTTCTCGGTGGGAACAGTATATACGTCTGTAACGTCATATATCCTAACCTAAGGCAACCTAGCATCACGGATATAACATTTGACAACATTCCCGGCGTGTTGGAACCCTACGTCTCGGTGGTAACATTACGTGCGTCTATAACGTTATATATGCTAACCTAAGGCAACCTAACATCTCGGATGCAATATTTGACAACATTCCTGGCCTGTCGAACCCTACTTCTCGGAGGGAACAGTATATACGTCTATAACGTTATATATCCTAACCTAAGGCAACCTGACATCTCGGATGTAATATTCTACATCATTCAAGGCGTGTCGGACCCTACTTCTCGGTGGGAACATTATATGAGTCTATAACGTTGTATATCCTAATCTAAGGCAACCTATTATCTCAGACGTAATATTTTACAATATTCCTCGCGTGTCGGTGCATACTTTTCGGTGGGAATATTATATGCGTCCATAACGGTCGATATCGTAATCTAAGGCAATCTAACATCTCGGATGCAATATTTGACAACATTCCTTGCCTGTCGAACCCTACTTCTCGGAGGGAACAGTATGTACGTCTGTAACGTTATATATCCTAACCTAAGGCAACCTAACATCTCGGATGTAATATTGTACAACCTTCCAGGCGTGTCGGACCCTGCTTCTCGGTGGTAACATTATATGCGTCTATAACGTTGCATATCCTAATCTAAGGCAACCTAACATCTCGGATGCAATATTTGACAACATTCCTGGCCTGTCGAACCCTACTGCTCGGAGGGAACAGTATATACGTCTATAGCGGTATATATCCTAATCTAAGGCAACCTAACATCTCGGATGCAATATTTGATAACATCCCTGGCGTGTCGAACCCTACTTCTCGGTGGGAACAGTATATACATCTATAACGTTATATATCCTAACGTAAGGCAACCTAACATCTCGGATGTAATATTTGACAACATTGCTGGCGTGTCGGACCCTACTTCTCGGTGGGAACAGTATATACGTCTGTAACGTCATATATCCTAACCTAAGGCAACCTGACATCTCGGATGTAATATTCTACATCATTCAAGGCGTGTCGGACCCTACGTCTCGGTGGAAACATTGTATGAGTCTATAACGTTGTATATCCTAATCTAAGGCAACCTATTATCTCAGACGTAATATTTTACAATATTCCTCGCGTGTCGGTGCATACTTTTCGGTGGGAATATTATATGCGTCCATAACGGTCGATATCGTAATCTAAGGCAATCTAACATCTCGGATGCAATATTTGACAACATTCCTTGCCTGTCGAACCCTACTTCTCGGAGGGAACAGTATGTACGTCTGTAACGTTATATACCCTAACCTAAGGCAACCTAACATTTCGGATGTAATATTCTACAACCTTCCAGGCGAGTCGGACCCTACTTCTCGGTGGTAACATTATATGCGTGTATAACGTTGCATATCCTAATCTAAGGCAACCTAACATCTCGGATGCAATAATTGACAACATTCCTGGCCTGTCGAACCCTACTGCTCGGAGGGAACAGTATATACGTCTATAGCGGTATATATCCTAATCTAAGGCAACCTAACATCTCGGATGCAATATTTGATAACATTCCTGGCGTGTCGAACCCTACTTCTCGGTGGGAACAGTATATACGTCTATAACGTTATATATCCTAACGTAAGGCAACCTAACATCTCGGATGTAATATTTGACAACATTCCTGGCGTGTCGGACCCTACTTCTCGGTGGGAACAGTATAAACGTCTGTAACGTCATATATCCTAACCTAAGGCAACCTAGCATCTCGGATATAACATTTGACAACATTCCAGGCATGTCGGTCCGTACGTCTCGGTGGTAACATTATATGCGTCTATAACGTTATATATCCTTATCTAAGGCAACCTAACATCTCGGATGCAATATTTGACAACATTCCTAGCCTGTCGAACCCAACTTCTCGGAGGGAACAGTATATACGTCTATAACGTTATATATCCTAACCTAACGCAACCTGACATCTCGGATGTAATATTCTACATCATTCCAGGCCTGTCGGACCCTACTTTTCGGTGGGAGCATTATATGAGTCTATAGCGTTGTATTTCCTAATCTAAGGCAATCTATTATCTCAGACGTAATATTTTACAATTTTCCTGGCGTGTCGGTGTATACTTTTGGGTGGGAATATTATATGCGTCTATAACGGTCGATATCGTAATCTAAGGCAACCTAATGTCTCGGATGTAACATTTGACAACATTCCAGACATGTCGGTCCCTACGTCTCGGTGGTAACATTATATGCGTCTATAACGTTATATATCCTTATCTAATGCAACCTAACATCTCGGATGCAATATTTGACAACATTCCTGGCCTGTCGAACCCTACTTCTCGGAGGGAACAGTATATACGTCTATAACGTTATATATCCTAACCTAAGGCAACCTGACATCTCGGATATATTATTCTACAACATTGCAGGCGTGTAGGACCCTACTTCTCGGTGGGAACATTATATGCCTCTATAACGTTGTATATCCTAATCTAAGGCAACCTAACATCTCCGATGCAATATTTGACAACATTCCTGGCCTGTCGAACCCTACTTCTCGGAGGGAACAGTATATACGTCTATAACGTTATATATCCTAACCGAAGGCAACCTGACATCTCGGATGTAATATTCTACATCATTCAAGGCGTGTCGGAACCTACTTCTCGGTGGGAACATTATATGAGTCTATAACGTTGTATTTCCTAATCTAAGGCAATCTATTATCTCAGACGTAATATTTTACAATATTCCTGGCGTGTCGGTGCATACTTTTCGGTGGGAATATTATATGCGTCTATAACGGTCGATATCGTAATCTAAGGCAACCTAACATCTCGGATGTAACATTTGACAACATTCCAGGCGTGTCGGTCCCTACGTCTCGGTGGTAACATTACATGCGTCTATAACGTTATATATCCTAACCTAAGGCAACCTAACATCTCGGATGCAATATTTGACAACATTCCTGGCCTGTCGAACCCTACTGCTCGGAGGGAACAGTATATACGTCTATAACGTTATATATCCTAACCTAAGGCAACCTAACATCTCGGATATAACATTTGACAACATTCCAGGCGTGTTGGAACCCTACGTCTCGCTGGTAACATTACGTGCGTCTATAACGTTATATATCCTAATCTAAGGCAACCTAACATCTCGGATGCAATATTTGACAACATTCCTGGCCTGTCGAACCCTACTTCTCGGAGGGAACAGCATATACATCTATAACGTCATATATCCTAGCCTAAGGCAACCTAACATCTCGGATGTAACATCTGACAACATTCCAGGCGTGTCGGTCCCTACGTCTCGGTGGTAACATTACATGCGTCTATAACGGTATATATCCTAACCTAAGGCAACCTAACATCTCGAATATAACATTTGACAACATTCCCGGCGTGTTGGAACCCTACGTCTCGGTGGTAACATTACGTGCGTCTATAACGTTATATATGCTAACCTAAGGCAACCTAACATCTCGGATGCAATATTTGACAACATTCCTGGCCTGCCAAACCCTACTTCTCGGAGGGAACAGCATATACGTCTATAGCGGTATATATCCTAATCTAAGGCCACCTAACATCTCGTATGTAATATTTGACAACATTCCTGGCGTGTCGAACCCTACTTCTCGGTGGGAACAGTATATACGTCTATAACGTTATATATCCTAACCTAAGGCAACCTAACATCTCGGATGCAATATTTGACAACATTCCTGGCCTGTCGAACCCTACTTCTCGGAGGGAACAGTATATACGTCTATAACGTTATATATCCTAACCGAAGGCAACCTGACATCTCGGATGTAATATTCTACATCATTCAAGGCGTGTCGGACCCTACTTCTCGGTGGGAACATTATATGAGTCTATAACGTTGTATATCCTAATCTAAGGCAACCTATTATCTCAGACGTAATATTTTACAATATTCCTCGCGTGTCGGTGCATACTTTTCGGTGGGAATATTATATGCGTCCATAACGGTCGATATCGTAATCTAAGGCAATCTAACATCTCGGATGCAATATTTGACAACATTCCTTGCCTGTCGAACCCTACTTCTCGGAGGGAACAGTATGTACGTCTGTAACGTTATATATCCTAACCTAAGGCAACCTAACATCTCGGATGTAATATTGTACAACCTTCCAGGCGTGTCGGACCCTGCTTCTCGGTGGTAACATTATATGCGTCTATAACGTTGCATATCCTAATCTAAGGCAACCTAACATCTCGGATGCAATATTTGACAACATTCCTGGCCTGTCGAACCCTACTGCTCGGAGGGAACAGTATATACGTCTATAGCGGTATATATCCTAATCTAAGGCAACCTAACATCTCGGATGCAATATTTGATAACATTCCTGGCGTGTCGAACCCTACTTCTCGGTGGGAACAGTATATACATCTATAACGTTATATATCCTAACGTAAGGCAACCTAACATCTCGGATGTAATATTTGACAACATTGCTGGCGTGTCGGACCCTACTTCTCGGTGGGAACAGTATATACGTCTGTAACGTCATATATCCTAACCTAAGGCAACCTAGCATCACGGATATAACATTTGACAACATTCCCGGCGTGTTGGAACCCTACGTCTCGGCGGTAACATTACGTGCGTCTATAACGTTATATATGCTAACCTAAGGCAACCTAACATCTCGGATGCAATATTTGACAACATTCCTGGCCTGTCGAACCCTACTTCTCGGAGGGAACAGCATATACGTCTATAACGTCATATATCCTAACCTAAGGCAACCTAACATCTCGGATGTAACATTTGACAACATTCCAGGCATGTCGGTCCCTACGTCTCGGTGGTAACATTATATGCGTCTATAACGTTATATATCCTTATCTAATGCAACCTAACATCTCGGATGCAATATTTGACAACATTCCTGGCCTGTCGAACCCTACTTCTCGGAGGGAACAGTATATACGTCTATAACGTTATATATCCTAACCTAAGGCAACCTGACATCTCGGATATATTATTCTACAACATTCCAGGCGTGTCGGACCCTACTTCTCGGTGGGAACATTATATGCCTCTATAACGTTGTATATCCTAATCTAAGGCAACCTAACATCTCGGATGAAATATTTGACAACATTCCTGGCCTGTCGAACCCTACATCTCGGAGGGAACATTATATACGTCTATAGCGGTATATATCCTAATCTAAGGCAACCTAACATCTCGGATGCAATATTTGACAACATTCCTGGCCTGTCGAACCCTACTTCTCGGAGGGAACAGTATATACGTCTATAACGTTATATATCCTAACCGAAGGCAACCTGACATCTCGGATGTAATATTCTACATCATTCAAGGCGTGTCGGACCCTACGTCTCGGTGGAAACATTGTATGAGTCTATAACGTTGTATATCCTAATCTAAGGCAACCTATTATCTCAGACGTAATATTTTACAATATTCCTCGCGTGTCGGTGCATACTTTTCGGTGGGAATATTATATGCGTCCATAACGGTCGATATCGTAATCTAAGGCAATCTAACATCTCGGATGCAATATTTGACAACATTCCTTGCCTGTCGAACCCTACTTCTCGGAGGGAACAGTATGTACGTCTGTAACGTTATATACCCTAACCTAAGGCAACCTAACATTTCGGATGTAATATTCTACAACCTTCCAGGCGAGTCGGACCCTACTTCTCGGTGGTAACATTATATGCGTGTATAACGTTGCATATCCTAATCTAAGGCAACCTAACATCTCGGATGCAATAATTGACAACATTCCTGGCCTGTCGAACCCTACTGCTCGGAGGGAACAGTATATACGTCTATAGCGGTATATATCCTAATCTAAGGCAACCTAACATCTCGGATGCAATATTTGATAATATTCCTGGCGTGTCGAACCCTACTTCTCGGTGGGAACAGTATATACGTCTATAACGTTATATATCCTAACGTAAGGCAACCTAACATCTCGGATGTAATATTTTACAACATTCCTGGCGTGTCGGACCCTACTTCTCGGTGGGAACAGTATAAACGTCTGTAACGTCATATATCCTAACCTAAGGCAACCTAGCATCTCGGATATAACATTTGACAACATTCCAGGCATGTCGGTCCGTACGTCTCGGTGGTAACATTATATGCGTCTATAACGTTATATATCCTTATCTAAGGCAACCTAACATCTCGGATGCAATATTTGACAACATTCCTAGCCTGTCGAACCCAACTTCTCGGAGGGAACAGTATATACGTCTATAACGTTATATATCCTAACCTAACGCAACCTGACATCTCGGATGTAATATTCTACATCATTCCAGGCGTGTCGGACCCTACTTTTCGGTGGGAGCATTATATGAGTCTATAACGTTGTATTTCCTAATCTAAGGCAATCTATTATCTCAGACGTAATATTTTACAATTTTCCTGGCGTGTCGGTGTATACTTTTGGGTGGGAATATTATATGCGTCTATAACGGTCGATATCGTAATCTAAGGCAACCTAATGTCTCGGATGTAACATTTGACAACATTCCAGACATGTCGGTCCCTACGTCTCGGTGGTAACATTATATGCGTCTATAACGTTATATATCCTTATCTAATGCAACCTAACATCTCGGATGCAATATTTGACAACATTCCTGGCCTGTCGAACCCTACTTCTCGGAGGGAACAGTATATACGTCTATAACGTTATATATCCTAACCTAAGGCAACCTGACATCTCGGATATATTATTCTACAACATTGCAGGCGTGTAGGACCCTACTTCTCGGTGGGAACATTATATGCCTCTATAACGTTGTATATCCTAATCTAAGGCAACCTAACATCTCCGATGCAATATTTGACAACATTCCTGGCCTGTCGAACCCTACTTCTCGGAGGGAACAGTATATACGTCTATAACGTTATATATCCTAACCGAAGGCAACCTGACATCTCGGATGTAATATTCTACATCATTCAAGGCGTGTCGGAACCTACTTCTCGGTGGGAACATTATATGAGTCTATAACGTTGTATTTCCTAATCTAAGGCAATCTATTATCTCAGACGTAATATTTTACAATATTCCTGGCGTGTCGGTGCATACTTTTCGGTGGGAATATTATATGCGTCTATAACGGTCGATATCGTAATCTAAGGCAACCTAACGTCCCGGATGTAACATTTGACAACATTCCAGACATGTCGGACCCTACGTCTCGGTGGTAACATTATATGCGTCTATAACGTTATATATCCTTATCTAAGGCAACCTAACATCTCGGATGCAATATTTGACAACATTCCTGGCCTGTCGAACCCAACTTCTCGGAGGGAACAGTATATACGTCTATAACGTTATATATCCTAACCTAACGCAACCTGACATCTCGGATGTAATATTCTACATCATTCCAGGCGTGTCGGACCCTACCTTTCGGTGGGAGCATTATATGAGTCTATAACGTTGTATTTCCTAATCTAAGGCAATCTATTATCTCAGACGTAATATTTTACAATATTCCTGGCGTGTCGGTGCATACTTTTCGGTGGGAATATTATATGCGTCCATAACGGTCGATATCGTAATCTAAGGCAATCTAACATCTCGGATGCAATATTTGACAACATTCCTTGCCTGTCGAACCCTACTTCTCGGAGGGAACAGTATGTACGTCTGTAACGTTATATACCCTAACCTAAGGCAACCTAACATCTCGGATGTAATATTCTACAACCTTCCAGGCGAGTCGGACCCTACTTCTCGGTGGTAACATTATATGCGTGTATAACGTTGTATATCCTAATCTAAGGCAACCTAACATCTCGGATGCAATATTTGACAACATTCCTCGCCTGTCGAACCCTACTGCTCGGAGGGAACAGTATATACGTCTATAGCGGTATATATCCTAATCTAAGGCAACCTAACATCTCGGATGCAATATTTGATAACATTCCTGGCGTGTCGAACCCTACTTCTCGGTGGGAACAGTATATACGTCTATAACGTTATATATCCTAACGTAAGGCAACCTAACATCTCGGATGTAATATTTGACAACATTCCTGGCGTGTCGGACCCTACTTCTCGGTGGGAACAGTATAAACGTCTGTAACGTCATATATCCTAACCTAAGGCAACCTAGCATCTCGGATATAACATTTGACAACATTCCAGGCATGTCGGTCCGTACGTCTCGGTGGTAACATTATATGCGTCTATAACGTTATATATCCTTATCTAAGGCAACCTAACATCTCGGATGCAATATTTGACAACATTCCTAGCCTGTCGAACCCAACTTCTCGGAGGGAACAGTATATACGTCTATAACGTTATATATCCTAACCGAAGGCAACCTGACATCTCGGATGTAATATTCTACATCATTCAAGGCGTGTCGGAACCTACTTCTCGGTGGGAACATTATATGAGTCTATAACGATGTATATCCTAATCTAAGGCAACCTATTATCTCAGACGTAATATTTTACAATATTCCTCACGTGTCGGTGCATACTTTTCGGTGGGAATATTATATGCGTCCATAACGGTCGATATCGTAATCTAAGGCAATCTAACATCTCGGATGCAATATTTGACAACATTCCTTGCCTGTCGAACCCTACTTCTCGGAGGGAACAGTATGTACGTCTGTAACGTTATATATCCTAACCTAAGGCAACCTAACATCTCGGATGCAATATTTGACAACATTCCTGGCCTGTCGAACCCTACTTCTCGGAGGGAACAGCATATACATCTATAACGTCATATATCCTAGCCTAAGGCAACCTAACATCTCGGATGTAATATTTGACAACATTCCTGGCGTGTCGGACCCTACTTCTCGGTGGGAACAGTATAAACGTCTGTAACGTCATATATCCTAACCTAAGGCAACCTAGCATCTCGGATATAACATTTGACAACATTCCAGGCATGTCGGTCCGTACGTCTCGGTGGTAACATTATATGCGTCTATAACGTTATATATCCTTATCTAAGGCAACCTAACATCTCGGATGCAATATTTGACAACATTCCTAGCCTGTCGAACCCAACTTCTCGGAGGGAACAGTATATACGTCTATAACGTTATATATCCTAACCTAACGCAACCTGACATCTCGGATGTAATATTCTACATCATTCCAGGCGTGTCGGACCCTACTTTTCGGTGGGAGCATTATATGAGTCTATAACGTTGTATTTCCTAATCTAAGGCAATCTATTATCTCAGACGTAATATTTTACAATTTTCCTGGCGTGTCGGTGTATACTTTTGGGTGGGAATATTATATGCGTCTATAACGGTCGATATCGTAATCTAAGGCAACCTAATGTCTCGGATGTAACATTTGACAACATTCCAGACATGTCGGTCCCTACGTCTCGGTGGTGACATTATATGCGTCTATAACGTTATATATCCTTATCTAATGCAACCTAACATCTCGGATGCAATATTTGACAACATTCCTGGCCTGTCGAACCCTACTTCTCGGAGGGGACAGTATATACGTCTATAACGTTATATATCCTAACCTAAGGCAACCTGACATCTCGGATATATTATTCTACAACATTGCAGGCGTGTAGGACCCTACGTCTCGGTGGTAACATTATATGCGTCTATAACGTTATATATCCTTATCTAAGGCAACCTAACATCTCGGATGCAATATTTGACAACATTCCTGGCCTGTCGAACCCAACTTCTCGGAGGGAACAGTATATACGTCTATAACGTTATATATCCTAACCTAACGCAACCTGACATCTCGGATGTAATATTCTACATCATTCCAGGCGTGTCGGACCCTACCTTTCGGTGGGAGCATTATATGAGTCTATAACGTTGTATTTCCTAATCTAAGGCAATCTATTATCTCAGACGTAATATTTTACAATATTCCTGGCGTGTCGGTGCATACTTTTCGGTGGGAATATTATATGCGTCCATAACGGTCGATATCGTAATCTAAGGCAATCTAACATCTCGGATGCAATATTTGACAACATTCCTTGCCTGTCGAACCCTACTTCTCGGAGGGAACAGTATGTACGTCTGTAACGTTATATACCCTAACCTAAGGCAACCTAACATCTCGGATGTAATATTCTACAACCTTCCAGGCGAGTCGGACCCTACTTCTCGGTGGTAACATTATATGCGTGTATAACGTTGTATATCCTAATCTAAGGCAACCTAACATCTCGGATGCAATATTTGACAACATTCCTCGCCTGTCGAACCCTACTGCTCGGAGGGAACAGTATATACGTCTATAGCGGTATATATCCTAATCTAAGGCAACCTAACATCTCGGATGCAATATTTGATAACATTCCTGGCGTGTCGAACCCTACTTCTCGGTGGGAACAGTATATACGTCTATAACGTTATATATCCTAACGTAAGGCAACCTAACATCTCGGATGTAATATTTGACAACATTCCTGGCGTGTCGGACCCTACTTCTCGGTGGGAACAGTATAAACGTCTGTAACGTCATATATCCTAACCTAAGGCAACCTAGCATCTCGGATATAACATTTGACAACATTCCAGGCATGTCGGTCCGTACGTCTCGGTGGTAACATTATATGCGTCTATAACGTTATATATCCTTATCTAAGGCAACCTAACATCTCGGATGCAATATTTGACAACATTCCTAGCCTGTCGAACCCAACTTCTCGGAGGGAACAGTATATACGTCTATAACGTTATATATCCTAACCTAACGCAACCTGACATCTCGGATGTAATATTCTACATCATTCCAGGCGTGTCGGACCCTACTTTTCGGTGGGAGCATTATATGAGTCTATAACGTTGTATTTCCTAATCTAAGGTAATCTATTATCTCAGACGTAATATTTTACAATATTCCTGGCGTGTCGGTGCATACTTTTGGGTGGGAATATTATATGCGTCTATAACGGTCGATATCGTAATCTAAGGCAACCTAACGTCTCGGATGTAACATTTGACAACATTCCAGACATGTCGGTCCCTACGTCTCGGTGGTAACATTATATGCGTCTATAACGTTATATATCCTTATCTAATGCAACCTAACATCTCGGATGCAATATTTGACAACATTCCTGGCCTGTCGAACCCTACTTCTCGGTGGGAACAGTATATACGTCTATAACGTTATATATCCTAACCTAAGGCAACCTGACATCTCGGATATATTATTCTACAACATTCCAGGCGTGTCGGACCCTACTTCTCGGTGGGAACATTATATGCCTCTATAACGTTGTATATCCTAATCTAAGGCAACCTAACATCTCCGATGCAATATTTGACAACATTCCTGGCCTGTCGAACCCTACATCTCGGAGGGAACAGTATATACGTCTATAGCGGTATATATCCTAATCTAAGGCAACCTAACATCTCGGATGCAATATTTGACAACATTCCTGGCCTGTCGAACCCTACTTCTCGGAGGGAACAGTATATACGTCTATAACGTTATATATCCTAACCGAAGGCAACCTGACATCTCGGATGTAATATTCTACATCATTCAAGGCGTGTCGGAACCTACTTCTCGGTGGGAACATTATATGAGTCTATAACGATGTATATCCTAATCTAAGGCAACCTATTATCTCAGACGTAATATTTTACAATATTCCTCACGTGTCGGTGCATACTTTTCGGTGGGAATATTATATGCGTCCATAACGGTCGATATCGTAATCTAAGGCAATCTAACATCTCGGATGCAATATTTGACAACATTCCTTGCCTGTCGAACCCTACTTCTCGGAGGGAACAGTATGTACGTCTGTAACGTTATATATCCTAACCTAAGGCAACCTAACATCTCGGATGCAATATTTGACAACATTCCTGGCCTGTCGAACCCTACTTCTCGGAGGGAACAGCATATACATCTATAACGTCATATATCCTAGCCTAAGGCAACCTAACATCTCGGATGTAACATTTGACAACATTCCAGGCGTGTCGGTCCCTACGACTCGGTGGTAACATTACATGCGTCTATAACGTTATATATCCTAACCTAAGGCCAACTATCATCTCGTATGTAATATTTGACAACATTCCTGGCCTGTCGAACCCTACTTTTCGGAGGGAACAGTATATACGTCTATAACGTTATATATCCTAACCTAAGGCAACCTGACATCTCGGATGTAATATTCTACATCATTCCAGGCGTGTCGGACCCTACTTCTCGGTGGGAACATTATATGCGTCTATAACGTTGCATATCCTAATCTAAGGCAACCTAACATCTCGGATGCAATATTTGACAACATTCCTGGCCTGTCGAACCCTACTGCTCGGAGGGAACAGCATATACGTCTATAACGGTATATATCCTAATCTAAGGCAACCTAACATCTCGGATGTAATATTTGACAACATTCCTGGCGTGTCGGACCCTACTTCTCGGTGGGAACAGTATATACGTCTGTAACGTCATATATCCTAACCTAAGGCAACCTAACATCTCGGATATAACATTTAACAACATTCCAGGCGTGTTGGAACCCTACGTCTCGGTGGTAACATTACGTGCGTCTATAACGTTATATATGCTAACCTAAGGCAACCTAACATCTCGGATGCAATATTTGACAACATTCCTGGCCTGTCGAACCCTACTTCTCGGAGGGAACAGCATATACGTCTATAACGTCATATATCCTAACCTAAGGCAACCTAACATCTCGGATGTAACATTTGACAACATTCCAGGCGTGTAGGACCCTACGTCTCGGTGGTAACATTACATGCGTCTATAACGGTATATTTCCTAATCTAAGGCAACCTAACATCTCGGATGCAATATTTGACAACATTCCTGGCCTGTCGAACCCTACTTCTCGGAGGGAACAGCATATACGTCTATAACGTCATATATCCTAACCTAAGGCAACCTAACATCTCGGATGTAACATTTGACAACATTCCAGGCATGTCGGTCCCTACGTCTCGGTGGTAACATTATATGCGTCTATAACGTTATATATCCTTATCTAATGCAACCTAACATCTCGGATGCAATATTTGACAACATTCCTGGCCTGTCGAACCCTACTTCTCGGAGGGAACAGTATATACGTCTATAACGTTATATATCCTAACCTAAGGCAACCTGACATCTCGGATATATTATTCTACAACATTCCAGGCGTGTCGGACCCTACTTCTCGGTGGGAACATTATATGCCTCTATAACGTTGTATATCCTAATCTAAGGCAACCTAACATCTCGGATGAAATATTTGACAACATTCCTGGCCTGTCGAACCCTACATCTCGGAGGGAACAGTATATACGTCTATAGCGGTATATATCCTAATCTAAGGCAACCTAACATCTCGGATGCAATATTTGACAACATTCCTGGCCTGTCGAACCCTACTTCTCGGAGGGAACAGTATATACGTCTATAACGTTATATATCCTAACCGAAGGCAACCTGACATCTCGGATGTAATATTCTACATCATTCAAGGCGTGTCGGACCCTACGTCTCGGTGGAAACATTGTATGAGTCTATAACGTTGTATATCCTAATCTAAGGCAACCTATTATCTCAGACGTAATATTTTACAATATTCCTCGCGTGTCGGTGCATACTTTTCGGTGGGAATATTATATGCGTCCATAACGGTCGATATCGTAATCTAAGGCAATCTAACATCTCGGATGCAATATTTGACAACATTCCTTGCCTGTCGAACCCTACTTCTCGGAGGGAACAGTATGTACGTCTGTAACGTTATATACCCTAACCTAAGGCAACCTAACATTTCGGATGTAATATTCTACAACCTTCCAGGCGAGTCGGACCCTACTTCTCGGTGGTAACATTATATGCGTGTATAACGTTGCATATCCTAATCTAAGGCAACCTAACATCTCGGATGCAATAATTGACAACATTCCTGGCCTGTCGAACCCTACTGCTCGGAGGGAACAGTATATACGTCTATAGCGGTATATATCCTAATCTAAGGCAACCTAACATCTCGGATGCAATATTTGATAATATTCCTGGCGTGTCGAACCCTACTTCTCGGTGGGAACAGTATATACGTCTATAACGTTATATATCCTAACGTAAGGCAACCTAACATCTCGGATGTAATATTTGACAACATTCCTGGCGTGTCGGACCCTACTTCTCGGTGGGAACAGTATAAACGTCTGTAACGTCATATATCCTAACCTAAGGCAACCTAGCATCTCGGATATAACATTTGACAACATTCCAGGCATGTCGGTCCGTACGTCTCGGTGGTAACATTATATGCGTCTATAACGTTATATATCCTTATCTAAGGCAACCTAACATCTCGGATGCAATATTTGACAACATTCCTAGCCTGTCGAACCCAACTTCTCGGAGGGAACAGTATATACGTCTATAACGTTATATATCCTAACCTAACGCAACCTGACATCTCGGATGTAATATTCTACATCATTCCAGGCGTGTCGGACCCTACTTTTCGGTGGGAGCATTATATGAGTCTATAACGTTGTATTTCCTAATCTAAGGCAATCTATTATCTCAGACGTAATATTTTACAATTTTCCTGGCGTGTCGGTGTATACTTTTGGGTGGGAATATTATATGCGTCTATAACGGTCGATATCGTAATCTAAGGCAACCTAATGTCTCGGATGTAACATTTGACAACATTCCAGACATGTCGGTCCCTACGTCTCGGTGGTAACATTATATGCGTCTATAACGTTATATATCCTTATCTAATGCAACCTAACATCTCGGATGCAATATTTGACAACATTCCTGGCCTGTCGAACCCTACTTCTCGGAGGGAACAGTATATACGTCTATAACGTTATATATCCTAACCTAAGGCAACCTGACATCTCGGATATATTATTCTACAACATTGCAGGCGTGTAGGACCCTACTTCTCGGTGGGAACATTATATGCCTCTATAACGTTGTATATCCTAATCTAAGGCAACCTAACATCTCCGATGCAATATTTGACAACATTCCTGGCCTGTCGAACCCTACTTCTCGGAGGGAACAGTATATACGTCTATAACGTTATATATCCTAACCGAAGGCAACCTGACATCTCGGATGTAATATTCTACATCATTCAAGGCGTGTCGGAACCTACTTCTCGGTGGGAACATTATATGAGTCTATAACGTTGTATTTCCTAATCTAAGGCAATCTATTATCTCAGACGTAATATTTTACAATATTCCTGGCGTGTCGGTGCATACTTTTCGGTGGGAATATTATATGCGTCTATAACGGTCGATATCGTAATCTAAGGCAACCTAACGTCTCGGATGTAACATTTGACAACATTCCAGACATGTCGGACCCTACGTCTCGGTGGTAACATTATATGCGTCTATAACGTTATATATCCTTATCTAAGGCAACCTAACATCTCGGATGCAATATTTGACAACATTCCTGGCCTGTCGAACCCAACTTCTCGGAGGGAACAGTATATACGTCTATAACGTTATATATCCTAACCTAACGCAACCTGACATCTCGGATGTAATATTCTACATCATTCCAGGCGTGTCGGACCCTACCTTTCGGTGGGAGCATTATATGAGTCTATAACGTTGTATTTCCTAATCTAAGGCAATCTATTATCTCAGACGTAATATTTTACAATATTCCTGGCGTGTCGGTGCATACTTTTCGGTGGGAATATTATATGCGTCCATAACGGTCGATATCGTAATCTAAGGCAATCTAACATCTCGGATGCAATATTTGACAACATTCCTTGCCTGTCGAACCCTACTTCTCGGAGGGAACAGTATGTACGTCTGTAACGTTATATACCCTAACCTAAGGCAACCTAACATCTCGGATGTAATATTCTACAACCTTCCAGGCGAGTCGGACCCTACTTCTCGGTGGTAACATTATATGCGTGTATAACGTTGTATATCCTAATCTAAGGCAACCTAACATCTCGGATGCAATATTTGACAACATTCCTCGCCTGTCGAACCCTACTGCTCGGAGGGAACAGTATATACGTCTATAGCGGTATATATCCTAATCTAAGGCAACCTAACATCTCGGATGCAATATTTGATAACATTCCTGGCGTGTCGAACCCTACTTCTCGGTGGGAACAGTATATACGTCTATAACGTTATATATCCTAACGTAAGGCAACCTAACATCTCGGATGTAATATTTGACAACATTCCTGGCGTGTCGGACCCTACTTCTCGGTGGGAACAGTATAAACGTCTGTAACGTCATATATCCTAACCTAAGGCAACCTAGCATCTCGGATATAACATTTGACAACATTCCAGGCATGTCGGTCCGTACGTCTCGGTGGTAACATTATATGCGTCTATAACGTTATATATCCTTATCTAAGGCAACCTAACATCTCGGATGCAATATTTGACAACATTCCTAGCCTGTCGAACCCAACTTCTCGGAGGGAACAGTATATACGTCTATAACGTTATATATCCTAACCGAAGGCAACCTGACATCTCGGATGTAATATTCTACATCATTCAAGGCGTGTCGGAACCTACTTCTCGGTGGGAACATTATATGAGTCTATAACGATGTATATCCTAATCTAAGGCAACCTATTATCTCAGACGTAATATTTTACAATATTCCTGGCCTGTCGAACCCTACTTCTCGGAGGGAACAGTATATACGTCTAT
Organism: Xylocopa violacea; assembly: GCA_963969225.1. Lineage (NCBI taxonomy): Eukaryota > Metazoa > Arthropoda > Insecta > Hymenoptera > Apidae > Xylocopa > Xylocopa violacea. Next base: position 22,845,157 of record CAXAJV010000002.1, on the reverse strand, counting down.
AACGTTATATATCCTAACCGAAGGCAACCTGACATCTCGGATGTAATATTCTACATCATTCAAGGCGTGTCGGAACCTACTTCTCGGTGGGAACATTATATGAGTCTATAACGTTGTATTTCCTAATCTAAGGCAATCTATTATCTCAGACGTAATATTTTACAATATTCCTGGCGTGTCGGTGCATACTTTTCGGTGGGAATATTATATGCGTCTATAACGGTCGATATCGTAATCTAAGGCAACCTAACGTCTCGGATGTAACATTTGACAACATTCCAGACATGTCGGACCCTACGTCTCGGTGGTAACATTATATGCGTCTATAACGTTATATATCCTTATCTAAGGCAACCTAACATCTCGGATGCAATATTTGACAACATTCCTGGCCTGTCGAACCCAACTTCTCGGAGGGAACAGTATATACGTCTATAACGTTATATATCCTAACCTAACGCAACCTGACATCTCGGATGTAATATTCTACATCATTCCAGGCGTGTCGGACCCTACCTTTCGGTGGGAGCATTATATGAGTCTATAACGTTGTATTTCCTAATCTAAGGCAATCTATTATCTCAGACGTAATATTTTACAATATTCCTGGCGTGTCGGTGCATACTTTTCGGTGGGAATATTATATGCGTCCATAACGGTCGATATCGTAATCTAAGGCAATCTAACATCTCGGATGCAATATTTGACAACATTCCTTGCCTGTCGAACCCTACTTCTCGGAGGGAACAGTATGTACGTCTGTAACGTTATATACCCTAACCTAAGGCAACCTAACATCTCGGATGTAATATTCTACAACCTTCCAGGCGAGTCGGACCCTACTTCTCGGTGGTAACATTATATGCGTGTATAACGTTGTATATCCTAATCTAAGGCAACCTAACATCTCGGATGCAATATTTGACAACATTCCTCGCCTGTCGAACCCTACTGCTCGGAGGGAACAGTATATACGTCTATAGCGGTATATATCCTAATCTAAGGCAACCTAACATCTCGGATGCAATATTTGATAACATTCCTGGCGTGTCGAACCCTACTTCTCGGTGGGAACAGTATATACGTCTATAACGTTATATATCCTAACGTAAGGCAACCTAACATCTCGGATGTAATATTTGACAACATTCCTGGCGTGTCGGACCCTACTTCTCGGTGGGAACAGTATAAACGTCTGTAACGTCATATATCCTAACCTAAGGCAACCTAGCATCTCGGATATAACATTTGACAACATTCCAGGCATGTCGGTCCGTACGTCTCGGTGGTAACATTATATGCGTCTATAACGTTATATATCCTTATCTAAGGCAACCTAACATCTCGGATGCAATATTTGACAACATTCCTAGCCTGTCGAACCCAACTTCTCGGAGGGAACAGTATATACGTCTATAACGTTATATATCCTAACCGAAGGCAACCTGACATCTCGGATGTAATATTCTACATCATTCAAGGCGTGTCGGAACCTACTTCTCGGTGGGAACATTATATGAGTCTATAACGATGTATATCCTAATCTAAGGCAACCTATTATCTCAGACGTAATATTTTACAATATTCCTCACGTGTCGGTGCATACTTTTCGGTGGGAATATTATATGCGTCCATAACGGTCGATATCGTAATCTAAGGCAATCTAACATCTCGGATGCAATATTTGACAACATTCCTTGCCTGTCGAACCCTACTTCTCGGAGGGAACAGTATGTACGTCTGTAACGTTATATATCCTAACCTAAGGCAACCTAACATCTCGGATGCAATATTTGACAACATTCCTGGCCTGTCGAACCCTACTTCTCGGAGGGAACAGCATATACATCTATAACGTCATATATCCTAGCCTAAGGCAACCTAACATCTCGGATGTAACATTTGACAACATTCCAGGCGTGTCGGTCCCTACGACTCGGTGGTAACATTACATGCGTCTATAACGTTATATATCCTAACCTAAGGCCAACTATCATCTCGTATGTAATATTTGACAACATTCCTGGCGTGTCGAACCCTACTTCTCGGAGGGAACATTATATACGTCTATAACGTTATATATCCTAACCTAAGGCAACCTAACATCTCGGATATAATATTTGACAACATTCCAGGCGTGTTGGAACCCGACGTCTCGCTGGTAACATTACGTGCGTCTATAACGTTATATATCCTAACGTAAGGCAACCTAACATCTCGGATGTAATATTTGACAACATTCCTGGCGTGTCGGACCCTACTTCTCGGTGGGAACAGTATAAACGTCTGTAACGTCATATATCCTAACCTAAGGCAACCTAGCATCTCGGATATAACATTTGACAACATTCCAGGCATGTCGGTCCGTACGTCTCGGTGGTAACATTATATGCGTCTATAACGTTATATATCCTTATCTAAGGCAACCTAACATCTCGGATGCAATATTTGACAACATTCCTAGCCTGTCGAACCCAACTTCTCGGAGGGAACAGTATATACGTCTATAACGTTATATATCCTAACCTAACGCAACCTGACATCTCGGATGTAATATTCTACATCATTCCAGGCGTGTCGGACCCTACTTTTCGGTGGGAGCATTATATGAGTCTATAACGTTGTATTTCCTAATCTAAGGCAATCTATTATCTCAGACGTAATATTTTACAATTTTCCTGGCGTGTCGGTGTATACTTTTGGGTGGGAATATTATATGCGTCTATAACGGTCGATATCGTAATCTAAGGCAACCTAATGTCTCGGATGTAACATTTGACAACATTCCAGACATGTCGGTCCCTACGTCTCGGTGGTGACATTATATGCGTCTATAACGTTATATATCCTTATCTAATGCAACCTAACATCTCGGATGCAATATTTGACAACATTCCTGGCCTGTCGAACCCTACTTCTCGGAGGGAACAGTATATACGTCTATAACGTTATATATCCTAACCTAAGGCAACCTGACATCTCGGATATATTATTCTACAACATTGCAGGCGTGTAGGACCCTACTTCTCGGTGGGAACATTATATGCCTCTATAACGTTGTATATCCTAATCTAAGGCAACCTAACATCTCCGATGCAATATTTGACAACATTCCTGGCCTGTCGAACCCTACTTCTCGGAGGGAACAGTATATACGTCTATAACGTTATATATCCTAACCGAAGGCAACCTGACATCTCGGATGTAATATTCTACATCATTCAAGGCGTGTCGGAACCTACTTCTCGGTGGGAACATTATATGAGTCTATAACGTTGTATTTCCTAATCTAAGGCAATCTATTATCTCAGACGTAATATTTTACAATATTCCTGGCGTGTCGGTGCATACTTTTCGGTGGGAATATTATATGCGTCTATAACGGTCGATATCGTAATCTAAGGCAACCTAACGTCTCGGATGTAACATTTGACAACATTCCAGACATGTCGGACCCTACGTCTCGGTGGTAACATTATATGCGTCTATAACGTTATATATCCTTATCTAAGGCAACCTAACATCTCGGATGCAATATTTGACAACATTCCTGGCCTGTCGAACCCAACTTCTCGGAGGGAACAGTATATACGTCTATAACGTTATATATCCTAACCTAACGCAACCTGACATCTCGGATGTAATATTCTACATCATTCCAGGCGTGTCGGACCCTACCTTTCGGTGGGAGCATTATATGAGTCTATAACGTTGTATTTCCTAATCTAAGGCAATCTATTATCTCAGACGTAATATTTTACAATATTCCTGGCGTGTCGGTGCATACTTTTCGGTGGGAATATTATATGCGTCCATAACGGTCGATATCGTAATCTAAGGCAATCTAACATCTCGGATGCAATATTTGACAACATTCCTTGCCTGTCGAACCCTACTTCTCGGAGGGAACAGTATGTACGTCTGTAACGTTATATACCCTAACCTAAGGCAACCTAACATCTCGGATGTAATATTCTACAACCTTCCAGGCGAGTCGGACCCTACTTCTCGGTGGTAACATTATATGCGTGTATAACGTTGTATATCCTAATCTAAGGCAACCTAACATCTCGGATGCAATATTTGACAACATTCCTCGCCTGTCGAACCCTACTGCTCGGAGGGAACAGTATATACGTCTATAGCGGTATATATCCTAATCTAAGGCAACCTAACATCTCGGATGCAATATTTGATAACATTCCTGGCGTGTCGAACCCTACTTCTCGGTGGGAACAGTATATACGTCTATAACGTTATATATCCTAACGTAAGGCAACCTAACATCTCGGATGTAATATTTGACAACATTCCTGGCGTGTCGGACCCTACTTCTCGGTGGGAACAGTATAAACGTCTGTAACGTCATATATCCTAACCTAAGGCAACCTAGCATCTCGGATATAACATTTGACAACATTCCAGGCATGTCGGTCCGTACGTCTCGGTGGTAACATTATATGCGTCTATAACGTTATATATCCTTATCTAAGGCAACCTAACATCTCGGATGCAATATTTGACAACATTCCTAGCCTGTCGAACCCAACTTCTCGGAGGGAACAGTATATACGTCTATAACGTTATATATCCTAACCTAACGCAACCTGACATCTCGGATGTAATATTCTACATCATTCCAGGCGTGTCGGACCCTACTTTTCGGTGGGAGCATTATATGAGTCTATAACGTTGTATTTCCTAATCTAAGGTAATCTATTATCTCAGACGTAATATTTTACAATATTCCTGGCGTGTCGGTGCATACTTTTGGGTGGGAATATTATATGCGTCTATAACGGTCGATATCGTAATCTAAGGCAACCTAACGTCTCGGATGTAACATTTGACAACATTCCAGACATGTCGGTCCCTACGTCTCGGTGGTAACATTATATGCGTCTATAACGTTATATATCCTTATCTAATGCAACCTAACATCTCGGATGCAATATTTGACAACATTCCTGGCCTGTCGAACCCTACTTCTCGGAGGGAACAGTATATACGTCTATAACGTTATATATCCTAACCTAAGGCAACCTGACATCTCGGATATATTATTCTACAACATTCCAGGCGTGTCGGACCCTACTTCTCGGTGGGAACATTATATGCCTCTATAACGTTGTATATCCTAATCTAAGGCAACCTAACATCTCCGATGCAATATTTGACAACATTCCTGGCCTGTCGAACCCTACATCTCGGAGGGAACAGTATATACGTCTATAGCGGTATATATCCTAATCTAAGGCAACCTAACATCTCGGATGCAATATTTGACAACATTCCTGGCCTGTCGAACCCTACTTCTCGGAGGGAACAGTATATACGTCTATAACGTTATATATCCTAACCGAAGGCAACCTGACATCTCGGATGTAATATTCTACATCATTCAAGGCGTGTCGGAACCTACTTCTCGGTGGGAACATTATATGAGTCTATAACGATGTATATCCTAATCTAAGGCAACCTATTATCTCAGACGTAATATTTTACAATATTCCTCACGTGTCGGTGCATACTTTTCGGTGGGAATATTATATGCGTCCATAACGGTCGATATCGTAATCTAAGGCAATCTAACATCTCGGATGCAATATTTGACAACATTCCTTGCCTGTCGAACCCTACTTCTCGGAGGGAACAGTATGTACGTCTGTAACGTTATATATCCTAACCTAAGGCAACCTAACATCTCGGATGCAATATTTGACAACATTCCTGGCCTGTCGAACCCTACTTCTCGGAGGGAACAGCATATACATCTATAACGTCATATATTCTAGCCTAAGGCAACCTAACATCTCGGATGTAACATTTGACAACATTCCAGGCGTGTCGGTCCCTACGACTCGGTGGTAACATTACATGCGTCTATAACGTTATATATCCTAACCTAAGGCCAACTATCATCTCGTATGTAATATTTGACAACATTCCTGGCGTGTCGAACCCTACTTCTCGGAGGGAACATTATATACGTCTATAACGTTATATATCCTAACCTAAGGCAACCTAACATCTCGGATATAATATTTGACAACATTCCAGGCGTGTTGGAACCCGACGTCTCGCTGGTAACATTACGTGCGTCTATAACGTTATATATCCTAACGTAAGGCAACCTAACATCTCGGATGTAATATTTGACAACATTCCTGGCGTGTCGGACCCTACTTCTCGGTGGGAACAGTATAAACGTCTGTAACGTCATATATCCTAACCTAAGGCAACCTAGCATCTCGGATATAACATTTGACAACATTCCAGGCATGTCGGTCCGTACGTCTCGGTGGTAACATTATATGCGTCTATAACGTTATATATCCTTATCTAAGGCAACCTAACATCTCGGATGCAATATTTGACAACATTCCTGGCCTGTCGAACCCTACTTCTCGGAGGGAACAGTATATACGTCTATAACGTTATATATCCTAACCGAAGGCAACCTGACATCTCGGATGTAATATTCTACATCATTCAAGGCGTGTCGGAACCTACTTCTCGGTGGGAACATTATATGAGTCTATAACGATGTATATCCTAATCTAAGGCAACCTATTATCTCAGACGTAATATTTTACAATATTCCTCGCGTGTCGGTGCATACTTTTCGGTGGGAATATTATATGCGTCCATAACGGTCGATATCGTAATCTAAGGCAATCTAACATCTCGGATGCAATATTTGACAACATTCCTTGCCTGTCGAACCCTACTTCTCGGAGGGAACAGTATGTACGTCTGTAACGTTATATATCCTAACCTAAGGCAACCTAACATCTCGGATGCAATATTTGACAACATTCCTGGCCTGTCGAACCCTACTTCTCGGAGGGAACAGCATATACATCTATAACGTCATATATCCTAGCCTAAGGCAACCTAACATCTCGGATGTAACATTTGACAACATTCCAGGCGTGTCGGTCCCTACGACTCGGTGGTAACATTACATGCGTCTATAACGTTATATATCCTAACCTAAGGCCAACTATCATCTCGTATGTAATATTTGACAACATTCCTGGCGTGTCGAACCCTACTTCTCGGAGGGAACAGTATATACGACTATAACGTTATATATCCTAACCTAAGGCAACCTAACATCTCGGATATAATATTTGACAACATTCCAGGCGTGTTGGAACCCTACGTCTCGCTGGTAACATTACGTGCGTCTATAACGTTATATATGCTAACCTAAGGCAACCTAATATCTCGTATGGAATATTTGACAACATTCCTGGCCTGTCGAACCCTACTTCTCGGAGGGAACAGCATATACGTCTATAACGTCATAAATCCTAACCTAAGGCAACCTAACATTTCGGATGTAACATTTGACAACATTCCAGGCGTGTCGGTCCCTACGTCTCGGTGGTAACGTTACATGCGTCTATAACGTTATATATCCTAACCTAAGGCCAACTATCATCTCGTATGTAATATTTGACAACATTCCTGGCCTGTCGAACCCTACGTCTCGGTGGTAACATTATATGCGTCTATAACGTTGTATATCCTAATCTCAGGCAACCTAACATCTCGGATGCAATATTTGACAACATTCCTGGCCTGTCGAACCCTACATCTCCGTGGTAACATTACATGCGTCTATAACGTCATATATCCTAGCCTAAGGCAACCTAACATCTCGGATGTAACATTTGACAACATTCCAGGCATGTCGGGCCCTACGTCTCGGTGGTAACATTACATGCGTCTATAACGGTATATATCCTAATCTTAGGCAACCTGACATCTCGGATGTAACATTTTACCACATTCCAGGCGTGTCGGTCCCTACGTCTCGGTGGTAACATTACATGCGTCTATAACGTTATATATCCTAACCTAAGGCCAACTAACATCTGGTATGTAATATTTGACAACATTCCTGGCCTGTCGAACCCTACTTCTCGGAGGGAACAGCATAAATGTCTATAACGTCATATAGCCTAACCTAAGGCAACCTAACATCTCGGATGTAACATTTGACAACATTCCAGGCATGTCGGTCCCTACGTCTCGGTGGTAACATTATCTGCGTCTATAACGTTATATATCCTTATCTAATGCAACCTAACATCTCGGATGCAATATTTGACAACATTCCTGGCCTGTCGAACCCTACTTCTCGGAGGGAACAGTATATACGTCTATAACGTTATATATCCTAACCTAAGGCAACCTGACATCTCGGATATATTATTCTACAACATTCCAGGCGTGTCGGACCCTACTTCTCGGTGCGAACATTATATGCCTCTATAACGTTGTATATCCTAATCTAAGGCAACCTAACGTCTCGGATGCAATATTTGACAACATTCCTGGCCTGTCGAACCCTACATCTCGGAGGGAACTTTATATACGTCTATAGCGGTATATATCCTAATCTAAGGCAACCTAACATCTCGGATGCAATATTTGACAACATTCCTGGCCTGTCGAACCCTACTTCTCGGAGGGAACAGTATATACGTCTATAACGTTATATATCCTAACCTAAGGCAACCTGACATCTCGGATATATTATTCTACAACATTCCAGGCGTGTCGGACCCTACTTCTCGGTGGGAACATTATATGCGTCTATAACGTTGTATATCCTAATCTAAGGCAACCTAACATCTCGGATGCAATATTTGACAACATTCCTGGCCTGTCGAACCCTACATCTCCGTGGTAACATTACATGCGTCTATAACGTCATATATCCTAGCCTAAGGCAACCTAACATCTCGGATGTAACATTTGACAACATTCCAGGCGTGTCGGTCCCTACGTCTCGGTGGTAACATTACATGCGTCTATAACGGTATATATCCTAATCTTAGGCAACCTCACATCTCGGATGTAACATTTTACCACATTCCAGGCGTGTCGGTCCCTACGTCTCGGTGGTAACATTACATGCGTCTATAACGTTATATATCCTAACCTAAGGCCAACTAACATCTGGTATGTAATATTTGACAACATTCCTGGCGTGTCGAACACTACTTCTCGGTGGGAACAGTATATACGTCTATAACGTTATATATCCTAACCTAAGGCAACCTAACATCTCGGATGCAATATTTGACAACACTCCTGGCCTGTCGAACCCTACTTCTCGGAGGGAACAGTATATACGTCTATAACGTCATATATCCTAACCTAAGGCAACCTAACATCTCGTATGTAACATTTGACAACATTCCAGGCATTTCGGTCCCTACGTCTCGGTGGTAACATTACGTGCGTCTATAACGTTATATATGCTAACCTAAGGCAACCTAACATCTCGGATGCAATATTTGACAACATTCCTGGCCTGTCGAACCCTACTTCTCGGAGGGAACAGCATATACGTCTATAACGTCATATATCCTAACCTAAGGCAACCTAACATCTCGGATGTAACATTTGACAACATTCCAGGCATGTCGGTCCCTACGTCTCGGTGGTAACATTATATGCGTCTATAACGTTATATATCCTTATCTAATGCAACCTAACATCTCGGATGCAATATTTGACAACATTCCTGGCCTGTCGAACCCTACTTCTCGGAGGGAACAGTATATACGTCTATAACGTTATATATCCTAACCTAAGGCAACCTGACATCTCGGATATATTATTCTACAACATTCCAGGCGTGTCGTACCCTACTTCTCGGTGGGAACATTATATGCCTCTATAACGTTGTATATCCTAATCTAAGGCAACCTAACATCTCGGATGAAATATTTGACAACATTCCTGGCCTGTCGAACCCTACATCTCGGAGGGAACAGTATATACGTCTATAGCGGTATATATCCTAATCTAAGGCAACCTAACATCTCGGATGCAATATTTGACAACATTCCTGGCCTGTCGAACCCTACTTCTCGGAGGGAACAGTATATACGTCTATAACGTTATATATCCTAACCGAAGGCAACCTGACATCTCGGATGTAATATTCTACATCATTCAAGGCGTGTCGGACCCTACGTCTCGGTGGAAACATTGTATGAGTCTATAACGTTGTATATCCTAATCTAAGGCAACCTATTATCTCAGACGTAATATTTTACAATATTCCTCGCGTGTCGGTGCATACTTTTCGGTGGGAATATTATATGCGTCCATAACGGTCGATATCGTAATCTAAGGCAATCTAACATCTCGGATGCAATATTTGACAACATTCCTTGCCTGTCGAACCCTACTTCTCGGAGGGAACAGTATGTACGTCTATAACGTTATATATCCTAACCTAACGCAACCTGACATCTCGGATGTAATATTCTACATCATTCCAGGCGTGTCGGACCCTACTTTTCGGTGGGAGCATTATATGAGTCTATAACGTTGTATTTCCTAATCTAAGGCAATCTATTATCTCAGACGTAATATTTTACAATTTTCCTGGCGTGTCGGTGTATACTTTTGGGTGGGAATATTATATGCGTCTATAACGGTCGATATCGTAATCTAAGGCAACCTAATGTCTCGGATGTAACATTTGACAACATTCCAGACATGTCGGTCCCTACGTCTCGGTGGTAACATTATATGCGTCTATAACGTTATATATCCTTATCTAATGCAACCTAACATCTCGGATGCAATATTTGACAACATTCCTGGCCTGTCGAACCCTACTTCTCGGAGGGAACAGTATATACGTCTATAACGTTATATATCCTAACCTAAGGCAACCTGACATCTCGGATATATTATTCTACAACATTGCAGGCGTGTAGGACCCTACTTCTCGGTGGGAACATTATATGCCTCTATAACGTTGTATATCCTAATCTAAGGCAACCTAACATCTCCGATGCAATATTTGACAACATTCCTGGCCTGTCGAACCCTACTTCTCGGAGGGAACAGTATATACGTCTATAACGTTATATATCCTAACCGAAGGCAACCTGACATCTCGGATGTAATATTCTACATCATTCAAGGCGTGTCGGAACCTACTTCTCGGTGGGAACATTATATGAGTCTATAACGTTGTATTTCCTAATCTAAGGCAATCTATTATCTCAGACGTAATATTTTACAATATTCCTGGCGTGTCGGTGCATACTCTTCGGTGGGAATATTATATGCGTCTATAACGGTCGATATCGTAATCTAAGGCAACCTAACGTCTCGGATGTAACATTTGACAACATTCCAGACATGTCGGACCCTACGTCTCGGTGGTAACATTATATGCGTCTATAACGTTATATATCCTTATCTAAGGCAACCTAACATCTCGGATGCAATATTTGACAACATTCCTGGCCTGTCGAACCCAACTTCTCGGAGGGAACAGTATATACGTCTATAACGTTATATGTCCTAACCTAACGCAACCTGACATCTCGGATGTAATATTCTACATCATTCCAGGCGTGTCGGACCCTACCTTTCGGTGGGAGCATTATATGAGTCTATAACGTTGTATTTCCTAATCTAAGGCAATCTATTATCTCAGACGTAATATTTTACAATATTCCTGGCGTGTCGGTGCATACTTTTCGGTGGGAATATTATATGCGTCCATAACGGTCGATATCGTAATCTAAGGCAATCTAACATCTCGGATGCAATATTTGACAACATTCCTTGCCTGTCGAACCCTACTTCTCGGAGGGAACAGTATGTACGTCTGTAACGTTATATACCCTAACCTAAGGCAACCTAACATCTCGGATGTAATATTCTACAACCTTCCAGGCGAGTCGGACCCTACTTCTCGGTGGTAACATTATATGCGTGTATAACGTTGTATATCCTAATCTAAGGCAACCTAACATCTCGGATGCAATATTTGACAACATTCCTCGCCTGTCGAACCCTACTGCTCGGAGGGAACAGTATATACGTCTATAGCGGTATATATCCTAATCTAAGGCAACCTAACATCTCGGATGCAATATTTGATAACATTCCTGGCGTGTCGAACCCTACTTCTCGGTGGGAACAGTATATACGTCTATAACGTTATATATCCTAACGTAAGGCAACCTAACATCTCGGATGTAATATTTGACAACATTCCTGGCGTGTCGGACCCTACTTCTCGGTGGGAACAGTATAAACGTCTGTAACGTCATATATCCTAACCTAAGGCAACCTAGCATCTCGGATATAACATTTGACAACATTCCAGGCATGTCGGTCCGTACGTCTCGGTGGTAACATTATATGCGTCTATAACGTTATATATCCTTATCTAAGGCAACCTAACATCTCGGATGCAATATTTGACAACATTCCTAGCCTGTCGAACCCAACTTCTCGGAGGGAACAGTATATACGTCTATAACGTTATATATCCTAACCTAACGCAACCTGACATCTCGGATGTAATATTCTACATCATTCCAGGCGTGTCGGACCCTACTTTTCGGTGGGAGCATTATATGAGTCTATAACGTTGTATTTCCTAATCTAAGGTAATCTATTATCTCAGACGTAATATTTTACAATATTCCTGGCGTGTCGGTGCATACTTTTGGGTGGGAATATTATATGCGTCTATAACGGTCGATATCGTAATCTAAGGCAACCTAACGTCTCGGATGTAACATTTGACAACATTCCAGACATGTCGGTCCCTACGTCTCGGTGGTAACATTATATGCGTCTATAACGTTATATATCCTTATCTAATGCAACCTAACATCTCGGATGCAATATTTGACAACATTCCTGGCCTGTCGAACCCTACTTCTCGGAGGGAACAGTATATACGTCTATAACGTTATATATCCTAACCTAAGGCAACCTGAAATCTCGGATATATTATTCTACAACATTCCAGGCGTGTCGGACCCTACTTCTCGGTGGGAACATTATATGCCTCTATAACGTTGTATATCCTAATCTAAGGCAACCTAACATCTCCGATGCAATATTTGACAACATTCCTGGCCTGTCGAACCCTACATCTCGGAGGGAACAGTATATACGTCTATAGCGGTATATATCCTAATCTAAGGCAACCTAACATCTCGGATGCAATATTTGACAACATTCCTGGCCTGTCGAACCCTACTTCTCGGAGGGAACAGTATATACGTCTATAACGTTATATATCCTAACCGAAGGCAACCTGACATCTCGGATGTAATATTCTACATCATTCAAGGCGTGTCGGAACCTACTTCTCGGTGGGAACATTATATGAGTCTATAACGATGTATATCCTAATCTAAGGCAACCTATTATCTCAGACGTAATATTTTACAATATTCCTCACGTGTCGGTGCATACTTTTCGGTGGGAATATTATATGCGTCCATAACGGTCGATATCGTAATCTAAGGCAATCTAACATCTCGGATGCAATATTTGACAACATTCCTGGCCTGTCGAACCCTACTTCTCGGAGGGAACAGCATATACATCTATAACGTCATATATCCTAGCCTAAGGCAACCTAACATCTCGGATGTAACATTTGACAACATTCCAGGCGTGTCGGTCCCTACGACTCGGTGGTAACATTACATGCGTCTATAACGTTATATATCCTAACCTAAGGCCAACTATCATCTCGTATGTAATATTTGACAACATTCCTGGCGTGTCGAACCCTACTTCTCGGAGGGAACATTATATACGTCTATAACGTTATATATCCTAACCTAAGGCAACCTAACATCTCGGATATAATATTTGACAACATTCCAGGCGTGTTGGAACCCGACGTCTCGCTGGTAACATTACGTGCGTCTATAACGTTATATATCCTAACGTAAGGCAACCTAACATCTCGGATGTAATATTTGACAACATTCCTGGCGTGTCGGACCCTACTTCTCGGTGGGAACAGTATAAACGTCTGTAACGTCATATATCCTAACCTAAGGCAACCTAGCATCTCGGATATAACATTTGACAACATTCCAGGCATGTCGGTCCGTACGTCTCGGTGGTAACATTATATGCGTCTATAACGTTATATATCCTTATCTAAGGCAACCTAACATCTCGGATGCAATATTTGACAACATTCCTAGCCTGTCGAACCCAACTTCTCGGAGGGAACAGTATATACGTCTATAACGTTATATATCCTAACCTAACGCAACCTGGCATCTCGGATGTAATATTCTACATCATTCCAGGCGTGTCGGACCCTACTTTTCGGTGGGAGCATTATATGAGTCTATAACGTTGTATTTCCTAATCTAAGGCAACCTAACATCTCCGATGCAATATTTGACAACATTCCTGGCCTGTCGAACCCTACATCTCGGAGGGAACAGTATATACGTCTATAGCGGTATATATCCTAATCTAAGGCAACCTAACATCTCGGATGCAATATTTGACAACATTCCTGGCCTGTCGAACCCTACTTCTCGGAGGGAACAGTATATACGTCTATAACGTTATATATCCTAACCGAAGGCAACCTGACATCTCGGATGTAATATTCTACATCATTCAAGGCGTGTCGGAACCTACTTCTCGGTGGGAACATTATATGAGTCTATAACGATGTATATCCTAATCTAAGGCAACCTATTATCTCAGACGTAATATTTTACAATATTCCTCGCGTGTCGGTGCATACTTTTCGGTGGGAATATTATATGCGTCCATAACGGTCGATATCGTAATCTAAGGCAATCTAACATTTCGGATGCAATATTTGACAACATTCCTTGCCTGTCGAACCCTACTTCTCGGAGGGAACAGTATGTACGTCTGTAACGTTATATATCCTAATCTAAGGCAACCTAACATCTCGGATGCAATATTTGACAACATTCCTGGCCTGTCGAACCCTACTTCTCGGAGGGAACAGCATATACATCTATAACGTCATATATCCTAGCCTAAGGCAACCTAACATCTCGGATGTAACATTTGACAACATTCCAGGCGTGTCGGTCCCTACGACTCGGTGGTAACATTACATGCGTCTATAACGTTATATATCCTAACCTAAGGCCAACTATCATCTCGTATGTAATATTTGACAACATTCCTGGCGTGTCGAACCCTACTTCTCGGAGGGAACAGTATATACGACTATAACGTTATATATCCTAACCTAAGGCAACCTAACATCTCGGATATAATATTTGACAACATTCCAGGCGTGTTGGAACCCTACGTCTCGCTGGTAACATTACGTGCGTCTATAACGTTATATATGCTAACCTAAGGCAACCTAATATCTCGTATGCAATATTTGACAACATTCCTGGCCTGTCGAACCCTACTTCTCGGAGGGAACAGCATATACGTCTATAACGTCATAAATCCTAACCTAAGGCAACCTAACATTTCGGATGTAACATTTGACAACATTCCAGGCGTGTCGGTCCCTACGTCTCGGTGGTAACGTTACATGCGTCTATAACGTTATATATCCTAACCTAAGGCCAACTATCATCTCGTATGTAATATTTGACAACATTCCTGGCCTGTCGAACCCTACGTCTCGGTGGTAACATTATATGCGTCTATAACGTTGTATATCCTAATCTAAGGCAACCTAACATCTCGGATGCAATATTTGACAACATTCCTGGCCTGTCGAACCCTACATCTCCGTGGTAACATTACATGCGTCTATAACGTCATATATCCTAGCCTAAGGCAACCTAACATCTCGGATGTAACATTTGACAACATTCCAGGCATGTCGGGCCCTACGTCTCGGTGGTAACATTACATGCGTCTATAACGGTATATATCCTAATCTTAGGCAACCTGACATCTCGGATGTAACATTTTACCACATTCCAGGCGTGTCGGTCCCTACGTCTCGGTGGTAACATTACATGCGTCTATAACGTTATATATCCTAACCTAAGGCCAACTAACATCTGGTATGTAATATTTGACAACATTCCTGGCCTGTCGAACCCTACTTCTCGGAGGGAACAGCATAAACGTCTATAACGTCATATAGCCTAACCTAAGGCAACCTAACATCTCGGATGTAACATTTGACAACATTCCAGGCATGTCGGTCCCTACGTCTCGGTGGTAACATTATCTGCGTCTATAACGTTATATATCCTTATCTAATGCAACCTAACATCTCGGATGCAATATTTGACAACATTCCTGGCCTGTCGAACCCTACTTCTCGGAGGGAACAGTATATACGTCTATAACGTTATATATCCTAACCTAAGGCACCCTGACATCTCGGATATATTATTCTACAACATTCCAGGCGTGTCGGACCCTACTTCTCGGTGCGAACATTATATGCCTCTATAACGTTGTATATCCTAATCTAAGGCAACCTAACGTCTCGGATGCAATATTTGACAACATTCCTGGCCTGTCGAACCCTACATCTCGGAGGGAACTTTATATACGTCTATAGCGGTATATATCCTAATCTAAGGCAACCTAACATCTCGGATGCAATATTTGACAACATTCCTGGCCTGTCGAACCCTACTTCTCGGAGGGAACAGTATATACGTCTATAACGTTATATATCCTAACCTAAGGCAACCTGACATCTCGGATATATTATTCTACAACATTCCAGGCGTGTCGGACCCTACTTCTCGGTGGGAACATTATATGCGTCTATAACGTTGTATATCCTAATCTAAGGCAACCTAACATCTCGGATGCAATATTTGACAACATTCCTGGCCTGTCGAACCCTACATCTCCGTGGTAACATTACATGCGTCTATAACGTCATATATCCTAGCCTAAGGCAACCTAACATCTCGGATGTAACATTTGACAACATTCCAGGCGTGTCGGTCCCTACGTCTCGGTGGTAACATTACATGCGTCTATAACGGTATATATCCTAATCTTAGGCAACCTCACATCTCGGATGTAACATTTTACCACATTCCAGGCGTGTCGGTCCCTACGTCTCGGTGGTAACATTACATGCGTCTATAACGTTATATATCCTTATCTAAGGCAACCTAACATCTCGGATGCAATATTTGACAACATTCCTGGCCTGTCGAGCCCTACTGCTCGGAGGGAACAGTATATACGTCTATAGCGGTATATATCCTAATCTAAGGCAACCTAACATCTCGGATGCAATATTTGATAACATTCCTGGCGTGTCGAACTCTACTTCTCGGTGGGAACAGTATATACGTCTATAACGTTATATATCCTAACGTAAGGCAACCTAACGTCTCGGATGTAACATTTGACAACATTCCAGGCGTGTCGGTCCCTACGTCTCGGTAGTAACATTACATGCGTCTATAACGGTATATTTCCTAATCTAAGGCAACCTATCATCTCGGATGCAATATTTGACAACATTCCTGGCCTGTCGAACCCTACTGCTCGGAGGGAACAGTATATACATCTATAACGGTATATATCCTAATCTAAGGCAACCTAACATCTCGGATGAAATATGTGACAACATTCCTGGCCTGTCGAACCCTACATCTCGGAGGGAACAGTATATACGTCTGTAACGTCATATATCCTAACCTAAGACAACCTAACATCTCGGATGTAACATTTGACAACATTCCAGGCGTGTCGGTCCCTACGTCTCGGTGGTAACATTACATGCGTCTATAACGTTATATATACTTATCTGAGGCAACCTAACATCTTGGATGCAATATTTGACAACATTCCTAGCCTGTCGAACCCTACGTCTCGGTGGTAACATTACATGCGTCTATAACGGTATATTTCCTAATCTAAGGCAACCTAACATCTCGGATGCAATATTTGACAACATTCCTGGCCTGTCGAAACCTACTTCTCGGAGGGAACAGCATATACATCTATAACGTCATATATCCTAGCCTAAGGCAACCTAACATTTCGGATGTAACATTTGACAACATTCCAGGCGTGTCGGTCCCTACGTCTCGGTGGTAACATTACATGCGTCTATAACGTTATATATCCTAACCTAAGGCCAACTAACATCTCGTATGTAATATTTGACAACATTCCTGGCGTGTCGAACCCTACTTCTCGGTGGGAACAGGATATACGCCTATAACGTTATATATCCTAACCTAAGGCAACCTAACATCTCGGATGAAATATGTGACAACATTCCTGGCCTGTCGAACCCTACTTCTCGGAGGGAACAGTATATACGTCTATAACGTCATATATCCTAACCTAAGGCAACCTAACATCTCGGATGTAACATTTGACAACATTCCAGGCGTGTCGGTCCCTACGTCTCGGTGGTAACATTACATGCGTCTATAACGTTATATATCCTAACCTAAGGCCAACTAACATCTGGTATGTAATATTTGACAACATTCCTGGCCTGTCGAACCCTACTGCTCGGAGGGAACAGTATATACATCTATAACGGTATATATCCTAATCTAAGGCAACCTAACATCTCGGATGAAATATGTGACAACATTCCTGGCCTGTCGAACCCTACATCTCGGAGGGAACAGTATATACGTCTGTAACGTCATATATCCTAACCTAAGACAACCTAACATCTCGGATGTAACATTTGACAACATTCCAGGCGTGTCGGTCCCTACGTCTCGGTGGTAACATTACATGCGTCTATAACGTTATATGTCCTTATCTGAGGCAACCTAACATCTTGGATGCAATATTTGACAACATTCCTAGCCTGTCGAACCCTACGTCTCGGTGGTAACATTACATGCGTCTATAACGGTATATTTCCTAATCTAAGGCAACCTAACATCTCGGATGCAATATTTGACAACATTCCTGGCCTGTCGAACCCTACTTCTCGGAGGGAACAGCATATACATCTATAACGTCATATATCCTAGCCTAAGGCAACCTAACATTTCGGATGTAACATTTGACAACATTCCAGGCGTGTCGGTCCCTACGTCTCGGTGGTAACATTACATTCGTCTATAACGTTATATATCCTAACCTAAGGCCAACTAACATCTCGTATGTAATATTTGACAACATTCCTGGCGTGTCGAACCCTACTTCTCGGTGGGAACAGTATATACGTCTATAACGTTATATATCCTAACCTAAGGCAACCTAACATCTCGGATGAAATATGTGACAACATTCCTGGCCTGTCGAACCCTACTTCTCGGAGGGAACAGCATATACGTCTATAACGTCATAAATCCTAACCTAAGGCAACCTAACATCTCGGATGTAACATTTGACAACATTCCAGGCATGTCGGTCCCTACGTCTCGGTGGTAACATTATATGCGTCTATAACGTTATATATCCTTATCTAAGGCAACCTAACATCTCGGATGCAATATTTGACAACATTCCTAGCCTGTCGAACCCTACGTCTCGGTGGTAACATTACATGCGTCTATAACGGTATATTTCCTAATCTAAGGCAACCTAACATCTCGGATGCAATATTTGACAACATTCCTGGCCTGTCGAAGCCTACTTCTCGGAGAGAACAGTATATACGTCTATAACGTCATATATCCTAACCTAAGGCAACCTAACATCTCGGATGTAACATTTGACAACATTCCAGGCGTGTCGGTCCCTACGTCTCGGTGGTAACATTACATGCGTCTATAACGTTATATATCCTAACCTAAGGCAACCTAATATCTCGGATGCAATATATGACAACATTCCTGGCCTGTCGAACCCTACTTCTCGGAGGGAACAGCATATACGTCTATAACGTCATAAATCCTAACCTAAGGCAACCTAACATCTCGGATGTAACATTTGACAACATTCCAGGCGTGTCGGTCCCTACGTCTCGGTGGTAACGTTACATGCGTCTCTAACGTTATATATCCTAACCTAAGGCAACCTAACATCTCGGATGCAATATTTGACAACATTCCTGGCGTGTCGAACCCTACTTCTCGGTGGGAACAGTATATACGTCTATAACGTTATATATCCTAACCTAAGGCAACCTAACATCTCGGATATAACATTTGACAACAATCCAGGCGTGTTGGAACCCTACGTCTCGCTGGTAACATTACGTGCGTCTATACCGTTATATATGATAACCTAAGGCAACCTAATATCTCGGATGCAATATATGACAACATTCCTGGCCTGTCGAACCCTACATCTCGGAGGGAACAGTATATACGTCTATAGCGGTATATATCCTAATCTAAGGCAACCTAACGTCTCGGATGCAATATTTGACAACATTCCTGGCCTGTCGAACCCTACTTCTCGGAGGGAACAGTATATACGTCTATAACGTTATATATCCTAACCGAAGGCAACCTGACATCTCGGATGCAATATTTGACAACATTCCTGGCCTGTCGAACCCTACTTCTCGGAGGGAACAGTATATACGTCTATAACGTTATATATCCTAACCGAAGGCAACCTGACATCTCGGATGTAATATTCTACATCATTCAAGGCGTGTCGGAACCTACTTCTCGGTGGGAACATTATATGAGTCTATAACGATGTATATCCTAATCTAAGGCAACCTATTATCTCAGACGTAATATTTTACAATATTCCTCGCGTGTCGGTGCATACTTTTCGGTGGGAATATTATATGCGTCCATAACGGTCGATATCGTAATCTAAGGCAATCTAACATTTCGGATGCAATATTTGACAACATTCCTTGCCTGTCGAACCCTACTTCTCGGAGGGAACAGTATGTACGTCTGTAACGTTATATATCCTAATCTAAGGCAACCTAACATCTCGGATGCAATATTTGACAACATTCCTGGCCTGTCGAACCCTACTTCTCGGAGGGAACAGCATATACATCTATAACGTCATATATCCTAGCCTAAGGCAACCTAACATCTCGGATGTAACATTTGACAACATTCCAGGCGTGTCGGTCCCTACGACTCGGTGGTAACATTACATGCGTCTATAACGTTATATATCCTAACCTAAGGCCAACTATCATCTCGTATGTAATATTTGACAACATTCCTGGCGTGTCGAACCCTACTTCTCGGAGGGAACAGTATATACGACTATAACGTTATATATCCTAACCTAAGGCAACCTAACATCTCGGATATAATATTTGACAACATTCCAGGCGTGTTGGAACCCTACGTCTCGCTGGTAACATTACGTGCGTCTATAACGTTATATATGCTAACCTAAGGCAACCTAATATCTCGTATGCAATATTTGACAACATTCCTGGCCTGTCGAACCCTACTTCTCGGAGGGAACAGCATATACGTCTATAACGTCATAAATCCTAACCTAAGGCAACCTAACATTTCGGATGTAACATTTGACAACATTCCAGGCGTGTCGGTCCCTACGTCTCGGTGGTAACGTTACATGCGTCTATAACGTTATATATCCTAACCTAAGGCCAACTATCATCTCGTATGTAATATTTGACAACATTCCTGGCCTGTCGAACCCTACGTCTCGGTGGTAACATTATATGCGTCTATAACGTTGTATATCCTAATCTAAGGCAACCTAACATCTCGGATGCAATATTTGACAACATTCCTGGCCTGTCGAACCCTACATCTCCGTGGTAACATTACATGCGTCTATAACGTCATATATCCTAGCCTAAGGCAACCTAACATCTCGGATGTAACATTTGACAACATTCCAGGCATGTCGGGCCCTACGTCTCGGTGGTAACATTACATGCGTCTATAACGGTATATATCCTAATCTTAGGCAACCTGACATCTCGGATGTAACATTTTACCACATTCCAGGCGTGTCGGTCCCTACGTCTCGGTGGTAACATTACATGCGTCTATAACGTTATATATCCTAACCTAAGGCCAACTAACATCTGGTATGTAATATTTGACAACATTCCTGGCCTGTCGAACCCTACTTCTCGGAGGGAACAGCATAAACGTCTATAACGTCATATAGCCTAACCTAAGGCAACCTAACATCTCGGATGTAACATTTGACAACATTCCAGGCATGTCGGTCCCTACGTCTCGGTGGTAACATTATCTGCGTCTATAACGTTATATATCCTTATCTAATGCAACCTAACATCTCGGATGCAATATTTGACAACATTCCTGGCCTGTCGAACCCTACTTCTCGGAGGGAACAGTATATACGTCTATAACGTTATATATCCTAACCTAAGGCAACCTGACATCTCGGATATATTATTCTACAACATTCCAGGCGTGTCGGACCCTACTTCTCGGTGCGAACATTATATGCCTCTATAACGTTGTATATCCTAATCTAAGGCAACCTAACGTCTCGGATGCAATATTTGACAACATTCCTGGCCTGTCGAACCCTACATCTCGGAGGGAACTTTATATACGTCTATAGCGGTATATATCCTAATCTAAGGCAACCTAACATCTCGGATGCAATATTTGACAACATTCCTGGCCTGTCGAACCCTACTTCTCGGAGGGAACAGTATATACGACTATAACGTTATATATCCTAACCTAAGGCAACCTAACATCTCGGATATAATATTTGACAACATTCCAGGCGTGTTGGAACCCTACGTCTCGCTGGTAACATTACGTGCGTCTATAACGTTATATATGCTAACCTAAGGCAACCTAATATCTCGTATGCAATATTTGACAACATTCCTGGCCTGTCGAACCCTACTTCTCGGAGGGAACAGCATATACGTCTATAACGTCATAAATCCTAACCTAAGGCAACCTAACATTTCGGATGTAACATTTGACAACATTCCAGGCGTGTCGGTCCCTACGTCTCGGTGGTAACGTTACATGCGTCTATAACGTTATATATCCTAACCTAAGGCCAACTATCATCTCGTATGTAATATTTGACAACATTCCTGGCCTGTCGAACCCTACGTCTCGGTGGTAACATTATATGCGTCTATAACGTTGTATATCCTAATCTAAGGCAACCTAACATCTCGGATGCAATATTTGACAACATTCCTGGCCTGTCGAACCCTACATCTCCGTGGTAACATTACATGCGTCTATAACGTCATATATCCTAGCCTAAGGCAACCTAACATCTCGGATGTAACATTTGACAACATTCCAGGCATGTCGGGCCCTACGTCTCGGTGGTAACATTACATGCGTCTATAACGGTATATATCCTAATCTTAGGCAACCTGACATCTCGGATGTAACATTTTACCACATTCCAGGCGTGTCGGTCCCTACGTCTCGGTGGTAACATTACATGCGTCTATAACGTTATATATCCTAACCTAAGGCCAACTAACATCTGGTATGTAATATTTGACAACATTCCTGGCCTGTCGAACCCTACTTCTCGGAGGGAACAGCATAAACGTCTATAACGTCATATAGCCTAACCTAAGGCAACCTAACATCTCGGATGTAACATTTGACAACATTCCAGGCATGTCGGTCCCTACGTCTCGGTGGTAACATTATCTGCGTCTATAACGTTATATATCCTTATCTAATGCAACCTAACATCTCGGATGCAATATTTGACAACATTCCTGGCCTGTCGAACCCTACTTCTCGGAGGGAACAGTATATACGTCTATAACGTTATATATCCTAACCTAAGGCAACCTGACATCTCGGATATATTATTCTACAACATTCCAGGCGTGTCGGACCCTACTTCTCGGTGCGAACATTATATGCCTCTATAACGTTGTATATCCTAATCTAAGGCAACCTAACGTCTCGGATGCAATATTTGACAACATTCCTGGCCTGTCGAACCCTACATCTCGGAGGGAACTTTATATACGTCTATAGCGGTATATATCCTAATCTAAGGCAACCTAACATCTCGGATGCAATATTTGACAACATTCCTGGCCTGTCGAACCCTACTTCTCGGAGGGAACAGTATATACGTCTATAACGTTATATATCCTAACCTAAGGCAACCTGACATCTCGGATATATTATTCTACAACATTCCAGGCGTGTCGGACCCTACTTCTCGGTGGGAACATTATATGCGTCTATAACGTTGTATATCCTAATCTAAGGCAACCTAACATCTCGGATGCAATATTTGACAACATTCCTGGCCTGTCGAACCCTACATCTCCGTGGTAACATTACATGCGTCTATAACGTCATATATCCTAGCCTAAGGCAACCTAACATCTCGGATGTAACATTTGACAACATTCCAGGCGTGTCGGTCCCTACGTCTCGGTGGTAACATTACATGCGTCTATAACGGTATATATCCTAATCTTAGGCAACCTCACATCTCGGATGTAACATTTTACCACATTCCAGGCGTGTCGGTCCCTACGTCTCGGTGGTAACATTACATGCGTCTATAACGTTATATATCCTAACCTAAGGCCAACTAACATCTGGTATGTAATATTTGACAACATTCCTGGCGTGTCGAACACTACTTCTCGGTGGGAACAGTATATACGTCTATAACGTTATATATCCTAACCTAAGGCAACCTAACATCTCGGATGCAATATTTGACAACACTCCTGGCCTGTCGAACCCTACTTCTCGGAGGGAACAGTATATACGTCTATAACGTCATATATCCTAACCTAAGGCAACCTAACATCTCGTATGTAACATTTGACAACATTCCAGGCATTTCGGTCCCTACGTCTCGGTGGTAACATTACATGCGTCTATAACGTTATATATACTTATCTGAGGCAACCTAACATCTTGGATGCAATATTTGACAACATTCCTAGCCTGTCGAACCCTACGTCTCGGTGGTAACATTACATGCGTCTATAACGGTATATTTCCTAATCTAAGGCAACCTAACATCTCGGATGCAATATTTGACAACATTCCTGGCCTGTCGAAACCTACTTCTCGGAGGGAACAGCATATACATCTATAACGTCATATATCCTAGCCTAAGGCAACCTAACATTTCGGATGTAACATTTGACAACATTCCAGGCGTGTCGGTCCCTACGTCTCGGTGGTAACATTACATGCGTCTATAACGTTATATATCCTAACCTAAGGCCAACTAACATCTCGTATGTAATATTTGACAACATTCCTGGCGTGTCGAACCCTACTTCTCGGTGGGAACAGGATATACGCCTATAACGTTATATATCCTAACCTAAGGCAACCTAACATCTCGGATGAAATATGTGACAACATTCCTGGCCTGTCGAACCCTACTTCTCGGAGGGAACAGTATATACGTCTATAACGTCATATATCCTAACCTAAGGCAACCTAACATCTCGGATGTAACATTTGACAACATTCCAGGCGTGTCGGTCCCTACGTCTCGGTGGTAACATTACATGCGTCTATAACGTTATATATCCTAACCTAAGGCCAACTAACATCTGGTATGTAATATTTGACAACATTCCTGGCCTGTCGAACCCTACTGCTCGGAGGGAACAGTATATACATCTATAACGGTATATATCCTAATCTAAGGCAACCTAACATCTCGGATGAAATATGTGACAACATTCCTGGCCTGTCGAACCCTACATCTCGGAGGGAACAGTATATACGTCTGTAACGTCATATATCCTAACCTAAGACAACCTAACATCTCGGATGTAACATTTGACAACATTCCAGGCGTGTCGGTCCCTACGTCTCGGTGGTAACATTACATGCGTCTATAACGTTATATGTCCTTATCTGAGGCAACCTAACATCTTGGATGCAATATTTGACAACATTCCTAGCCTGTCGAACCCTACGTCTCGGTGGTAACATTACATGCGTCTATAACGGTATATTTCCTAATCTAAGGCAACCTAACATCTCGGATGCAATATTTGACAACATTCCTGGCCTGTCGAACCCTACTTCTCGGAGGGAACAGCATATACATCTATAACGTCATATATCCTAGCCTAAGGCAACCTAACATTTCGGATGTAACATTTGACAACATTCCAGGCGTGTCGGTCCCTACGTCTCGGTGTTAACATTACATTCGTCTATAACGTTATATATCCTAACCTAAGGCCAACTAACATCTCGTATGTAATATTTGACAACATTCCTGGCGTGTCGAACCCTACTTCTCGGTGGGAACAGTATATACGTCTATAACGTTATATATCCTAACCTAAGGCAACCTAACATCTCGGATGAAATATATGGCAACATTCCTGGCCTGTCGAACCCTACTTCTCGGAGGGAACAGCATATACGTCTATAACGTCATAAATCCTAACCTAAGGCAACCTAACATCTCGGATGTAACATTTGACAACATTCCAGGCATGTCGGTCCCTACGTCTCGGTGGTAACATTATATGCGTCTATAACGTTATATATCCTTATCTAAGGCAACCTAACATCTCGGATGCAATATTTGACAACATTCCTAGCCTGTCGAACCCTACGTCTCGGTGGTAACATTACATGCGTCTATAACGGTATATTTCCTAATCTAAGGCAACCTAACATCTCGGATGCAATATTTGACAACATTCCTGGCCTGTCGAAGCCTACTTCTCGGAGAGAACAGTATATACGTCTATAACGTCATATATCCTAACCTAAGGCAACCTAACATCTCGGATGTAACATTTGACAACATTCCAGGCGTGTCGGTCCCTACGTCTCGGTGGTAACATTACATGCGTCTATAACGTTATATATCCTAACCTAAGGCAACCTAATATCTCGGATGCAATATATGACAACATTCCTGGCCTGTCGAACCCTACTTCTCGGAGGGAACAGCATATACGTCTATAACGTCATAAATCCTAACCTAAGGCAACCTAACATCTCGGATGTAACATTTGACAACATTCCAGGCGTGTCGGTCCCTACGTCTCGGTGGTAACGTTACATGCGTCTCTAACGTTATATATCCTAACCTAAGGCAACCTAACATCTCGGATGCAATATTTGACAACATTCCTGGCGTGTCGAACCCTACTTCTCGGTGGGAACAGTATATACGTCTATAACGTTATATATCCTAACCTAAGGCAACCTAACATCTCGGATATAACATTTGACAACAATCCAGGCGTGTTGGAACCCTACGTCTCGCTGGTAACATTACGTGCGTCTATACCGTTATATATGATAACCTAAGGCAACCTAATATCTCGGATGCAATATATGACAACATTCCTGGCCTGTCGAAACCTACTTCTCGGAGGGAACAGCATATACGTCTATAACGTCATAAATCCTAACCTAAGGCAACCTAACATCTCGGATGTAACATTTGACAACATTCCAGGCGTGTCGGTCCCTACGTCTCGGTGGTAACGTTACATGCGTCTCTAACGTTATATATCCTAACCTAAGGCAACCTAACATCTCGGATGCAATATTTGACAACATTCCTGGCCTGTCGAACAATACTTCTCGGAGGGAACAGTATATACGTCTATAACGTTATATATCCTAACCTAAGGCAACCTAGCATCTCGGATGTAACATTTGACAACATTCCAGGCATGTCGGTCCCTACGTCTCGGTGGTAACATTATATGCGTCTATAACGTTATATATCCTTATCTAAGGCAACCTAACACCTCGGATGCAATATTTGACAACATTCCTAGCCTGTCGAACCCTACGTCTCGGTGGTAACATTACATGCGTCTATAACGGTATATTTCCTAATCTAAGGCAACCTAACATCTCGGATGCAATATTTGACAACATTCCTGGCCTGTCGAACCCTACTTCTCGGAGAGAACATTATATACGTCTATAACGTCATATATCCTAACCTAAGGCAACCTAACATCTCGGATGTAACATTTGACAACATTCCAGGCATGTCGGTCCCTACGTCTCGGTGGTAACATTATATGCGTCTATAACGTTATATATCCTTATCTAAGGCAACCTAACATCTCGGATGCAATATTTGACAACATTCCTGGCCTGTCGAACCCCACTTCTCGGAGGGAACAGCATATACATCTATAACGTCATATATCCTAGCCTAAGGCAACCTAACATCTCGGATGTAACATTTGACAACATTCCAGGCGTGTCGGTCCCTACGTCTCGGTGGTAACATTACATGCGTCTATAACGTTATATATCCTAACCTAAGGCAACCTAATATCTCGGATGCAATATATGACAACATTCCTGGCCTGTCGAACCCTACTTCTCGGAGGGAACAGCATATACGTCTATAACGTCATAAATCCTAACCTAAGGCAACCTAACATCTCGGATGTAACATTTGACAACATTCCAGGCGTGTCGGTCCCTACGTCTCGGTGGTAACGTTACATGCGTCTCTAACGTTATATATCCTAACCTAAGGCAACCTAACATCTCGGATGCAATATTTGACAACATTCCTGGCCTGTCGAACAATACTTCTCGGAGGGAACAGTATATACGTCTATAACGTTATATATCCTAACCTAAGGCAACCTAGCATCTCGGATGTAACATTTGACAACATTCCAGGCATGTCGGTCCCTACGTCTCGGTGGTAACGTTACATGCGTCTCTAACGTTATATATCCTAACCTATGGCAACCTAGCATCTCGGATGTAACATTTTACAACATTCCAGGCATGTCGGTCCCTACGTCTCGGTGGTAACATTATATGCGTCTATAACGTTATATATCCTTATCTAAGGCAACCTAACATCTCGGATGCAATATTTGACAACATTCCTAGCCTGTCGAACCCTACGTCTCGGTGGTAACATTACATGCGTCTATAACGGTATATTTCCTAATCTAAGGCAACCTAACATCTCGGATGCAATATTTGACAACATTCCTGGCCTGTCGAACCCTACTTCTCGTGGGGAACAGTATATACGTCTACAACGTTATATATCCTAACGTAAGGCAACCTGACATCTCGGATGTAATATTCTGCACCATTCCAGGCGTGTCGGACCCTACTTCTCGGTGGGAACATTATATCAGTCTATAACGTTGTATAACCTAATCTAAGGCAACCTATTATCTCAGACGTAATATTTTACAATATTCCTCGCATGTCGGTGCATACTTTTCGGTTGGAATATTATATGCGTCCAGAACGGTCGATATCGTAATCTAAGGCAATCTAACATCTCGGATGCAATATTTGACAACATTCCTTGCCTGTCGAACCCTACTTCTCGGAGGAAACAGTATGTACGTCTATAGCGGTATATATCCTAATCTAAGGCAACCTAACATCTCGGATGCAATATTTGACAACATTCCTTGCCTGTCGAACCCTACTCCTCGGAGGGAACAGTATGTACGTCTATAACGTTATATATCCTAACCTAAGGCAACCTAACATCTCGGATGTAATATTCTACAACCTTCCAGGCGTGTCGGACTCTACTTCTCGGTGGTAACATTATATGCGTCTATAACGTTGCATATCCTAATCTAAGGCAACCTAACATCTCGGATGCAATATTTGACAACATTCCTGGCCTGTCGAACCCTACTGCTCGGAGGGAACAGTATATACATCTATAACGGTATATATCCTAATCTAAGGCAACCTAACATCTCGGATGAAATATGTGACAACATTCCTGGCCTGTCGAACCCTACATCTCGGAGGGAACAGTATATACGTCTGTAACGTCATATATCCTAACCTAAGACAACCTAACATCTCGGATGTAACATTTGACAACATTCCAGGCGTGTCGGTCCCTACGTCTCGGTGGGAACAGTATATACGTCTATAACGTTATATATCCTAACCTAAGGCAACCTAACATCTCGGATGCAATATTTGACAACACTCCTGGCCTGTCGAACCCTACTTCTCGGAGGGAACAGTATATACGTCTATAACGTCATATATCCTAACCTAAGGCAACCTAACATCTCGTATGTAACATTTGACAACATTCCAGGCATGTCGGTCCCTACGTCTCGGTGGTAACATTACATGCGTCTATAACGTTATATATCCTTATCTAAGGCAACCTAACATCTCGGATGCAATATTTGACAACATTCCTGGCCTGTCGAGCCCTACTGCTCGGAGGGAACAGTATATACGTCTATAGCGGTATATATCCTAATCTAAGGCAACCTAACATCTCGGATGCAATATTTGATAACATTCCTGGCGTGTCGAACTCTACTTCTCGGTGGGAACAGTATATACGTCTATAACGTTATATATCCTAACGTAAGGCAACCTAACGTCTCGGATGTAACATTTGACAACATTCCAGGCGTGTCGGTCCCTACGTCTCGGTGGTAACATTACATGCGTCTATAACGGTATATTTCCTAATCTAAGGCAACCTAACATCTCGGATGCAATATTTGACAACATTCCTGGCCTGTCGAACCCTACTGCTCGGAGGGAACAGTATATACATCTATAACGGTATATATCCTAATCTAAGGCAACCTAACATCTCGGATGAAATATGTGACAACATTCCTGGCCTGTCGAACCCTACATCTCGGAGGGAACAGTATATACGTCTGTAACGTCATATATCCTAACCTAAGACAACCTAACATCTCGGATGTAACATTTGACAACATTCCAGGCGTGTCGGTCCCTACGTCTCGGTGGTAACGTTACATGCGTCTCTAACGTTATATATCCTAACCTAAGGCAACCTAACATCTCGGATGCAATATTTGACAACATTCCTGGCCTGTCGAACAATACTTCTCGGAGGGAACAGTATATACGTCTATAACGTTATATATCCTAACCTAAGGCAACCTAGCATTTCGGATGTAACATTTGACAACATTCCAGGCATGTCGGTCCCTACGTCTCGGTGGTAACATTATATGCGTCTATAACGTTATATATCCTTATCTAAGGCAACCTAACATCTCGGATGCAATATTTGACAACATTCCTAGCCTGTCGAACCCTACGTCTCGGTGGTAACATTACATGCGTCTATAACGGTATATTTCCTAATCTAAGGCAACCTAACATCTCGGATGCAATATTTGACAACATTCCTGGCCTGTCGAACCCTACTTCTCGGAGAGAACATTATATACGTCTATAACGTCATATATCCTAACCTAAGGCAACCTAACATCTCGGATGTAACATTTGACAACATTCCAGGCATGTCGGTCCCTACGTCTCGGTGGTAACATTATATGCGTCTATAACGTTATATATCCTTATCTAAGGCAACCTAACATCTCGGATGAAATATTTGACAACATTCCTGGCCTGTCGAACCCTACTTCTCGGAGCGAACAGCATATACATCTATAACGTCATATATCCTAGCCTAAGGCAACCTAACATCTCGGATGTAACATTTGACAACATTCCAGGCGTGTAGGTCCCTACGTCTCGGTGGTAACATTACATGCGTCTATAACGTTATATATCCTAACCTAAGGCCAACTAACATCTCGTATGTAATATTTGACAACATTCCTGGCGTGTCGAACCCTACTTCTCGGTGGGAACAGTATATACGTCTATAACGTTATATATCCTAACCTAAGGCAACCTAACATCTCGGATATAACATTTGACAACATTCCAGGCGTGTTGGAACCCTACGTCTCGCTGGTAACATTACGTGCGTCTATAACGTTATATATGCTAACCTAAGGCAACCTGATATCTCGGATGCAATATTTGACAACATTCCTGGCCTGTCGAACCCTACTTCTCGGAGGGAACAGCATATACGACTATAGCGGTATATATCCTAATCTAAGGCAACCTAACATCTCGGATGCAATATTTGATAACATTCCTGGCGTGTCGAACTCTACTTCTCGGTGGGAACAGTATATACGTCTATAACGTTATATATCCTAACGTAAGGCAACCTAACGTCTCGGATGTAACATTTGACAACATTCCAGGCGTGTCGGTCCCTACGTCTCGGTGGTAACATTACATGCGTCTATAACGGTATATTTCCTAATCTAAGGCAACCTAACATCTCGGATGCAATATTTGACAACATTCCTGGCCTGTCGAACCCTACTGCTCGGAGGGAACAGTATATACATCTATAACGGTATATATCCTAACCTAAGGCAACCTAGCATCTCGGATGTAACATTTGACAACATTCCAGGCATGTCGGTCCCTACGTCTCGGTGGTAACGTTACATGCGTCTCTAACGTTATATATCCTAACCTAAGTCAACCTAGCATCTCGGATGTAACATTTTACAACATTCCAGGCATGTCGGTCCCTACGTCTCGGTGGTAACATTATATGCGTCTATAACGTTATATATCCTTATCTAAGGCAACCTAACATCTCGGATGCAATATTTGACAACATTCCTAGCCTGTCGAACCCTACGTCTCGGTGGTAACATTACATGCGTCTATAACGGTATTTTTCCTAATCTAAGGCAACCTAACATCTCGGATGCAATATTTGACAACATTCCTTGCCTGTCGAACCCTACTTCTCGGAGGAAACAGTATGTACGTCTATAGCGGTATATATCCTAATCTAAGGCAACCTAACATCTCGGATGCAATATTTGACAACATTCCTTGCCTGTCGAACCCTACTCCTCGGAGGGAACAGTATGTACGTCTATAACGTTATATATCCTAACCTAAGGCAACCTAACATCTCGGATATATTATTCTACAACCTTCCAGGCGTGTCGGACCCTACTTCTCGGTGGGAACATTATATGCGTCTATAACGTTGTATATCCTAATCTAAGGCAACCTAACATCTCGGATGCAATATTTGACAACATTCCTGGCCTGTCGAACCCTACATCTCGGAGGGAACAGTATATACGTCTATAGCGGTATACATCCTAATCTAAGGCAACCTAACATCTCGGATGCAATATTTGACAACATTCCTGGCCTGTCGAACCCTACGTCTCGGTGGTAACATTATATGCGTCTATAACGTTATATATCCTTATCTAAGGCAACCTAACATCTCGGATGCAATATTTGACAACATTCCTAGCCTGTCGAACCCTACGTCTCGGTGGTAACATTACATGCGTCTATAACGGTATATTTCCTAATCTAAGGCAACCTAACATTTCGGATGCAATATTTGACAACATTCCTTGCCTGTCGATCCCTACTTCTCGGAGGAAACAGTATGTACGTCTATAGCGGTATATATCCTAATCTAAGGCAACCTAACATCTCGGATGCAATATTTGACAACATTCCTTGCCTGTCGAACCCTACTCCTCGGAGGGAACAGTATGTACGTCTATAACGTTATATATCCTAACCTAAGGCAACCTAACATCTCGGATGTAATATTCTACAACCTTCCAGGCGTGTCGGACTCTACTTCTCGGTGGTAACATTATATGCGTCTATAACGTTGCATATCCTAATCTAAGACAACCTAACATCTCGGATGCAATATTTGACAACATTCCTGGCCTGTCGAACCCTACTGCTCGGAGGGTACGGTATATACATCTATAACGGTATATATCCTAATCTAAGGCAACCTAATATCTCGGATGAAATATGTGACAACATTCCTGGCCTGTCGAACCCTACATCTCGGAGGGAACAGTATATACGTCTGTAACGTCATATATCCTAACCTAAGACAACCTAACATCTCGGATGTAACATTTGACAACATTCCAGGCGTGTCGGTCCCTACGTCTCGGTGGTAACATTACATGCGTCTATAACGTTATATATCCTTATCTGAGGCAACCTAACATCTTGGATGCAATATTTGACAACATTCCTAGCCTGTCGAACCCTATGTCTCGGTGGTAACATTATATGCGTCTATAACGGTATATTTCCTAATCTAAGGCAACCTAACATCTCGGATGCAATATTTGACAACATTCCTGGCCTGTCGAGCCTTACTGCTCGGAGGGAACAGTATATACGACTATAGCGGTATATATCCTAATCTAAGGCAACCTAACATCTCGGATGCAATATTTGATAACATTCCTGGCGTGTCGAACTCTACTTCTCGGTGGGAACAGTATATACGTCTATAACGTTATATATCCTAACGTAAGGCAACCTAACGTCTCGGATGTAACATTTGACAACATTCCAGGCGTGTCGGTCCCTACGTCTCGGTGGTAACATTACATGCGTCTATAACGGTATATTTCCTAATCTAAGGCAACCTAACATCTCGGATGCAATATTTGACAACATTCCTGGCCTGTCGAACCCTACTGCTCGGAGGGAACAGTATATACATCTATAACGGTATATATCCTAACCTAAGGCAACCTAGCATCTCGGATGTAACATTTGACAACATTCCAGGCATGTCGGTCCCTACGTCTCGGTGGTAACGTTACATGCGTCTCTAACGTTATATATCCTAACCTAAGTCAACCTAGCATCTCGGATGTAACATTTTACAACATTCCAGGCATGTCGGTCCCTACGTCTCGGTGGTAACATTATATGCGTCTATAACGTTATATATCCTTATCTAAGGCAACCTAACATCTCGGATGCAATATTTGACAACATTCCTAGCCTGTCGAACCCTACGTCTCGGTGGTAACATTACATGCGTCTATAACGGTATTTTTCCTAATCTAAGGCAACCTAACATCTCGGATGCAATATTTGACAACATTCCTTGCCTGTCGAACCCTACTTCTCGGAGGAAACAGTATGTACGTCTATAGCGGTATATATCCTAATCTAAGGCAACCTAACATCTCGGATGCAATATTTGACAACATTCCTTGCCTGTCGAACCCTACTCCTCGGAGGGAACAGTATGTACGTCTATAACGTTATATATCCTAACCTAAGGCAACCTAACATCTCGGATATATTATTCTACAACCTTCCAGGCGTGTCGGACCCTACTTCTCGGTGGGAACATTATATGCGTCTATAACGTTGTATATCCTAATCTAAGGCAACCTAACATCTCGGATGCAATATTTGACAACATTCCTGGCCTGTCGAACCCTACATCTCGGAGGGAACAGTATATACGTCTATAGCGGTATACATCCTAATCTAAGGCAACCTAACATCTCGGATGCAATATTTGACAACATTCCTGGCCTGTCGAACCCTACGTCTCGGTGGTAACATTATATGCGTCTATAACGTTATATATCCTTATCTAAGGCAACCTAACATCTCGGATGCAATATTTGACAACATTCCTAGCCTGTCGAACCCTACGTCTCGGTGGTAACATTACATGCGTCTATAACGGTATATTTCCTAATCTAAGGCAACCTAACATCTCGGATGCAATATTTGACAACATTCCTGGCCTGTCGAACCCTACTTCTCGGAGAGAACAGTATATACGTCTATAACGTCATATATCCTAACCTAAGGCAACCTAACATCTCGGATGCAATATTTGACAACATTCCTAGCCTGTCGAACCCTACGTCTCGGTGGTAACATTACATGCGTCTATAACGGTATATTTCCTAATCTAAGGCAACCTAACATCTCGGATGCAATATTTGACAACATTCCTTGCCTGTCGAACCCTACTTCTCGGAGGAAACAGTATGTACGTCTATAGCGGTATATATCCTAATCTAAGGCAACCTAACATCTCGGATGCAATATTTGACAACATTCCTTGCCTGTCGAACCCTACTCCTCGGAGGGAACAGTATGTACGTCTATAACGTTATATATCCTAACCTAAGGCAACCTAACATCTCGGATGTAATATTCTACAACCTTCCAGGCGTGTCGGACTCTACTTCTCGGTGGTAACATTATATGCGTCTATAACGTTGCATATCCTAATCTAAGACAACCTAACATCTCGGATGCAATATTTGACAACATTCCTGGCCTGTCGAACCCTACTGCTCGGAGGGTACGGTATATACATCTATAACGGTATATATCCTAATCTAAGGCAACCTAATATCTCGGATGAAATATGTGACAACATTCCTGGCCTGTCGAACCCTACATCTCGGAGGGAACAGTATATACGTCTGTAACGTCATATATCCTAACCTAAGACAACCTAACATCTCGGATGTAACATTTGACAACATTCCAGGCGTGTCGGTCCCTACGTCTCGGTGGTAACATTACATGCGTCTATAACGTTATATATCCTTATCTGAGGCAACCTAACATCTTGGATGCAATATTTGACAACATTCCTAGCCTGTCGAACCCTATGTCTCGGTGGTAACATTATATGCGTCTATAACGGTATATTTCCTAATCTAAGGCAACCTAACATCTCGGATGCAATATTTGACAACATTCCTGGCCTGTCGAACCCTACTTCTCGGAGGGAACAGTATATACGTCTATAACGTCATATATCCTAACCTAAGGCAACCTAACATCTCGGATGTAACATTTGACAACATTCCAGGCATGTCGGTCCCTACGTCTCGGTGGTAACATTATATGCGTCTATAACGTTATATATCCTTATCTAATGCAACCTAACATCTCGGATGCAATATTTGACAACATTCCTAGCCTGTCGAACCCTACGTCTCGGTGGTAACATTACATGCGTCTATAACGGTATATTTCCTAATCTAAGGCAACCTAACATCTCGGATGCAATATTTGACAACATTCCTGGCCTGTCGAACCCTACTTCTCGGAGAGAACAGTATATACGTCTATAACGTCATATATCCTAACCTAAGGCAACCTAACATCTCGGATGTAACATTTGACAACATTCCAGGCATGTCGGTCCCTACGTCTCGGTGGTAACATTATATGCGTCTATAACGTTATATATCCTTATCTAAGGCAACCTAACATCTCGTATGTAATATTTGACAACATTCCTGGCGTGTCGAACCCTACTTCTCGGTGGGAACAGTATATACGTCTATAACGTTATATATCCTAAACTAAGGCAACCTAACATCTCGGATATAACATTTGACAACATTCCAGGCGTGTTGCAACCCTACGTCTCGCTGGTAACATTACGTGCGTCTATAACGTTATATATGCTAACGTAAGGCAACCTAATATCTCGGATGCAATATTTGACAACATTCCTGGCGTGTCGAACCCTACTTCTCGGTGGGAACAGTATATACGTCTATAACGTTATATATCCTAACCTAAGGCAACCTAACATCTCGGATGTAACATTTTACCACATTCCAGGCGTGTCGGTCCCTACGTCTCGGTGGTAACATTACATGCGTCTATAACGGTATATTTCCTAATCTAAGGCAACCTAACATCTCGGATGCAATATTTGACAACATTCCTGGCCTGTCGAACCCTACTTCTCGGAGGGAACAGTATATACGTCTATAACGTCATATATCCTAACCTAAGGCAACCTAACATCTCGGATGTAACATTTGACAACATTCCAGGCATGTCGGTCCCTACGTCTCGGTGGTAACATTACATGCGTCTATAACGTTATATATCCTATCCTAAGGCAACCTAACATCTCGGATATAACATTTGACAACATTCCAGGCGTGTTGGAACCCTACGTCTCGCTGGTAACATTACGTGCGTCTATAACGTTATATATGCTAACCTAAGGCAACCTGATATCTCGGATGCAATATTTGACAACATTCCTGGCCTGTCGAACCCTACTTCTCGGAGGGAACAGCATATACGACTATAGCGGTATATATCCTAATCTAAGGCAACCTAACATCTCGGATGCAATATTTGATAACATTCCTGGCGTGTCGAACTCTACTTCTCGGTGGGAACAGTATATACGTCTATAACGTTATATATCCTAACGTAAGGCAACCTAACGTCTCGGATGTAACATTTGACAACATTCCAGGCGTGTCGGTCCCTACGTCTCGGTGGTAACATTACATGCGTCTATAACGGTATATTTCCTAATCTAAGGCAACCTAACATCTCGGATGCAATATTTGACAACATTCCTGGCCTGTCGAACCCTACTGCTCGGAGGGAACAGTATATACATCTATAACGGTATATATCCTAACCTAAGGCAACCTAGCATCTCGGATGTAACATTTGACAACATTCCAGGCATGTCGGTCCCTACGTCTCGGTGGTAACGTTACATGCGTCTCTAACGTTATATATCCTAACCTAAGTCAACCTAGCATCTCGGATGTAACATTTTACAACATTCCAGGCATGTCGGTCCCTACGTCTCGGTGGTAACATTATATGCGTCTATAACGTTATATATCCTTATCTAAGGCAACCTAACATCTCGGATGCAATATTTGACAACATTCCTAGCCTGTCGAACCCTACGTCTCGGTGGTAACATTACATGCGTCTATAACGGTATTTTTCCTAATCTAAGGCAACCTAACATCTCGGATGCAATATTTGACAACATTCCTTGCCTGTCGAACCCTACTTCTCGGAGGAAACAGTATGTACGTCTATAGCGGTATATATCCTAATCTAAGGCAACCTAACATCTCGGATGCAATATTTGACAACATTCCTTGCCTGTCGAACCCTACTCCTCGGAGGGAACAGTATGTACGTCTATAACGTTATATATCCTAACCTAAGGCAACCTAACATCTCGGATATATTATTCTACAACCTTCCAGGCGTGTCGGACCCTACTTCTCGGTGGGAACATTATATGCGTCTATAACGTTGTATATCCTAATCTAAGGCAACCTAACATCTCGGATGCAATATTTGACAACATTCCTGGCCTGTCGAACCCTACATCTCGGAGGGAACAGTATATACGTCTATAGCGGTATACATCCTAATCTAAGGCAACCTAACATCTCGGATGCAATATTTGACAACATTCCTGGCCTGTCGAACCCTACGTCTCGGTGGTAACATTATATGCGTCTATAACGTTATATATCCTTATCTAAGGCAACCTAACATCTCGGATGCAATATTTGACAACATTCCTAGCCTGTCGAACCCTACGTCTCGGTGGTAACATTACATGCGTCTATAACGGTATATTTCCTAATCTAAGGCAACCTAACATCTCGGATGCAATATTTGACAACATTCCTTGCCTGTCGAACCCTACTTCTCGGAGGAAACAGTATGTACGTCTATAGCGGTATATATCCTAATCTAAGGCAACCTAACATCTCGGATGCAATATTTGACAACATTCCTTGCCTGTCGAACCCTACTCCTCGGAGGGAACAGTATGTACGTCTATAACGTTATATATCCTAACCTAAGGCAACCTAACATCTCGGATGTAATATTCTACAACCTTCCAGGCGTGTCGGACTCTACTTCTCGGTGGTAACATTATATGCGTCTATAACGTTGCATATCCTAATCTAAGACAACCTAACATCTCGGATGCAATATTTGACAACATTCCTGGCCTGTCGAACCCTACTGCTCGGAGGGTACGGTATATACATCTATAACGGTATATATCCTAATCTAAGGCAACCTAATATCTCGGATGAAATATGTGACAACATTCCTGGCCTGTCGAACCCTACATCTCGGAGGGAACAGTATATACGTCTGTAACGTCATATATCCTAACCTAAGACAACCTAACATCTCGGATGTAACATTTGACAACATTCCAGGCGTGTCGGTCCCTACGTCTCGGTGGTAACATTACATGCGTCTATAACGTTATATATCCTTATCTGAGGCAACCTAACATCTTGGATGCAATATTTGACAACATTCCTAGCCTGTCGAACCCTATGTCTCGGTGGTAACATTATATGCGTCTATAACGGTATATTTCCTAATCTAAGGCAACCTAACATCTCGGATGCAATATTTGACAACATTCCTGGCCTGTCGAGCCTTACTGCTCGGAGGGAACAGTATATACGACTATAGCGGTATATATCCTAATCTAAGGCAACCTAACATCTCGGATGCAATATTTGATAACATTCCTGGCGTGTCGAACTCTACTTCTCGGTGGGAACAGTATATACGTCTATAACGTTATATATCCTAACGTAAGGCAACCTAACGTCTCGGATGTAACATTTGACAACATTCCAGGCGTGTCGGTCCCTACGTCTCGGTGGTAACATTACATGCGTCTATAACGGTATATTTCCTAATCTAAGGCAACCTAACATCTCGGATGCAATATTTGACAACATTCCTGGCCTGTCGAACCCTACTGCTCGGAGGGAACAGTATATACATCTATAACGGTATATATCCTAACCTAAGGCAACCTAGCATCTCGGATGTAACATTTGACAACATTCCAGGCATGTCGGTCCCTACGTCTCGGTGGTAACGTTACATGCGTCTCTAACGTTATATATCCTAACCTAAGTCAACCTAGCATCTCGGATGTAACATTTTACAACATTCCAGGCATGTCGGTCCCTACGTCTCGGTGGTAACATTATATGCGTCTATAACGTTATATATCCTTATCTAAGGCAACCTAACATCTCGGATGCAATATTTGACAACATTCCTAGCCTGTCGAACCCTACGTCTCGGTGGTAACATTACATGCGTCTATAACGGTATTTTTCCTAATCTAAGGCAACCTAACATCTCGGATGCAATATTTGACAACATTCCTTGCCTGTCGAACCCTACTTCTCGGAGGAAACAGTATGTACGTCTATAGCGGTATATATCCTAATCTAAGGCAACCTAACATCTCGGATGCAATATTTGACAACATTCCTTGCCTGTCGAACCCTACTCCTCGGAGGGAACAGTATGTACGTCTATAACGTTATATATCCTAACCTAAGGCAACCTAACATCTCGGATATATTATTCTACAACCTTCCAGGCGTGTCGGACCCTACTTCTCGGTGGGAACATTATATGCGTCTATAACGTTGTATATCCTAATCTAAGGCAACCTAACATCTCGGATGCAATATTTGACAACATTCCTGGCCTGTCGAACCCTACATCTCGGAGGGAACAGTATATACGTCTATAGCGGTATACATCCTAATCTAAGGCAACCTAACATCTCGGATGCAATATTTGACAACATTCCTGGCCTGTCGAACCCTACGTCTCGGTGGTAACATTATATGCGTCTATAACGTTATATATCCTTATCTAAGGCAACCTAACATCTCGGATGCAATATTTGACAACATTCCTAGCCTGTCGAACCCTACGTCTCGGTGGTAACATTACATGCGTCTATAACGGTATATTTCCTAATCTAAGGCAACCTAACATCTCGGATGCAATATTTGACAACATTCCTGGCCTGTCGAACCCTACTTCTCGGAGAGAACAGTATATACGTCTATAACGTCATATATCCTAACCTAAGGCAACCTAACATCTCGGATGCAATATTTGACAACATTCCTAGCCTGTCGAACCCTACGTCTCGGTGGTAACATTACATGCGTCTATAACGGTATATTTCCTAATCTAAGGCAACCTAACATCTCGGATGCAATATTTGACAACATTCCTTGCCTGTCGAACCCTACTTCTCGGAGGAAACAGTATGTACGTCTATAGCGGTATATATCCTAATCTAAGGCAACCTAACATCTCGGATGCAATATTTGACAACATTCCTTGCCTGTCGAACCCTACTCCTCGGAGGGAACAGTATGTACGTCTATAACGTTATATATCCTAACCTAAGGCAACCTAACATCTCGGATGTAATATTCTACAACCTTCCAGGCGTGTCGGACTCTACTTCTCGGTGGTAACATTATATGCGTCTATAACGTTGCATATCCTAATCTAAGACAACCTAACATCTCGGATGCAATATTTGACAACATTCCTGGCCTGTCGAACCCTACTGCTCGGAGGGTACGGTATATACATCTATAACGGTATATATCCTAATCTAAGGCAACCTAATATCTCGGATGAAATATGTGACAACATTCCTGGCCTGTCGAACCCTACATCTCGGAGGGAACAGTATATACGTCTGTAACGTCATATATCCTAACCTAAGACAACCTAACATCTCGGATGTAACATTTGACAACATTCCAGGCGTGTCGGTCCCTACGTCTCGGTGGTAACATTACATGCGTCTATAACGTTATATATCCTTATCTGAGGCAACCTAACATCTTGGATGCAATATTTGACAACATTCCTAGCCTGTCGAACCCTATGTCTCGGTGGTAACATTATATGCGTCTATAACGGTATATTTCCTAATCTAAGGCAACCTAACATCTCGGATGCAATATTTGACAACATTCCTGGCCTGTCGAACCCTACTTCTCGGAGGGAACAGTATATACGTCTATAACGTCATATATCCTAACCTAAGGCAACCTAACATCTCGGATGTAACATTTGACAACATTCCAGGCATGTCGGTCCCTACGTCTCGGTGGTAACATTATATGCGTCTATAACGTTATATATCCTTATCTAATGCAACCTAACATCTCGGATGCAATATTTGACAACATTCCTAGCCTGTCGAACCCTACGTCTCGGTG
Organism: Xylocopa violacea; assembly: GCA_963969225.1. Classification (NCBI taxonomy): domain Eukaryota; kingdom Metazoa; phylum Arthropoda; class Insecta; order Hymenoptera; family Apidae; genus Xylocopa; species Xylocopa violacea. The sequence goes on along the minus strand of CAXAJV010000002.1, from coordinate 22,802,982 downwards.
GTAACATTACATGCGTCTATAACGGTATATTTCCTAATCTAAGGCAACCTAACATCTCGGATGCAATATTTGACAACATTCCTGGCCTGTCGAACCCTACTTCTCGGAGAGAACAGTATATACGTCTATAACGTCATATATCCTAACCTAAGGCAACCTAACATCTCGGATGTAACATTTGACAACATTCCAGGCATGTCGGTCCCTACGTCTCGGTGGTAACATTATATGCGTCTATAACGTTATATATCCTTATCTAAGGCAACCTAACATCTCGTATGTAATATTTGACAACATTCCTGGCGTGTCGAACCCTACTTCTCGGTGGGAACAGTATATACGTCTATAACGTTATATATCCTAAACTAAGGCAACCTAACATCTCGGATATAACATTTGACAACATTCCAGGCGTGTTGCAACCCTACGTCTCGCTGGTAACATTACGTGCGTCTATAACGTTATATATGCTAACGTAAGGCAACCTAATATCTCGGATGCAATATTTGACAACATTCCTGGCGTGTCGAACCCTACTTCTCGGTGGGAACAGTATATACGTCTATAACGTTATATATCCTAACCTAAGGCAACCTAACATCTCGGATGTAACATTTTACCACATTCCAGGCGTGTCGGTCCCTACGTCTCGGTGGTAACATTACATGCGTCTATAACGGTATATTTCCTAATCTAAGGCAACCTAACATCTCGGATGCAATATTTGACAACATTCCTGGCCTGTCGAACCCTACTTCTCGGAGGGAACAGTATATACGTCTATAACGTCATATATCCTAACCTAAGGCAACCTAACATCTCGGATGTAACATTTGACAACATTCCAGGCATGTCGGTCCCTACGTCTCGGTGGTAACATTACATGCGTCTATAACGTTATATATCCTATCCTAAGGCAACCTAACATCTCGGATGCAATATTTGACAACATTCCTGGCCTGTCGAACCCTACTTCTCGGAGGGAACAGTATATACGTCTATAGCGGTATATATCCTAATCTAAGGCAACCTAACATCTCGGGTGAAATATTTGATAACATTCCTGGCCTGTCGAACCCTACTTCTCGGAGAGAACAGTATATACGTCTATAACGTCATATATCCTAACCTAAGGCAACCTAACATCTCGGATGTAACATTTGACAACATTCCAGGCATGTCGGTCCCTACGTCTCGGTGGTAACATTATATGCGTCTATAACGTTATATATCCTTATCTAAGGCAACCTAACATCTCGTATGTAATATTTGACAACATTCCTGGCGTGTCGAACCCTACTTCTCGGTGGGAACAGTATATACGTCTATAACGTTATATATCCTAAACTAAGGCAACCTAACATCTCGGATATAACATTTGACAACATTCCAGGCGTGTTGGAACCCTACGTCTCGCTGGTAACATTACGTGCGTCTATAACGTTATATATGCTAACGTAAGGCAACCTAATATCTCGGATGCAATATTTGACAACATTCCTGGCGTGTCGAACCCTACTTCTCGGTGGGAACAGTATATACGTCTATAACGTTATATATCCTAACCTAAGGCAACCTAACATCTCGGATGTAACATTTTACCACATTCCAGGCGTGTCGGTCCCTACGTCTCGGTGGTAACATTACATGCGTCTATAACGGTATATTTCCTAATCTAAGGCAACCTAACATCTCGGATGCAATATTTGACAACATTCCTGGCCTGTCGAACCCTACTTCTCGGAGGGAACAGTATATACGTCTATAACGTCATATATCCTAACCTAAGGCAACCTAACATCTCGGATGTAACATTTGACAACATTCCAGGCATGTCGGTCCCTACGTCTCGGTGGTAACATTACATGCGTCTATAACGTTATATATCCTATCCTAAGGCAACCTAACATCTCGGATGCAATATTTGACAACATTCCTGGCCTGTCGAACCCTACTTCTCGGAGGGAACAGTATATACGTCTATAGCGGTATATATCCTAATCTAAGGCAACCTAACATCTCGGATGAAATATTTGATAACATTCCTGGCCTGTCGAACCCTACTTCTCGGAGGGAACATTACATGCGTCTATAACGTTATATATCCTATCCTAAGGCAACCTAACATCTCGGATGCAATATTTGACAACATTCCTGGCCTGTCGACCCTACTTCTCGGAGGGAACAGTATATACGTCTATAACGTCATATATCCTAACCTAAGGCAACCTAACATCTCGGATGTAACATTTGACAACATTCCAGGTGTGTCGGTCCCTACGTCTCGGTGGTAACGTTACATGCGTCTATAACGTTATATATCCTAACCTAAGACAACCTAACATCTCGGATGCAACATTTGACAACATTCCACACGTGTCGGTCCCTACGTCTCGCTGGTAACATTACGTGCGTCTATAACGTTATATATGCTAACCTAAGGCAACCTAATATCTCGGATGCAATATTTGACAACATTCCTGGCCTGTCGAACCCTACTTCTCGGAGGGAACAGCATATACGTCTATAACGTCATAAATCCTAACCTAAGGCAACCTAACATCTCGGATGTAACATTTGACAACATTCCAGGCGTGTCGGTCCCTACGTCTCGGTGGTAACGTTACATGCGTCTCTAACGTTATATATCCTAACCTGAGGCAACCTAACATCTCGGATGCAATATTTGACAACATTCCTGGCCTGTCGAACAATACTTCTCGGAGGGAACAGTATATACGTCTATAACGTTATATATCCTAACCTAAGGCAACCTAGCATCTCGGATGTAACATTTGACAACATTCCAGGCATGTCGGTCCCTACGTCTCGGTGGTAACATTATATGCGTCTATAACGTTATATATCCTTATCTAAGGCAACCTAACATCTCGGATGCAATATTTGACAACATTCCTAGCCTGTCGAACCCTACGTCTCGGTGGTAACATTACATGCGTCTATAACGGTATATTTCCTAATCTAAGGCAACCTAACATCTCGGATGCAATATTTGACAACATTCCTAGCCTGTCGAACCCTACGTCTCGGTGGTAACATTACATGCGTCTATAACGGTATATTTCCTAATCTAAGGCAACCTAACATCTCGGATGCAATATTTGACAACATTCCTGGCCTGTCGAACCCTACTTCTCGGAGAGAACAGTATATACGTCTATAACGTCATATATCCTAACCTAAGGCAACCTAACATCTCGGATGTAACATTTGACAACATTCCAGGCATGTCGGTCCCTACGTCTCGGTGGTAACATTATATGCGTCTATAACGTTATATATCCTTATCTAAGGCAACCTAACATCTCGGATGCAATATTTGACAACATTCCTGGCCTGTCGAACAATACTTCTCGGAGGGAACAGTATATACGTCTATAACGTTATATATCCTAACCTAAGGCAACCTAGCATCTCGGATGTAACATTTGACAACATTCCAGGCATGTCGGTCCCTACGTCTCGGTGGTAACATTATATGCGTCTATAACGTTATATATCCTTATCTAAGGCAACCTAACATCTCGGATGCAATATTTGACAACATTCCTAGCCTGTCGAACCCTACGTCTCGGTGGTAACATTACATGCGTCTATAACGGTATATTTCCTAATCTAAGGCAACCTAACATCTCGGATGCAATATTTGACAACATTCCTGGCCTGTCGAACCCTACTTCTCGGAGAGAACATTATATACGTCTATAACGTCATATATTCTAACCTAAGGCAACCTAACATCTCGGATGTAACATTTGACAACATTCCAGGCATGTCGGTCCCTACGTCTCGGTGGTAACATTATATACGTCTATAACGTTATATATCCTTATCTAAGGCAACCTAACATCTCGGATGCAATATTTGACAACATTCCTGGCCTGTCGAACCCTACTTCTCGGAGGGAACAGCATATACATCTATAACGTCATATATCCTAGCCTAAGGCAACCTAACATCTCGGATGTAACATTTGACAACATTCCAGGCGTGTAGGTCCCTACGTCTCGGTGGTAACATTACATGCGTCTATAACGTTATATATCCTAACCTAAGGCCAACTAACATCTCGTATGTAATATTTGACAACATTCCTGGCGTGTCGAACCCTACTTCTCGGTGGGAACAGTATATACGTCTATAACGTTATATATCCTAACCTAAGGCAACCTAACATCTCGGATATAACATTTGACAACATTCCAGGCGTGTTGGAACCCTACGTCTCGCTGGTAACATTACGTGCGTCTATCACGTTATATATGCTAACCTAAGGCAACCTAATATCTCGGATGCAATATTTGACAACATTCCTGGCCTGTCGAACCCTACTTCTCGGAGGGAACAGCATATACGTCTATAACGTCATAAATCCTAACCTAAGGCAACCTAACATCTCGGATGTAACATTTGACAACATTCCAGGCGTGTCGGTCCCTACGTCTCGGTGGTAACGTTACATGCGTCTCTAACGTTATATATCCTAACCTAAGGCAACCTAGCATCTCGGATGTAACATTTTACAACATTCCAGGCATGTCGGTCCCTACGTCTCGGTGGTAACATTATATGCGTCTATAACGTTATATATCCTTATCTAAGGCAACCTAACATCTCGGATGCAATATTTGACAACATTCCTAGCCTGTCGAACCCTACGTCTCGGTGGTAACATTACATGCGTCTATAACGGTATATTTCCTAATCTAAGGCAACCTAACATCTCGGATGCAATATTTGACAACATTCCTTGCCTGTCGAACCCTACTTCTCGGAGGAAACAGTATGTACGTCTATAGCGGTATATATCCTAATCTAAGGCAACCTAACATCTCGGATGCAATATTTGACAACATTCCTTGCCTGTCGAACCCTACTCCTCGGAGGGAACAGTATGTACGTCTATAACGTTATATATCCTAACCTAAGGCAACCTAACATCTCGGATGTAATATTCTACAACCTTCCAGGCGTGTCGGACTCTACTTCTCGGTGGTAACATTATATGCGTCTATAACGTTGCATATCCTAATCTAAGACAACCTAACATCTCGGATGCAATATTTGACAACATTCCTGGCCTGTCGAACCCTACTGCTCGGAGGGTACGGTATATACATCTATAACGGTATATATCCTAATCTAAGGCAACCTAATATCTCGGATGAAATATGTGACAACATTCCTGGCCTGTCGAACCCTACATCTCGGAGGGAACAGTATATACGTCTGTAACGTCATATATCCTAACCTAAGACAACCTAACATCTCGGATGTAACATTTGACAACATTCCAGGCGTGTCGGTCCCTACGTCTCGGTGGTAACATTACATGCGTCTATAACGTTATATATCCTTATCTGAGGCAACCTAACATCTTGGATGCAATATTTGACAACATTCCTAGCCTGTCGAACCCTATGTCTCGGTGGTAACATTACATGCGTCTATAACGGTATATTTCCTAATCTAAGGCAACCTAACATCTCGGATGCAATATTTGACAACATTCCTGGCCTGTCGAACCCTACTTCTCGGAGAGAACAGTATATACGTCTATAACGTCATATATCCTAACCTAAGGCAACCTAACATCTCGGATGTAACATTTGACAACATTCCAGGCATGTCGGTCCCTACGTCTCGGTGGTAACATTATATGCGTCTATAACGTTATATATCCTTATCTAAGGCAACCTAACATCTCGTATGTAATATTTGACAACATTCCTGGCGTGTCGAACCCTACTTCTCGGTGGGAACAGTATATACGCCTATAACGTTATATATCCTAAACTAAGGCAACCTAACATCTCGGATATAACATTTGACAACATTCCAGGCGTGTTGGAACCCTACGTCTCGCTGGTAACATTACGTGCGTCTATAACGTTATATATGCTAACGTAAGGCAACCTAATATCTCGGATGCAATATTTGACAACATTCCTGGCCTGTCGAACAATACTTCTCGGAGGGAACAGTATATACGTCTATAACGTTATATATCCTAACCTAAGGCAACCTAGCATCTCGGATGTAACATTTGACAACATTCCAGGCATGTCGGTCCCTACGTCTCGGTGGTAACATTATATGCGTCTATAACGTTATATATCCTTATCTAAGGCAACCTAACATCTCGGATGCAATATTTGACAACATTCCAGGCATGTCGGTCCCTACGTCTCGGTGGTAACATTATATGCGTCTATAACGTTATATATCCTTATCTAAAGCAACTTGACATCCCGGATGCAATATTTGACAACATTCCTAGGTTGTCGAACCCTACTTCTCGGAGGGAACAGTATATACGTCTATAACGTTATATATCCTAACGTAAGGCAACCTGACATCTCGGATGTAATATTCTGCACCATTCCAGGCGCGTCGGACCCTACTTCTCGGTGGGAACATTATATGAGTCTATAACGTTGCATATCCTAATCTAAGGCAACCTAACATCTCGGATGCAATATTTGACAACATTCCTGGCCTGTCGAACCCTACTGCTCGGAGGGAACTGTATATACGTCTATAACGGTATATATCCTAATCTAAGGCAACCTAACATCTCGGATGAAATATGTGACAACATCCTGGCCTGTCGAACCCTACATCTCGGAGGGAACAGTATATACGTCTGTAACGTCATATATCCTAACCTAAGACAACCTAACATCTCGGATGTAACATTTCACAACATTCCAGGCGTGTCGGTCCCTACGTCTCGGTGGTAACATTACATGCGTCTATAACGTTATACATCCTAACCTAAGGCAACCTAACATCTCGGATGCAATATTTTACAACATTCCTGGTCTGTCGAACCCTACTTCTCGGAGGGAACAGCATATACCTCTATAACGTCATATATCCTAGCCTATGGCAACCTAACATCTTGGATGTAACATTTGACAACATTCCGGGCGTGTCGGTCCCTACGTCTCGGTGGTAACATTACATGCGTCTATAACGGTATATATCCTAATCTTAGGCAACCTGACATCTCGGATGTAACATTTTACCACATTCCAGGCGTGTCGGTCCCTACGTCTCGGTGGTAACATTACATGCGTCTATAACGTTCTATATCCTAACCTAAGGACAACTAACATCTCGTATGTAATATTTGACAACATTCCTGGCGTGTCGAACCCTACTTCTCGGTGGGAACAGTATATACGTCTATAACGTTATATATCCTAACCTAAGGCAACCTAACATCTCGGATGTAACATTTTACCACATTCCAGGCGTGTCGGTCCCTACGTCTCGGTGGTAACATTACATGCGTCTATAACGGTATATTTCCTAATCTAAGGCAACCTAACATCTCGGATGCAATATTTGACAACATTCCTGGCCTGTCGAACCCTACTTCTCGGAGGGAACAGTATATACGTCTATAACGTCATATATCCTAACCTAAGGCAACCTAACATCTCGGATGTAACATTTGACAACATTCCAGGCATGTCGGTCCCTACGTCTCGGTGGTAACATTACATGCGTCTATAACGTTATATATCCTATCCTAAGGCAACCTAACATCTCGGATGCAATATTTGACAACATTCCTGGCCTGTCGAACCCTACTTCTCGGAGGGAACAGTATATACGTCTATAGCGGTATATATCCTAATCTAAGGCAACCTAACATCTCGGATGCAATATTTGATAACATTCCTGGCCTGTCGAACCCTACTTCTCGGAGGGAACATTACATGCGTCTATAACGTTATATATCCTATCCTAAGGCAACCTAACATCTCGGATGCAATATTTGACAACATTCCTGGCCTGTCGACCCTACTTCTCGGAGGGAACAGTATATACGTCTATAACGTCATATATCCTAACCTAAGGCAACCTAACATCTCGGATGTAACATTTGACAACATTCCAGGTGTGTCGGTCCCTACGTCTCGGTGGTAACGTTACATGCGTCTATAACGTTATATATCCTAACCTAAGACAACCTAACATCTCGGATGCAACATTTGACAACATTCCACACGTGTCGGTCCCTACGTCTCGGTGGTAACATTACATGCGTCTATAACGTTATATATCCTATCCTAAGGCAACCTAACATCTCGGATGCAATATTTGACAACATTCCTGGCCTGTCGACCCTACTTCTCGGAGGGAACAGTATATACGTCTATAACGTCATATATCCTAACCTAAGGCAACCTAACATCTCGGATGTAACATTTGACAACATTCCAGGTGTGTCGGTCCCTACGTCTCGGTGGTAACGTTACATGCGTCTATAACGTTATATATCCTAACCTAAGGCAACCTAACATCTCGGATGTAACATTTGACAACATTCCAGGCATGTCGGTCCCTACGTCTCGGTGGTAACATTATATGTGTCTATAACGTTATATATCCTTATCTAAGGCAACCTAACATCTCGGATGCAATATTTGACAACATTCCTAGCCTGTCGAACCCTACTTCTCGGAGGGAACAGTATATACGTCTATAACGTTATATATCCTAACCTAAGGCAACCTAACATCTCGGATATAACATTTGACAACATTCCAGGCGTGTTGGAACCCTACGTCTCGCTGGTAACATTACGTGCGTCTATAACGTTATATATGCTAGCCTAAGGCAACCTAATATCTCGGATGCAATATTTGACAACATTCCTGGCCTGTCGAACCCTACTTCTCGGAGGGAACAGCATATACGTCTATAACGTCATAAATCCTAACCTAAGGCAACCTAACATCTCGGATGTAACATTTGACAACATTCCAGGCGTGTCGGTCCCTACGTCTCGGTGGTAACGTTACATGCGTCTCTAACGTTATATATCCTAACCTAAGGCAACCTAACATCTCGGATGCAATATTTGACAACATTCCTGGCCTGTCGAACAATACTTCTCGGAGGGAACAGTATATACGTCTATAACGTTATATATCCTAACCTAAGGCAACCTAGCATCTCGGATGTAACATTTGACAACATTCCAGGCATGTCGGTCCCTACGTCTCGGTGGTAACATTATATGCGTCTATAACGTTATATATCCTTATCTAAGGCAACCTAACATCTCGGATGCAATATTTGACAACATTCCTAGCCTGTCGAACCCTACGTCTCGGTGGTAACATTACATGCGTCTATAACGGTATATTTCCTAATCTAAGGCAACCTAACATCTCGGATGCAATATTTGACAACATTCCTGGCCTGTCGAACCCTACTTCTCGGAGGGAACACCTTTTACATCTATAACGTCATATATCCTAGCCTAAGGCAACCTAACATCTCGGATGTAACATTTGACAACATTCCAGGCGTGTCGGTCCCTACGTCTCGGTGGTAACATTACATGCGTCTATAACGTTATATATCCTAACCTAAGGCCAACTAACATCTCGTATGTAATATTTGACAACATTCCTGGCCTGTCGAACCCTACTTCTCGGAGGGAAAAGTATGTACGTCTGTAACGTTATATATCCTAACCTAAGGCAACCTAACATTTCGGATGTAATATTCTACAACCTTCCTGGCGTGTCGAACCCTACTTCTCGGTGGGAACAGTATATACTTCTATAACGTTATATATCCTAACCTAAGGCAACCTAACATCTCGGATGTAACATTTTACCACATTCCAGGCGTGTCGGTCCCTACGTCTCGGTGGTAACATTACATGCGTCTATAACGGTATATTTCCTAATCTAAGGCAACCTAACATCTCGGATGCAATATTTGACAACATTCCTGGCCTGTCGAACCCTACTTCTCGGAGGGAACAGTATGTACGTCTATAACGTTATATATCCTAACCTAAGGCAACCTAACATCTCGGATGTAATATTCTACAACCTTCCAGGCGTGTCGGACCCTACTTCTCGGTGGGAACATTATATGCGTCTATAACGTTATATATCCTAACCTAAGGCAATCTAACATCTCGGATGTAATATTCTACAACCTTCCAGGCGTGTCGGACCCTACTTCTCGGTGGGAACATTATATGCGTCTATAACGTTGCATATCCTAATCTAAGGCAACCTAACATCTCGGATGCAATATTTGACAACATTCCTGGCCTGTCGAACCCTACATCTCGGAGGGAACAGTATATACGTCTGTAACGTCATATATCCTAACCTAAGACAACCTAACATCTCGGATGTAACATTTGACAACATTCCACGCGTGTCGGTCCCTACGTCTCGGTGGTAACATTACATGCGTCTATAACGTTATATATCCTATCCTAAGGCAACCTAACATCTCGGATGCAATATTTGACAACATTCCTGGCCTGTCGACCCTACTTCTCGGAGGGAACAGTATATACGTCTATAACGTCATATATCCTAACCTAAGGCAACCTAACATCTCGGATGTAACATTTGACAACATTCCAGGTGTGTCGGTCCCTACGTCTCGGTGGTAACGTTACATGCGTCTATAACGTTATATATCCTAACCTAAGGCAACCTAACATCTCGGATGTAACATTTGACAACATTCCAGGCATGTCGGTCCCTACGTCTCGGTGGTAACATTACATGCGTCTATAACGTTATATATCCTAACCTAAGGCCAACTAACATCTCGTATGTAATATTTGACAACATTCCTGGCCTGTCGAACCCTACTTCTCGGAGGGAACAGTATATACGTCTATAGCGGTATATATCCTAATCTAAGGCAACCTAACATCTCGGATGCAGTATTTGACAACATTCCTGGCCTGTCGAGCCCTACTGCTCGGAGGGAACAGTATATACGACTATAGCGGTATATATCCTAATCTAAGGCAACCTAACATCTCGGATGCAATATTTGATAACATTCCTGGCGTGTCGAACTCTACTTCTCGGTGGGAACAGTATATACGTCTATAACGTTATATATCCTAACGTAAGGCAACCTAACGTCTCGGATGTAACATTTGACAACATTCCAGGCGTGTCGGTCCCTACGTCTCGGTGGTAACATTACATGCGTCTATAACGGTATATTTCCTAATCTAAGGCAACCTAACATCTCGGATGCAATATTTGACAACATTCCTGGCCTGTCGAACCCTACTGCTCGGAGGGAACAGTATATACATCTATAACGGTATATATCCTAATCTAAGGCAACCTAACATCTCGGATGAAATATGTGACAACATTCCTGGCCTGTCGAACCCTACATCTCGGAGGGAACAGTATATACGTCTGTAACGTCATATATCCTAACCTAAGACAACCTAACATCTCGGATGTAACATTTGACAGCATTCCAGGCGTGTCGGTCCCTACGGCTCGGTGGTAACATTACATGCGTCTATAAAGTTATATATCCTTATCTGAGGCAACCTAACATCTTGGATGCAATATTTGACAACATTCCTAGCCTGTCGAACCCTACGTCTCGGTGGTAACATTACATGCGTCTATAACGGTATATTTCCTAATCTAAGGCAACCTAACATCTCGGATGCAATATTTGACAACATTCCTGGCCTGTCGAACCCTACTTCTCGGAGGGAACAGCATATACGTCTATAACGTCATATATCCTAACCTAAGGCAACCTAACATCTCGGATGTAACATTTGACAACATTCCAGGCATGTCGGTCCCTACGTCTCGGTGGTAACATTATATGCGTCTATAACGTTATATATCCTTATCTAAGGCAACCTAACATCTCGGATGCAATATTTGACAACATTCCTGGCCTGTCGAACAATACTTCTCGGAGGGAACAGTATATACGTCTATAACGTTATATATCCTAACCTAAGGCAACCTAGCATCTCGGATGTAACATTTGACAACATTCCAGGCATGTCGGTCCCTACGTCTCGGTGGTAACGTTACATGCGTCTCTAACGTTATATATCCTAACCTAAGGCAACCTAGCATCTCGGATGTAACATTTTACAACATTCCAGGCATGTCGGTCCCTACGTCTCGGTGGTAACATTATATGCGTCTATAACGTTATATATCCTTATCTAAGGCAACCTAACATCTCGGATGCAATATTTGACAACATTCCTAGCCTGTCGAACCCTACGTCTCGGTGGTAACATTACATGCGTCTATAACGGTATATTTCCTAATCTAAGGCAACCTAACATCTCGGATGCAATATTTGACAACATTCCTTGCCTGTCGAACCCTACTTCTCGGAGGAAACAGTATGTACGTCTATAGCGGTATATATCCTAATCTAAGGCAACCTAACATCTCGGATGCAATATTTGACAACATTCCTTGCCTGTCGAACCCTACTCCTCGGAGGGAACAGTATGTACGTCTATAACGTTATATATCCTAACCTAAGGCAACCTAACATCTCGGATGTAATATTCTACAACCTTCCAGGCGTGTCGGACTCTACTTCTCGGTGGTAACATTATATGCGTCTATAACGTTGCATATCCTAATCTAAGACAACCTAACATCTCGGATGCAATATTTGACAACATTCCTGGCCTGTCGAACCCTACTGCTCGGAGGGTACGGTATATACATCTATAACGGTATATATCCTAATCTAAGGCAACCTAATATCTCGGATGAAATATGTGACAACATTCCTGGCCTGTCGAACCCTACATCTCGGAGGGAACAGTATATACGTCTGTAACGTCATATATCCTAACCTAAGACAACCTAACATCTCGGATGTAACATTTGACAACATTCCAGGCGTGTCGGTCCCTACGTCTCGGTGGTAACATTACATGCGTCTATAACGTTATATATCCTTATCTGAGGCAACCTAACATCTTGGATGCAATATTTGACAACATTCCTAGCCTGTCGAACCCTATGTCTCGGTGGTAACATTATATGCGTCTATAACGGTATATTTCCTAATCTAAGGCAACCTAACATCTCGGATGCAATATTTGACAACATTCCTGGCCTGTCGAACCCTACTTCTCGGAGGGAACAGTATATACGTCTATAACGTCATATATCCTAACCTAAGGCAACCTAACATCTCGGATGTAACATTTGACAACATTCCAGGCATGTCGGTCCCTACGTCTCGGTGGTAACATTATATGCGTCTATAACGTTATATATCCTTATCTAATGCAACCTAACATCTCGGATGCAATATTTGACAACATTCCTGGCCTGTCGAACCCTACTTCTCGGAGGGAACAGTATATACGCCTATAACGTTATATATCCTAACCTAAGGCAACCTGACATCTCGGATATATTATTCTACAACATTCCAGGCGTGTCGGACCCTACTTCTCGGTGGGAACATTATATGCGTCTATAACGTTGTATATCCTAATCTAAGGCAACCTAACATCTCGGATGCAATATTTGACAACATTCCTGGCCTGTCGAACCCTACATCTCGGAGGGAACAGTATATACGTCTATAGCGGTATACATCCTAATCTAAGGCAACCTAACATCTCGGATGCAATATTTGACAACATTCCTGGCCTGTCGAACCCTACGTCTCGGTGGTAACATTATATGCGTCTATAACGTTATATATCCTTATCTAAGGCAACCTAACATCTCGGATGCAATATTTGACAACATTCCTAGCCTGTCGAACCCTACGTCTCGGTGGTAACATTACATGCGTCTATAACGGTATATTTCCTAATCTAAGGCAACCTAACATCTCGGATGCAATATTTGACAACATTCCTGGCCTGTCGAACCCTACTTCTCGGAGAGAACAGTATATACGTCTATAACGTCATATATCCTAACCTAAGGCAACCTAACATCTCGGATGTAACATTTGACAACATTCCAGGCATGTCGGTCCCTACGTCTCGGTGGTAACATTATATGCGTCTATAACGTTATATATCCTTATCTAAGGCAACCTAACATCTCGGATGCAATATTTGACAACATTCCTGGCCTGTCGAACAATACTTCTCGGAGGGAACAGTATATACGTCTATAACGTTATATATCCTAACCTAAGGCAACCTAGCATCTCGGATGTAACATTTGACAACATTCCAGGCATGTCGGTCCCTACGTCTCGGTGGTAACATTATATGCGTCTATAACGTTATATATCCTTATCTAAGGCAACCTAACATCTCGGATGCAATATTTGACAACATTCCTAGCCTGTCGAACCCTACGTCTCGGTGGTAACATTACATGCGTCTATAACGGTATATTTCCTAATCTAAGGCAACCTAACATCTCGGATGCAATATTTGACAACATTCCTGGCCTGTCGAACCCTACTTCTCGGAGAGAACATTATATACGTCTATAACGTCATATATCCTAACCTAAGGCAACCTAACATCTCGGATGTAACATTTGACAACATTCCAGGCATGTCGGTCCCTACGTCTCGGTGGTAACATTATATACGTCTATAACGTTATATGTCCTTATCTAAGGCAACCTAACATCTCGGATGCAATATTTGACAACATTCCTGGCCTGTCGAACCCTACTTCTCGGAGGGAACAGCATATACATCTATAACGTCATATATCCTAGCCTAAGGCAACCTAATATCTCGGATGCAATATTTGACAACATTCCTGGCCTGTCGAACCCTACTTCTCGGAGGGAACAGCATATACGTCTATAACGTCATAAATCCTAACCTAAGGCAACCTAACATCTCGGATGTAACATTTGACAACATTCCAGGCGTGTCGGTCCCTACGTCTCGGTGGTAACGTTACATGCGTCTCTAACGTTATATATCCTAACCTAAGGCAACCTCGCATCTCGGATGTAACATTTTACAACATTCCAGGCATGTCGGTCCCTACGTCTCGGTGGTAACATTATATGCGTCTATAACGTTATATATCCTTATCTAAGGCAACCTAACATCTCGGATGCAATATTTGACAACATTCCTAGCCTGTCGAACCCTACGTCTCGGTGGTAACATTACATGCGTCTATAACGGTATATTTCCTAATCTAAGGCAACCTAACATCTCGGATGCAATATTTGACAACATTCCTTGCCTGTCGAACCCTACTTCTCGGAGGAAACAGTATGTACGTCTATAGCGGTATATATCCTAATCTAAGGCAACCTAACATCTCGGATGCAATATTTGACAACATTCCTTGCCTGTCGAACCCTACTCCTCGGAGGGAACAGTATGTACGTCTATAACGTTATATATCCTAACCTAAGGCAACCTAACATCTCGGATGTAATATTCTACAACCTTCCAGGCGTGTCAGACTCTACTTCTCGGTGGTAACATTATATGCGTCTATAACGTTGCATATCCTAATCTAAGACAACCTAACATCTCGGATGCAATATTTGACAACATTCCTGGCCTGTCGAACCCTACATCTCGGAGGGAACAGTATATACGTCTGTAACGTCATATATCCTAACCTAAGACAACCTAACATCTCGGATGTAACATTTGACAACATTCCAGGCGTGTCGGTCCCTACGTCTCGGTGGTAACATTACATGCGTCTATAACGTTATATATCCTTATCTGAGGCAACCTAACATCTTGGATGCAATATTTGACAACATTCCTAGCCTGTCGAACCCTATGTCTCGGTGGTAACATTATATGCGTCTATAACGGTATATTTCCTAATCTAAGGCAACCTAACATCTCGGATGCAATATTTGACAACATTCCTGGCCTGTCGACCCTACTTCTCGGAGGGAACAGTATATACGTCTATAACGTCATATATCCTAACCTAAGGCAACCTAACATCTCGGATGTAACATTTGACAACATTCCAGGTGTGTCGGTCCCTACGTCTCGGTGGTAACGTTACATGCGTCTATAACGTTATATATCCTAACCTAAGGCAACCTAACATCTCGGATGTAACATTTGACAACATTCCAGGCATGTCGGTCCCTACGTCTCGGTGGTAACATTATATGTGTCTATAACGTTATATATCCTTATCTAAGGCAACCTAACATCTCGGATGCAATATTTGACAACATTCCTAGCCTGTCGAACCCTACTTCTCGGAGGGAACAGTATATACGTCTATAACGTTATATATCCTAACCTAAGGCAACCTAACATCTCGGATATAACATTTGACAACATTCCAGGCGTGTTGGAACCCTACGTCTCGCTGGTAACATTACGTGCGTCTATAACGTTATATATGCTAACCTAAGGCAACCTAATATCTCGGATGCAATATTTGACAACATTCCTGGCCTGTCGAACCCTACTTCTCGGAGGGAACAGCATATACGTCTATAACGTCATAAATCCTAACCTAAGGCAACCTAACATCTCGGATGTAACATTTGACAACATTCCAGGCGTGTCGGTCCCTACGTCTCGGTGGTAACGTTACATGCGTCTCTAACGTTATATATCCTAACCTAAGGCAACCTAACATCTCGGATGCAATATTTGACAACATTCCTGGCCTGTCGAACAATACTTCTCGGAGGGAACAGTATATACGTCTATAACGTTATATATCCTAACCTAAGGCAACCTAGCATCTCGGATGTAACATTTGACAACATTCCAGGCATGTCGGTCCCTACGTCTCGGTGGTAACATTATATGCGTCTATAACGTTATATATCCTTATCTAAGGCAACCTAACATCTCGTATGTAATATTTGACAACATTCCTGGCGTGTCGAACCCTACTTCTCGGTGGGAACAGTATATACGCCTATAACGTTATATATCCTAAACTAAGGCAACCTAACATCTCGGATATAACATTTGACAACATTCCAGGCGTGTTGGAACCCTACGTCTCGCTGGTAACATTACGTGCGTCTATAACGTTATATATGCTAACGTAAGGCAACCTAATATCTCGGATGCAATATTTGACAACATTCCTGGCCTGTCGAACAATACTTCTCGGAGGGAACAGTATATACGTCTATAACGTTATATATCCTAACCTAAGGCAACCTAGCATCTCGGATGTAACATTTGACAACATTCCAGGCATGTCGGTCCCTACGTCTCGGTGGTAACATTATATGCGTCTATAACGTTATATATCCTTATCTAAGGCAACCTAACATCTCGGATGCAATATTTGACAACATTCCAGGCATGTCGGTCCCTACGTCTCGGTGGTAACATTATATGCGTCTATAACGTTATATATCCTTATCTAAAGCAACTTGACATCCCGGATGCAATATTTGACAACATTCCTAGGTTGTCGAACCCTACTTCTCGGAGGGAACAGTATATACGTCTATAACGTTATATATCCTAACGTAAGGCAACCTGACATCTCGGATGTAATATTCTGCACCATTCCAGGCGCGTCGGACCCTACTTCTCGGTGGGAACATTATATGAGTCTATAACGTTGTATATCCTAATCTAAGGCAACCTATTATCTCAGACGTAATATTTTACAATATTCCTCGCATGTCGGTGCATACTTTTCGGTGGGAATATTGTATGCGTCCACAACGGTCGATATCGTAATCTAAGGCAATCTAACATCTCGGATGTAATATTCTACAACCTTCCAGGCGTGTCGGACTCTACTTCTCGGTGGTAACATTATATGCGTCTATAACGTTGCATATCCTAATCTAAGGCAACCTAACATCTCGGATGCAATATTTGACAACATTCCTGGCCTGTCGAACCCTACTGCTCGGAGGGAACAGTATATACATCTATAACGGTATATATCCTAATCTAAGGCAACCTAACATGTCGGATGCAATATTTGACTACATTCCTGTCCTGTCGAACCCTACTTCTCGGAGGGAACATTATGTACGTCTGTAACGTTATATATCCTAACCTAAGGCAACCTAACATTTCGGATGTAATATTCTACAACCTTCCAGGCGTGTCGGACCCTACTTCTCGGTGGTAACATTATATGTGTCTATAACGTTGCATATCCTAATCTAAGGCAACCTAACATCTCGGATGCAATATTTGACAACATTCCTGGCCTGTCGAACCCTACTGCTCGGAGGGAACTGTATATACGTCTATAACGGTATATATCCTAATCTAAGGCAACCTAACATCTCGGATGAAATATGTGACAACATCCTGGCCTGTCGAACCCTACATCTCGGAGGGAACAGTATATACGTCTGTAACGTCATATATCCTAACCTAAGACAACCTAACATCTCGGATGTAACATTTCACAACATTCCAGGCTTGTCGGTCCCTACGTCTCGGTGGTAACATTACATGCGTCTATAACGTTATACATCCTAACCTAAGGCAACCTAACATCTCGGATGCAATATTTTACAACATTCCTGGTCTGTCGAACCCTACTTCTCGGAGGGAACAGCATATACCTCTATAACGTCATATATCCTAGCCTAAGGCAACCTAACATCTTGGATGTAACATTTGACAACATTCCGGGCGTGTCGGTCCCTACGTCTCGGTGGTAACATTACATGCGTCTATAACGGTATATATCCTAATCTTAGGCAACCTGACATCTCGGATGTAACATTTTACCACATTCCAGGCGTGTCGGTCCCTACGTCTCGGTGGTAACATTACATGCGTCTATAACGTTATATATCCTAACCTAAGGACAACTAACATCTCGTATGTAATATTTGACAACATTCCTGGCGTGTCGAACCCTACTTCTCGGTGGGAACAGTATATACGTCTATAACGTTATATATCCTAACCTAAGGCAACCTAACATCTCGGATGTAACATTTTACCACATTCCAGGCGTGTCGGTCCCTACGTCTCGGTGGTAACATTACATGCGTCTATAACGGTATATTTCCTAATCTAAGGCAACCTAACATCTCGGATGCAATATTTGACAACATTCCTGGCCTGTCGAACCCTACTTCTCGGAGGGAACAGTATATACGTCTATAACGTCATATATCCTAACCTAAGGCAACCTAACATCTCGGATGTAACATTTGACAACATTCCAGGCATGTCGGTCCCTACGTCTCGGTGGTAACATTACATGCGTCTATAACGTTATATATCCTATCCTAAGGCAACCTAACATCTCGGATGCAATATTTGACAACATTCCTGGCCTGTCGAACCCTACTTCTCGGAGGGAACAGTATATACGTCTATAGCGGTATATATCCTAATCTAAGGCAACCTAACATCTCGGATGCAATATTTGATAACATTCCTGGCCTGTCGAACCCTACTTCTCGGAGGGAACATTACATGCGTCTATAACGTTATATATCCTATCCTAAGGCAACCTAACATCTCGGATGCAATATTTGACAACATTCCTGGCCTGTCGACCCTACTTCTCGGAGGGAACAGTATATACGTCTATAACGTCATATATCCTAACCTAAGGCAACCTAACATCTCGGATGTAACATTTGACAACATTCCAGGTGTGTCGGTCCCTACGTCTCGGTGGTAACGTTACATGCGTCTATAACGTTATATATCCTAACCTAAGACAACCTAACATCTCGGATGCAACATTTGACAACATTCCACACGTGTCGGTCCCTACGTCTCGGTGGTAACATTACATGCGTCTATAACGTTATATATCCTATCCTAAGGCAACCTAACATCTCGGATGCAATATTTGACAACATTCCTGGCCTGTCGACCCTACTTCTCGGAGGGAACAGTATATACGTCTATAACGTCATATATCCTAACCTAAGGCAACCTAACATCTCGGATGTAACATTTGACAACATTCCAGGTGTGTCGGTCCCTACGTCTCGGTGGTAACGTTACATGCGTCTATAACGTTATATATCCTAACCTAAGGCAACCTAACATCTCGGATGTAACATTTGACAACATTCCAGGCATGTCGGTCCCTACGTCTCGGTGGTAACATTATATGTGTCTATAACGTTATATATCCTTATCTAAGGCAACCTAACATCTCGGATGCAATATTTGACAACATTCCTAGCCTGTCGAACCCTACTTCTCGGAGGGAACAGTATATACGTCTATAACGTTATATATCCTAACCTAAGGCAACCTAACATCTCGGATATAACATTTGACAACATTCCAGGCGTGTTGGAACCCTACGTCTCGCTGGTAACATTACGTGCGTCTATAACGTTATATATGCTAGCCTAAGGCAACCTAATATCTCGGATGCAATATTTGACAACATTCCTGGCCTGTCGAACCCTACTTCTCGGAGGGAACAGCATATACGTCTATAACGTCATAAATCCTAACCTAAGGCAACCTAACATCTCGGATGTAACATTTGACAACATTCCAGGCGTGTCGGTCCCTACGTCTCGGTGGTAACGTTACATGCGTCTCTAACGTTATATATCCTAACCTAAGGCAACCTAACATCTCGGATGCAATATTTGACAACATTCCTGGCCTGTCGAACAATACTTCTCGGAGGGAACAGTATATACGTCTATAACGTTATATATCCTAACCTAAGGCAACCTAGCATCTCGGATGTAACATTTGACAACATTCCAGGCATGTCGGTCCCTACGTCTCGGTGGTAACATTATATGCGTCTATAACGTTATATATCCTTATCTAAGGCAACCTAACATCTCGGATGCAATATTTGACAACATTCCTAGCCTGTCGAACCCTACGTCTCGGTGGTAACATTACATGCGTCTATAACGGTATATTTCCTAATCTAAGGCAACCTAACATCTCGGATGCAATATTTGACAACATTCCTGGCCTGTCGAACCCTACTTCTCGGAGGGAACACCTTTTACATCTATAACGTCATAGATCCTAGCCTAAGGCAACCTAACATCTCGGATGTAACATTTGACAACATTCCAGGCGTGTCGGTCCCTACGTCTCGGTGGTAACATTACATGCGTCTATAACGTTATATATCCTAACCTAAGGCCAACTAACATCTCGTATGTAATATTTGACAACATTCCTGGCCTGTCGAACCCTACTTCTCGGAGGGAAAAGTATGTACGTCTGTAACGTTATATATCCTAACCTAAGGCAACCTAACATTTCGGATGTAATATTCTACAACCTTCCTGGCGTGTCGAACCCTACTTCTCGGTGGGAACAGTATATACTTCTATAACGTTATATATCCTAACCTAAGGCAACCTAACATCTCGGATGTAACATTTTACCACATTCCAGGCGTGTCGGTCCCTACGTCTCGGTGGTAACATTACATGCGTCTATAACGGTATATTTCCTAATCTAAGGCAACCTAACATCTCGGATGCAATATTTGACAACATTCCTGGCCTGTCGAACCCTACTTCTCGGAGGGAACAGTATGTACGTCTATAACGTTATATATCCTAACCTAAGGCAACCTAACATCTCGGATGTAATATTCTACAACCTTCCAGGCGTGTCGGACCCTACTTCTCGGTGGGAACATTATATGCGTCTATAACGTTATATATCCTAACCTAAGGCAATCTAACATCTCGGATGTAATATTCTACAACCTTCCAGGCGTGTCGGACCCTACTTCTCGGTGGGAACATTATATGCGTCTATAACGTTGCATATCCTAATCTAAGGCAACCTAACATCTCGGATGCAATATTTGACAACATTCCTGGCCTGTCGAACCCTACATCTCGGAGGGAACAGTATATACGTCTGTAACGTCATATATCCTAACCTAAGACAACCTAACATCTCGGATGTAACATTTGACAACATTCCACGCGTGTCGGTCCCTACGTCTCGGTGGTAACATTACATGCGTCTATAACGTTATATATCCTATCCTAAGGCAACCTAACATCTCGGATGCAATATTTGACAACATTCCTGGCCTGTCGACCCTACTTCTCGGAGGGAACAGTATATACGTCTATAACGTCATATATCCTAACCTAAGGCAACCTAACATCTCGGATGTAACATTTGACAACATTCCAGGTGTGTCGGTCCCTACGTCTCGGTGGTAACGTTACATGCGTCTATAACGTTATATATCCTAACCTAAGGCAACCTAACATCTCGGATGTAACATTTGACAACATTCCAGGCATGTCGGTCCCTACGTCTCGGTGGTAACATTACATGCGTCTATAACGTTATATATCCTAACCTAAGGCCAACTAACATCTCGTATGTAATATTTGACAACATTCCTGGCCTGTCGAACCCTACTTCTCGGAGGGAACAGTATATACGTCTATAGCGGTATATATCCTAATCTAAGGCAACCTAACATCTCGGATGCAGTATTTGACAACATTCCTGGCCTGTCGAGCCCTACTGCTCGGAGGGAACAGTATATACGACTATAGCGGTATATATCCTAATCTAAGGCAACCTAACATCTCGGATGCAATATTTGATAACATTCCTGGCGTGTCGAACTCTACTTCTCGGTGGGAACAGTATATACGTCTATAACGTTATATATCCTAACGTAAGGCAACCTAACGTCTCGGATGTAACATTTGACAACATTCCAGGCGTGTCGGTCCCTACGTCTCGGTGGTAACATTACATGCGTCTATAACGGTATATTTCCTAATCTAAGGCAACCTAACATCTCGGATGCAATATTTGACAACATTCCTGGCCTGTCGAACCCTACTGCTCGGAGGGAACAGTATATACATCTATAACGGTATATATCCTAATCTAAGGCAACCTAACATCTCGGATGAAATATGTGACAACATTCCTGGCCTGTCGAACCCTACATCTCGGAGGGAACAGTATATACGTCTGTAACGTCATATATCCTAACCTAAGACAACCTAACATCTCGGATGTAACATTTGACAGCATTCCAGGCGTGTCGGTCCCTACGGCTCGGTGGTAACATTACATGCGTCTATAAAGTTATATATCCTTATCTGAGGCAACCTAACATCTTGGATGCAATATTTGACAACATTCCTAGCCTGTCGAACCCTACGTCTCGGTGGTAACATTACATGCGTCTATAACGGTATATTTCCTAATCTAAGGCAACCTAACATCTCGGATGCAATATTTGACAACATTCCTGGCCTGTCGAACCCTACTTCTCGGAGGGAACAGCATATACGTCTATAACGTCATATATCCTAACCTAAGGCAACCTAACATCTCGGATGTAACATTTGACAACATTCCAGGCATGTCGGTCCCTACGTCTCGGTGGTAACATTATATGCGTCTATAACGTTATATATCCTTATCTAAGGCAACCTAACATCTCGGATGCAATATTTGACAACATTCCTGGCCTGTCGAACAATACTTCTCGGAGGGAACAGTATATACGTCTATAACGTTATATATCCTAACCTAAGGCAACCTAGCATCTCGGATGTAACATTTGACAACATTCCAGGCATGTCGGTCCCTACGTCTCGGTGGTAACGTTACATGCGTCTCTAACGTTATATATCCTAACCTAAGGCAACCTAGCATCTCGGATGTAACATTTTACAACATTCCAGGCATGTCGGTCCCTACGTCTCGGTGGTAACATTATATGCGTCTATAACGTTATATATCCTTATCTAAGGCAACCTAACATCTCGGATGCAATATTTGACAACATTCCTAGCCTGTCGAACCCTACGTCTCGGTGGTAACATTACATGCGTCTATAACGGTATATTTCCTAATCTAAGGCAACCTAACATCTCGGATGCAATATTTGACAACATTCCTTGCCTGTCGAACCCTACTTCTCGGAGGAAACAGTATGTACGTCTATAGCGGTATATATCCTAATCTAAGGCAACCTAACATCTCGGATGCAATATTTGACAACATTCCTTGCCTGTCGAACCCTACTCCTCGGAGGGAACAGTATGTACGTCTATAACGTTATATATCCTAACCTAAGGCAACCTAACATCTCGGATGTAATATTCTACAACCTTCCAGGCGTGTCGGACTCTACTTCTCGGTGGTAACATTATATGCGTCTATAACGTTGCATATCCTAATCTAAGACAACCTAACATCTCGGATGCAATATTTGACAACATTCCTGGCCTGTCGAACCCTACTGCTCGGAGGGTACGGTATATACATCTATAACGGTATATATCCTAATCTAAGGCAACCTAATATCTCGGATGAAATATGTGACAACATTCCTGGCCTGTCGAACCCTACATCTCGGAGGGAACAGTATATACGTCTGTAACGTCATATATCCTAACCTAAGACAACCTAACATCTCGGATGTAACATTTGACAACATTCCAGGCGTGTCGGTCCCTACGTCTCGGTGGTAACATTACATGCGTCTATAACGTTATATATCCTTATCTGAGGCAACCTAACATCTTGGATGCAATATTTGACAACATTCCTAGCCTGTCGAACCCTATGTCTCGGTGGTAACATTATATGCGTCTATAACGGTATATTTCCTAATCTAAGGCAACCTAACATCTCGGATGCAATATTTGACAACATTCCTGGCCTGTCGAACCCTACTTCTCGGAGGGAACAGTATATACGTCTATAACGTCATATATCCTAACCTAAGGCAACCTAACATCTCGGATGTAACATTTGACAACATTCCAGGCATGTCGGTCCCTACGTCTCGGTGGTAACATTATATGCGTCTATAACGTTATATATCCTTATCTAATGCAACCTAACATCTCGGATGCAATATTTGACAACATTCCTGGCCTGTCGAACCCTACTTCTCGGAGGGAACAGTATATACGCCTATAACGTTATATATCCTAACCTAAGGCAACCTGACATCTCGGATATATTATTCTACAACATTCCAGGCGTGTCGGACCATACTTCTCGGTGGGAACATTATATGCGTCTATAACGTTGTATATCCTAATCTAAGGCAACCTAACATCTCGGATGCAATATTTGACAACATTCCTGGCCTGTCGAACCCTACATCTCGGAGGGAACAGTATATACGTCTATAGCGGTATACATCCTAATCTAAGGCAACCTAACATCTCGGATATAACATTTGACAACATTCCAGGCGTGTTGGAACCCTACGTCTCGCTGGTAACATTACGTGCGTCTATAACGTTATATATGCTAACCTAAGGCAACCTAATATCTCGGATGCAATATTTGACAACATTCCTGGCCTGTCGAACCCTACTTCTCGGAGGGAACAGCATATACGTCTATAACGTCATAAATCCTAACCTAAGGCAACCTAACATCTCGGATGTAACATTTGACAACATTCCAGGCGTGTCGGTCCCTACGTCTCGGTGGTAACATTACATGCGTCTATAACGTTATATATCCTTATCTGAGGCAACCTAACATCTTGGATGCAATATTTGACAACATTCCTAGCCTGTCGAACCCTATGTCTCGGTGGTAACATTATATGCGTCTATAACGGTATATTTCCTAATCTAAGGCAACCTAACATCTCGGATGCAATATTTGACAACATTCCTTGCCTGTCGAACCCTACTTCTCGGAGGAAACAGTATGTACGTCTATAGCGGTATATATCCTAATCTAAGGCAACCTAACATCTCGGATGCAATATTTGACAACATTCCTTGCCTGTCGAACCCTACTCCTCGGAGGGAACAGTATGTACGTCTATAACGTTATATATCCTAACCTAAGGCAACCTAACATCTCGGATGTAATATTCTACAACCTTCCAGGCGTGTCGGACTCTACTTCTCGGTGGTAACATTATATGCGTCTATAACGTTGCATATCCTAATCTAAGACAACCTAACATCTCGGATGCAATATTTGACAACATTCCTGGCCTGTCGAACCCTACTGCTCGGAGGGTACGGTATATACATCTATAACGGTATATATCCTAATCTAAGGCAACCTAATATCTCGGATGAAATATGTGACAACATTCCTGGCCTGTCGAACCCTACATCTCGGAGGGAACAGTATATACGTCTGTAACGTCATATATCCTAACCTAAGACAACCTAACATCTCGGATGTAACATTTGACAACATTCCAGGCGTGTCGGTCCCTACGTCTCGGTGGTAACATTACATGCGTCTATAACGTTATATATCCTTATCTGAGGCAACCTAACATCTTGGATGCAATATTTGACAACATTCCTAGCCTGTCGAACCCTATGTCTCGGTGGTAACATTATATGCGTCTATAACGGTATATTTCCTAATCTAAGGCAACCTAACATCTCGGATGCAATATTTGACAACATTCCTGGCCTGTCGAACCCTACTTCTCGGAGGGAACAGTATATACGTCTATAACGTCATATATCCTAACCTAAGGCAACCTAACATCTCGGATGTAACATTTGACAACATTCCAGGCATGTCGGTCCCTACGTCTCGGTGGTAACATTATATGCGTCTATAACGTTATATATCCTTATCTAATGCAACCTAACATCTCGGATGCAATATTTGACAACATTCCTGGCCTGTCGAACCCTACTTCTCGGAGGGAACAGTATATACGCCTATAACGTTATATATCCTAACCTAAGGCAACCTGACATCTCGGATATATTATTCTACAACATTCCAGGCGTGTCGGACCCTACTTCTCGGTGGGAACATTATATGCGTCTATAACGTTGTATATCCTAATCTAAGGCAACCTAACATCTCGGATGCAATATTTGACAACATTCCTGGCCTGTCGAACCCTACATCTCGGAGGGAACAGTATATACGTCTATAGCGGTATACATCCTAATCTAAGGCAACCTAACATCTCGGATGCAATATTTGACAACATTCCTGGCCTGTCGAACCCTACGTCTCGGTGGTAACATTATATGCGTCTATAACGTTATATATCCTTATCTAAGGCAACCTAACATCTCGGATGCAATATTTGACAACATTCCTAGCCTGTCGAACCCTACGTCTCGGTGGTAACATTACATGCGTCTATAACGGTATATTTCCTAATCTAAGGCAACCTAACATCTCGGATGCAATATTTGACAACATTCCTGGCCTGTCGAACCCTACTTCTCGGAGAGAACAGTATATACGTCTATAACGTCATATATCCTAACCTAAGGCAACCTAACATCTCGGATGTAACATTTGACAACATTCCAGGCATGTCGGTCCCTACGTCTCGGTGGTAACATTATATGCGTCTATAACGTTATATATCCTTATCTAAGGCAACCTAACATCTCGGATGCAATATTTGACAACATTCCTGGCCTGTCGAACAATACTTCTCGGAGGGAACAGTATATACGTCTATAACGTTATATATCCTAACCTAAGGCAACCTAGCATCTCGGACGTAACATTTGACAACATTCCAGGCATGTCGGTCCCTACGTCTCGGTGGTAACATTATATGCGTCTATAACGTTATATATCCTTATCTAAGGCAACCTAACATCTCGGATGCAATATTTGACAACATTCCTAGCCTGTCGAACCCTACGTCTCGGTGGTAACATTACATGCGTCTATAACGGTATATTTCCTAATCTAAGGCAACCTAACATCTCGGATGCAATATTTGACAACATTCCTGGCCTGTCGAACCCTACTTCTCGGAGAGAACATTATATACGTCTATAACGTCATATATCCTAACCTAAGGCAACCTAACATCTCGGATGTAACATTTGACAACATTCCAGGCATGTCGGTCCCTACGTCTCGGTGGTAACATTATATACGTCTATAACGTTATATATCCTTATCTAAGGCAACCTAACATCTCGGATGCAATATTTGACAACATTCCTGGCCTGTCGAACCCTACTTCTCGGAGGGAACAGCATATACATCTATAACGTCATATATCCTAGCCTAAGGCAACCTAACATCTCGGATGTAACATTTGACAACATTCCAGGCGTGTAGGTCCCTACGTCTCGGTGGTAACATTACATGCGTCTATAACGTTATATATCCTAACCTAAGGCCAACTAACATCTCGGATGCAATATTTGACAACATTCCTGGCCTGTCGAACCCTACTTCTCGGAGGGAACAGTATATACGTCTATAACGTCATATATCCTAACCTAAGGCAACCTAACATCTCGGATGTAACATTTGACAACATTCCAGGCATGTCGGTCCCTACGTCTCGGTGGTAACATTATATGCGTCTATAACGTTATATATCCTTATCTAATGCAACCTAACATCTCGGATGCAATATTTGACAACATTCCTGGCCTGTCGAACCCTACTTCTCGGAGGGAACAGTATATACGCCTATAACGTTATATATCCTAACCTAAGGCAACCTGACATCTCGGATATATTATTCTACAACATTCCAGGCGTGTCGGACCATACTTCTCGGTGGGAACATTATATGCGTCTATAACGTTGTATATCCTAATCTAAGGCAACCTAACATCTCGGATGCAATATTTGACAACATTCCTGGCCTGTCGAACCCTACATCTCGGAGGGAACAGTATATACGTCTATAGCGGTATACATCCTAATCTAAGGCAACCTAACATCTCGGATATAACATTTGACAACATTCCAGGCGTGTTGGAACCCTACGTCTCGCTGGTAACATTACGTGCGTCTATAACGTTATATATGCTAACCTAAGGCAACCTAATATCTCGGATGCAATATTTGACAACATTCCTGGCCTGTCGAACCCTACTTCTCGGAGGGAACAGCATATACGTCTATAACGTCATAAATCCTAACCTAAGGCAACCTAACATCTCGGATGTAACATTTGACAACATTCCAGGCGTGTCGGTCCCTACGTCTCGGTGGTAACATTACATGCGTCTATAACGTTATATATCCTTATCTGAGGCAACCTAACATCTTGGATGCAATATTTGACAACATTCCTAGCCTGTCGAACCCTATGTCTCGGTGGTAACATTATATGCGTCTATAACGGTATATTTCCTAATCTAAGGCAACCTAACATCTCGGATGCAATATTTGACAACATTCCTTGCCTGTCGAACCCTACTTCTCGGAGGAAACAGTATGTACGTCTATAGCGGTATATATCCTAATCTAAGGCAACCTAACATCTCGGATGCAATATTTGACAACATTCCTTGCCTGTCGAACCCTACTCCTCGGAGGGAACAGTATGTACGTCTATAACGTTATATATCCTAACCTAAGGCAACCTAACATCTCGGATGTAATATTCTACAACCTTCCAGGCGTGTCGGACTCTACTTCTCGGTGGTAACATTATATGCGTCTATAACGTTGCATATCCTAATCTAAGACAACCTAACATCTCGGATGCAATATTTGACAACATTCCTGGCCTGTCGAACCCTACTGCTCGGAGGGTACGGTATATACATCTATAACGGTATATATCCTAATCTAAGGCAACCTAATATCTCGGATGAAATATGTGACAACATTCCTGGCCTGTCGAACCCTACATCTCGGAGGGAACAGTATATACGTCTGTAACGTCATATATCCTAACCTAAGACAACCTAACATCTCGGATGTAACATTTGACAACATTCCAGGCGTGTCGGTCCCTACGTCTCGGTGGTAACATTACATGCGTCTATAACGTTATATATCCTTATCTGAGGCAACCTAACATCTTGGATGCAATATTTGACAACATTCCTAGCCTGTCGAACCCTATGTCTCGGTGGTAACATTATATGCGTCTATAACGGTATATTTCCTAATCTAAGGCAACCTAACATCTCGGATGCAATATTTGACAACATTCCTGGCCTGTCGAACCCTACTTCTCGGAGGGAACAGTATATACGTCTATAACGTCATATATCCTAACCTAAGGCAACCTAACATCTCGGATGTAACATTTGACAACATTCCAGGCATGTCGGTCCCTACGTCTCGGTGGTAACATTATATGCGTCTATAACGTTATATATCCTTATCTAATGCAACCTAACATCTCGGATGCAATATTTGACAACATTCCTGGCCTGTCGAACCCTACTTCTCGGAGGGAACAGTATATACGCCTATAACGTTATATATCCTAACCTAAGGCAACCTGACATCTCGGATATATTATTCTACAACATTCCAGGCGTGTCGGACCCTACTTCTCGGTGGGAACATTATATGCGTCTATAACGTTGTATATCCTAATCTAAGGCAACCTAACATCTCGGATGCAATATTTGACAACATTCCTGGCCTGTCGAACCCTACATCTCGGAGGGAACAGTATATACGTCTATAGCGGTATACATCCTAATCTAAGGCAACCTAACATCTCGGATGCAATATTTGACAACATTCCTGGCCTGTCGAACCCTACGTCTCGGTGGTAACATTATATGCGTCTATAACGTTATATATCCTTATCTAAGGCAACCTAACATCTCGGATGCAATATTTGACAACATTCCTAGCCTGTCGAACCCTACGTCTCGGTGGTAACATTACATGCGTCTATAACGGTATATTTCCTAATCTAAGGCAACCTAACATCTCGGATGCAATATTTGACAACATTCCTGGCCTGTCGAACCCTACTTCTCGGAGAGAACAGTATATACGTCTATAACGTCATATATCCTAACCTAAGGCAACCTAACATCTCGGATGTAACATTTGACAACATTCCAGGCATGTCGGTCCCTACGTCTCGGTGGTAACATTATATGCGTCTATAACGTTATATATCCTTATCTAAGGCAACCTAACATCTCGGATGCAATATTTGACAACATTCCTAGCCTGTCGAACCCTACGTCTCGGTGGTAACATTACATGCGTCTATAACGGTATATTTCCTAATCTAAGGCAACCTAACATCTCGGATGCAATATTTGACAACATTCCTGGCCTGTCGAACCCTACTTCTCGGAGAGAACATTATATACGTCTATAACGTCATATATCCTAACCTAAGGCAACCTAACATCTTGGATGTAACATTTGACAACATTCCAGGCATGTCGGTCCCTACGTCTCGGTGGTAACATTATATACGTCTATAACGTTATATATCCTTATCTAAGGCAACCTAACATCTCGGATGCAATATTTGACAACATTCCTGGCCTGTCGAACCCTACTTCTCGGAGGGAACAGCATATACATCTATAACGTCATATATCCTAGCCTAAGGCAACCTAACATCTCGGATGTAACATTTGACAACATTCCAGGCGTGTAGGTCCCTACGTCTCGGTGGTAACATTACATGCGTCTATAACGTTATATATCCTAACCTAAGGCCAACTAACATCTCGTATGTAATATTTGACAACATTCCTGGCGTGTCGAACCCTACTTCTCGGTGGGAACAGTATATACGTCTATAACGTTATATATCCTAACCTAAGGCAACCTAACATCTCGGATATAACATTTGACAACATTCCAGGCGTGTTGGAACCCTACGTCTCGCTGGTAACATTACGTGCGTCTATAACGTTATATATGCTAACCTAAGGCAACCTAATATCTCGGATGCAATATTTGACAACATTCCTGGCCTGTCGAACCCTACTTCTCGGAGGGAACAGCATATACGTCTATAACGTCATAAATCCTAACCTAAGGCAACCTAACATCTCGGATGTAACATTTGACAACATTCCAGGCGTGTCGGTCCCTACGTCTCGGTGGTAACATTACATGCGTCTATAACGTTATATATCCTTATCTGAGGCAACCTAACATCTTGGATGCAATATTTGACAACATTCCTAGCCTGTCGAACCCTATGTCTCGGTGGTAACATTATATGCGTCTATAACGGTATATTTCCTAATCTAAGGCAACCTAACATCTCGGATGCAATATTTGACAACATTCCTGGCCTGTCGACCCTACTTCTCGGAGGGAACAGTATATACGTCTATAACGTCATATATCCTAACCTAAGGCAACCTAACATCTCGGATGTAACATTTGACAACATTCCAGGTGTGTCGGTCCCTACGTCTCGGTGGTAACGTTACATGCGTCTATAACGTTATATATCCTAACCTAAGGCAACCTAACATCTCGGATGTAACATTTGACAACATTCCAGGCATGTCGGTCCCTACGTCTCGGTGGTAACATTATATGTGTCTATAACGTTATATATCCTTATCTAAGGCAACCTAACATCTCGGATGCAATATTTGACAACATTCCTAGCCTGTCGAACCCTACTTCTCGGAGGGAACAGTATATACGTCTATAACGTTATATATCCTAACCTAAGGCAACCTAACATCTCGGATATAACATTTGACAACATTCCAGGCGTGTTGGAACCCTACGTCTCGCTGGTAACATTACGTGCGTCTATAACGTTATATATGCTAACCTAAGGCAACCTAATATCTCGGATGCAATATTTGACAACATTCCTGGCCTGTCGAACCCTACTTCTCGGAGGGAACAGCATATACGTCTATAACGTCATAAATCCTAACCTAAGGCAACCTAACATCTCGGATGTAACA
Source organism: Xylocopa violacea (assembly GCA_963969225.1). Lineage (NCBI taxonomy): Eukaryota > Metazoa > Arthropoda > Insecta > Hymenoptera > Apidae > Xylocopa > Xylocopa violacea. The sequence goes on along the minus strand of CAXAJV010000002.1, from coordinate 22,770,649 downwards.
TTTGACAACATTCCAGGCGTGTCGGTCCCTACGTCTCGGTGGTAATATTACATGCGTCTATAACGTTATATATCCTAACCTAAGGCCAACTAACATCTCGTATGTAATATTTGACAACATTCCTGGCCTGTCGAACCCTACTTCTCGGAGGGAAAAGTATGTACGTCTGTAACGTTATATATCCTAACCTAAGGCAACCTAACATTTCGGATGTAATATTCTACAACCTTCCTGGCGTGTCGAACCCTACTTCTCGGTGGGAACAGTATATACTTCTATAACGTTATATATCCTAACCTAAGGCAACCTAACATCTCGGATGTAACATTTTACCACATTCCAGGCGTGTCGGTCCCTACGTCTCGGTGGTAACATTACATGCGTCTATAACGGTATATTTCCTAATCTAAGGCAACCTAACATCTCGGATGCAATATTTGACAACATTCCTGGCCTGTCGAACCCTACTTCTCGGAGGGAACAGTATGTACGTCTATAACGTTATATATCCTAACCTAAGGCAACCTAACATCTCGGATGTAATATTCTACAACCTTCCAGGCGTGTCGGACCCTACTTCTCGGTGGGAACATTATATGCGTCTATAACGTTATATATCCTAACCTAAGGCAATCTAACATCTCGGATGTAATATTCTACAACCTTCCAGGCGTGTCGGACCCTACTTCTCGGTGGGAACATTATATGCGTCTATAACGTTGCATATCCTAATCTAAGGCAACCTAACATCTCGGGTGCAATATTTGACAACATTCCTGGCCTGTCGAACCCTACATCTCGGAGGGAACAGTATATACGTCTGTAACGTCATATATCCTAACCTAAGACAACCTAACATCTCGGATGTAACATTTGACAACATTCCACGCGTGTCGGTCCCTACGTCTCGGTGGTAACATTACATGCGTCTATAACGTTATATATCCTATCCTAAGGCAACCTAACATCTCGGATGCAATATTTGACAACATTCCTGGCCTGTCGACCCTACTTCTCGGAGGGAACAGTATATACGTCTATAACGTCATATATCCTAACCTAAGGCAACCTAACATCTCGGATGTAACATTTGACAACATTCCAGGTGTGTCGGTCCCTACGTCTCGGTGGTAACGTTACATGCGTCTATAACGTTATATATCCTAACCTAAGGCAACCTAACATCTCGGATGTAACATTTGACAACATTCCAGGCATGTCGGTCCCTACGTCTCGGTGGTAACATTACATGCGTCTATAACGTTATATATCCTAACCTAAGGCCAACTAACATCTCGTATGTAATATTTGACAACATTCCTGGCCTGTCGAACCCTACTTCTCGGAGGGAACAGTATATACGTCTATAGCGGTATATATCCTAATCTAAGGCAACCTAACATCTCGGATGCAGTATTTGACAACATTCCTGGCCTGTCGAGCCCTACTGCTCGGAGGGAACAGTATATACGACTATAGCGGTATATATCCTAATCTAAGGCAACCTAACATCTCGGATGCAATATTTGATAACATTCCTGGCGTGTCGAACTCTACTTCTCGGTGGGAACAGTATATACGTCTATAACGTTATATATCCTAACGTAAGGCAACCTAACGTCTCGGATGTAACATTTGACAACATTCCAGGCGTGTCGGTCCCTACGTCTCGGTGGTAACATTACATGCGTCTATAACGGTATATTTCCTAATCTAAGGCAACCTAACATCTCGGATGCAATATTTGACAACATTCCTGGCCTGTCGAACCCTACTGCTCGGAGGGAACAGTATATACATCTATAACGGTATATATCCTAATCTAAGGCAACCTAACATCTCGGATGAAATATGTGACAACATTCCTGGCCTGTCGAACCCTACATCTCGGAGGGAACAGTATATACGTCTGTAACGTCATATATCCTAACCTAAGACAACCTAACATCTCGGATGTAACATTTGACAGCATTCCAGGCGTGTCGGTCCCTACGGCTCGGTGGTAACATTACATGCGTCTATAAAGTTATATATCCTTATCTGAGGCAACCTAACATCTTGGATGCAATATTTGACAACATTCCTAGCCTGTCGAACCCTACGTCTCGGTGGTAACATTACATGCGTCTATAACGGTATATTTCCTAATCTAAGGCAACCTAACATCTCGGATGCAATATTTGACAACATTCCTGGCCTGTCGAACCCTACTTCTCGGAGAGAACAGTATATACGTCTATAACGTCATATATCCTAACCTAAGGCAACCTAACATCTCGGATGTAACATTTGACAACATTCCAGGCATGTCGGTCCCTACGTCTCGGTGGTAACATTATATGCGTCTATAACGTTATATATCCTTATCTAAGGCAACCTAACATCTCGGATGCAATATTTGACAACATTCCTGGCCTGTCGAACAATACTTCTCGGAGGGAACAGTATATACGTCTATAACGTTATATATCCTAACCTAAGGCAACCTAGCATCTCGGATGTAACATTTGACAACATTCCAGGCATGTCGGTCCCTACGTCTCGGTGGTAACATTATATGCGTCTATAACGTTATATATCCTTATCTAAGGCAACCTAACATCTCGGATGCAATATTTGACAACATTCCTAGCCTGTCGAACCCTACGTCTCGGTGGTAACATTACATGCGTCTATAACGGTATATTTCCTAATCTAAGGCAACCTAACATCTCGGATGCAATATTTGACAACATTCCTGGCCTGTCGAACCCTACTTCTCGGAGAGAACATTATATACGTCTATAACGTCATATATCCTAACCTAAGGCAACCTAACATCTCGGATGTAACATTTGAAAACATTCCAGGCATGTCGGTCCCTACGTCTCGGTGGTAACATTATATACGTCTATAACGTTATATATCCTTATCTAAGGCAACCTAACATCTCGGATGCAATATTTGACAACATTCCTGGCCTGTCGAACCCTACTTCTCGGAGGGAACAGCATATACATCTATAACGTCATATATCCTAGCCTAAGGCAACCTAACATCTCGGATGTAACATTTGACAACATTCCAGGCGTGTAGGTCCCTACGTCTCGGTGGTAACATTACATGCGTCTATAACGTTATATATCCTAACCTAAGGCCAACTAACATCTCGTATGTAATATTTGACAACATTCCTGGCGTGTCGAACCCTACTTCTCGGTGGGAACAGTATATACGTCTATAACGTTATATATCCTAACCTAAGGCAACCTAACATCTCGGATATAACATTTGACAACATTCCAGGCGTGTTGGAACCCTACGTCTCGCTGGTAACATTACGTGCGTCTATAACGTTATATATGCTAACCTAAGGCAACCTAATATCTCGGATGCAATATTTGACAACATTCCTGGCCTGTCGAACCCTACTTCTCGGAGGGAACAGCATATACGTCTATAACGTCATAAATCCTAACCTAAGGCAACCTAACATCTCGGATGTAACATTTGACAACATTCCAGGCGTGTCGGTCCCTACGTCTCGGTGGTAACGTTACATGCGTCTCTAACGTTATATATCCTAACCTAAGGCAACCTAGCATCTCGGATGTAACATTTTACAACATTCCAGGCATGTCGGTCCCTACGTCTCGGTGGTAACATTATATGCGTCTATAACGTTATATATCCTTATCTAAGGCAACCTAACATCTCGGATGCAATATTTGACAACATTCCTAGCCTGTCGAACCCTACGTCTCGGTGGTAACATTACATGCGTCTATAACGGTATATTTCCTAATCTAAGGCAACCTAACATCTCGGATGCAATATTTGACAACATTCCTTGCCTGTCGAACCCTACTTCTCGGAGGAAACAGTATGTACGTCTATAGCGGTATATATCCTAATCTAAGGCAACCTAACATCTCGGATGCAATATTTGACAACATTCCTTGCCTGTCGAACCCTACTCCTCGGAGGGAACAGTATGTACGTCTATAACGTTATATATCCTAACCTAAGGCAACCTAACATCTCGGATGTAATATTCTACAACCTTCCAGGCGTGTCGGACTCTACTTCTCGGTGGTAACATTATATGCGTCTATAACGTTGCATATCCTAATCTAAGACAACCTAACATCTCGGATGCAATATTTGACAACATTCCTGGCCTGTCGAACCCTACATCTCGGAGGGAACAGTATATACGTCTGTAACGTCATATATCCTAACCTAAGACAACCTAACATCTCGGATGTAACATTTGACAACATTCCAGGCGTGTCGGTCCCTACGTCTCGGTGGTAACATTACATGCGTCTATAACGTTATATATCCTTATCTGAGGCAACCTAACATCTTGGATGCAATATTTGACAACATTCCTAGCCTGTCGAACCCTATGTCTCGGTTGTAACATTATATGCGTCTATAACGGTATATTTCCTAATCTAAGGCAACCTAACATCTCGGATGCAATATTTGACAACATTCCTGGCCTGTCGAACCCTACTTCTCGGAGGGAAGAGTATATACGTCTATAACGTCATATATCCTAACCTAAGGCAACCTAACATCTCGGATGTAACATTTGACAACATTCCAGGCATGTCGGTCCCTACGTCTCGGTGGTAACATTATATGCGTCTATAACGTTATATATCCTTATCTAATGCAACCTAACATCTCGGATGCAATATTTGACAACATTCCTGGCCTGTCGAACCCTACTTCTCGGAGGGAACAGTATATACGTCTATAACATTATATATCCTAACCTAAGGCAACCTAACATCTCGGATGTAACATTTGACAACATTCCAGGCATGTCGGTCCCTACGTCTCGGTGGTAACATTACATGCGTCTATAACGTTATATATCCTATCCTAAGGCAACCTAACATCTCGGATGCAATATTTGACAACATTCCTGGCCTGTCGAACCCTACTTCTCGGAGGGAACAGTATATACGTCTATAGCGGTATATATCCTAATCTAAGGCAACCTAACATCTCGGATGCAATATTTGATAACATTCCTGGCCTGTCGAACCCTACTTCTCGGAGGGAAAATTACATGCGTCTATAACGTTATATATCCTATCCTAAGGCAACCTAACATCTCGGATGCAATATTTGACAACATTCCTGGCCTGTCGACCCTACTTCTCGGAGGGAACAGTATATACGTCTATAACGTCATATATCCTAACCTAAGGCAACCTAACATCTCGGATGTAACATTTGACAACATTCCAGGTGTGTCGGTCCCTACGTCTCGGTGGTAACGTTACATGCGTCTATAACGTTATATATCCTAACCTAAGACAACCTAACATCTCGGATGCAACATTTGACAACATTCCACACGTGTCGGTCCCTACGTCTCGGTGGTAACATTACATGCGTCTATAACGTTATATATCCTATCCTAAGGCAACCTAACATCTCGGATGCAATATTTGACAACATTCCTGGCCTGTCGACCCTACTTCTCGGAGGGAACAGTATATACGTCTATAACGTCATATATCCTAACCTAAGGCAACCTAACATCTCGGATGTAACATTTGACAACATTCCAGGCGTGTTGGAACCCTACGTCTCGCTGGTAACATTACGTGCGTCTATAACGTTATATATGCTAACCTAAGGCAACCTAATATCTCGGATGCAATATTTGACAACATTCCTGGCCTGTCGAACCCTACTTCTCGGAGGGAACAGCATATACGTCTATAACGTCATAAATCCTAACCTAAGGCAACCTAACATCTCGGATGTAACATTTGACAACATTCCAGGCGTGTCGGTCCCTACGTCTCGGTGGTAACGTTACATGCGTCTCTAACGTTATATATCCTAACCTAAGGCAACCTAACATCTCGGATGCAATATTTGACAACATTCCTGGCCTGTCGAACAATACTTCTCGGAGGGAACAGTATATACGTCTATAACGTTATATATCCTAACCTAAGGCAACCTAGCATCTCGGATGTAACATTTGACAACATTCCAGGCATGTCGGTCCCTACGTCTCGGTGGTAACATTATATGCGTCTATAACGTTATATATCCTTATCTAAGGCAACCTAACATCTCGGATGCAATATTTGACAACATTCCTAGCCTGTCGAACCCTACGTCTCGGTGGTAACATTACATGCGTCTATAACGGTATATTTCCTAATCTAAGGCAACCTAACATCTCGCATGCAATATTTGACAACATTCCTGGCCTGTCGAACCCTACTTCTCGGAGGGAACACCTTTTACATCTATAACGTCATATATCCTAGCCTAAGGCAACCTAACATCTCGGATGTAACATTTGACAACATTCCAGGCGTGTCGGTCCCTACGTCTCGGTGGTAACATTACATGCGTCTATAACGTTATATATCCTATCCTAAGGCCAACTAACATCTCGTATGTAATATTTGACAACATTCCTGGCCTGTCGAACCCTACTTCTCGGAGGGAACAGTATGTACGTCTGTAACGTTATATATCCTAACCTAAGGCAACCTAACATTTCGGATGTAATATTCTACAACCTTCCTGGCGTGTCGAACCCTACTTCTCGGTGGGAACAGTATATACTTCTATAACGTTATATATCCTAACCTAAGGCAACCTAACATCTCGGATGTAACATTTTACCACATTCCAGGCGTGTCGGTCCCTACGTCTCGGTGGTAACATTACATGCGTCTATAACGGTATATTTCCTAATCTAAGGCAACCTAACATCTCGGATGCAATATTTGACAACATTCCTGGCCTGTCGAACCCTACTTCTCGGAGGGAACAGTATGTACGTCTATAACGTTATATATCCTAACCTAAGGCAACCTAACATCTCGGATGTAATATTCTACAACCTTCCAGGCGTGTCGGACCCTACTTCTCGGTGGGAACATTATATGCGTCTATAACGTTATATATCCTAACCTAAGGCAATCTAACATCTCGGATGTAATATTCTACAACCTTCCAGGCGTGTCGGACCCTACTTCTCGGTGGGAACATTATATGCGTCTATAACGTTGCATATCCTAATCTAAGGCAACCTAACATCTCGGATGCAATATTTGACAACATTCCTGGCCTGTCGAACCCTACATCTCGGAGGGAACAGTATATACGTCTGTAACGTCATATATCCTAACCTAAGACAACCTAACATCTCGGATGTAACATTTGACAACATTCCACGCGTGTCGGTCCCTACGTCTCGGTGGTAACATTACATGCGTCTATAACGTTATATATCCTATCCTAAGGCAACCTAACATCTCGGATGCAATATTTGACAACATTCCTGGCCTGTCGACCCTACTTCTCGGAGGGAACAGTATATACGTCTATAACGTCATATATCCTAACCTAAGGCAACCTAACATCTCGGATGTAACATTTGACAACATTCCAGGTGTGTCGGTCCCTACGTCTCGGTGGTAACGTTACATGTGTCTATAACGTTATATATCCTAACCTAAGGCAACCTAACATCTCGGATGTAACATTTGACAACATTCCAGGCATGTCGGTCCCTACGTCTCGGTGGTAACATTACATGCGTCTATAACGTTATATATCCTAACCTAAGGCCAACTAACATCTCGTATGTAATATTTGACAACATTCCTGGCCTGTCGAACCCTACTTCTCGGAGGGAACAGTATATACGTCTATAGCGGTATATATCCTAATCTAAGGCAACCTAACATCTCGGATGCAGTATTTGACAACATTCCTGGCCTGTCGAACCCTACTTCTCGGAGGGAACAGTATATACGTCTATAGCGGTATATATCCTAATCTAAGGCAACCTAACATCTCGGATGCAGTATTTGACAACATTCCAGGCGTGTCGGGCCCTACGTCTCGGTGGTAACATTACATGCGTCTATAACGTTATATATCCTAACCTAAGGCAACCTAACATCTCGGATGCAATATTTGACAACATTCCTGGCCTGTCGAACCCTACATCTCGGAGGGAACAGTATATACGTCTATAGCGGTATATATCCTAATCTAAGGCAACCTAACATCTAGGATGCAATATTTGATAACATTCCTGGCCTGTCGAACCCTACTTCTTGGAGGGAACAGTATGTACGTCTATAACATTATATATCCTAACCTAAGGCAACCTAACATCTCGGATGTAATATTCTACAACCTTCCAGGCGTGTCGGACCCTACTCCTCGGTGGGATCATTATATGCGTCTATAACGTTATATATCCTAACCTAAGGCAACCTAACATCTCGGATGTAATATTCTACAACCTTCCAGGCGTGTCGGACCCTACTTCTCGGTGGGAACATTATATGCGTCTATAACGTTGCATATCCTAATCTGAGACAACCTAACATCTCGCATGCAATATTTGACAACATTCCTGGCCTGTCGAACCCTACATCTCGGAGGGAACAGTATATACGTCAGTAACGTCATATATCCTAACCTAAGACAACCTAACATCTCGGATGTAACATTTGACAACATTCCACACGTGTCGGTCCCTACGTCTCGGTGGTAACATTACATGCGTCTATAACGTTATATATCCTATCCTAAGGCAACCTAACATCTCGGATGCAATATTTGACAACATTCCTGGCCTGTCGACCCTACTTCTCGGAGGGAACAGTATATACGTCTATAACGTCATATATCCTAACCTAAGGCAACCTAACATCTCGGATGTAACATTTGACAACATTCCAGGTGTGTCGGTCCCTACGTCTCGGTGGTAACGTTACATGCGTCTATAACGTTATATATCCTAACCTAAGGCAACCTAACATCTCGGATGTAACATTTGACAACATTCCAGGCATGTCGGTCCCTACGTCTCGGTGGTAACGTTACATGCGTCTCTAACGTTATATATCCTAACCTAAGGCAACCTAACATCTCGGATGCAATATTTGACAACATTCCTGGCCTGTCGAACAATACTTCTCGGAGGGAACAGTATATACGTCTATAACGTTATATATCCTAACCTAAGGCAACCTAGCATCTCGGATGTAACATTTGACAACATTCCAGGCATGTCGGTCCCTACGTCTCGGTGGTAACATTATATGCGTCTATAACGTTATATATCCTTATCTAAGGCAACCTAACATCTCGGATGCAATATTTGACAACATTCCTAGCCTGTCGAACCCTACGTCTCGGTGGTAACATTACATGCGTCTATAACGGTATATTTCCTAATCTAAGGCAACCTAACATCTCGGATGCAATATTTGACAACATTCCTGGCCTGTCGAACCCTACTTCTCGGAGGGAACAGCATATACATCTATAACGTCATATATCCTAGCCTAAGGCAACCTAACATCTCGGATGTAACATTTGACAACATTCCAGGCGTGTCGGTCCCTACGTCTCGGTGGTAACATTACATGCGTCTATAACGTTATATATCCTAACCTAAGGCCAACTAACATCTCGTATGTAATATTTGACAACATTCCTGGCGTGTCGAACCCTACTTCTCGGTGGGAACAGTATATACGTCTATAACGTTATATATCCTAACCTAAGGCAACCTAACATCTCGGATATAACATTTGACAACATTCCAGGCGTGTTGGAACCCTACGTCTCGCTGGTAACATTACGTGCGTCTATAACGTTATATATGCTAACCTAAGGCAACCTAATATCTCGGATGCAATATTTGACAACATTCCTGGCCTGTCGAACCCTACTTCTCGGAGGGAACAGCATATACGTCTATAACGTCATAAATCCTAACCTAAGGCAACCTAACATCTCGGATGTAACATTTGACAACATTCCAGGCGTGTCGGTCCCTACGTCTCGGTGGTAACGTTACATGCGTCTCTAACGTTATATATCCTAACCTAAGGCAACCTAGCATCTCGGATGTAACATTTGACAACATTCCAGGCATGTCGGTCCCTACGTCTCGGTGGTAACATTATATGCGTCTATAACGTTATATATCCTTATCTAAGGCAACCTAACATCTCGGATGCAATATTTGACAACATTCCTAGCCTGTCGAACCCTACGTCTCGGTGGTAACATTACATGCGTCTATAACGGTATATTTCCTAATCTAAGGCAACCTAACATCTCGGATGCAATATTTGACAACATTCCTGGCCTGTCGAACCATACTTCTCGTGGGGAACAGTATATACGTCTATATCGTCATATATCCTAACCTAAGGCAACCTAACATCTCGGATGTAACATTTGACAACATTCCAGGCATGTCGGTGCCTACGTCTCGGTGGTAACATTATATGCGTCTATAACGTTATATATCCTTATCTAAAGCAACTTGACATCCCGGATGCAATATTTGACAACATTCCTAGGTTGTCGAACCCTACTTCTCGGAGGGAACAGTATATACGTCTATAACGTTATATATCCTAACGTAAGGCAACCTGACATCTCGGATGTAATATTCTGCACCATTCCAGGCGTGTCGGACCCTACTTCTCGGTGGGAACATTATATGAGTCTATAACGTTGTATATCCTAATCTAAGGCAACCTATTATCTCAGACGTAATATTTTACAATATTCCTCGCATGTCGGTGCATACTTTTCGGTGGGAATATTATATGCGTCCACAACGGTCGATATCGTAATCTAAGGCAATCTAACATCTCGGATGCAATATTTGACAACATTCCTTGCCTGTCGAACCCTACTTCTCGGAGGGAACAGTATATACGTCTGTAACGTCATATATCCTAACCTAAGACAACCTAACATCTCGGATGTAACATTTGACAACATTCCAGGTGTGTCGGCCCCTACGTCTCGGTGGTAACGTTACATGCGTCTATAACGTTATATATCCTAACCTAAGGCAACCTAACATCTCGGATGTAACATTTGACAACATTCCAGGCATGTCGGTCCCTACGTCTCGGTGGTAACATTACATGCGTCTATAACGTTATATATCCTAACCTAAGGCCAACTAACATCTCGTATGTAATATTTGACAACATTCCTGGCCTGTCGAACCCTACTTCTCGGAGGGAACAGTATATACGTCTATAGCGGTATATATCCTAATCTAAGGCAACCTAACATCTCGGATGTAACATTTGACAACATTCCAGGCATGTCGGTCCCTACGTCTCGGTGGTAACATTACATGCGTCTATAACGTTATATATCCTAACCTAAGGCAACCTAACATCTCGGATGCAATATTTGACAACATTCCTGGCCTGTCGAACCCTACATCTCGGAGGGAACAGTATATACGTCTATAGCGGTATATATCCTAATCTAAGGCAACCTAACATCTAGGATGCAATATTTGATAACATTCCTGGCCTGTCGAACCCTACTTCTCGGAGGGAACAGTATGTACGTCTATAACATTATATATCCTAACCTAAGGCAACCTAACATCTCGGATGTAATATTCTACAACCTTCCAGGCGTGTCGGACCCTACTCCTCGGTGGGAACATTATATGCGTCTATAACGTTATATATCCTAACCTAAGGCAACCTAACATCTCGGATGTAATATTCTACAACCTTCCAGGCGTGTCGGACCCTACTTCTCGGTGGGAACATTATATGCGTCTATAACGTTGCATATCCTAATCTAAGGCAACCTAACATCTCGGATGCAATATTTGACAACATTCCTGGCCTGTCGAACCCTACATCTCGGAGGGAACAGTATATACGTCTGTAACGTCATATATCCTAACCTAAGACAACCTAACATCTCGGATGTAACATTTGACAACATTCCACACGTGTCGGTCCCTACGTCTCGGTGGTAACATTACATGCGTCTATAACGTTATATATCCTATCCTAAGGCAACCTAACATCTCGGATGCAATATTTGACAACATTCCTGGCCTGTCGACCCTACTTCTCGGAGGGAACAGTATATACGTCTATAACGTCATATATCCTAACCTAAGGCAACCTAACATCTCGGATGTAACATTTGACAACATTCCAGGTGTGTCGGTCCCTACGTCTCGGTGGTAACGTTACATGCGTCTATAACGTTATATATCCTAACCTAAGGCAACCTAACATCTCGGATGTAACATTTGACAACATTCCAGGCATGTCGGTCCCTACGTCTCGGTGGTAACGTTACATGCGTCTCTAACGTTATATATCCTAACCTAAGGCAACCTAACATCTCGGATGCAATATTTGACAACATTCCTGGCCTGTCGAACAATACTTCTCGGAGGGAACAGTATATACGTCTATAACGTTATATATCCTAACCTAAGGCAACCTAGCATCTCGGATGTAACATTTGACAACATTCCAGGCATGTCGGTCCCTACGTCTCGGTGGTAACATTATATGCGTCTATAACGTTATATATCCTTATCTAAGGCAACCTAACATCTCGGATGCAATATTTGACAACATTCCTAGCCTGTCGAACCCTACGTCTCGGTGGTAACATTACATGCGTCTATAACGGTATATTTCCTAATCTAAGGCAACCTAACATCTCGGATGTAACATTTGACAACATTCCAGGCGTGTCGGTCCCTACGTCTCGGTGGTAACATTACATGCGTCTATAACGTTATATATCCTAACCTAAGGCCAACTAACATCTCGTATGTAATATTTGACAACATTCCTGGCGTGTCGAACCCTACTTCTCGGTGGGAACAGTATATACGTCTATAACGTTATATATCCTAACCTAAGGCAACCTAACATCTCGGATATAACATTTGACAACATTCCAGGCGTGTTGGAACCCTACGTCTCGCTGGTAACATTACGTGCGTCTATAACGTTATATATGCTAACCTAAGGCAACCTAATATCTCGGATGCAATATTTGACAACATTCCTGGCCTGTCGAACCCTACTTCTCGGAGGGAACAGCATATACGTCTATAACGTCATAAATCCTAACCTAAGGCAACCTAACATCTCGGATGTAACATTTGACAACATTCCAGGCGTGTCGGTCCCTACGTCTCGGTGGTAACGTTACATGCGTCTCTAACGTTATATATCCTAACCTAAGGCAACCTAGCATCTCGGATGTAACATTTGACAACATTCCAGGCATGTCGGTCCCTACGTCTCGGTGGTAACATTATATGCGTCTATAACGTTATATATCCTTATCTAAGGCAACCTAACATCTCGGATGCAATATTTGACAACATTCCTAGCCTGTCGAAACCTACGTCTCGGTGGTAACATTACATGCGTCTATAACGGTATATTTCCTAATCTAAGGCAACCTAACATCTCGGATGCAATATTTGACAACATTCCTGGCCTGTCGAACCATACTTCTCGTGGGGAACAGTATATACGTCTATATCGTCATATATCCTAACCTAAGGCAACCTAACATCTCGGATGTAACATTTGACAACATTCCAGGCATGTCGGTGCCTACGTCTCGGTGGTAACATTATATGCGTCTATAACGTTATATATCCTTATCTAAAGCAACTTGACATCCCGGATGCAATATTTGACAACATTCCTAGGTTGTCGAACCCTACTTCTCGGAGGGAACAGTATATACGTCTATAACGTTATATATCCTAACGTAAGGCAACCTGACATCTCGGATGTAATATTCTGCACCATTCCAGGCGTGTCGGACCCTACTTCTCGGTGGGAACATTATATGAGTCTATAACGTTGTATATCCTAATCTAAGGCAACCTATTATCTCAGACGTAATATTTTACAATATTCCTCGCATGTCGGTGCATACTTTTCGGTGGGAATATTATATGCGTCCACAACGGTCGATATCGTAATCTAAGGCAATCTAACATCTCGGATGCAATATTTGACAACATTCCTTGCCTGTCGAACCCTACTTCTCGGAGGGAACAGTATATACGTCTGTAACGTCATATATCCTAACCTAAGACAACCTAACATCTCGGATGTAACATTTGACAACATTCCAGGTGTGTCGGCCCCTACGTCTCGGTGGTAACGTTACATGCGTCTATAACGTTATATATCCTAACCTAAGGCAACCTAACATCTCGGATGTAACATTTGACAACATTCCAGGCATGTCGGTCCCTACGTCTCGGTGGTAACATTACATGCGTCTATAACGTTATATATCCTAACCTAAGGCCAACTAACATCTCGTATGTAATATTTGACAACATTCCTGGCCTGTCGAACCCTACTTCTCGGAGGGAACAGTATATACGTCTATAGCGGTATATATCCTAATCTAAGGCAACCTAACATCTCGGATGTAACATTTGACAACATTCCAGGCATGTCGGTCCCTACGTCTCGGTGGTAACATTACATGCGTCTATAACGTTATATATCCTAACCTAAGGCAACCTAACATCTCGGATGCAATATTTGACAACATTCCAGGCATGTCGGTCCCTACGTCTCGGTGGTAACATTATATGTGTCTATAACGTTATATATCCTTATCTAAGGCAACCTAACATCTCGGATGCAATATTTGACAACATTCCTAGCCTGTCGAACCCTACTTCTCGGAGGGAACAGTATATACGTCTATAACGTTATATATCCTAACCTAAGGCAACCTAACATCTCGGATATAACATTTGACAACATTCCAGGCGTGTTGGAACCCTACGTCTCGCTGGTAACATTACGTGCGTCTATAACGTTATATATGCTAACCTAAGGCAACCTAATATCTCGGATGCAATATTTGACAACATTCCTGGCCTGTCGAACCCTACTTCTCGGAGGGAACAGCATATACGTCTATAACGTCATAAATCCTAACCTAAGGCAACCTAACATCTCGGATGTAACATTTGACAACATTCCAGGCGTGTCGGTCCCTACGTCTCGGTGGTAACGTTACATGCGTCTCTAACGTTATATATCCTAACCTAAGGCAACCTAACATCTCGGATGCAATATTTGACAACATTCCTGGCCTGTCGAACAATACTTCTCGGAGGGAACAGTATATACGTCTATAACGTTATATATCCTAACCTAAGGCAACCTAGCATCTCGGATGTAACATTTGACAACATTCCAGGCATGTCGGTCCCTACGTCTCGGTGGTAACATTATATGCGTCTATAACGTTATATATCCTTATCTAAGGCAACCTAACATCTCGGATGCAATATTTGACAACATTCCTAGCCTGTCGAACCCTACGTCTCGGTGGTAACATTACATGCGTCTATAACGGTATATTTCCTAATCTAAGGCAACCTAACATCTCGGATGCAATATTTGACAACATTCCTGGCCTGTCGAACCCTACTTCTCGGAGGGAACAGCATATACATCTATAACGTCATATATCCTAGCCTAAGGCAACCTAACATCTCGGATGTAACATTTGACAACATTCCAGGCGTGTCGGTCCCTACGTCTCGGTGGTAACATTACATGCGTCTATAACGTTATATATCCTAACCTAAGGCCAACTAACATCTCGTATGTAATATTTGACAACATTCCTGGCGTGTCGAACCCTACTTCTCGATGGGAACAGTATATACGTCTATAACGTTATATATCCTAACCTAAGGCAACCTAACATCTCGGATATAACATTTGACAACATTCCAGGCGTGTTGGAACCCTACGTCTCGCTGGTAACATTACGTGCGTCTATAACGTTATATATGCTAACCTAAGGCAACCTAATATCTCGGATGCAATATTTGACAACATTCCTGGCCTGTCGAACCCTACTTCTCGGAGGGAACAGCATATACGTCTATAACGTCATAAATCCTAACCTAAGGCAACCTAACATCTCGGATGTAACATTTGACAACATTCCAGGCGTGTCGGTCCCTACGTCTCGGTGGTAACGTTACATGCGTCTCTAACGTTATATATCCTAACCTAAGGCAACCTAGCATCTCGGATGTAACATTTGACAACATTCCAGGCATGTCGGTCCCTACGTCTCGGTGGTAACATTATATGCGTCTATAACGTTATATATCCTTATCTAAGGCAACCTAACATCTCGGATGCAATATTTGACAACATTCCTAGCCTGTCGAACCCTACGTCTCGGTGGTAACATTACATGCGTCTATAACGGTATATTTCCTAATCTAAGGCAACCTAACATCTCGGATGCAATATTTGACAACATTCCTGGCCTGTCGAACCCTACTTCTCGGAGAGAACACCTTTTACATCTATAACGTCATATATCCTAGCCTAAGGCAACCTAACATCTCGGATGTAACATTTGACAACATTCCAGGCGTGTCGGTCCCTACGTCTCGGTGGTAACATTACATGCGTCTATAACGTTATATATCCTAACCTAAGGCCAACTAACATCTCGTATGTAATATTTGACAACATTCCTGGCCTGTCGAACCCTACTTCTCGGAGGGAACAGTATGTACGTCTGTAACGTTATATATCCTAACCTAAGGCAACCTAACATTTCGGATGTAATATTCTACAACCTTCCTGGCGTGTCGCACCCTACTTCTCGGTGGGAACAGTATATACTTCTATAACGTTATATATCCTAACCTAAGGCAACCTAACATCTCGGATGTAACATTTTACCACATTCCAGGCGTGTCGGTCCCTACGTCTCGGTGGTAACATTACATGCGTCTATAACGGTATATTTCCTAATCTAAGGCAACCTAACATCTCGGATGCAATATTTGACAACATTCCTGGCCTGTCGAACCCTACTTCTCGGAGGGAACAGTATGTACGTCTATAACGTTATATATCCTAACCTAAGGCAACCTAACATCTCGGATGTAATATTCTACAACCTTCCAGGCGTGTCGGACCCTACTTCTCGGTGGGAACATTATATGCGTCTATAACGTTATATATCCTAACCTAAGGCAATCTAACATCTCGGATGTAATATTCTACAACCTTCCAGGCGTGTCGGACCCTACTTCTCGGTGGGAACATTATATGCGTCTATAACGTTGCATATCCTAATCTAAGGCAACCTAACATCTCGGATGCAGTATTTGACAACATTCCTGGCCTGTCGAACCCTACATCTCGGAGGGAACAGTATATACGTCTGTAACGTCATATATCCTAACCTAAGACAACCTAACATCTCGGATGTAACATTTGACAACATTCCACGCGTGTCGGTCCCTACGTCTCGGTGGTAACATTACATGCGTCTATAACGTTATATATCCTATCCTAAGGCAACCTAACATCTCGGATGCAATATTTGACAACATTCCTGGCCTGTCGACCCTACTTCTCGGAGGGAACAGTATATACGTCTATAACGTCATATATCCTAACCTAAGGCAACCTAACATCTCGGATGTAACATTTGACAACATTCCAGGTGTGTCGGTCCCTACGTCTCGGTGGTAACGTTACATGCGTCTATAACGTTATATATCCTAACCTAAGGCAACCTAACATCTCGGATGTAACATTTGACAACATTCCAGGCATGTCGGTCCCTACGTCTCGGTGGTAACATTACATGCGTCTATAACGTTATATATCCTATCCTAAGGCAACCTAACATCTCGGATGCAATATTTGACAACATTCCTGGCCTGTCGACCCTACTTCTCGGAGGGAACAGTATATACGTCTATAACGTCATATATCCTAACCTAAGGCAACCTAACATCTCGGATGTAACATTTGACAACATTCCAGGTGTGTCGGTCCCTACGTCTCGGTGGTATTGTTACATGCGTCTATAACGTTATATATCCTAACCTAAGGCAACCTAACATCTCGGATGTAACATTTGACAACATTCCAGGCATGTCGGTCCCTACGTCTCGGTGGTAACGTTACATGCGTCTCTAACGTTATATATCCTAACCTAAGGCAACCTAACATCTCGGATGCAATATTTGACAACATTCCTGGCCTGTCGAACAATACTTCTCGGAGGGAACAGTATATACGTCTATAACGTTATATATCCTAACCTAAGGCAACCTAGCATCTCGGATGTAACATTTGACAACATTCCAGGCATGTCGGTCCCTACGTCTCGGTGGTAACATTATATGCGTCTATAACGTTATATATCCTTATCTAAGGCAACCTAACATCTCGGATGCAATATTTGACAACATTCCTAGCCTGTCGAACCCTACGTCTCGGTGGTAACATTACATGCGTCTATAACGGTATATTTCCTAATCTAAGGCAACCTAACATCTCGGATGCAATATTTGACAACATTCCTGGCCTGTCGAACCCTACTTCTCGGAGGGAACAGCATATACATCTATAACGTCATATATCCTAGCCTAAGGCAGCCTAACATCTCGGATGTAACATTTGACAACATTCCAGGCGTGTCGGTCCCTACGTCTCGGTGGTAACATTACATGCGTCTATAACGTTATATATCCTAACCTAAGGCCAACTAACATCTCGTATGTAATATTTGACAACATTCCTGGCGTGTCGAACCCTACTTCTCGGTGGGAACAGTATATACGTCTATAACGTTATATATCCTAACCTAAGGCAACCTAACATCTCGGATATAACATTTGACAACATTCCAGGCGTGTTGGAACCCTACGTCTCGCTGGTAACATTACGTGCGTCTATAACGTTATATATGCTAACCTAAGGCAACCTAATATCTCGGATGCAATATTTGACAACATTCCTGGCCTGTCGAACCCTACGTCTCGGTGGTAACATTACATGCGTCTATAACGGTATATTTCCTAATCTAAGGCAACCTAACATCTCGGATGCAATATTTGACAACATTCCTGGCCTGTCGAACCCTACTTCTCGGAGGGAACAGCATATACATCTATAACGTCATATATCCTAGCCTAAGGCAACCTAACATCTCGGATGTAACATTTGACAACATTCCAGGCGTGTCGGTCCCTACGTCTCGGTGGTAACATTACATGCGTCTATAACGTTATATATCCTAACCTAAGGCCAACTAACATCTCGTATGTAATATTTGACAACATTCCTGGCGTGTCGAACCCTACTTCTCGGTGGGAACAGTATATACGTCTATAACGTTATATATCCTAACCTAAGGCAACCTAACATCTCGGATATAACATTTGACAACATTCCAGGCGTGTTGGAACCCTACGTCTCGCTGGTAACATTACGTGCGTCTATAACGTTATATATGCTAACCTAAGGCAACCTAATATCTCGGATGCAATATTTGACAACATTCCTGGCCTGTCGAACCCTACTTCTCGGAGGGAACAGCATATACGTCTATAACGTCATAAATCCTAACCTAAGGCAACCTAACATCTCGGATGTAACATTTGACAACATTCCAGGCGTGTCGGTCCCTACGTCTCGGTGGTAACGTTACATGCGTCTCTAACGTTATATATCCTAACCTAAGGCAACCTAGCATCTCGGATGTAACATTTGACAACATTCCAGGCATGTCGGTCCCTACGTCTCGGTGGTAACATTATATGCGTCTATAACGTTATATATCCTTATCTAAGGCAACCTAACATCTCGGATGCAATATTTGACAACATTCCTAGCCTGTCGAACCCTACGTCTCGGTGGTAACATTACATGCGTCTATAACGGTATATTTCCTAATCTAAGGCAACCTAACATCTCGGATGCAATATTTGACAACATTCCTGGCCTGTCGAACCCTACTTCTCGGAGGGAACACCTTTTACATCTATAACGTCATATATCCTAGCCTAAGGCAACCTAACATCTCGGATGTAACATTTGACAACATTCCAGGCGTGTCGGTCCCTACGTCTCGGTGGTAACATTACATGCGTCTATAACGTTATATATCCTAACCTAAGGCCAACTAACATCTCGTATGTAATATTTGACAACATTCCTGGCCTGTCGAACCCTACTTCTCGGAGGGAACAGTATGTACGTCTGTAACGTTATATATCCTAACCTAAGGCAACCTAACATTTCGGATGTAATATTCTACAACCTTCCTGGCGTGTCGAACCCTACTTCTCGGTGGGAACAGTATATACTTCTATAACGTTATATATCCTAACCTAAGGCAACCTAACATCTCGGATGTAACATTTTACCACATTCCAGGCGTGTCGGTCCCTACGTCTCGGTGGTAACATTACATGCGTCTATAACGTTATATATCCTATCCTAAGGCAACCTAACATCTCGGATGCAATATTTGACAACATTCCTGGCCTGTCGACCCTACTTCTCGGAGGGAACAGTATATACGTCTATAACGTCATATATCCTAACCTAAGGCAACCTAACATCTCGGATGTAACATTTGACAACATTCCAGGTGTGTCGGTCCCTACGTCTCGGTGGTAACGTTACATGCGTCTATAACGTTATATATCCTAACCTAAGGCAACCTAACATCTCGGATGTAACATTTGACAACATTCCAGGCATGTCGGTCCCTACGTCTCGGTGGTAACATTACATGCGTCTATAACGTTATATATCCTAACCTAAGGCCAACTAACATCTCGTATGTAATATTTGACAACATTCCTGGCCTGTCGAACCCTACTTCTCGGAGGGAACAGTATATACGTCTATAGCGGTATATATCCTAATCTAAGGCAACCTAACATCTCGGATGCAGTATTTGACAACATTCCTGGCCTGTCGAACCCTACTTCTCGGAGGGAACAGTATATACGTCTATAGCGGTATATATCCTAATCTAAGGCAACCTAACATCTCGGATGCAGTATTTGACAACATTCCAGGCGTGTCGGGCCCTACGTCTCGGTGGTAACATTACATGCGTCTATAACGTTATATATCCTAACCTAAGGCAACCTAACATCTCGGATGCAATATTTGACAACATTCCTGGCCTGTCGAACCCTACATCTCGGAGGGAACAGTATATACGTCTATAGCGGTATATATCCTAATCTAAGGCAACCTAACATCTAGGATGCAATATTTGATAACATTCCTGGCCTGTCGAACCCTACTTCTCGGAGGGAACAGTATGTACGTCTATAACATTATATATCCTAACCTAAGGCAACCTAACATCTCGGATGTAATATTCTACAACCTTCCAGGCGTGTCGGACCCTACTCCTCGGTGGGAACATTATATGCGTCTATAACGTTATATATCCTAACCTAAGGCAACCTAACATCTCGGATGTAATATTCTACAACCTTCCAGGCGTGTCGGACCCTACTTCTCGGTGGGAACATTATATGCGTCTATAACGTTGCATATCCTAATCTGAGACAACCTAACATCTCGCATGCAATATTTGACAACATTCCTGGCCTGTCGAACCCTACATCTCGGAGGGAACAGTATATACGTCAGTAACGTCATATATCCTAACCTAAGACAACCTAACATCTCGGATGTAACATTTGACAACATTCCACACGTGTCGGTCCCTACGTCTCGGTGGTAACATTACATGCGTCTATAACGTTATATATCCTATCCTAAGGCAACCTAACATCTCGGATGCAATATTTGACAACATTCCTGGCCTGTCGACCCTACTTCTCGGAGGGAACAGTATATACGTCTATAACGTCATATATCCTAACCTAAGGCAACCTAACATCTCGGATGTAACATTTGACAACATTCCAGGTGTGTCGGTCCCTACGTCTCGGTGGTAACGTTACATGCGTCTATAACGTTATATATCCTAACCTAAGGCAACCTAACATCTCGGATGTAACATTTGACAACATTCCAGGCATGTCGGGCCCCAAGTCTCGGTGGTAACGTTACATGCGTCTCTAACGTTATATATCCTAACCTAAGGCAACCTAACATCTCGGATGCAATATTTGACAACATTCCTGGCCTGTCGAACAATACTTCTCGGAGGGAACAGTATATACGTCTATAACGTTATATATCCTAACCTAAGGCAACCTAGCATCTCGGATGTAACATTTGACAACATTCCAGGCATGTCGGTCCCTACGTCTCGGTGGTAACATTATATGCGTCTATAACGTTATATATCCTTATCTAAGGCAACCTAACATCTCGGATGCAATATTTGACAACATTCCTAGCCTGTCGAACCCTACGTCTCGGTGGTAACATTACATGCGTCTATAACGGTATATTTCCTAATCTAAGGCAACCTAACATCTCGGATGCAATATTTGACAACATTCCTGGCCTGTCGAACCCTACTTCTCGGAGGGAACAGCATATACATCTATAACGTCATATATCCTAGCCTAAGGCAACCTAACATCTCGGATGTAACATTTGACAACATTCCAGGCGTGTCGGTCCCTACGTCTCGGTGGTAACATTACATGCGTCTATAACGTTATATATCCTAACCTAAGGCCAACTAACATCTCGTATGTAATATTTGACAACATTCCTGGCGTGTCGAACCCTACTTCTCGGTGGGAACAGTATATACGTCTATAACGTTATATATCCTAACCTAAGGCAACCTAACATCTCGGATATAACATTTGACAACATTCCAGGCGTGTTGGAACCCTACGTCTCGCTGGTAACATTACGTGCGTCTATAACGTTATATATGCTAACCTAAGGCAACCTAATATCTCGGATGCAATATTTGACAACATTCCTGGCCTGTCGAACCCTACTTCTCGGAGGGAACAGCATATACGTCTATAACGTCATAAATCCTAACCTAAGGCAACCTAACATCTCGGATGTAACATTTGACAACATTCCAGGCGTGACGGTCCCTACGTCTCGGTGGTAACGTTACATGCGTCTCTAACGTTATATATCCTAACCTAAGGCAACGTAGCATCTCGGATGTAACATTTGACAACATTCCAGGCATGTCGGTCCCTACGTCTCGGTGGTAACATTATATGCGTCTATAACGTTATATATCCTTATCTAAGGCAACCTAACATCTCGGATGCAATATTTGACAACATTCCTAGCCTGTCGAACCCTACGTCTCGGTGGTAACATTACATGCGTCTATAACGGTATATTTCCTAATCTAAGGCAACCTAACATCTCGGATGCAATATTTGACAACATTCCTGGCCTGTCGAACCCTACTTCTCGGAGGGAACACCTTTTACATCTATAACGTCATATATCCTAGCCTAAGGCAACCTAACATCTCGGATGTAACATTTGACAACATTCCAGGCGTGTCGGTCCCTACGTCTCGGTGGTAACATTACATGCGTCTATAACGTTATATATCCTAACCTAAGGCCAACTAACATCTCGTATGTAATATTTGACAACATTCCTGGCCTGTCGAACCCTACTTCTCGGAGGGAACAGTATGTACGTCTGTAACGTTATATATCCTAACCTAAGGCAACCTAACATTTCGGATGTAATATTCTACAACCTTCCTGGCGTGTCGAACCCTACTTCTCGGTGGGAACAGTATATACTTCTATAACGTTATATATCCTAACCTAAGGCAACCTAACATCTCGGATGTAACATTTTACCACATTCCAGGCGTGTCGGTCCCTACGTCTCGGTGGTAACATTACATGCGTCTATAACGGTATATTTCCTAATCTAAGGCAACCTAACATCTCGGATGCAATATTTGACAACATTCCTGGCCTGTCGAACCCTACTTCTCGGAGGGAACAGTATGTACGTCTATAACGTTATATATCCTAACCTAAGGCAACCTAACATCTCGGATGTAATATTCTACAACCTTCCAGGCGTGTCGGACCCTACTTCTCGGTGGGAACATTATATGCGTCTATAACGTTATATATCCTAACCTAAGGCAATCTAACATCTCGGATGTAATATTCTACAACCTTCCAGGCGTGTCGGACCCTACTTCTCGGTGGGAACATTATATGCGTCTATAACGTTGCATATCCTAATCTAAGGCAACCTAACATCTCGGATGCAATATTTGACAACATTCCTGGCCTGTCGAACCCTACATCTCGGAGGGAACAGTATATACGTCTGTAACGTCATATATCCTAACCTAAGACAACCTAACATCTCGGATGTAACATTTGACAACATTCCACGCGTGTCGGTCCCTACGTCTCGGTGGTAACATTACATGCGTCTATAACGTTATATATCCTATCCTAAGGCAACCTAACATCTCGGATGCAATATTTGACAACATTCCTGGCCTGTCGACCCTACTTCTCGGAGGGAACAGTATATACGTCTATAACGTCATATATCCTAACCTAAGGCAACCTAACATCTCGGATGTAACATTTGACAACATTCCAGGTGTGTCGGTCCCTACGTCTCGGTGGTAACGTTACATGCGTCTATAACGTTATATATCCTAACCTAAGGCAACCTAACATCTCGGATGTAACATTTGACAACATTCCAGGCATGTCGGTCCCTACGTCTCGGTGGTAACATTACATGCGTCTATAACGTTATATATCCTAACCTAAGGCCAACTAACATCTCGTATGTAATATTTGACAACATTCCTGGCCTGTCGAACCCTACTTCTCGGAGGGAACAGTATATACGTCTATAGCGGTATATATCCTAATCTAAGGCAACCTAACATCTCGGATGCAGTATTTGACAACATTCCTGGCCTGTCGAACCCTACTTCTCGGAGGGAACAGTATATACGTCTATAGCGGTATATATCCTAATCTAAGGCAACCTAACATCTCGGATGCAGTATTTGACAACATTCCAGGCGTGTCGGTCCCTACGTCTCGGTGGTAACATTACATGCGTCTATAACGTTATATATCCTATCCTAAGGCAACCTAACATCTCGGATGCAATATTTGACAACATTCCTGGCCTGTCGACCCTACTTCTCGGAGGGAACAGTATATACGTCTATAACGTCATATATCCTAACCTAAGGCAACCTAACATCTCGGATGTAACATTTGACAACATTCCAGGTGTGTCGGTCCCTACGTCTCGGTGGTAACGTTACATGCGTCTATAACGTTATATATCCTAACCTAAGGCAACCTAACATCTCGGATGTAACATTTGACAACATTCCAGGCATGTCGGTCCCTACGTCTCGGTGGTAACGTTACATGCGTCTCTAACGTTATATATCCTAATCTAAGGCAACCTAACATCTCGGATGCAATATTTGACAACATTCCTGGCCTGTCGAACAATACTTCTCGGAGGGAACAGTATATACGTCTATAACGTTATATATCCTAACCTAAGGCAACCTAGCATCTCGGATGTAACATTTGACAACATTCCAGGCATGTCGGTCCCTACGTCTCGGTGGTAACATTATATGCGTCTATAACGTTATATATCCTTATCTAAGGCAACCTAACATCTCGGATGCAATATTTGACAACATTCCTAGCCTGTCGAACCCTACGTCTCGGTGGTAACATTACATGCGTCTATAACGGTATATTTCCTAATCTAGGGCAACCTAACATCTCGGATGCAATATTTGACAACATTCCTGGCCTGTCGAACCCTACTTCTCGGAGGGAACAGCATATACATCTATAACGTCATATATCCTAGCCTAAGGCAACCTAACATCTCGGATGTAACATTTGACAACATTCCAGGCGTGTCGGTCCCTACGTCTCGGTGGTAACATTACATGCGTCTATAACGTTATATATCCTAACCTAAGGCCAACTAACATCTCGTATGTAATATTTGACAACATTCCTGGCGTGTCGAACCCTACTTCTCGGTGGGAACAGTATATACGTCTATAACGTTATATATCCTAACCTAAGGCAACCTAACATCTCGGATATAACATTTGACAACATTCCAGGCGTGTTGGAACCCTACGTCTCGCTGGTAACATTACGTGCGTCTATAACGTTATATATGCTAACCTAAGGCAACCTAATATCTCGGATGCAATATTTGACAACATTCCTGGCCTGTCGAACCCTACTTCTCGGAGGGAACAGCATATACGTCTATAACGTCATAAATCCTAACCTAAGGCAACCTAACATCTCGGATGTAACATTTGACAACATTCCAGGCGTGTCGGTCCCTACGTCTCGATGGTAACGTTACATGCGTCTCTAACGTTATATATCCTAACCTAAGGCAACCTAGCATCTCGGATGTAACATTTGACAACATTCCAGGCATGTCGGTCCCTACGTCTCGGTGGTAACATTATATGCGTCTATAACGTTATATATCCTTATCTAAGGCAACCTAACATCTCGGATGCAATATTTGACAACATTCCTAGCCTGTCGAACCCTACGTCTCGGTGGTAACATTACATGCGTCTATAACGGTATATTTCCTAATCTAAGGCAACCTAACATCTCGGATGCAATATTTGACAACATTCCTGGCCTGTCGAACCATACTTCTCGTGGGGAACAGTATATACGTCTATATCGTCATATATCCTAACCTAAGGCAACCTAACATCTCGGATGTAACATTTGACAACATTCCAGGCATGTCGGTCCCTACGACTCGGTGGTAACATTATATGCGTCTATAACGTTATATATCCTTATCTAAAGCAACTTGACATCCCGGATGCAATATTTGACAACATTCCTAGGTTGTCGAACCCTACTTCTCGTAGGGAACAGTATATACGTCTATAACGTTATATATCCTAACGTAAGGCAACCTGACATCTCGGATGTAATATTCTGCACCATTCCAGGCGTGTCGGACCCTACTTCTCGGTGGGAACATTATATGAGTCTATAACGTTGTATATCCTAATCTAAGGCAACCTATTATCTCAGACGTAATATTTTACAATATTCCTCGCATGTCGGTGCATACTTTTCGGTGGGAATATTATATGCGTCCACAACGGTCGATATCGTAATCTAAGGCAATCTAACATCTCGGATGCAATATTTGACAACATTCCTTGCCTGTCGAACCCTACTTCTCGGAAGGAACAGTATATACGTCTGTAACGTCATATATCCTAACCTAAGACAACCTAACATCTCGGATGTAACATTTGACAACATTCCAGGTGTGTCGGCCCCTACGTCTCGGTGGTAACGTTACATGCGTCTATAACGTTATATATCCTAACCTAAGGCAACCTAACATCTCGGATGTAACATTTGACAACATTCCAGGCATGTCGGTCCCTACGTCTCGGTGGTAACATTACATGCGTCTATAACGTTATATATCCTAACCTAAGGCCAACTAACATCTCGTATGTAATATTTGACAACATTCCTGGCCTGTCGAACCCTACTTCTCGGAGGGAACAGTATATACGTCTATAGCGGTATATATCCTAATCTAAGGCAACCTAACATCTCGGATGTAACATTTGACAACATTCCAGGCATGTCGGTCCCTACGTCTCGGTGGTAACATTACATGCGTCTATAACGTTATATATCCTAACCTAAGGCAACCTAACATCTCGGATGCAATATTTGACAACATTCCTGGCCTGTCGAACCCTACATCTCGGAGGGAACAGTATATACGTCTATAGCGGTATATATCCTAATCTAAGGCAACCTAACATCTAGGATGCAATATTTGATAACATTCCTGGCCTGTCGAACCCTACTTCTCGGAGGGAACAGTATGTACGTCTATAACATTATATATCCTAACCTAAGGCAAACTAACATCTCGGATGTAATATTCTACAACCTTCCAGGCGTGTCGGACCCTACTCCTCGGTGGGAACATTATATGCGTCTATAACGTTATATATCCTAACCTAAGGCAACCTAACATCTCGGATGTAATATTCTACAACCTTCCAGGCGTGTCGGACCCTACTTCTCGGTGGGAACATTATATGCGTCTATAACGTTGCATATCCTAATCTAAGGCAACCTAACATCTCGGATGCAATATTTGACAACATTCCTGGCCTGTCGAACCCTACATCTCGGAGGGAACAGTATATACGTCTGTAACGTCATATATCCTAACCTAAGACAACCTAACATCTCGGATGTAACATTTGACAACATTCCAGGCGTGTCGGTCCCTACGTCTCGGTGGTAACGTTACATGCGTCTCTAACGTTATATATCCTAACCTAAGGCAACCTAACATCTCGGATGCAATATTTGACAACATTCCTGGCCTGTCGAACAATACTTCTCGGAGGGAACAGTATATACGTCTATAACGTTATATATCCTAACCTAAGGCAACCTAGCATCTCGGATGTAACATTTGACAACATTCCAGGCATGTCGGTCCCTACGTCTCGGTGGTAACATTATATGCGTCTATAACGTTATATATCCTTATCTAAGGCAACCTAACATCTCGGATGCAATATTTGACAACATTCCTAGCCTGTCGAACCCTACGTCTCGGTGGTAACATTACATGCGTCTATAACGGTATATTTCCTAATCTAAGGCAACCTAACATCTCGGATGCAATATTTGACAACATTCCTGGCCTGTCGAACCCTACTTCTCGGAGGGAACAGCATATACATCTATAACGTCATATATCCTAGCCTAAGGCAACCTAACATCTCGGATGTAACATTTGACAACATTCCAGGCGTGTCGGTCCCTACGTCTCGGTGGTAACATTACATGCGTCTATAACTTTATATATCCTAACCTAAGGCCAACTAACATCTCGTATGTAATATTTGACAACATTCCTGGCGTGTCGAAACCTACTTCTCGGTGGGAACAGTATATACGTCTATAACGTTATATATCCTAACCTAAGGCAACCTAACATCTCGGATATAACATTTGACAACATTCCAGGCGTGTTGGAACCCTACGTCTCGCTGGTAACATTACGTGCGTCTATAACGTTATATATGCTAACCTAAGGCAACCTAATATCTCGGATGCAATATTTGACAACATTCCTGGCCTGTCGAACCCTACTTCTCGGAGGGAACAGCATATACGTCTATAACGTCATAAATCCTAACCTAAGGCAACCTAACATCTCGGATGTAACATTTGACAACATTCCAGGCGTGTCGGTCCCTACGTCTCGGTGGTAACGTTACATGCGTCTCTAACGTTATATATCCTAACCTAAGGCAACCTAGCATCTCGGATGTAACATTTTACAACATTCCAGGCATGTCGGTCCCTACGTCTCGGTGGTAACATTATATGCGTCTATAACGTTATATATCCTTATCTAAGGCAACCTAACATCTCGGATGCAATATTTGACAACATTCCTAGCCTGTCGAACCCTACGTCTCGGTGGTAACATTACATGCGTCTATAACGGTATATTTCCTAATCTAAGGCAACCTAACATCTCGGATGCAATATTTGACAACATTCCTGGCCTGTCGAACCATACTTCTCGTGGGGAACAGTATATACGTCTATATCGTCATATATCCTAACCTAAGGCAACCTAACATCTCGGATGTAACATTTGACAACATTCAAGGCATGTCGGTCCCTACGTCTCGGTGGTAACATTATATGCGTCTATAACGTTATATATCCTTATCTAAAGCAACTTGACATCCCGGATGCAATATTTGACAACATTCCTAGGTTGTCGAACCCTACTTCTCGGAGGGAACAGTATATACGTCTATAACGTTATATATCCTAACGTAAGGCAACCTGACATCTCGGATGTAATATTCTGCACCATTCCAGGCGTGTCGGACCCTACTTCTCGGTGGGAACATTATATGAGTCTATAACGTTGTATATCCTAATCTAAGGCAACCTATTATCTCAGACGTAATATTTTACAATATTCCTCGCATGTCGGTGCATACTTTTCGGTGGGAATATTATATGCGTCCACAACGGTCGATATCGTAATCTAAGGCAATCTAACATCTCGGATGCAATATTTGACAACATTCCTTTCCTGTCGAACCCTACTTCTCGGAGGGAACAGTATATACGTCTGTAACGTCATATATCCTAACCTAAGACAACCTAACATCTCGGATGTAACATTTGACAACATTCCAGGTGTGTCGGCCCCTACGTCTCGGTGGTAACGTTACATGCGTCTATAACGTTATATATCCTAACCTAAGGCAACCTAACATCTCGGATGTAACATTTGACAACATTCCAGGCATGTCGGTCCCTACGTCTCGGTGGTAACATTACATGCGTCTATAACGTTATATATCCTAACCTAAGGCCAACTAACATCTCGTATGTAATATTTGACAACATTCCTGGCCTGTCGAACCCTACTTCTCGGAGGGAACAGTATATACGTCTATAGCGGTATATATCCTAATCTAAGGCAACCTAACATCTCGGATGCAGTATTTGACAACATTCCTGGCCTGTCGAACCCTACTTCTCGGAGGGAACAGTATATACGTCTATAGCGGTATATATCCTAACCTAAGGCAACCTAACATCTCGGATGTAACATTTGACAACATTCCAGGCATGTCGGTCCCTACGTCTCGGTGGTAACATTACATGCGTCTATAACGTTATATATCCTAACCTAAGGCAACCTAACATCTCGGATGCAATATTTGACAACATTCCTGGCCTGTCGAACCCTACATCGCGGAGGGAACAGTATATACGTCTATAGCGGTATATATCCTAATCTAAGGCAACCTAACATCTAGGATGCAATATTTGATAACATTCCTGGCCTGTCGAACCCTACTTCTCGGAGGGAACAGTATGTACGTCTATAACATTATATATCCTAACCTAAGGCAACCTAACATCTCGGATGTAATATTCTACAACCTTCCAGGCGTGTCGGACCCTACTCCTCGGTGGGAACATTATATGCGTCTATAACGTTATATATCCTAACCTAAGGCAACCTAACATCTCGGATGTAATATTCTACAACCTTCCAGGCGTGTCGGACCCTACTTCTCGGTGGGAACATTATATGCGTCTATAACGTTGCATATCCTAATCTAAGGCAACCTAACATCTCGCATGCAATATTTGACAACATTCCTGGCCTGTCGAACCCTACATCTCGGAGGGAACAGTATATACGTCTGTAACGTCATATATCCTAACCTAAGACAACCTAACATCTCGGATGTAACATTTGACAACATTCCACACGTGTCGGTCCCTACGTCTCGGTGGTAACATTACATGCGTCTATAACGTTATATATCCTATCCTAAGGCAACCTAACATCTCGGATGCAATATTTGACAACATTCCTGGCCTGTCGACCCTACTTCTCGGAGGGAACAGTATATACGTCTATAACGTCATATATCCTAACCTAAGGCAACCTAACATCTCGGATGTAACATTTGACAACATTCCAGGTGTGTCGGTCCCTACGTCTCGGTGGTAACGTTACATGCGTCTATAACGTTATATATCCTAACCTAAGGCAACCTAACATCTCGGATGTAACATTTGACAACATTCCAGGCATGTCGGTCCCTACGTCTCGGTGGTAACATTACATGCGTCTATAACGTTATATATCCTAACCTAAGGCCAACTAACATCTCGTATGTAATATTTGACAACATTCCTGGCCTGTCGAACCCTACTTCTCGGAGGGAACAGTATATACGTCTATAGCGGTATATATCCTAATCTAAGGCAACCTAACATCTCGGATGCAGTATTTGACAACATTCCTGGCCTGTCGAACCCTACTTCTCGGAGGGAACAGTATATACGTCTATAGCGGTATATATCCTAATCTAAGGCAACCTAACATCTCGGATGCAGTATTTGACAACATTCCAGGCGTGTCGGGCCCTACGTCTCGGTGGTAACATTACATGCGTCTATAACGTTATATATCCTAACCTAAGGCAACCTAACATCTCGGATGCAATATTTGACAACATTCCTGGCCTGTCGAACCCTACATCTCGGAGGGAACAGTATATACGTCTATAGCGGTATATATCCTAATCTAAGGCAACCTAACATCTAGGATGCAATATTTGATAACATTCCTGGCCTGTCGAACCCTACTTCTCGGAGGGAACAGTATGTACGTCTATAACATTATATATCCTAACCTAAGGCAACCTAACATCTCGGATGTAATATTCTACAACCTTCCAGGCGTGTCGGACCCTACTCCTCGGTGGGAACATTATATGCGTCTATAACGTTATATATCCTAACCTAAGGCAACCTAACCTCTCGGATGTAATATTCTACAACCTTCCAGGCGTGTCGGACCCTACTTCTCGGTGGGAACATTATATGCGTCTATAACGTTGCATATCCTAATCTGAGACAACCTAACATCTCGCATGCAATATTTGACAACATTCCGGGCCTGTCGAACCCTACATCTCGGAGGGAACAGTATATACGTCAGTAACGTCATATATCCTAACCTAAGACAACCTAACATCTCGGATGTAACATTTGACAACATTCCACACGTGTCGGTCCCTACGTCTCGGTGGTAACATTACATGCGTCTATAACGTTATATATCCTATCCTAAGGCAACCTAACATCTCGGATGCAATATTTGACAACATTCCTGGCCTGTCGACCCTACTTCTCGGAGGGAACAGTATATACGTCTATAACGTCATATATCCTAACCTAAGGCAACCTAACATCTCGGATGTAACATTTGACAACATTCCAGGTGTGTCGGTCCCTACGTCTCGGTGGTAACGTTACATGCGTCTATAACGTTAAATATCCTAACCTAAGGCAACCTAACATCTCGGATGTAACATTTGACAACATTCCAGGCATGTCGGTCCCTACGTCTCGGTGGTAACGTTACATGCGTCTCTAACGTTATATATCCTAACCTAAGGCAACCTAACATCTCGGATGCAATATTTGACAACATTCCTGGCCTGTCGAACAATACTTCTCGGAGGGAACAGTATATACGTCTATAACGTTATATATCCTAACCTAAGGCAACCTAGCATCTCGGATGTAACATTTGACAACATTCCAGGCATGTCGGTCCCTATGTCTCGGTGGTAACATTATATGCGTCTATAACGTTATATATCCTTATCTAAAGCAACTTGACATCCCGGATGCAATATTTGACAACATTCCTAGGTTGTCGAACCCTACTTCTCGGAGGGAACAGTATATACGTCTATAACGTTATATATCCTAACGTAAGGCAACCTGACATCTCGGATGTAATATTCTGCACCATTCCAGGCGTGTCGGACCCTACTTCTCGGTGGGAACATTATATGAGTCTATAACGTTGTATATCCTAATCTAAGGCAACCTATTATCTCAGACGTAATATTTTACAATATTCCTCGCATGTCGGTGCATACTTTTCGGTGGGAATATTATATGCGTCCACAACGGTCGATATCGTAATCTAAGGCAATCTAACATCTCGGATGCAATATTTGACAACATTCCTTGCCTGTCGAACCCTACTTCTCGGAGGGAACAGTATATACGTCTGTAACGTCATATATCCTAACCTAAGACAACCTAACATCTCGGATGTAACATTTGACAACATTCCAGGTGTGTCGGCCCCTACGTCTCGGTGGTAACGTTACATGCGTCTATAACGTTATATATCCTAACCTAAGGCAACCTAACATCTCGGATGTAACATTTGACAACATTCCAGGCATGTCGGTCCCTACGTCTCGGTGGTAACATTACATGCGTCTATAACGTTATATATCCTAACCTAAGGCCAACTAACATCTCGTATGTAATATTTGACAACATTCCTGGCCTGTCGAACCCTACTTCTCGGAGGGAACAGTATATACGTCTATAGCGGTATATATCCTAATCTAAGGCAACCTAACATCTCGGATGTAACATTTGACAACATTCCAGGCATGTCGGTCCCTACGTCTCGGTGGTAACATTACATGCGTCTATAACGTTATATATCCTAACCTAAGGCAACCTAACATCTCGGATGCAATATTTGACAACATTCCTGGCCTGTCGAACCCTACATCTCGGAGGGAACAGTATATACGTCTATAGCGGTATATATCCTAATCTAAGGCAACCTAACATCTCGGATGTAACATTTGACAACATTCCACACGTGTCGGTCCCTACGTCTCGGTGGTAACATTACATGCGTCTATAACGTTATATATCCTATCCTAAGGCAACCTAACATCTCGGATGTAACATTTGACAACATTCCACACGTGTCGGTCCCTACGTCTCGGTGGTAACATTACATGCGTCTATAACGTTATATATCCTATCCTAAGGCAACCTAACATCTCGGATGCAATATTTGACAACATTCCTGGCCTGTCGACCCTACTTCTCGGAGGGAACAGTATATACGTCTATAACGTCATATATCCTAACCTAAGGCAACCTAACATCTCGGATGTAACATTTGACAACATTCCAGGTGTGTCGGTCCCTACGTCTCGGTGGTAACGTTACATGCGTCTATAACGTTATATATCCTAACCTAAGGCAACCTAACATCTCGGATGTAAAATTTGACAACATTCCAGGCATGTCGGTCCCTACGTCTCGGTGGTAACATTATATGTGTCTATAACGTTATATATCCTTATCTAAGGCAACCTAACATCTCGGATGCAATATTTGACAACATTCCTAGCCTGTCGAACCCTACTTCTCGGAGGGAACAGTATATACGTCTATAACGTTATATATCCTAACCTAAGGCAACCTAACATCTCGGATATAACATTTGACAACATTCCAGGCGTGTTGGAACCCTACGTCTCGCTGGTAACATTACGTGCGTCTATAACGTTATATATGCTAACCTAAGGCAACCTAATATCTCGGATGCAATATTTGACAACATTCCTGGCCTGTCGAACCCTACTTCTCGGAGGGAACAGCATATACGTCTATAACGTCATAAATCCTAACCTAAGGCAACCTAACATCTCGGATGTAACATTTGACAACATTCCAGGCGTGTCGGTCCCTACGTCTCGGTGGTAACGTTACATGCGTCTCTAACGTTATATATCCTAACCTAAGGCAACCTAACATCTCGGATGCAATATTTGACAACATTCCTGGCCTGTCGAACAATACTTCTCGGAGGGAACAGTATATACGTCTATAACGTTATATATCCTAACCTAAGGCAACCTAGCATCTCGGATGTAACATTTGACAACATTCCAGGCATGTCGGTCCCTACGTCTCGGTGGTAACATTATATGCGTCTATAACGTTATATATCCTTATCTAAGGCAACCTAACATCTCGGATGCAATATTTGACAACATTCCTAGCCTGTCGAACCCTACGTCTCGGTGGTAACATTACATGCGTCTATAACGGTATATTTCCTAATCTAAGGCAACCTAACATCTCGGATGCAATATTTGACAACATTCCTGGCCTGTCGAACCCTACTTCTCGGAGGGAACAGCATATACATCTATAACGTCATATATCCTAGCCTAAGGCAACCTAACATCTCGGATGTAACATTTGACAACATTCCAGGCGTGTCGGTCCCTACGTCTCGGTGGTAACATTACATGCGTCTATAACGTTATATATCCTAACCTAAGGCCAACTAACATCTCGTATGTAATATTTGACATCATTCCTGGCGTGTCGAACCCTACTTCTCGGTGGGAACAGTATATACGTCTATAACGTTATATATCCTAACCTAAGGCAACCTAACATCTCGGATATAACATTTGACAACATTCCAGGCGTGTTGGAACCCTACGTCTCGCTGGTAACATTACGTGCGTCTATAACGTTATATATGCTAACCTAAGGCAACCTAATATCTCGGATGCAATATTTGACAACATTCCTGGCCTGTCGAACCCTACTTCTCGGAGGGAACAGCATATACGTCTATAACGTCATAAATCCTAACCTAAGGCAACCTAACATCTCGGATGTAACATTTGACAACATTCCAGGCGTGTCGGTCCCTACGTCTCGCTGGTAACATTACGTGCGTCTATAACGTTATATATCCTATCCTAAGGCAACCTAACATCTCGGATGCAATATTTGACAACATTCCTGGCCTGTCGACCCTACTTCTCGGAGGGAACAGTATATACGTCTATAACGTCATATATCCTAACCTAAGGCAACCTAACATCTCGGATGTAACATTTGACAACATTCCAGGCGTGTCGGTCCCTACGTCTCGGTGGTAACGTTACATGCGTCTCTAACGTTATATATCCTAACCTAAGGCAACCTAACATCTCGGATGCAATATTTGACAACATTCCTGGCCTGTCGAACAATACTTCTCGGAGGGAACAGTATATACGTCTATAACGTTATATATCCTAACCTAAGGCAACCTAGCATCTCGGATGTAACATTTGACAACATTCCAGGCATGTCGGTCCCTACGTCTCGGTGGTAACATTATATGCGTCTATAACGTTATATATCCTTATCTAAGGCAACCTAACATCTCGGATGCAATATTTGACAACACTCCTAGCCTGTCGAACCCTACGTCTCGGTGGTAACATTACATGCGTCTATAACGGTATATTTCCTAATCTAAGGCAACCTAACATCTCGGATGCAATATTTGACAACATTCCTGGCCTGTCGAACCCTACTTCTCGGAGGGAACAGCATATACATCTATAACGTCATATATCCTAGCCTAAGGCAACCTAACATCTCGGATGTAACATTTGACAACATTCCAGGCGTGTCGGTCCCTACGTCTCGGTGGTAACATTACATGCGTCTATAACGTTATATATCCTAACCTAAGGCCAACTAACATCTCGTATGTAATATTTGACAACATTCCTGGCGTGTCGAACCCTACTTCTCGGTGGGAACAGTATATACGTCTATAACGTTATATATCCTAACCTAAGGCAACCTAACATCTCGGATATAACATTTGACATCATTCCAGGCGTGTTGGAACCCTACGTCTCGCTGGTAACATTACGTGCGTCTATAACGTTATATATGCTAACCTAAGGCAACCTAATATCTCGGATGCAATATTTGACAACATTCCTGGCCTGTCGAACCCTACTTCTCGGAGGGAACAGCATATACGTCTATAACGTCATAAATCCTAACCTAAGGCAACCTAACATCTCGGATGTAACATTTGACAACATTCCAGGCGTGTCGGTCCCTACGTCTCGGTGGTAACGTTACATGCGTCTCTAACGTTATATATCCTTATCTAAGGCAACCTAACATCTCGGATGCAATATTTGACAACATTCCTAGCCTGTCGAACCCTACGTCTCGGTGGTAACATTACATGCGTCTATAACGGTATATTTCCTAATCTAAGGCAACCTAACATCTCGGATGCAATATTTGACAACATTCCTGGCTTGTCGAACCGTACTTCTCGTGGGGAACAGTATATACGTCTATAACGTCATATATCCTAACCTAAGGCAACCTAACATCTCGGATGTAACATTTGACAACATTCCAGGCATGTCGGTCCCTACGTCTCGGTGGTAACATTATATGCGTCTATAACGTTATATATCCTTATCTAAGGCAACTTGACATCCCGGATGCAATATTTGACAACATTCCTTGCCTGTCGAACCCTACTCCTCGGAGGGAACAGTATGTACGTCTATAACGTTATATATCCTAACCTAAGGCAACCTAACATCTCGTATGTAATATTCTACAACCTTCCAGGCGTGTCGGACTCTACTTCTCGGTGGTAACATTATATGCGTCTATAACGTTGCATATCCTAATCTAAGGCAACCTAACATCTCGGATGCAATATTTGACAACATTCCTGGCCTGTCGAACCCTACTTCTCGGAGGGAACAGTATATACGTCTATAGCGGTATATATCCTAATCTAAGGCAACCTAACATCTCGGATGCAGTATTTGACAACATTCCTGGCCTGTCGAACCCTACTTCTCGGAGGGAACAGTATATACGTCTATAGCGGTATATATCCTAACCTAAGGCAACCTAACATCTCGGATGTAACATTTGACAACATTCCAGGCATGTCGGTCCCTACGTCTCGGTGGTAACATTACATGCGTCTATAACGTTATATATCCTAACCTAAGGCAACCTAACATCTCGGATGCAATATTTGACAACATTCCTGGCCTGTCGAACCCTACATCTCGGAGGGAACAGTATATACGTCTATAGCGGTATATATCCTAATCTAAGGCAACCTAACATCTAGGATGCAATATTTGATAACATTCCTGGCCTGTCGAACCCTACTTCTCGGAGGGAACAGTATGTACGTCTATAACATTATATATCCTAACCTAAGGCAACCTAACATCTCGGATGTAATATTCTACAACCTTCCAGGCGTGTCGGACCCTACTCCTCGGTGGGAACATTATATGCGTCTATAACGTTATATATCCTAACCTAAGGCAACCTAACATCTCGGATGTAATATTCTACAACCTTCCAGGCGTGTCGGAACCTACTTCTCGGTGGGAACATTATATGCGTCTATAACGTTGCATATCCTAATCTAAGGCAACCTAACATCTCGCATGCAATATTTGACAACATTCCTGGCCTGTCGAACCCTACATCTCGGAGGGAACAGTATATACGTCTGTAACGTCATATATCCTAACCTAAGACAACCTAACATCTCGGATGTAACATTTGACAACATTCCACACGTGTCGGTCCCTACGTCTCGGTGGTAACATTACATGCGTCTATAACGTTATATATCCTATCCTAAGGCAACCTAACATCTCGGATGCAATATTTGACAACATTCCTGGCCTGTCGACCCTACTTCTCGGAGGGAACAGTATATACGTCTATAACGTCATATATCCTAACCTAAGGCAACCTAACATCTCGGATGTAACATTTGACAACATTCCAGGTGTGTCGGTCCCTACGTCTCGGTGGTAACGTTACATGCGTCTATAACGTTATATATCCTAACCTAAGGCAACCTAACATCTCGGATGTAAAATTTGACAACATTCCAGGCATGTCGGTCCCTACGTCTCGGTGGTAACATTATATGTGTCTATAACGTTATATATCCTTATCTAAGGCAACCTAACATCTCGGATGCAATATTTGACAACATTCCTAGCCTGTCGAACCCTACTTCTCGGAGGGAACAGTATATACGTCTATAACGTTATATATCCTAACCTAAGGCAACCTAACATCTCGGATATAACATTTGACAACATTCCAGGCGTGTTGGAACCCTACGTCTCGCTGGTAACATTACGTGCGTCTATAACGTTATATATGCTAACCTAAGGCAACCTAATATCTCGGATGCAATATTTGACAACATTCCTGGCCTGTCGAACCCTACTTCTCGGAGGGAACAGCATATACGTCTATAACGTCATAAATCCTAACCTAAGGCAACCTAACATCTCGGATGTAACATTTGACAACATTCCAGGCGTGTCGGTCCCTACGTCTCGGTGGTAACGTTACATGCGTCTCTAACGTTATATATCCTAACCTAAGGCAACCTAACATCTCGGATGCAATATTTGACAACATTCCAGGCATGTCGGTCCCTACGTCTCGGTGGTAACATTATATGCGTCTATAACGTTATATATCCTTATCTAAGGCAACCTAACATCTCGGATGCTATATTTGACAACATTCCTAGCCTGTCGAACCCTACGTCTCGGTGGTAACATTACATGCGTCTATAACGGTATATTTCCTAATCTAAGGCAACCTAACATCTCGGATGCAATATTTGACAACATTCCTGGCTTGTCGAACCGTACTTCTCGTGGGGAACAGTATATACGTCTATAACGTCATATATCCTAACCTAAGGCAACCTAACATCTCGGATGTAACATTTGACAACATTCCAGGCATGTCGGTCCCTACGTCTCGGTGGTAACATTATATGCGTCTATAACGTTATATATCCTTATCTAAGGCAACTTGACATCCCGGATGCAATATTTGACAACATTCCTAGGTTGTCGAACCCTACTTCTCGGAGGGAACAGTATATACGTCTATAACGTTATATATCCTAACGTAAGGCAACCTGACATCTCGGATGTAATATTCTGCACCATTCCAGGCGTGTCGGACCCTACTTCTCGGTGGGAACATTATATGAGTCTATAACGTTGTATATCCTAATCTAAGGCAACCTATTATCTCAGACGTAATATTTTACATTATTCCTCGCATGTCGGTGCATACTTTTCGGTGGGAATATTATATGCGTCCACAACGGTCGATATCGTAATCTAAGGCAATCTAACATCTCGGATGCAATATTTGACAACATTCCTTGCCTGTCGAACCCTACTTCTCGGAGGAAACAGTATGTACGTCTATAGCGGTATATATCCTAATCTAAGGCAACCTAACATCTCGGATGCAATATTTGACTACATTCCTGACCTGTCGAACCCTACATCTCGGAGGGAACAGTATATACGTCTATAGCGGTATATATCCTAATCTAAGGCAACCTAACATCTCGGATGCAATATTTGACTACATTCCTGGCCTGTCGAACCCTACTTCTCGGAGGGAACAGTATGTACGTCTGTAACGTTATATATCCTAACCTAAGGCAACCTAACATTTCGGATGTAATATTCTACAACCTTCCAGGCGTGTCGGACCCTACTTCTCGGTGGGAACATTATATGCGTCTATAACGTTGCATATCCTAATCTAAGGCAACCTAACATCTCGCATGCAATATTTGACAACATTCCTGGCCTGTCGAACCCTACATCTCGGAGGGAACAGTATATACGTCTGTAACGTCATATATCCTAACCTAAGACAACCTAACATCTCGGATGTAACATTTGACAACATTCCACACGTGTCGGTCCCTACGTCTCGGTGGTAACATTACATGCGTCTATAACGTTATATATCCTATCCTAAGGCAACCTAACATCTCGGATGCAATATTTGACAACATTCCTGGCCTGTCGACCCTACTTCTCGGAGGGAACAGTATATACGTCTATAACGTCATATATCCTAACCTAAGGCAACCTAACATCTCGGATGTAACATTTGACAACATTCCAGGTGTGTCGGTCCCTACGTCTCGGTGGTAACGTTACATGCGTCTATAACGTTATATATCCTAACCTAAGGCAACCTAACATCTCGGATGTAACATTTGACAACATTCCAGGCATGTCGGTCCCTACGTCTCGGTGGTAACGTTACATGCGTCTCTAACGTTATATATCCTAACCTAAGGCAACCTAACATCTCGGATGCAATATTTGACAACATTCCTGGCCTGTCGAACAATACTTCTCGGAGGGAACAGTATATACGTCTATAACGTTATATATCCTAACCTAAGGCAACCTAGCATCTCGGATGTAACATTTGACAACATTCCAGGCATGTCGGTCCCTACGTCTCGGTGGTAACATTATATGCGTCTATAACGTTATATATCCTTATCTAAGGCAACCTAACATCTCGGATGCAATATTTGACAACATTCCTAGCCTGTCGAACCCTACGTCTCGGTGGTAACATTACATGCGTCTATAACGGTATATTTCCTAATCTAAGGCAACCTAACATCTCGGATGCAATATTTGACAACATTCCTGGCCTGTCGAACCCTACTTCTCGGAGGGAACAGCATATACATCTATAACGTCATATATCCTAGCCTAAGGCAACCTAACATCTCGGATGTAACATTTGACAACATTCCAGGTGTGTCGGTCCCTACGTCTCGGTGGTAACGTTACATGCGTCTATAACGTGATATATCCTAACCTAAGGCAACCTAACATCTCGGATGTAACATTTGACAACATTCCAGGCATGTCGGCCCCTACGTCTCGGTGGTAACATTACATGCGTCTATAACGTTATATATCCTAACCTAAGGCCAACTAACATCTCGTATGTAATATTTGACAACATTCCTGGCCTGTCGAACCCTACTTCTCGGAGGGAACAGTATATACGTCTATAGCGGTATATATCCTAATCTAAGGCAACCTAACATCTCGGATGCAGTATTTGACAACATTCCTGGCCTGTCGAACCCTACTTCTCGGAGGGAACAGTATATACGTCTATAGCGGTATATATCCTAATCTAAGGCAACCTAACATCTCGGATGCAGTATTTGACAACATTCCAGGCGTGTCGGTCCCTACGTCTCGGTGGTAACATTACATGCGTCTATAACGTTATATATCCTAACCTAAGGCAACCTAACATCTCGGATGCAATATTTGACAACATTCCTGGCCTGTCGAACCCTACATCTCGGAGGGAACAGTATATACGTCTATAGCGGTATATATCGTAATCTAAGGCAACCTAACATCTAGGATGCAATATTTGATAACATTCCTGGTCTGTCGAACCCTACTTCTCGGAGGGAACAGTATGTACGTCTATAACATTATATATCCTAACCTAAGGCAACCTAACATCTCGGATGTAATATTCTACAACCTTCCAGGCGTGTCGGACCCTACTCCTCGGTGGGAACATTATATGCGTCTATAACGTTATATATCCTAACCTAAGGCAACCTAACATCTCGGATGTAATATTCTACAACCTTCCAGGCGTGTCGGACCCTACTTCTCGGTGGGAACATTATATGCGTCTATAACGTTGCATATCCTAATCTAAGGCAACCTAACATCTCGCATGCAATATTTGACAACATTCCTGGCCTGTCGAACAATACTTCTCGGAGGGAACAGTATATACGTCTATAACGTTATATATCCTAACCTAAGGCAACCTAGCATCTCGGATGTAACATTTGACAACATTCCAGGCATGTCGGTCCCTACGTCTCGGTGGTAACATTATATGCGTCTATAACGTTATATATCCTTATCTAAGGCAACCTAACATCTCGGATGCAATATTTGACAACATTCCTAGCCTGTCGAACCCTACGTCTCGGTGGTAACATTACATGCGTCTATAACGGTATATTTCCTAATCTAAGGCAACCTAACATCTCGGATGCAATATTTGACAACATTCCTGGCCTGTCGAACCCTACTTCTCGGAGGGAACAGCATATACATCTATAACGTCATATATCCTAGCCTAAGGCAACCTAACATCTCGGATGTAACATTTGACAACATTCCAGGCGTGTCGGTCCCTACGTCTCGGTGGTAACATTACATGCGTCTATAACGTTATATATCCTAACCTAAGGCCAACTAACATCTCGTATGTAATATTTGACAACATTCCTGGCGTGTCGAACCCTACTTCTCGGTGGGAACAGTATATACGTCTATAACGTTATATATCCTAACCTAAGGCAACCTAACATCTCGGATATAACATTTGACAACATTCCAGGCGTGTTGGAACCCTACGTCCCGCTGGTAACATTACGTGCGTCTATAACGTTATATATGCTAACCTAAGGCAACCTAATATCTCGGATGCAATATTTGACAACATTCCTGGCCTGTCGAACCCTACTTCTCGGAGGGAACAGCATATACGTCTATAACGTCATAAATCCTAACCTAAGGCAACCTAACATCTCGGATGTAACATTTGACAACATTCCAGGCGTGTCGGTCCCTACGTCTCGGTGGTAACGTTACATGCGTCTCTAACGTTATATATCCTAACCTAAGGCAACCTAGCATCTCGGATGTAACATTTGACAACATTCCAGGCATGTCGGTCCCTACGTCTCGGTGGTAACATTATATGCGTCTATAACGTTATATATCCTTATCTAAGGCAACCTAACATCTCGGATGCAATATTTGACAACATTCCTAGCCTGTCGAACCCTACGTCTCGGTGGTAACATTACATGCGTCTATAACGGTATATTTCCTAATCTAAGGCAACCTAACATCTCGGATGCAATATTTGACAACATTCCTGGCTTGTCGAACCGTACTTCTCGTGGGGAACAGTATATACGTCTATAACGTCATATATCCTAACCTAAGGCAACCTAACATCTCGGATGTAACATTTGACAACATTCCAGGCATGTCGGTCCCTACGTCTCGGTGGTAACATTATATGCGTCTATAACGTTATATATCCTTATCTAAGGCAACTTGACATCCCGGATGCAATATTTGACAACATTCCTAGGTTGTCGAACCCTACTTCTCGGAGGGAACAGTATATACGTCTATAACGTTATATATCCTAACG
This sequence comes from Xylocopa violacea, assembly GCA_963969225.1. NCBI lineage: Eukaryota > Metazoa > Arthropoda > Insecta > Hymenoptera > Apidae > Xylocopa > Xylocopa violacea. Next base: position 22,726,644 of record CAXAJV010000002.1, on the reverse strand, counting down.
TAAGGCAACCTAACATCTCGGATATAACATTTGACAACATTCCAGGCGTGTTGGAACCCTACGTCTCGCTGGTAACATTACGTGCGTCTATAACGTTATATATGCTAACCTAAGGCAACCTAATATCTCGGATGCAATATTTGACAACATTCCTGGCCTGTCGAACCCTACTTCTCGGAGGGAACAGCATATACGTCTATAACGTCATAAATCCTAACCTAAGGCAACCTAACATCTCGGATGTAACATTTGACAACATTCCAGGCGTGTCGGTCCCTACGTCTCGGTGGTAACGTTACATGCGTCTCTAACGTTATATATCCTAACCTAAGGCAACCTAACATCTCGGATGCAATATTTGACAACATTCCTGGCCTGTCAAACAATACTTCTCGGAGGGAACAGTATATACGTCTATAACGTTATATATCCTAACCTAAGGCAACCTAGCATCTCGGATGTAACATTTGACAACATTCCAGGCATGTCGGCCCCTACATCTCGGTGGTAACATTATATGCGTCTATAACGTTATATATCCTTATCTAAGGCAACCTAACATCTCGGATGCAATATTTGACAACATTCCTAGCCTGTCGAACCCTACGTCTCGGTGGTAACATTACATGCGTCTATAACGGTATATTTCCTAATCTAAGGCAACCTAACATCTCGGATGCAATATTTGACAACATTCCTGGCCTGTCGAACCCTACTTCTCGGAGGGAACAGCATATACATCTATAACGTCATATATCCTAGCCTAAGGCAACCTAACATCTCGGATGTAACATTTGACAACATTCCAGGCGTGTCGGTCCCTACGTCTCGGTGGTAACATTACATGCGTCTATAACGTTATATATCCTAACCTAAGGCCAACTAACATCTCGTATGTAATATTTGACAACATTCCTGGCGTGTCGAACCCTACTTCTCGGTGGGAACAGTATATACGTCTATAACGTTATATATCCTAACCTAAGGCAACCTAACATCTCGGATATAACATTTGACAACATTCCAGGCGTGTTGGAACCCTACGTCTCGCTGGTAACATTACGTGCGTCTATAACGTTATATATGCTAACCTAAGGCAACCTAATATCTCGGATGCAATATTTGACAACATTCCTGGCCTGTCGAACCCTACTTCTCGGAGGGAACAGCATATACGTCTATAACGTCATAAATCCTAACCTAAGGCAACCTAACATCTCGGATGTAACATTTGACAACATTCCAGGCGTGTCGGTCCCTACGTCTCGGTGGTAACGTTACATGCGTCTCTAACGTTATATATCCTAACCTAAGGCAACCTAGCATCTCGGATGTAACATTTGACAACATTCCAGGCATGTCGGTCCCTACGTCTCGGTGGTAACATTATATGCGTCTATAACGTTATATATCCTTATCTAAGGCAACCTAACATCTCGGATGCAATATTTGACAACATTCCTAGCCTGTCGAACCCTACGTCTCGGTGGTAACATTACATGCGTCTATAACGGTATATTTCCTAATCTAAGGCAACCTAACATCTCGGATGCAATATTTGACAACATTCCTGGCCTGTCGAACCATACTTCTCGTGGGGAACAGTATATACGTCTATAACGTCATATATCCTAACCTAAGGCAACCTAACATCTCGGATGTAACATTTGACAACATTCCAGGCATGTCGGTCCCTACGTCTCGGTGGTAACATTATATGCGTCTATAACGTTATATATCCTTATCTAAAGCAACTTGACATCCCGGATGCAATATTTGACAACATTTCTAGGTTGTCGAACCCTACTTCTCGGAGGGAACAGTATATACGTCTATAACGTTATATATCCTAACGTAAGGCAACCTGACATCTCGGATGTAATATTCTGCACCATTCCAGGCGTGTCGGACCCTACTTCTCGGTGGGAACATTATATGAGTCTATAACGTTGTATATCCTAATCTAAGGCAACCTATTATCTCACACGTAATATTTTACAATATTCCTCGCATGTCGGTGCATACTTTTCGGTGGGAATATTATATGCGTCCACAACGGTCGATATCGTAATCTAAGGCAATCTAACATCTCGGATGCAATATTTGACAACATTCCTTGCCTGTCGAACCCTACTTCTCGGAGGAAACAGTATGTACGTCTATAGCGGTATATATCCTAATCTAAGGCAACCTAACATCTCGGATGCAATATTTGACTACATTCCTGACCTGTCGAACCCTACATCTCGGAGGGAACAGTATATACGTCTATAGCGGTATATATCCTAATCTAAGGCAACCTAACATCTCGGATGCAATATTTGACTACATTCCTGGCCTGTCGAACCCTACTTCTCGGAGGGAACAGTATGTACGTCTGTAACGTTATATATCCTAACCTAAGGCAACCTAACATTTCGGATGTAATATTCTACAACCTTCCAGGCGTGTCGAACCCTACTTCTCGGTGGTAACATTATATGTGTCTATAACGTTGCATATCCTAATCTAAGGCAACCTAACATCTCGGATGCAATATTTGACAACATTCCTGGCCTGTCGAACCCTACTGCTCGGAGGGAACTGTATATACGTCTATAGCGGTATATATCCTAATCTAAGGCAACCTAACATCTCGGATGCAATATTTGACAACATTCCTGGCCTGTCGAACCCTACGTCTCGGTGGTAACATTATATGCGTCTATAACGTTATATATCCTTATCTAAGGCAACCTAACATCTCGGATGCAATATTTGACAACATTCCTAGCCTGTCGAACCCTACGTCTCGGTGGTAACATTACATGCGTCTATAACGGTATATTTCCTAATCTAAGGCAACCTAACATCTCGGATGCAATATTTGACAACATTCCTGGCCTGTCGAACCCTACTTCTCGGAGAGAAGAGTATATACGTCTATAACGTCATATATCCTAACCTAAGGCAACCTAACATCTCGGATGTAACATTTGACAACATTCCAGGCATGTCGGTCCCTACGTCTCGGTGGTAACATTACATGCGTCTATAACGGTATATTTCGTAATCTAAGGCAACCTAACATCTCGGATGCAATATTTGACAACATTCCTGGCCTGTCGAACCCTACTTCTCGGAGGGAACAGTATATACGTCTATAACGTCATATATCCTAACCTAAGGCAACCTAACATCTCGGATGTAACATTTGACAACATTCCAGGCATGTCGGTCCCTACGTCTCGGTGGTAACATTATATGCGTCTATAACGTTATATATCCTTATCTAAGGCAACCTAACATCTCGGATGCAATATTTGACAACATTCCTGGCCTGTCGAACCCTACTTCTCGGAGGGAACAGTATATACGTCTATAGCGGTATATATCCTAATCTAAGGCAACCTAACATCTCGGATGCAGTATTTGACAACATTCCTGGCCTGTCGAACCCTACTTCTCGGAGGGAACAGTATATACGTCTATAGCGGTATATATCCTAATCTAAGGCAACCTAACATCTCGGATGCAGTATTTGACAACATTCCAGGCGTGTCGGGCCCTACGTCTCGGTGGTAACATTACATGCGTCTATAACGTTATATATCCTAACCTAAGGCAACCTAACATCTCGGATGCAATATTTGACAACATTCCTGGCCTGTCGAACCCTACATCTCGGAGGGAACAGTATATACGTCTATAGCGGTATATATCCTAATCTAAGGCAACCTAACATCTCGGATGCAATATTTGATAACATTCCTGGCCTGTCGAACCCTACTTCTCGGAGGGAACAGTATGTACGGTTATAACGTTATATATCCTAACCTAAGGCAACCTAACATCTCGGATGTAATATTCTACAACCTTCCAGGCGTGTCGGACCCTACTTTTCGGTGGGAACATTATATGCGTCTATAACGTTATATATCCTAACCTAAGGCAACCTAACATCTCGGATGTAATATTCTACAACCTTCCAGGCGTGTCGGACCCTACTTCTCGGTGGGAACATTATATGCGTCTATAACGTTGCATATCCTAATCTAAGGCAACCTAACATCTCGGATGCAATATTTGACAACATTCCTGGCCTGTCGAAGCCTACATCTCGGAGGGAACAGTATATACGTCTGTAACGTCATATATCCTAACCTAAGACAACCTAACATCTCGGATGTAACATTTGACAACATTCCACACGTGTCGGTCCCTACGTCTCGGTGGTAACATTACATGCGTCTATAACGTTATATATCCTATCCTAAGGCAACCTAACATCTCGGATGCACTATTTGACAACATTCCTGGCCTGTCGACCCTACTTCTCGGAGGGAACAGTATATACGTCTATAACGTCATATATCCTAACCTAAGACAACCTAACATCTCGGATGTAACATTTGACAACATTCCACGCGTGTCGGTCCCTACGTCTCGGTGGTAACATTACATGCGTCTATAACGTTATATATCCTATCCTAAGGCAACCTAACATCTCGGATGCAATATTTGACAACATTCCTGGCCTGTCGACCCTACTTCTCGGAGGGAACAGTATATACGTCTATAACGTCATATATCCTAACCTAAGGCAACCTAATATCTCGGATGCAATATTTGACAACATTCCTGGCCTGTCGAACCCTACTTCCCGGAGGGAACAGCATATACGTCTATAACGTCATAAATCCTAACCTAAGGCAACCTAACATCTCGGATGTAACATTTGACAACATTCCAGGCGTGTCGGTCCCTACGTCTCGGTGGTAACGTTACATGCGTCTCTAACGTTATATATCCTAACCTAAGGCAACCTAGCATCTCGGATGTAACATTTGACAACATTCCAGGCATGTCGGTCCCTACGTCTCGGTGGTAACATTATATGCGTCTATAACGTTATATATCCTTATCTAAGGCAACCTAACATCTCGGATGCAATATTTGACAACATTCCTAGCCTGTCGAACCCTACGTCTCGGTGGTAACATTACATGCGTCTATAACGGTATATTTCCTAATCTAAGGCAACCTAACATCTCGGATGCAATATTTGACAACATTCCTGGCTTGTCGAACCGTACTTCTCGTGGGGAACAGTATATACGTCTATAACGTCATATATCCTAACCTAAGGCAACCTAACATCTCGGATGTAACATTTGACAACATTCCAGGCATGTCGGTCCCTACGTCTCGGTGGTAACATTATATGCGTCTATAACGTTATATATCCTTATCTAAGGCAACCTGACATCCCGGATGCAATATTTGACAACATTCCTAGGTTGTCGAACCCTACTTCTCGGAGGGAACAGTATATACGTCTATAACGTTATATATCCTAACGTAAGGCAACCTGACATCTCGGATGTAATATTCTGCACCATTCCAGGCGTGTCGGACCCTACTTCTCGGTGGGAACATTATATGAGTCTATAACGTTGTATATCCTAATCTAAGGCAACCTATTATCTCAGACGTAATATTTTACAATATTCCTCGCATGTCGGTGCATACTTTTCGGTGAGAATATTATATGCGTCCACAACGGTCGATATCGTAATCTAAGGCAATCTAACATCTCGGATGCAATATTTGACAACATTCCTTGCCTGTCGAACCCTACTTCTCGGAGGAAACAGTATGTACGTCTATAGCGGTATATATCCTAATCTAAGGCAACCTAACATCTCGGATGCAATATTTGACAACATTACTTGCCTGTCGAACCCTACTCCTCGGAGGGAACAGTATGTACGTCTATAACGTTATATATCCTAACCTAAGGCAACCTAACATCTCGGATGTAATATTCTACAACCTTCCAGGCGTGTCGGACTCTACTTCTCGGTGGTAACATTATATGCGTCTATAACGTTGCATATCCTAATCTAAGGCAACCTAACATCTCGGATGCAATATTTGACAACATTCCTGGCCTGTCGAACCCTACTGCTCGGAGGGAACAGTATATACATCTATAACGGTATATATCCTAATCTAAGGCAACCTAACATCTCGGATGAAATATGTGACAACATTCCTAGCCTGTCGAACCCTACGTCTCGGTGGTAACATTACATGCGTCTATAACGGTATATTTCCTAATCTAAGGCAACCTAGCATCTCGGATGTAACATTTGACAACATTCCAGGCATGTCGGTCCCTACGTCTCGGTGGTAACATTATATGCGTCTATAACGTTATATATCCTTACCTAGGGCAACCTAACATCTCGGATGCAATATTTGACAACATTCCTAGCCTGTCGAACCCTACGTCTCGGTGGTAACATTACATGCGTCTATAACGGTATATTTCCTAATCTAAGGCAACCTAACATCTCGGATGCAATATTTGACAACATTCCTGGCCTGTCGAACCATACTTCTCGTGGGGAACAGTATATACGTCTATAACGTCATATATCCTAACCTAAGGCAACCTAACATCTCGGATGTAACATTTGACAACATTCCAGGCATGTCGGTCCCTACGTCTCGGTGGTAACATTATATGCGTCTATAACGTTATATATCCTTATCTAAAGCAACTTGACATCCCGGATGCAATATTTGACAACATTCCTAGGTTGTCGAACCCTACTTCTCGGAGGGAACAGTATATACGTCTATAACGTTATATATCCTAACGTAAGGCAACCTGACATCTCGGATGTAATATTCTGCACCATTCCAGGCGAGTCGGACCCTACTTCTCGGTGGGAACATTATATGAGTCTATAACGTTGTATATCCTAATCTAAGGCAACCTATTATCTCAGACGTAATATTTTACAATATTCCTCGCATGTCGGTGCATACTTTTCGGTGGGAATATTATATGCGTCCACAACGGTCGATATCGTAATCTAAGGCAATCTAACATCTCGGATGCAATATTTGACAACATTCCTTGCCTGTCGAACCCTACTTCTCGGAGGAAACAGTATGTACGTCTATAGCGGTATATATCCTAATCTAAGGCAACCTAACATCTCGGATGCAATATTTGACTACATTCCTGACCTGTCGAACCCTACATCTCGGAGGGAACAGTATATACGTCTGTAACGTCATATATCCTAACCTAAGACAACCTAACATCTCGGATGTAACATTTGACAACATTCCAGGCGTCTCGGTGGTAACATTACATGCGTCTATAACGTTATATATCCATATCTGAGGCAACCTAACATCTTGGATGCAATATTTGACAACATTCCTAGCCTGTCGAACCCTATGTCTCGGTGGTAACATTACATGCGTCTATAACGGTATATTTCCTAATCTAAGGCAACCTAGCATCTCGGATGTAACATTTGACAACATTCCAGGCATGTCGGTCCCTACGTCTCGGTGGTAACATTATATGCGTCTATAACGTTATATATCCTTATCTAAGGCAACCTAACATCTCGGATGCAATATTTGACAACATTCCTAGCCTGTCGAACCCTACGTCTCGGTGGTAACATTACATGCGTCTATAACGGTATATTTCCTAATCTAAGGCAACCTAACATCTCGGATGCAATATTTGACAACATTCCTGGCCTGTCGAACCATACTTCTCGTGGGGAACAGTATATACGTCTATAACGTCATATATCCTAACCTAAGGCAACCTAACATCTCGGATGTAACATTTGACAACATTCCAGGCATGTCGGTCCCTACGTCTCGGTGGTAACATTATATGCGTCTATAACGTTATATATCCTTATCTAAAGCAACTTGACATCCCGGATGCAATATTTGACAACATTCCTAGGTTGTCGAACCCTACTTCTCGGAGGGAACAGTATATACGTCTATAACGTTATATATCCTAACGTAAGGCAACCTGACATCTCGGATGTAATATTCTGCACCATTCCAGGCGTGTCGGACCCTACTTCTCGGTGGGAACATTATATGAGTCTATAACGTTGTATATCCTAATCTAAGGCAACCTATTATCTCAGACGTAATATTTTACAATATTCCTCGCATGTCGGTGCATACTTTTCGGTGGGAATATTATATGCGTCCACAACGGTCGATATCGTAATCTAAGGCAATCTAACATCTCGGATGCAATATTTGACAACATTCCTTGCCTGTCGAACCCTACTTCTCGGAGGAAACAGTATGTACGTCTATAGCGGTATATATCCTAATCTAAGGCAACCTAACATCTCGGATGCAATATTTGACTACATTCCTGACCTGTCGAACCCTACATCTCGGAGGGAACAGTATATACGTCTATAGCGGTATATATCCTAATCTAAGGCAACCTAACATCTCGGATGCAATATTTGACTACATTCCTGGCCTGTCGAACCCTACTTCTCGGAGGGAACAGTATGTACGTCTGTAACGTTATATATCCTAACCTAAGGCAACCTAACATTTCGGATGTAATATTCTACAACCTTCCAGGCGTGTCGAACCCTACTTCTCGGTGGTAACATTATATGTGTCTATAACGTTGCATATCCTAATCTAAGGCAACCTAACATCTCGGATGCAATATTTGACAACATTCCTGGCCTGTCGAACCCTACTGCTCGGAGGGAACTGTATATACGTCTATAGCGGTATATATCCTAATCTAAGGCAACCTAACATCTCGGATGCAATATTTGACAACATTCCTGGCCTGTCGAACCCTACGTCTCGGTGGTAACATTATATGCGTCTATAACGTTATATATCCTTATCTAAGGCAACCTAACATCTCGGATGCAATATTTGACAACATTCCTAGCCTGTCGAACCCTACGTCTCGGTGGTAACATTACATGCGTCTATAACGGTATATTTCCTAATCTAAGGCAACCTAACATCTCGGATGCAATATTTGACAACATTCCTGGCCTGTCGAACCCTACTTCTCGGAGAGAACAGTATATACGTCTATAACGTCATATATCCTAACCTAAGGCAACCTAACATCTCGGATGTAACATTTGACAACATTCCAGGCATGTCGGTCCCTACGTCTCGGTGGTAACATTACATGCGTCTATAACGGTATATTTCCTAATCTAAGGCAACCTAACATCTCGGATGCAATATTTGACAACATTCCTGGCCTGTCGAACCCTACTTCTCGGAGGGAACAGTATATACGTCTATAACGTCATATATCCTAACCTAAGGCAACCTAACATCTCGGATGTAACATTTGACAACATTCCAGGCATGTCGGTCCCTACGTCTCGGTGGTAACATTATATGCGTCTATAACGTTATATATCCTTATCTAAGGCAACCTAACATCTCGGATGCAATATTTGACAACATTCCTGGCCTGTCGAACCCTACTTCTCGGAGGGAACAGTATATACGTCTATAGCGGTATATATCCTAATCTAAGGCAACCTAACATCTCGGATGCAGTATTTGACAACATTCCTGGCCTGTCGAACCCTACTTCTCGGAGGGAACAGTATATACGTCTATAGCGGTATATATCCTAATCTAAGGCAACCTAACATCTCGGATGCAGTATTTGACAACATTCCAGGCGTGTCGGGCCCTACGTCTCGGTGGTAACATTACATGCGTCTATAACGTTATATATCCTAACCTAAGGCAACCTAACATCTCGGATGCAATATTTGACAACATTCCTGGCCTGTCGAACCCTACATCTCGGAGGGAACAGTATATACGTCTATAGCGGTATATATCCTAATCTAAAGCAACCTAACATCTCGGATGCAATATTTGATAACATTCCTGGCCTGTCGAACCCTACTTCTCGGAGGGAACAGTATGTACGTCTATAACGTTATATATCCTAACCTAAGGCAACCTAACATCTCGGATGTAATATTCTACAACCTTCCAGGCGTGTCGGACCCTACTTTTCGGTGGGAACATTATATGCGTCTATAACGTTATATATCCTAACCTAAGGCAACCTAACATCTCGGATGTAATATTCTACAACCTTCCAGGCGTGTCGGACCCTACTTCTCGGTGGGAACATTATATGCGTCTATAACGTTGCATATCCTAATCTAAGGCAACCTAACATCTCGGATGCAATATTTGACAACATTCCTGGCCTGTCGACCCTACTTCTCGGAGGGAACAGTATATACGTCTATAACGTCATATATCCTAACCTAAGGCAACCTAACATCTCGGATGTAACATTTGACAACATTCCAGGTGTGTCGGTCCCTACGTCTCGGTGGTAACGTTACATGCGTCTATAACGTTATATATCCTAACCTAAGGCAACCTAACATCTCGGATGTAACATTTGACAACATTCCAGGCATGTCGATCCCTACGTCTCGGTGGTAACATTACATGCGTCTATAACGTTATATATCCTAACCTAAGGCCAACTAACATCTCGTATGTAATATTTGACAACATTCCTGGCCTGTCGAACCCTACTTCTCGGAGGGAACAGTATATACGTCTATAGCGGTATATATCCTAATCTAAGGTAACCTAACATCTCGGATGCAATATTTGATAACATTCCTGGCCTGTCGAACCCTACTTCTCGGAGGGAACAGTATGTACGTCTATAACGTTATATATCCTAACCTAAGGCAACCTAACATCTCGGATGTAATATTCTACAACCTTCCAGGCGTGTCGGACCCTACTTCTAGGTGGGAACATTATATGCGTCTATAATGTTATATATCCTAACCTAAGGCAACCTAACATCTCGGATGTAATATTCTACAACCTTCCAGGCGTGTCGGACCCTACTTCTCGGTGGGAACATGATATGCGTCTATAACGTTGCATATCCTAATCTAAGGCAACCTAACATCTCGGATGCAATATTTGACAACATTCCTGGCCTGTCGAAGCCTACATCTCGGAGGGAACAGTATATACGTCTGTAACGTCATATATCCTAACCTAAGACAACCTAACATCTCGGATGTAACATTTGACAACATTCCACACGTGTCGGTCCCTACGTCTCGGTGGTAAGATTACATGCGTCTATAACGTCATATATCCTATCCTAAGGCAACCTAACATCTCGGATGTAACATTTGACAACATTCCAGGTGTGTCGGTCCCTACGTCTCGGTGGTAACGTTACATGCGTCTATAACGTTATATATCCTAACCTAAGGCAACCTAACATCTCGGATGTAACATTTGACAACATTCCAGGCATGTCGGTCCCTACGTCTCGGTGGTAACATTACATGTGTCTATAACGTTATATATCCTAACCTAAGGCCAACTAACATCTCGTATGTAATATTTGACAACATTCCTGGCCTGTCGAAACCTACTTCTCGGAGGGAACAGTATATACGTCTATAGCGGTATATATCCTAATCTAAGGCAACCTAACATCTCGGATGCAGTATTTGACAACATTCCTGGCCTGTCGAACCCTACTTCTCGGAGGGAACAGTATATACGTCTATAGCGGTATATATCATAATCTAAGGCAACCTAACATCTCGGATGCAGTATTTGACAACATTCCAGGCGTGTCGGGCCCTACGTCTCGGTGGTAACATTACATGCGTCTATAACGTTATATATCCTAACCTAAGGCAACCTAACATCTCGGATGCAATATTTGACAACATTCCTGGCCTGTCGAACCCTACTTCTCGGAGGGAACAGTATGTACGTCTATAACGTTATATATCCTAACCTAAGGCAACCTAACATCTCGGATGTAATATTCTACAACCGTCCAGGCGTGTCGGACCCTACTTCTCGGTGGGAACATTATATGCGTCTATAACGTTATATATCCTAACCTAATGCAACCTAACATCTCGGATGTAATATTCTACAACCTTCCAGGCGTGTCGGACCCTACTTCTCGGTGGGAACATTATATGCGTCTATAACGTTGCATATCCTAATCTAAGGCAACCTAACATCTCGGATGCAATATTTGACAACATTCCTGGCCTGTCGAACCCTACATCTCGGAGGGAACAGTATATACGTCTGTAACGTCATATATCCTAACCTAAGACAACCTAACATCTCGGATGTAATATTCTACAACCTTCCAGGCGTGTCGGACCCTACTTCTCGGTGGGAACATTATATGCGTCTATAACGTTATATATCCTAACCTAAGGCAACCTAACATCTCGGATGTAATATTCTACAACCTTCCAGGCGTGTCGGACCCTACTTCTCGGTGGGAACATTATATGCGTCTATAACGTTGCATATCCTAATCTAAGGCAACCTAACATCTCGGATGCAATATTTGACAACATTCCTGGCCTGTCGAACCCTACATCTCGGAGGGAACAGTATATACGTCTGTAACGTCATATATCCTAACCTAAGACAACCTAACATCTCGGATGTAACATTTGACAACATTCCACGCGTGTCGGTCCCTACGTCTCGGTGGTAACATTACATGCGTCTATAACGTTATATATCCTATCCTAAGGCAACCTAACATCTCGGATGCAATATTTGACAACATTCCTGGCCTGTCGACCCTACTTCTCGGAGGGAACAGTATATACGTCTATAACGTCATATATCCTAACCTAAGGCAACCTAACAGCTCGGATGTAACATTTGAGAACATTCCAGGTGTGTCGGTCCCTACGTCTCGGTGGTAACGTTACATGCGTCTATAACGTTATATATCCTAACCTAAGGCAACCTAACATCTCGGATGTAACATTTGACAACATTCCAGGCATGTCGGTCCCTACGTCTCGGTGGTAACATTACATGCGTCTATAACGTTATATATCCTAACCTAAGGCCAACTAACATCTCGTATGTAATATTTGACAACATTCCTGGCCTGTCGAAACCTACTTCTCGGAGGGAACATTATATACGTCTATAGCGGTATATATCCTAATCTAAGGCAACCTAACATCTCGGATGCAGTATTTGACAACATTCCTGGCCTGTCGAACCCTACTTCTCGGAGGGAACAGTATATACGTCTATAGCGGTATATATCCTAATCTAAGGCAACCTAACATCTCGAATGCAGTATTTGACAACATTCCAGGCGTGTCGGGCCCTACGTCTCGGTGGTAACATTACATGCGTCTATAACGTTATATATCCTAACCTAAGGCAACCTAACATCTCGGATGCAATATTTGACAACATTCCTGGCCTGTCGAACCCTACATCTCGGAGGGAACAGTATATACGTCTATAGCGGTATATATCCTAATCTAAGGCAACCTGACATCTCGGATGCAATATTTGATAACATTCCTGGCCTGTCGAACCCTACTTCTCGGAGGGAACAGTATGTACGTCTATAACGTTATATATCCTAACCTAAGGCAACCTAACATCTCGGATGTAATATTCTACAACCTTCCAGGCGTGTCGGACCCTACTTCTCGGTGGGAACATTATATGCGTCTATAACGTTATATATCCTAACCTAAGGCAACCTAACATCTCGGATGTAATATTCTACAACCTTCCAGGCGTGTCGGACCCTACTTCTCGGTGGGAACATTATATGCGTCTATAACGTTGCATATCCTAATCTAAGGCAACCTAACATCTCGGATGCAATATTTGACAACATTCCTGGCCTGTCGAACCCTACATTTCGGAGCGAACAGTATATACGTCTATAACGTTATATATCCTAACCTAAGGCAACCTAACATCTCGGATGTAAAATTTGACAACATTCCAGGCATGTCGGTCCCTACGTCTCGGTGGTAACATTATATGTGTCTATAACGTTATATATCCTTATCTAAGGCAACCTAACATCCCGGATGCAATATTTGACAACATTCCTAGCCTGTCGAACCCTACTTCTCGGAGGGAACAGTATATACGTCTATAACGTTATATATCCTAACCTAAGGCAACCTAACATCTCGGATATAACATTTGACAACATTCCAGGCGTGTTGGAACCCTACGTCTCGCTGGTAACATTACGTGCGTCTATAACGTTATATATGCTAACCTAAGGCAACCTAATATCTCGGATGCAATATTTGACAACATTCCTGGCCTGTCGAACCCTACTTCTCGGAGGGAACAGCATATACGTCTATAACGTCATAAATCCTAACCTAAGGCAACCTAACATCTCGGATGTAACATTTGACAACATTCCAGGCGTGTCGGTCCCTACGTCTCGGTGGTAACGTTACATGCGTCTCTAACGTTATATATCCTAACCTAAGGCAACCTAACATCTCGGATGCAATATTTGACAACATTCCTGGCCTGTCGAACAATACTTCTCGGAGGGAACAGTATATACGTCTATAACGTTATATATCCTAACCTAAGGCAACCTAGCATCTCGGATGTAACATTTGACAACATTCCAGGCATGTCGGTCCCTACGTCTCGGTGGTAACATTATATGCGTCTATAACGTTATATATCCTTATCTAAGGCAACCTAACATCTCGGATGCAATATTTGACAACATTCCTAGCCTGTCGAACCCTACGTCTCGGTGGTAACATTACATGCGCCTATAACGGTATATTTCCTAATCTAAGGCAACCTAACATCTCGGATGCAATATTTGACAACATTCCTGGCCTGTCGAACCCTACTTCTCGGAGGGAACAGCATATACATCTATAACGTCATATATCCTAGCCTAAGGCAACCTAACATCTCGGATGTAACATTTGACAACATTCCAGGCGTGTCGGTCCCTACGTCTCGGTGGTAACATTACATGCGTCTATAACGTTATATATCCTAACCTAAGGCCAACTAACATCTCGTATGTAATATTTGACAACATTCCTGGCGTGTCGAACCCTACTTCTCGGTGGGAACAGTATATACGTCTATAACGTTACATATCCTAACCTAACGCAACCTAACATCTCGGATATAACATTTGACAACATTCCACGCGTGTTGGAACCCTACGTCTCGCTGGTAACATTACGTGCGTCTATAACGTTATATATGCTAACCTAAGGCAACCTAATATCTCGGATGCAATATTTGACAACATTCCTGGCCTGTCGAACCCTACTTCTCGGAGGGAACAGCATATACGTCTATAACGTCATAAATCCTAACCTAAGGCAACCTAACATCTCGGATGTAACATTTGACAACATTCCAGGCGTGTCGGTCCCTACGTCTCGGTGGTAACGTTACATGCGTCTCTAACGTTATATATCCTAACCTAAGGCAACCTAGCATCTCGGATGTAACATTTGACAACATTCCAGGCATGTCGGTCCCTACGTCTCGGTGGTAACATTATATGCGTCTATAACGTTATATATCCTTATCTAAGGCAACCTAACATCTCGGATGCAATATTTGACAACATTCCTGGCCTGTCGAACAATACTTCTCGTGGGGAACAGTATATACGTCTATAACGTCATATATCCTAACCTAAGGCAACCTAACATCTCGGATGTAACATTTGACAACATTCCAGGCATGTCGGTCCCTACGTCTCGGTGGTAACATTATATGCGTCTATAACGTTATATATCCTTATCTAAAGCAACTTGACATCCCGGATGCAATATTTGACAACATTCCTAGGTTGTCGAACCCTACTTCTCGGAGGGAACAGTATATACGTCTATAACGTTATATATCCTAACGTAAGGCAACCTGACATCTCGGATGTAATATTCTGCACCATTCCAGGCGTGTCGGACCCTACTTCTCGGTGGGAACATTATATGAGTCTATAACGTTGTATATCCTAATCTAAGGCAACCTATTATCTCAGACGTAATATTTTACAATATTCCTCGCATGTCGGTGCATACTTTTCGGTGGGAATATTATATGCGTCCACAACGGTCGATATCGTAATCTAAGGCAATCTAACATCTCGGATGCAATATTTGACAACATTCCTTGCCTGTCGAACCCTACTTCTCGGAGGAAACAGTATGTACGTCTATAGCGGTATATATCCTAATCTAAGGCAACCTAACATCTCGGATGCAATATTTGACTACATTCCTGACCTGTCGAACCCTACATCTCGGAGGGAACAGTATATACGTCTATAGCGGTATATATCCTAATCTAAGGCAACCTAACATCTCGGATGCAATATTTGACTACATTCCTGGCCTGTCGAACCCTACTTCTCGGAGGGAACAGTATGTACGTCTGTAACGTTATATATCCTAACCTAAGGCAACCTAACATTTCGGATGTAATATTCTACAACCTTCCAGGCGTGTCGAACCCTACTTCTCGGTGGTAACATTATATGTGTCTATAACGTTGCATATCCTAATCTAAGGCAACCTAACATCTCGGATGCAATATTTGACAACATTCCTGGCCTGTCGAACCCTACTGCTCGGAGGGAACTGTATATACGTCTATAGCGGTATATATCCTAATCTAAGGCAACCTAACATCTCGGATGCAATATTTGACAACATTCCTGGCCTGTCGAACCCTACGTCTCGGTGGTAACATTATATGCGTCTATAACGTTATATATCCTTATCTAAGGCAACCTAACATCTCGGATGCAATATTTGACAACATTCCTAGCCTGTCGAACCCTACGTCTCGGTGGTAACATTACATGCGTCTATAACGGTATATTTCCTAATCTAAGGCAACCTAACATCTCGGATGCAATATTTGACAACATTCCTGGCCTGTCGAACCCTACTTCTCGGAGAGAACAGTATATACGTCTATAACGTCATATATCCTAACCTAAGGCAACCTAACATCTCGGATGTAACATTTGACAACATTCCAGGCATGTCGGTCCCTACGTCTCGGTGGTAACATTACATGCGTCTATAACGGTATATTTCCTAATCTAAGGCAACCTAACATCTCGGATGCAATATTTGACAACATTCCTGGCCTGTCGAACCCTACTTCTCGGAGGGAACAGTATATACGTCTATAACGTCATATATCCTAACCTAAGGCAACCTAACATCTCGGATGTAACATTTGACAACATTCCAGGCATGTCGGTCCCTACGTCTCGGTGGTAACATTATATGCGTCTATAACGTTATATATCCTTATCTAAGGCAACCTAACATCTCGGATGCAATATTTGACAACATTCCTGGCCTGTCGAACCCTACTTCTCGGAGGGAACAGTATATACGTCTATAGCGGTATATATCCTAATCTAAGGCAACCTAACATCTCGGATGCAGTATTTGACAACATTCCTGGCCTGTCGAACCCTACTTCTCGGAGGGAACAGTATATACGTCTATAGCGGTATATATCCTAATCTAAGGCAACCTAACATCTCGGATGCAGTATTTGACAACATTCCAGGCGTGTTGGAACCCTACGTCTCGCTGGTAACATTACGTGCGTCTATAACGTTATATATGCTAACCTAAGGCAACCTAATATCTCGGATGCAATATTTGACAACATTCCAGGCCTGTCGAACCCTACTTCTCGGAGGGAACAGCATATACGTCTATAACGTCTAAAATCCTAACCTAAGGCAACCTAACATCTCGGATGTAACATTTGACAACATTCCAGGCGTGTCGGTCCCTACGTCTCGGTGGTAACGTTACATGCGTCTCTAACGTTATATATCCTAACCTAAGGCAACCTAACATCTCGGATGCAATATTTGACAACATTCCTGGCCTGTCGAACAATACTTCTCGGAGGGAACAGTATATACGTCTATAACGTTATATATCCTAACCTAAGGCAACCTAGCATCTCGGATGTAACATTTGACAACATTCCAGGCATGTCGGTCCCTACGTCTCGGTGGTAACATTACATGCGTCTATAACGTTATATATCCTAACCTAAGGCCAACTAACATCTCGTATGTAATATTTGACAACATTCCTGGCCTGTCGAAACCTACTTCTCGGAGGGAACATTATATACGTCTATAGCGGTATATATCCTAATCTAAGGCAACCTAACATCTCGGATGCAGTATTTGACAACATTCCTGGCCTGTCGAACCCTACTTCTCGGAGGGAACAGTATATACGTCTATAGCGGTATATATCCTAATCTAAGGCAACCTAACATCTCGAATGCAGTATTTGACAACATTCCAGGCGTGTCGGGCCCTACGTCTCGGTGGTAACATTACATGCGTCTATAACGTTATATATCCTAACCTAAGGCAACCTAACATCTCGGATGCAATATTTGACAACATTCCTGGCCTGTCGAACCCTACATCTCGGAGGGAACAGTATATACGTCTATAGCGGTATATATCCTAATCTAAGGCAACCTGACATCTCGGATGCAATATTTGATAACATTCCTGGCCTGTCGAACCCTACTTCTCGGAGGGAACAGTATGTACGTCTATAACGTTATATATCCTAACCTAAGGCAACCTAACATCTCGGATGTAATATTCTACAACCTTCCAGGCGTGTCGGACCCTACTTCTCGGTGGGAACATTATATGCGTCTATAACGTTATATATCCTAACCTAAGGCAACCTAACATCTCGGATGTAATATTCTACAACCTTCCAGGCGTGTCGGACCCTACTTCTCGGTGGGAACATTATATGCGTCTATAACGTTGCATATCCTAATCTAAGGCAACCTAACATCTCGGATGCAATATTTGACAACATTCCTGGCCTGTCGAACCCTACATTTCGGAGCGAACAGTATATACGTCTGTAACGTCATATATCCTAACCTAAGACAACCTAACATCTCGGATGTAACATTTGACAACATTCCACGCGTGTCGGTCCCTACGTCTCGGTGGTAACATTACATGCGTCTATAACGTTATATATCCTATCCTAAGGCAACCTAACATCTCGGATGCAATATTTGACAACATTCCAGGCCTGTCGACCCTACTTCTCGGAGGGAACAGTATATACGTCTATAACGTCATATATCCTAACCTAAGGCAACCTAACATCTCGGATGTAACATTTGACAACATTCCAGGTGTGTCGGTCCCTACGTCTCGGTGGTAACGTTACATGCGTCTATAACGTTATATATCCTAACCTAAGGCAACCTAACATCTCGGATGTAAAATTTGACAACATTCCAGGCATGTCGGTCCCTACGTCTCGGTGGTAACATTATATGTGTCTATAACGTTATATATCCTTATCTAAGGCAACCTAACATCCCGGATGCAATATTTGACAACATTCCTAGCCTGTCGAACCCTACTTCTCGGAGGGAACAGTATATACGTCTATAACGTTATATATCCTAACCTAAGGCAACCTAACATCTCGGATATAACATTTGACAACATTCCAGGCGTGTTGGAACCCTACGTCTCGCTGGTAACATTACGTGCGTCTATAACGTTATATATGCTAACCTAAGGCAACCTAATATCTCGGATGCAATATTTGACAACATTCCAGGCCTGTCGAACCCTACTTCTCGGAGGGAACAGCATATACGTCTATAACGTCATAAATCCTAACCTAAGGCAACCTAACATCTCGGATGTAACATTTGACAACATTCCAGGCGTGTCGGTCCCTACGTCTCGGTGGTAACGTTACATGCGTCTCTAACGTTATATATCCTAACCTAAGGCAACCTAACATCTCGGATGCAATATTTGACAACATTCCTGGCCTGTCGAACAATACTTCTCGGAGGGAACAGTATATACGTCTATAACGTTATATATCCTAACCTAAGGCAACCTAGCATCTCGGATGTAACATTTGACAACATTCCAGGCATGTCGGTCCCTACGTCTCGGTGGTAACATTATATGCGTCTATAACGTTATATATCCTTATCTAAGGCAACCTAACATCTCGGATGCAATATTTGACAACATTCCTGGCCTGTCGAACCCTACTTCTCGGAGGGAACAGTATGTACGTCTATAACGTTATATATCCTAACCTAAGGCAACCTAACATCTCGGATGTAATATTCTACAACCTTCCAGGCGTGTCGGACCCTACTTTTCGGTGGGAACATTATATGCGTCTATAACGTTATATATCCTAACCTAAGGCAACCTAACATCTCGGATGTAATATTCTACAACCTTCCAGGCGTGTCGGACCCTACTTCTCGGTGGGAACATTATATGCGTCTATAACGTTGCATATCCTAATCTAAGGCAACCTAACATCTCGGATGCAATATTTGACAACATTCCTGGCCTGTCGACCCTACTTCTCGGAGGGAACAGTATATACGTCTATAACGTCATATATCCTAACCTAAGGCAACCTAACATCTCGGATGTAACATTTGACAACATTCCAGGTGTGTCGGTCCCTACGTCTCGGTGGTAACGTTACATGCGTCTATAACGTTATATATCCTAACCTAAGGCAACCTAACATCTCGGATGTAACATTTGACAACATTCCAGGCATGTCGATCCCTACGTCTCGGTGGTAACATTACATGCGTCTATAACGTTATATATCCTAACCTAAGGCCAACTAACATCTCGTATGTCATATTTGACAACATTCCTGGCCTGTCGAACCCTACTTCTCGGAGGGAACAGTATATACGTCTATAGCGGTATATATCCTAATCTAAGGCAACCTAACATCTCGGATGCAATATTTGATAACATTCCTGGCCTGTCGAACCCTACTTCTCGGAGGGAACAGTATGTACGTCTATAACGTTATATATCCTAACCTAAGGCAACCTAACATCTCGGATGTAATATTCTACAACCTTCCAGGCGTGTCGGACCCTACTTCTCGGTGGGAACATTATATGCGTCTATAACGTTGCATATCCTAATCTAAGGCAACCTAACATCTCGGATGCAATATTTGACAACATTCCTGGCCTGTCGACCCTACTTCTCGGAGGGAACAGTATATACGTCTATAACGTCATATATCCTAACCTAAGGCAACCTAACATCTCGGATGTAACATTTGACAACATTCCAGGTGTGTCGGTCCCTACGTCTCGGTGGTAACGTTACATGCGTCTATAACGTTATATATCCTAACCTAAGGCAACCTAACATCTCGGATGTAACATTTGACAACATTCCAGGCATGTCGATCCCTACGTCTCGGTGGTAACATTACATGCGTCTATAACGTTATATATCCTAACCTAAGGCCAACTAACATCTCGTATGTAATATTTGACAACATTCCTGGCCAGTCGAACCCTACTTCTCGGAGGGAACAGTATATACGTCTATAGCGGTATATATCCTAATCTAAGGCAACCTAACATCTCGGATGCAATATTTGATAACATTCCTGGCCTGTCGAACCCTACTTCTCGGAGGGAACAGTATGTACGTCTATAACGTTATATATCCTAACCTAAGGCAACCTAACATCTCGGATGTAATATTCTACAACCTTCCAGGCGTGTCGGACCCTACTTCTCGGTGGGAACATTATATGCGTCTATAATGTTATATATCCTAACCTAAGGCAACCTAACATCTCGGATGTAATATTCTACAACCTTCCAGGCGTGTCGGACCCTACTTCTCGGTGGGAACATGATATGCGTCTATAACGTTGCATATCCTAATCTAAGGCAACCTAACATCTCGGATGCAATATTTGACAACATTCCTGGCCTGTCGAAGCCTACATCTCGGAGGGAACAGTATATACGTCTGTAACGTCATATATCCTAACCTAAGACAACCTAACATCTCGGATGTAACATTTGACAACATTCCACACGTGTCGGTCCCTACGTCTCGGTGGTAACATTACATGCGTCTATAACGTCATATATCCTATCCTAAGGCAACCTAACATCTCGGATGTAACATTTGACAACATTCCAGGTGTGTCGGTCCCTACGTCTCGGTGGTAACGTTACATGCGTCTATAACGTTATATATCCTAACCTAAGGCAACCTAACATCTCGGATGTAACATTTGACAACATTCCAGGCATGTCGGTCCCTACGTCTCGGTGGTAACATTACATGTGTCTATAACGTTATATATCCTAACCTAAGGCCAACTAACATCTCGTATGTAATATTTGACAACATTCCTGGCCTGTCGAAACCTACTTCTCGGAGGGAACAGTATATACGTCTATAGCGGTATATATCCTAATCTAAGGCAACCTAATATCTCGGATGCAGTATTTGACAACATTCCTGGCCTGTCGAACCCTACTTCTCGGAGGGAACAGTATATACGTCTATAGCGGTATATATCATAATCTAAGGCAACCTAACATCTCGGATGCAGTATTTGACAACATTCCAGGCGTGTCGGGCCCTACGTCTCGGTGGTAACATTACATGCGTCTATAACGTTATATATCCTAACCTAAGGCAACCTAACATCTCGGATGCAATATTTGACAACATTCCTGGCCTGTCGAACCCTACTTCTCGGAGGGAACAGTATGTACGTCTATAACGTTATATATCCTAACCTAAGGCAACCTAACATCTCGGATGTAATATTCTACAACCTTCCAGGCGTGTCGGACCCTACTTCTCGGTGGGAACATTATATGCGTCTATAACGTTATATATCCTAACCTAATGCAACCTAACATCTCGGATGTAATATTCTACAACCTTCCAGGCGTGTCGGACCCTACTTCTCGGTGGGAACATTATATGCGTCTATAACGTTGCATATCCTAATCTAAGGCAACCTAACATCTCGGATGCAATATTTGACAACATTCCTGGCCTGTCGAACCCTACATCTCGGAGGGAACAGTATATACGTCTGTAACGTCATATATCCTAACCTAAGACAACCTAACATCTCGGATGTAATATTCTACAACCTTCCAGGCGTGTCGGACCCTACTTCTCGGTGGGAACATTATATGCGTCTATAACGTTATATATCCTAACCTAAGGCAACCTAACATCTCGGATGTAATATTCTACAACCTTCCAGGCGTGTCGGACCCTACTTCTCGGTGGGAACATTATATGCGTCTATAACGTTGCATATCCTAATCTAAGGCAACCTAACATCTCGGATGCAATATTTGACAACATTCCTGGCCTGTCGATCCCTACATCTCGGAGGGAACAGTATATACGTCTGTAACGTCATATATCCTAACCTAAGACAACCTAACATCTCGGATGTAACATTTGACAACATTCCACGCGTGTCGGTCCCTACGTCTCGGTGGTAACATTACATGCGTCTATAACGTTATATATCCTATCCTAAGGCAACCTAACATCTCGGATGCAATATTTGACAACATTCCTGGCCTGTCGACCCTACTTCTCGGAGGGAACAGTATATACGTCTATAACGTCATATATCCTAACCTAAGGCAACCTAACATCTCGGATGTAACATTTGAGAACATTCCAGGTGTGTCGGTCCCTACGTCTCGGTGGTAACGTTACATGCGTCTATAACGTTATATATCCTAACCTAAGGCAACCTAACATCTCGGATGTAACATTTGACAACATTCCAGGCATGTCGGTCCCTACGTCTCGGTGGTAACATTACATGCGTCTATAACGTTATATATCCTAACCTAAGGCCAACTAACATCTCGTATGTAATATTTGACAACATTCCTGGCCTGTCGAAACCTACTTCTCGGAGGGAACATTATATACGTCTATAGCGGTATATATCCTAATCTAAGGCAACCTAACATCTCGGATGCAGTATTTGACAACATTCCTGGCCTGTCGAACCCTACTTCTCGGAGGGAACAGTATATACGTCTATAGCGGTATATATCCTAATCTAAGGCAACCTAACATCTCGAATGCAGTATTTGACAACATTCCAGGCGTGTCGGGCCCTACGTCTCGGTGGTAACATTACATGCGTCTATAACGTTATATATCCTAACCTAAGGCAACCTAACATCTCGGATGCAATATTTGACAACATTCCTGGCCTGTCGAACCCTACATCTCGGAGGGAACAGTATATGCGTCTATAACGTTGCATATCCTAATCTAAGGCAACCTAACATCTCGGATGCAATATTTGACAACATTCCTGGCCTGTCGAACCCTACATCTCGGAGGGAACAGTATATACGTCTATAGCGGTATATATCCTAATCTAAGGCAACCTGACATCTCGGATGCAATATTTGATAACATTCCTGGCCTGTCGAACCCTACTTCTCGGAGGGAACAGTATGTACGTCTATAACGTTATATATCCTAACCTAAGGCAACCTAACATCTCGGATGTAACATTTGACAACATTCCACGCGTGTCGGTCCCTACGTCTCGGTGGTAACATTACATGCGTCTATAACGTTATATATCCTATCCTAAGGCAACCTAACATCTCGGATGCAATATTTGACAACATTCCTGGCCTGTCGACCCTACTTCTCGGAGGGAACAGTATATACGTCTATAACGTCATATATCCTAACCTAAGGCAACCTAACATCTCGGATGTAACATTTGAGAACATTCCAGGTGTGTCGGTCCCTACGTCTCGGTGGTAACGTTACATGCGTCTATAACGTTATATATCCTAACCTAAGGCAACCTAACATCTCGGATGTAACATTTGAGAACATTCCAGGTGTGTCGGTCCCTACGTCTCGGTGGTAACGTTACATGCGTCTATAACGTTATATATCCTAACCTAAGGCAACCTAACATCTCGGATGTAACATTTGACAACATTCCAGGCATGTCGGTCCCTACGTCTCGGTGGTAACATTACATGCGTCTATAACGTTATATATCCTAACCTAAGGCCAACTAACATCTCGTATGTAATATTTGACAACATTCCTGGCCTGTCGAAACCTACTTCTCGGAGGGAACATTATATACGTCTATAGCGGTATATATCCTAATCTAAGGCAACCTAACATCTCGGATGCAGTATTTGGCAACATTCCTGGCCTGTCGAACCCTACTTCTCGGAGGGAACAGTATATACGTCTATAGCGGTATATATCCTAATCTAAGGCAACCTAACATCTCGAATGCAGTATTTGACAACATTCCAGGCGTGTCGGGCCCTACGTCTCGGTGGTAACATTACATGCGTCTATAACGTTATATATCCTAACCTAAGGCAACCTAACATCTCGGATGCAATATTTGACAACATTCCTGGCCTGTCGAACCCTACATCTCGGAGGGAACAGTATATACGTCTATAGCGGTATATATCCTAATCTAAGGCAACCTGACATCTCGGATGCAATATTTGATAACATTCCTGGCCTGTCGAACCCTACTTCTCGGAGGGAACAGTATGTACGTCTATAACGTTATATATCCTAACCTAAGGCAACCTAACATCTCGGATGTAATATTCTACAACCTTCCAGGCGTGTCGGACCCTACTTCTCGGTGGGAACATTATATGCGTCTATAACGTTATATATCCTAACCTAAGGCAACCTAACATCTCGGATGTAATATTCTACAACCTTCCAGGCGTGTCGGACCCTACTTCTCGGTGGGAACATTATATGCGTCTATAACGTTGCATATCCTAATCTAAGGCAACCTAACATCTCGGATGCAATATTTGACAACATTCCTGGCCTGTCGAACCCTACATTTCGGAGCGAACAGTATATACGTCTGTAACGTCATATATCCTAACCTAAGACAACCTAACATCTCGGATGTAACATTTGACAACATTCCACGCGTGTCGGTCCCTACGTCTCGGTGGTAACATTACATGCGTCTATAACGTTATATATCCTATCCTAAGGCAACCTAACATCTCGGATGCAATATTTGACAACATTCCAGGCCTGTCGACCCTACTTCTCGGAGGGAACAGTATATACGTCTATAACGTCATATATCCTAACCTAAGGCAACCTAACATCTCGGATGTAACATTTGACAACATTCCAGGTGTGTCGGTCCCTACGTCTCGGTGGTAACGTTACATGCGTCTATAACGTTATATATCCTAACCTAAGGCAACCTAACATCTCGGATGTAAAATTTGACAACATTCCAGGCATGTCGGTCCCTACGTCTCGGTGGTAACATTATATGTGTCTATAACGTTATATATCCTTATCTAAGGCAACCTAACATCCCGGATGCAATATTTGACAACATTCCTAGCCTGTCGAACCCTACTTCTCGGAGGGAACAGTATATACGTCTATAACGTTATATATCCTAACCTAAGGCAACCTAACATCTCGGATATAACATTTGACAACATTCCAGGCGTGTTGGAACCCTACGTCTCGCTGGTAACATTACGTGCGTCTATAACGTTATATATGCTAACCTAAGGCAACCTAATATCTCGGATGCAATATTTGACAACATTCCAGGCCTGTCGAACCCTACTTCTCGGAGGGAACAGCATATACGTCTATAACGTCATAAATCCTAACCTAAGGCAACCTAACATCTCGGATGTAACATTTGACAACATTCCAGGCGTGTCGGTCCCTACGTCTCGGTGGTAACGTTACATGCGTCTCTAACGTTATATATCCTAACCTAAGGCAACCTAGCATCTCGGATGTAACATTTGACAACATTCCAGGCATGTCGGTCCCTACGTCTCGGTGGTAACATTATATGCGTCTATAACGTTATATATCCTTATCTAAGGCAACTTGACATCCCGGATGCAATATTTGACAACATTCCTAGGTTGTCGAACCCTACTTCTCGGAGGGAACAGTATATACGTCTATAACGTTATATATCCTAACGTAAGGCAACCTGACATCTCGGATGTAATATTCTGCACCATTCCAGGCGTGTCGGACCCTACTTCTCGGTGGGAACATTATATGAGTCTATAACGTTGTATATCCTAATCTAAGGCAACCTATTATCTCAGACGTAATATTTTACAATATTCCTCGCATGTCGGTGCATACTTTTCGGTGGGAATATTATATGCGTCCACAACGCTCGATATCGTAATCTAAGGCAATCTAACATCTCGGATGCAATATTTGACAACATTCCTTGCCTGTCGAACCCTACTTCTCGGAGGAAACAGTATGTACGTCTATAGCGGTATATATCCTAATCTAAGGCAACCTAACATCTCGGATGCAATATTTGACAACATTCCTTGCCTGTCGAACCCTACTCCTCGGAGGGAACAGTATGTACGTCTATAACGTTATATATCCTAACCTAAGGCAACCTAACATCTCGGATGTAATATTCTACAACCTTCCAGGCGTGTCGGACTCTACTTCTCGGTGGTAACATTATATGCGTCTATAACGTTGCATATCCTAATCTAAGGCAACCTAACATCTCGGATGCAATATTTGACAACATTCCTGGCCTGTCGAACCCTACTGCTCGGAGGGAACAGTATATACATCTATAACGGTATATATCCTAATCTAAGGAACCTAACATCTCGGATGAAATATGTGACAACATTCCTGGCCTGTCGAACCCTACATCTCGGAGGGAACAGTATATACGTCTGTAACGTCATATATCCTAACCTAAGACAACCTAACATCTCGGATGTAACATTTGACAACATTCCAGGCGTGTCGGTCCCTACGTCTCGGTGGTAACATTACATGCGTCTATAACGTTATATATCCATATCTGAGGCAACCTAACATCTTGGATGCAATATTTGACAACATTCCAGGCATGTCGGTCCCTACGTCTCGGTGGTAACATTACATGCGTCTATAACGTTATATATCCTAACCTAAGGCCAACTAACATCTCGTATGTAATATTTGACAACATTCCTGGCCTGTCGAAACCTACTTCTCGGAGGGAACATTATATACGTCTATAGCGGTATATATCCTAATCTAAGGCAACCTAACATCTCGGATGCAGTATTTGACAACATTCCTGGCCTGTCGAACCCTACTTCTCGGAGGGAACAGTATATACGTCTATAGCGGTATATATCCTAATCTAAGGCAACCTAACATCTCGAATGCAGTATTTAACAACATTCCAGGCGTGTCGGGCCCTACGTCTCGGTGGTAACATTACATGCGTCTATAACGTTATATATCCTAACCTAAGGCAACCTAACATCTCGGATGCAATATTTGACAACATTCCTGGCCTGTCGAACCCTACATCTCGGAGGGAACAGTATATACGTCTATAGCGGTATATATCCTAATCTAAGGCAACCTGACATCTCGGATGCAATATTTGATAACATTCCTGGCCTGTCGAACCCTACTTCTCGGAGGGAACAGTATGTACGTCTATAACGTTATATATCCTAACCTAAGGCAACCTAACATCTCGGATGTAATATTCTACAACCTTCCAGGCGTGTCGGACCCTACTTCTCGGTGGGAACATTATATGCGTCTATAACGTTATATATCCTAACCTAAGGCAACCTAACATCTCGGATGGAATATTCTACAACCTTCCAGGCGTGTCGGACCCTACTTCTCGGTGGGAACATTATATGCGTCTATAACGTTGCATATCCTAATCTAAGGCAACCTAACATCTCGGATGCAATATTTGACAACATTCCTGGCCTGTCGAACCCTACATTTCGGAGCGAACAGTATATACGTCTGTAACGTCATATATCCTAACCTAAGACAACCTAACATCTCGGATGTAACATTTGACAACATTCCACGCGTGTCGGTCCCTACGTCTCGGTGGTAACGTTACATGCGTCTATAACGTTATATATCCTAACCTAAGGCAACCTAACATCTCGGATGTAAAATTTGACAACATTCCAGGCATGTCGGTCCCTACGTCTCGGTGGTAACATTATATGTGTCTATAACGTTATATATCCTTATCTAAGGCAACCTAACATCTCGGATGCAATATTTGACAACATTCCTAGCCTGTCGAACCCTACTTCTCGGAGGGAACAGTATATACGTCTATAACGTTATATATCCTAACCTAAGGCAACCTAACATCTCGGATATAACATTTGACAACATTCCACGCGTGTTGGTCCCTACGTCTCGGTGGTAACATTACATGCGTCTATAACGTTATATATCCTATCCTAAGGCAACCTAACATCTCGGATGCAATATTTGACAACATTCCTGGCCTGTCGACCCTACTTCTCGGAGGGAACAGTATATACGTCTATAACGTCATATATCCTAACCTAAGGCAACCTAACATCTCGGATGTAACATTTGACAACATTCCAGGTGTGTCGGTCCCTACGTCTCGGTGGTAACGTTACATGCGTCTATAACGTTATATATCCTAACCTAAGGCAACCTAACATCTCGGATGTAACATTTGACAACATTCCAGGCATGTCGGTCCCTACGTCTCGGTGGTAACATTACATGCGTCTATAACGTTATATATCCTAACCTAAGGCCAACTAACATCTCGTATGTAATATTTGACAACATTCCTGGCCTGTCGAAACCTACTTCTCGGAGGGAACATTATATACGTCTATAGCGGTATATATCCTAATCTAAGGCAACCTAACATCTCGGATGCAGTATTTGACAACATTCCTGGCCTGTCGAACCCTACTTCTCGGAGGGAACAGTATATACGTCTATAGCGGTATATATCCTAATCTAAGGCAACCTAACATCTCGAATGCAGTATTTGACAACATTCCAGGCGTGTCGGGCCCTACGTCTCGGTGGTAACATTACATGCGTCTATAACGTTATATATCCTAACCTAAGGCAACCTGACATCTCGGATGTAATATTCTACATCATTCCAGGCGTGTCGGACCCTACTTTTCGGTGGGAACATTATATGAGTCTATAACGTTGTGTATCCTAATCCTAAGGCAATCTATTTTCTCAGACGTAATATTTTACAATATTCCTGGCGTGTCGGTGCATACTTTTCGGTGGGAATATTATATGCGTCTATAACGGTCGATATCGTTATCTAAGGCAACCTAACATCTCGGATGCAATAATTGACAACATTCCTGGCCTGTCGACCCTACTTCTCGGAGGGAACAGCATATACATCTATAACGTCATATATCCTAGCCTAAGGCAACCTAACATCTCGGATGTAACATTTGACAACATTCCAGGCGTGTCGGTCCCTACGTCTCGGTGGTAACATTACATGCGTCTATAACGGTATATATCCTTATCTAAGGCAACCTAACATCTCGGATGTAACTTTTTACCACATTCCAGGCGTGTCGGTCCCTACGTCTCGGTGGTAACATTACATGCGTCTATAACGTTATATATCCTAACCTAAGGCAACCTGACATCTCGGATGTAATATTCTACATCATTCCAGGCGTGTCGGACCCTACTTCTCGGTGGGAACATTATATGCGTCTATAGCGGTATATATCCTAATCTTAGGCAACCTAACATCTCGGATGTAACATTTTCCAACCTTCCAGGCGTGTCGGACCCTACTTCTCGGTGGTAACATTATATGTGTCTATAACGTTGCATATCCTAATCTAAGGCAACCTAACATCTCGGATGCAATATTTGACAACATTCCTGGCCTGTCGAACCCTACGTCTCGGTGGTAACATTATATGCGTCTATAACGTTATATATCCTTATCTAAGGCAACCTAATATCTCGGATGCAATATTTGACAACATTCCTAGCCTGTCGAACCCTACGTCTCGGTGGTAACATTACATGCGTCTATAACGGTATATTTCCTAATCTAAGGCAACCTAACATCTCGGATGCAATATTTGACAACATTCCTGGCCTGTCGAACCCTACTTCTCGGAGAGAACAGTATATACGTATATAACGTCATATATCCTAACCTAAGGCAACCTAACATCTCGGATGTAACATTTGACAACATTCCAGGCATGTCGGTCCCTACGTCTCGGTGGTAACATTACATGCGTCTATAACGGTATATTTCCTAATCTAAGGCAACCTAACATCTCGGATGCAATATTTGACAACATTCCTGGCCTGTCGAACCCTACTTCTCGGAGGGAACAGTATATACGTCTATAACGTCATATATCCTAACCTAAGGCAACCTAACATCTCGGATGTAACATTTGACAACATTCCAGGCATGTCGGTCCCTACGTCTCGGTGGTAACATTACATGCGTCTATAACGTTATATATCCTAACCTAAGGCCAACTAACATCTCGTATGTAATATTTGACAACATTCCTGGCCTGTCGAACCCTACTTCTCGGAGGGAACAGTATATACGTCTATAGCGGTATATATCCTAATCTAAGGCAACCTAACATCTCGGATGCAATATTTGATAACATTCCTGGCCTGTCGAACCCTACTTCTCGGAGGGAACAGTATGTACGTCTATAACGTTATATATCCTAACCTAAGGCAACCTAACATCTCGGATGTAATATTCTACAACCTTCCAGGCGTGTCGGACCCTACTTCTCGGTGGGAACATTATATGCGTCTATAACGTTATATATCCTAACCTAAGGCAACCTAACATCTCGGATGTAATATTCTACAACCTTCCAGGCGTGTCGGACCCTACTTCTCGGTGGGAACATGATATGCGTCTATAACGTTGCATGTCCTAATCTAAGGCAACCTAACATCTCGGATGCAATATTTGACAACATTCCTGGCCTGTCGAACCCTACATCTCGGAGGGAACAGTATATACGTCTGTAACGTCATATATCCTAACCTAAGACAACCTAACATCTCGGATGTAACATTTGACAACATTCCACGCGTGTCGGTCCCTACGTCTCGGTGGTAACATTACATGCGTCTATAACGTTATATATCCTATCCTAAGGCAACCTAACATCTCGGATGCAATATTTGACAACATTCCTGGCCTGTCGACCCTACTTCTCGGAGGGAACAGTATATACGTCTATAACGTCATATATCCTAACCTAAGGCAACCTAACATCTCGGATGTAACATTTGACAACATTCCAGGTGTGTCGGTCCCAACGTCTCGGTGGTAACGTTACATGCGACTATAACGTTATATATCCTAACCTAAGGCAACCTAACATCTCGGATGTAACATTTGACAACATTCCAGGCATGTCGGTCCCTACGTCTCGGTGGTAACATTACATGTGTCAATAACGTTATATATCCTAACCTAAGGCCAACTAACATCTCGTATGTAATATTTGACAACATTCCTGGCCTGTCGAAACCTACTTCTCGGAGGGAACAGTATATACGTCTATAGCGGTATATATCCTAATCTAAGGCAACCTAACATCTCGGATGCAGTATTTGACAACATTCCTGGCCTGTCGAACCCTACTTCTCGGAGGGAACAGTATATACGTCTATAGCGGTATATATCCTAATCTAAGGCAACCTAACATCTCGGATGCAGTATTTGACAACATTCCAGGCGTGTCGGGCCCTACGTCTCGGTGGTAACATTACATGCGTCTATAACGTTATATATCCTAACCTAAGGCAACCTAACATCTCGGATGCAATATTTGACAACATTCCTGGCCTGTCGAACCCTACTTCTCGGAGGGAACAGTATGTACGTCTATAACGTTATATATCCTAACCTAAGGCAACCTAACATCTCGGATGTAATATTCTACAACCTTCCAGGCGTGTCGGACCCTACTTCTCGGTGGGAACATTATATGCGTCTATAACGTTATATATCCTAACCTAAGGCAACCTAACACCTCGGATGTAATATTCTACAACCTTCCAGGCGTGTCGGACCCTACTTCTCGGTGGGAACATTATATGCGTCTATAACGTTGCATATCCTAATCTAAGGCAACCTAACATCTCGGATGCAATATTTGACAACATTCCTGGCCTGTCGAACCCTACATCTCGGAGGGAACAGTATATACGTCTGTAACGTCATATATCCTAACCTAAGACAACCTAACATCTCGGATGTAATATTCTACAACCTTCCAGGCGTGTCGGACCCTACTTCTCGGTGGGAACATTATATGCGTCTATAACGTTATATATCCTAACCTAAGGCAACCTAACATCTCGGATGTAATATTCTACAACCTTCCAGGCGTGTCGGACCCTACTTCTCGGTGGGAACATTATATGCGTCTATAACGTTGCATATCCTAATCTAAGGCAACCTAACATCTCGGATGCAATATTTGACAACATTCCTGGCCTGTCGAACCCTACATCTCGGAGGGAACAGTATATACGTCTGTAACGTCATATATCCTAACCTAAGACAACCTAACATCTCGGATGTAACATTTGACAACATTCCACGCGTGTCGGTCCCTACGTCTCGGTGGTAACATTACATGCGTCTATAACGTTATATATCCTATCCTAAGGCAACCTAACATCTCGGATGCAATATTTGACAACATTCCTGGCCTGTCGACCCTACTTCTCGGAGGGAACAGTATATACGTCTATAACGTCATATATCCTAACCTAAGGCAACCTAACATCTCGGATGTAACATTTGACAACATTCCAGGTGTGTCGGTCCCTACGTCTCGGTGGTAACGTTACATGCGTCTATAACGTTATATATCCTAACCTAAGGCAACCTAACATCTCGGATGCAATATTTGACAACATTCCTGGCCTGTCGAACACTACTTCTCGGAGGGAACAGCATATACATCTATAACGTCATATATCCCAGCCTAAGGCAACCTAACATCTCGGATGTAACATTTGACAACATTCCAGGCGTGTCGGTCCCTACGTCTCGGTGGTAACATTACATGCGTCTATAACGTTATATATCCTAACCTAAGGCCAACTAACATCTCGGATGAAATATTTGACAACATTCCTGGCCTGTCGAACCCTACATCTCGGAGGGAACAGCATATACGTCTATAACGTCATAAATCCTAACCTAAGGCAAGCTAACATCTCGGATGTTACATTTGACAACATTCCAGGCGTGTCGGTCCCTACGTCTCGGTGGTAACGTTACATGCGTCTATAACGTTATATATCCTAACCTTAGGCAACCTAACATCTCGGATGCAATATTTGACAACATTACTGGCCTGTCGAACCCTACTGCTCGGAGGGAACAGTATATACGTCTATAACGGTATATATCCTAATCTAAGGCAACCTAACATTTCGGATGAAATATGTGACAACATTCCAGGCCTGTCGGTCCCTACGTCTCGGTGGTAACATTACATGCTTCTATAACGTTATATATCCTAACCTAAGGCCACCTAACATCTCGTATGTAATATTTGACAACATTCCTGGCGTGTCGAGCCCTGCTTCTCGGTGGGAACAGTATATACGTCTATAACGTTATATATCGTAACCTAAGGCAACCTAACATCTCGGATACAATATTTGACAACATTCCTGGCCTGTCGAACCCTAATTCTCGGAGGGAACAGTATATACGTCTATAACGTCATATATCCTAACCTAAGGCAACCTAACATCTCGGATGTAACATTTGACAACATTCCAGGCGTGTCGGTCCCTACGTCTCGGTGGTAACATTACATGCGTCTATAACGGTATATTTCCTAATCTAAGGCAACCTAACATCTCGGATGCAATATTTGACAACATTCCTGGCCTGTCGAACCCTACTTCTCGTGGGGAACAGTATATACGTCTATAACGTCATATATCCTAACCTAAGGCAACCTAACATCTCGGATGTAACATTTGACAACATTCCAGGCGTGTCGGTCCCTACGTCTCGGTGGTAACATTACATGCGTCTATAACGGTATATATCCTAATCTTAGGCAACCTAACATCTCGGATGTAACATTTTACCACATTCCAGGCGTGTCGGTCCCTACGTCTCGGTGGTAACATTACATGCGTCTATAACGTTATATATCCTAACCTAATGCAACCTAACATCTCGGATGCAATATTTGACAACATTCCTGGCCTGTCGAACCCTGCTTCTCGTGGGGAACAGTATATACGTCTATAACGTCATATATCCTAACCTAAAGCAACCTAACATCTCGGATGTAACATTTGACAACATTCCAGGCATGTCGGTCCCTACGTCTCGGTGGTAACATTATATGCGTCTATAACGTTATATATCCTTATCTAAGGCAACTTGACATTCCGGATGCAATATTTGACAACATTCCTAGCCCGTCGAACCCTACTTCTCGGAGGGAACAGTATATACGTCTATAACGTTATATATCCTAACGTAAGGCAACCTGACATCTCGGATGTAATATTCTGCACCATTCCAGGCCTGTCGAACCCTACATCTCGGAGGGAACAGTATATACGTCTATAGCGGTATATATCCTAATCTAAGGCAACCTAACATCTCGGATGCAATATTTGACAACATTCCTGGCCTGTCGAACCCTACTGCTCGGAGGGAACAGTATATACGTCTATAACGGTATATATCCTAATCTAAGGCAACCTAACATCTCGGATGAAATATTTGACAACATTCCTGGCCTGTCGAACCCTACATCTCGGAGGGAACAGTATATACGTCTGTAACGTCATATATCCTAACCTAAGACAACCTAACATCTCGGATGTAACATTTGACAACATTCCACGCGTGTCGGTCCCTACGTCTCGGTGGTAACATTACATGCGTCTATAACGTTATATATCTTATCCTAAGGCAACCTAACATCTCGGATGCAATATTTGACAACATTCCTGGCCTGTCGACCCTACTTCTCGGAGGGAACAGCATATACGTCTATAACGTCATATATGCTAGCCTAAGGCAGCCTAACATCTCGGATGTAACATTTGACAACATTCCAGGCGTGTCGGTCCCTACGTCTCGGTGGTAACATTACATGCGTCTCTAACGGTATATATCCTAATCTTAGGCAACCTAACATCTCGGATGTAACATTTTACCACATTCCAGGCGTGTCGGTCCCTACGTCTCGGTGGTAAAATTACATGCGTCTATAACGTTATATATCCTAACCTAAGGCAACCTAACATCTCGGATGCAATATTTGACAACATTCCTGGCCTGTCGAACCCTACATCTCGGAGGGAACAGTATATACGTCTATAGCGGTATATATCCTAATCTAAGGCAACCTAACATCTCGGATGCAATATTTGATAACATTCCTGGCCTGTCGAACCCTACTTCTCGGAGGGAACAGTATGTACGTCTATAACGTTATATATCCTAACCTAAGGCAACCTAACATCTCGGATGTAATATTCTACAACCTTCCAGGCGTGTCGGACCCTACTTCTCGGTGGGAACATTATATGCGTCTATAACGTTGCATATCCTAATCTAAGGCAACCTAACATCTCGGATGCAATATTTGACAACATTCCTGGCCTGTCGAACCCTACTGCTCGGAGGGAACAGTATATACGTCTATTACGGTATATATCCTAATCTAAGGCAACCTAACATCTCGGATGAAATATTTGACAACATTCCTGGCCTGTCGAACCCTACATCTCGGAGGGAACAGTATATACGTCTGTAACGTCATATATCCTAACCTAAGACAACCTAACATCTCGGATGTAACACTTGACAACATTCCACGCGTGTCGGTCCCTACGTCTCGGTGGTAACATTACATACGTCTATAACGTTATATATCCTATCCTAAGGCAACCTAACATCTCGGATGCAATATTTGACAACATTCCTGGCCTGTCCACTCTACTTCTCGGAGGGAACAGCTTATACATCTATAACGTCATATATCCTAGCCTAAGGCAACCTAACATCTCGGATGTAACATTTGACAACATTCCAGGCGTGTCGGTCCCTACGTCTCGGTGGTAACATTACATGCGTCTATAACGGTATATATCCTAATGTTAGGCAACCTAACATCTCGGATGTAACATTTTACCACATTCCAGGCGTGTCGGTCCCTACGTCTCGGTGGTAACATTACATGCGTCTATAACGTTATATATCCTAACCTAAGGCAACCTAACATCTCGGATGTAACATTTGACAACATTCCAGGCGTGTCGGTCCCTACGTCTCGGTGGTAACATTACATGCGTCTATAACGTTATATATCCTAACGTAAGGCAACCTAACATCTCGGATGCAATATTTGACAACATTCCTGGCCTGTCGAACCCTACTTCTCGGAGGGAACAGCATATACATCTATAACGTCATATATCCTAGCCTAAGGCAACCTAACATCTCGGATGTAACATTTGACAACATTCCAGGCGTGTCGGTCCCTACGTCTCGGTGGTAACATTACATGCGTCTATAACGTTATATATCCTAACCTAAGGCCAACTAACATCTCGTATGTAATATTTGACAATATTCCTGGCGTGTCGAACCCTACTTCTCGGTGGGAACAGTATATACGTCTATAACGTTATATATCCTAACCTAAGGCAACCTAACATCTCGGATATAACATTTAACAACATTCCAGGCGTGTTGGAACCCTACGTCTCGCTGGTAACATTACGTGCGTCTATAACGTTATATATGCTAACCTAAGGCAACCTAATATCTCGGATGCAATATTTGACAACATTCCTGGCCTGTCGAACCCTACTTCTCGGAGGGAACAGCATATACGTCTATAACGTCATAAATCCTAACCTAAGGCAACCTAACATCTCG
Organism: Xylocopa violacea; assembly: GCA_963969225.1. NCBI lineage: Eukaryota > Metazoa > Arthropoda > Insecta > Hymenoptera > Apidae > Xylocopa > Xylocopa violacea. The sequence continues at coordinate 22,689,259 of CAXAJV010000002.1, read as the reverse complement.
GATGTTACATTTGACAACATTCCAGGCGTGTCGGTCCCTACGTCTCGGTGGTAACGTTACATGCGTCTATAACGTTATATATCCTAACCTAAGGCAACCTAACATCTCGGATGCAATATTTGACAACATTCCTGGCCTGTCGAACACTACTTCTCGGGGGGAACAGCATATACATCTATAACGGTATATATCCTAATCTAAGGCAACCTAACATTTCGGATGAAATATGTGACAACATTCCAGGCCTGTCGGTCCCTACGTCTCGGTGGTAACATTACATGCTTCTATAACGTTATATATCCTAACCTAAGGCCACCTAACATCTCGTATGTAATATTTGACAACATTCCTGGCGTGTCGAGCCCTACTTCTCGGTGGGAACAGTATATACGTCTATAACGTTATATATCGTAACCTAAGGCAACCTAACATCTCGGATACAATATTTGACAACATTCCTGGCCTGTCGAACCCTAATTCTCGGAGGGAACAGTATATACGTCTATAACGTCATATATCCTAACCTAAGGCAACCTAACATCTCGGATGTAACATTTGACAACATTCCAGGCGTGTCGGTCCCTACGTCTCGGTGGTAACATTACATGCGTCTATAACGGTATATTTCCTAATCTAAGGCAACCTAACATCTCGGATGCAATATTTGACAGCATTCCTGGCCTGTCGAACCCTACTTCTCGTGGGGAACAGTATATACGTCTATAACGTCATATATCCTAACCTAAGGCAACCTAACATCTCGGATGTAACATTTGACAACATTCCAGGCATGTCGGTCCCTACGTCTCGGTGGTAACATTATATGCGTCTATAACGTTATATATCCTTATCTAAGGCAACTTGACACCCCGGATGCAATATTTGACAACATTCCTAGCCTGTCGAACCCTACTTCTCGGAGGGAACAGTATATACGTCTATAACGTTATATATCCTAACGTAAGGCAACCTGACATCTCGGATGTAATATTCTGCACCATTCCAGGCCTGTCGAACCCTACATCTCGGAGGGAACAGTATATACGTCTATAGCGGTATATATCCTAATCTAAGGCAACCTAACATCTCGGATGCAATATTTGACTACATTCCTGGCCTGTCGAACCCTACTTCTCGGAGGGAACAGTATGTACGTCTGTAACGTTATATATCCTAACCTAAGGCAACCTAACATCTCGGATGTAATATTCTACAACCTTCCAGGCGTGTCGGATCCTACTTCTCGGTGGTAACATTATATGTGTCTATAACGTTGCATATCCTAATCTAAGGCAACCTAACATCTCGGATGCAATATTTGACAACATTCCTGGCCTGTCGAACCCTACTGCTCGGTGGTAACATTACATGCGTCTATAACGTTATATATCCTAACCTAAGGCAACCTAACATCTCGGATGCAATATTTTACAACATTCCAGGCGTGTCGGTCCCTACGTCTCGGTGGTAACATTACATGCGTCTGTAACGTTATATATCCTAACGTAAGGCAACCTAACATCTCGTATGTAATATTTGACAATATTCCTGGCGTGTCGAACCCTACTTCTCGGTGGGAACAGTATATACGTCTATAACGTTATATATCCTAACCTAAGGCAACCTAACATCTCGGATATAACATTTAACAACATTCCAGGCGTGTTGGAACCCTACGTCTCGCTGGTAACATTACGTGCGTCTATAACGTTATATATGCTAACCTAAGGCAACCTAATATCTCGGATGCAATATTTGACAACATTCCTGGCCTGTCGAACCCTACTTCTCGGAGGGAACAGCATATACGTCTATAACGTCATAAATCCTAACCTAAGGCAACCTAACATCTCGGATGTTACATTTGACAACATTCCAGGCGTGTCGGTCCCTACGTCTCGGTGGTAACGTTACATGCGTCTATAACGTTATATATCCTAACCTAAGGCAACCTAACATCTCGGATGCAATATTTGACAACATTCCTGGCCTGTCGAACACTACTTCTCGGAGGGAAAAGCATATACATCTATAACGTCATATATCCTAGCCTAAGGCAACCTAACATCTCGGATGTAACATTTGACAACATTCCAGGCGTGTCGGTCCCTACGTCTCGGTGGTAACATTACATGCGTCTATAACGTTATATATCCTAACCTAAGGCAACCTAACATCTCGGATGCAATATTTGACAACATTCCTGGCCTGTCGAACACTACTTCTCGGAGGGAACAGCATATACATCTATAACGTCATATATCCTAGCCTAAGGCAACCTAACATCTCGGATGTAACATTTGACAACATTCCAGGCGTGTCGGTCCCTACGTCTCGGTGGTAACATTACATGCGTCTATAACGTTATATATCCTAACCTAAGGCCAACTAACATCTCGGATGAAATATTTGACAACATTCCTGGCCTGTCGAACCCTACATCTCGGAGGGAACAGCATATACGTCTATGACGTCATAAATCCTAACCTAAGGCAAGCTAACATCTCGGATGTTACATTTGACAACATTCCAGGCGTGTCGGTCCCTACGTCTCGGTGGTAACGTTACATGCGTCTATAACGTTATATATCCTAACCTAAGGCAACCTAACATCTCGGATGCAATATTTGACAACATTCCTGGCCTGTCGAACCCTACTGCTCGGAGGGAACAGTATATACGTCTATAACGGTATATATCCTAATCTAAGGCAACCTAACATTTCGGATGAAATATGTGACAACATTCCAGGCCTGTCGGTCCCTACGTCTCGGTGGTAACATTACATGCTTTTATAACGTTATATATCCTAACCTAAGGCCACCTAACATCTCGTATGTAATATTTGACAACATTCCTGGCGTGTCGAGCCCTACTTCTCGGTGGGAACAGTATATACGTCTATAACGTTATATATCGAAACCTAAGGCAACCTAACATCTCGGATACAATATTTGACAACATTCCTGGCCTGTCGAACCCTAATTCTCGGAGGGAACAGTATATACGTCTATAACGTCATATATCCTAACCTAAGGCAACCTAACATCTCGGATGTAACATTTGACAACATTCCAGGCGTGTCGGTCCCTACGTCTCGGTCGTAACATTACATGCGTCTATAACGGTATATTTCCTAATCTAAGGCAACCTAACATCTCGGATGCAATATTTGACAGCATTCCTGGCCTGTCGAACCCTACTTCTCGTGGGGAACAGTATATACGTCTATAACGTCATATATCCTAACCTAAGGCAACCTAACATCTCGGATGTAACATTTGGCAACATTCCAGGCATGTCGGTCCCTACGTCTCGGTGGTAACATTATATGCGTCTATAACGTTATATATCCTTATCTAAGGCAACTTGACACCCCGGATGCAATATTTGACAACATTCCTAGCCTGTCGAACCCTACTTCTCGGAGGGAACAGTATATACGTCTATAACGTTATATATCCTAACGTAAGGCAACCTGACATCTCGTATGTAATATTCTGCACCATTCCAGGCCTGTCGAACCCTACATCTCGGAGGGAACAGTATATACGTCTATAGCGGTATATATCCTAATCTAAGGCAACCTAACATCTCGGATGCAATATTTGACTACATTCCTGGCCTGTCGAACCCTACTTCTCGGAGGGAACAGTATGTACGTCTGTAACGTTATATATCCTAACCTAAGGCAACCTAACATCTCGGATGTAATATTCTACAACCTTCCAGGCGTGTCGGATCCTACTTCTCGGTGGTAACATTATATGTGTCTATAACGTTGCATATCCTAATCTAAGGCAACCTAACATCTCGGATGCAATATTTGACAACATTCCTGGCCTGTCGAACCCTACTGCTCGGTGGTAACATTACATGCGTCTATAACGTTATATATCCTAACCTAAGGCAACCTAACATCTCGGATGCAATATTTTACAACATTCCAGGCGTGTCGGTCCCTACGTCTCGGTGGTAACATTACATGCGTCTGTAACGTTATATATCCTAACGTAAGGCAACCTAACATCTCGTATGTAATATTTGACAATATTCCTGGCGTGTCGAACCCTACTTCTCGGTGGGAACAGTATATACGTCTATAACGTTATATATCCTAACCTAAGGCAACCTAACATCTCGGATATAACATTTAACAACATTCCAGGCGTGTTGGAACCCTACGTCTCGCTGGTAACATTACGTGCGTCTATAACGTTATATATGCTAACCTAAGGCAACCTAATATCTCGGATGCAATATTTGACAACATTCCTGGCCTGTCGAACCCTACTTCTCGGAGGGAACAGCATATACGTCTATAACGTCATAAATCCTAACCTAAGGCAACCTAACATCTCGGATGTTACATTTGACAACATTCCAGGCGTGTCGGTCCCTACGTCTCGGTGGTAACGTTACATGCGTCTATAACGTTATATATCCTAACCTAAGGCAACCTAACATCTCGGATGCAATATTTGACAACATTCCTGGCCTGTCGAACACTACTTCTCGGAGGGAAAAGCATATACATCTATAACGTCATATATCCTAGCCTAAGGCAACCTAACATCTCGGATGTAACATTTGACAACATTCCAGGCGTGTCGGTCCCTACGTCTCGGTGGTAACATTACATGCGTCTATAACGTTATATATCCTAACCTAAGGCAACCTAACATCTCGGATGCAATATTTGACAACATTCCTGGCCTGTCGAACACTACTTCTCGGAGGGAACAGCATATACATCTATAACGTCATATATCCTAGCCTAAGGCAACCTAACATCTCGGATGTAACATTTGACAACATTCCAGGCGTGTCGGTCCCTACGTCTCGGTGGTAACATTACATGCGTCTATAACGTTATATATCCTAACCTAAGGCCAACTAACATCCCGGATGAAATATTTGACAACATTCCTGGCCTGTCGAACCCTACATCTCGGAGGGAACAGCATATACGTCTATGACGTCATAAATCCTAACCTAAGGCAAGCTAACATCTCGGATGTTACATTTGACAACATTCCAGGCGTGTCGGTCCCTACGTCTCGGTGGTAACGTTACATGCGTCTATAACGTTATATATCCTAACCTAAGGCAACCTAACATCTCGGATGCAATATTTGACAACATTCCTGGCCTGTCGAACCCTACTGCTCGGAGGGAACAGTATATACGTCTATAACGGTATATATCCTAATCTAAGGCAACCTAACATTTCGGATGAAATATGTGACAACATTCCAGGCCTGTCGGTCCCTACGTCTCGGTGGTAACATTACATGCTTTTATAACGTTATATATCCTAACCTAAGGCCACCTAACATCTCGTATGTAATATTTGACAACATTCCTGGCGTGTCGAGCCCTACTTCTCGGTGGGAACAGTATATACGTCTATAACGTTATATATCGAAACCTAAGGCAACCTAACATCTCGGATACAATATTTGACAACATTCCTGGCCTGTCGAACCCTAATTCTCGGAGGGAACAGTATATACGTCTATAACGTCATATATCCTAACCTAAGGCAACCTAACATCTCGGATGTAACATTTGACAACATTCCAGGCGTGTCGGTCCCTACGTCTCGGTCGTAACATTACATGCGTCTATAACGGTATATTTCCTAATCTAAGGCAACCTAACATCTCGGATGCAATATTTGACAGCATTCCTGGCCTGTCGAACCCTACTTCTCGTGGGGAACAGTATATACGTCTATAACGTCATATATCCTAACCTAAGGCAACCTAACATCTCGGATGTAACATTTGGCAACATTCCAGGCATGTCGGTCCCTACGTCTCGGTGGTAACATTATATGCGTCTATAACGTTATATATCCTTATCTAAGGCAACTTGACACCCCGGATGCAATATTTGACAACATTCCTAGCCTGTCGAACCCTACTTCTCGGAGGGAACAGTATATACGTCTATAACGTTATATATCCTAACGTAAGGCAACCTGACATCTCGTATGTAATATTCTGCACCATTCCAGGCCTGTCGAACCCTACATCTCGGAGGGAACAGTATATACGTCTATAGCGGTATATATCCTAATCTAAGGCAACCTAACATCTCGGATGCAATATTTGACTACATTCCTGGCCTGTCGAACCCTACTTCTCGGAGGGAACAGTATGTACGTCTGTAACGTTATATATCCTAACCTAAGGCAACCTAACATCTCGGATGTAATATTCTACAACCTTCCAGGCGTGTCGGATCCTACTTCTCGGTGGTAACATTATATGTGTCTATAACGTTGCATATCCTAATCTAAGGCAACCTAACATCTCGGATGCAATATTTGACAACATTCCTGGCCTGTCGAACCCTACTGCTCGGAGGGAACTGTATATACGTCTATAACGGTATATATCCTAATCTAAGGCAACCTAACATCTCGGATGAAATATGTGACAACATTCCTGGCCTGTCGAACCCTACATCTCGGAGGGAACAGTATATACGTCTGTAACGTCATATATCCTAACCTAAGACAACCTAACATCTCGGATGTAACATTTGACAACATTCCAGGCGTGTCGGTCCCTACGCCTCGGTGGTAACATTACATGCGTCTATAACGTTATATATCCTAACCTAAGGCAACCTAACATCTCGGATGCAATATTTTACAACATTCCAGGCGTGTCGGTCCCTACGTCTCGGTGGTAACATTACATGCGTCTATAACGTTATATATCCTAACGTAAGGCAACCTAACATCTCGGATGCAATATTTGACAACATTCCTGGCCTGTCGAACCCTACTTCTCGGAGGGAACAGCATATACGTCTATAACGTCATAAATCCTAACCTAAGGCAACCTAACATCTCGGATGTTACATTTGACAACATTCCAGGCGTGTCGGTCCCTACGCCTCGGTGGTAACGTTACATGCGTCTATAACGTTATATATCCTAACCTAAGGCCAACTAACATCTCGGATGCAATATTTGACAACATTCCTGGCCTGTCGAACACTACTTCTCGGAGGGAACAGCATATACATCTATAACGTCATATATCCTAGCCTAAGGCAACCTAACATCTCGGATGTAACATTTGACAACATTCCAGGCGTGTCGGTCCCTACGTCTCGGTGGTAACATTACATGCGTCTATAACGTTATATATCCTAACCTAAGGCAACCTAACATCTCGGATGCAATATTTGACAACATTCCTGGCCTGTCGAACACTACTTCTCGGAGGGAACAGCATATACATCTATAACGTCATATATCCTAGCCTAAGGCAACCTAACATCTCGGATGTAACATTTGACAACATTCCAGGCGTGTCGGTCCCTACGTCTCGGTGGTAACATTACATGCGTCTATAACGTTATATATCCTAACCTAAGGCCAACTAACATCTCGGATGAAATATTTGACAACATTCCTGGCCTGTCGAACCCTACATCTCGGAGGGAACAGCATATACGTCTATGACGTCATAAATCCTAACCTAAGGCAAGCTAACATCTCGGATGTTACATTTGACAACATTCCAGGCGTGTCGGTCCCTACGTCTCGGTGGTAACGTTACATGCGTCTATAACGTTATATATCCTAACCTAAGGCAACCTAACATCTCGGATGCAATATTTGACAACATTCCTGGCCTGTCGAACCCTACTGCTCGGAGGGAACAGTATATACGTCTATAACGGTATATATCCTAATCTAAGGCAACCTAACATTTCGGATGAAATATGTGACAACATTCCAGGCCTGTCGGTCCCTACGTCTCGGTGGTAACATTACATGCTTCTATAACGTTATATATCCTAACCTAAGGCCACCTAACATCTCGTATGTAATATTTGACAACATTCCTGGCGTGTCGAGCCCTACTTCTCGGTGGGAACAGTATATACGTCTATAACGTTATATATCGTAACCTAAGGCAACCTAACATCTCGGATACAATATTTGACAACATTCCTGGCCTGTCGAACCCTAATTCTCGGAGGGAACAGTATATACGTCTATAACGTCATATATCCTAACCTAAGGCAACCTAACATCTCGGATGTAACATTTGACAACATTCCAGGCGTGTCGGTCCCTACGTCTCGGTGGTAACATTACATGCGTCTATAACGGTATATTTCCTGATCTAAGGCAACCTAACATCTCGGATGCAATATTTGACAGCATTCCTGGCCTGTCGAACCCTACTTCTCGTGGGGAACAGTATATACGTCTATAACGTCATATATCCTAACCTAAGGCAAACTAACATCTCGGATGTAACATTTGACAACATTCCAGGCATGTCGGTCCCTACGTCTCGGTGGTAACATTATATGCGTCTATAACGTTATATATCCTTATCTAAGGCAACTTGACACCCCGGATGCAATATTTGACAACATTCCTAGCCTGTCGAACCCTACTTCTCGGAGGGAACAGTATATACGTCTATAACGTTATATATCCTAACGTAAGGCAACCTGACATCTCGTATGTAATATTCTGCACCATTCCAGGCCTGTCGAACCCTACATCTCGGAGGGAACAGTATATACGTCTATAGCGGTATATATCCTAATCTAAGGCAACCTAACATCTCGGATGCAATATTTGACTACATTCCTGGCCTGTCGAACCCTACTTCTCGGAGGGAACAGTATGTACGTCTGTAACGTTATATATCCTAACCTAAGGCAACCTAACATCTCGGATGTAATATTCTACAACCTTCCAGGCGTGTCGGATCCTACTTCTCGGTGGTAACATTATATGTGTCTATAACGTTGCATATCCTAATCTAAGGCAACCTAACATCTCGGATGCAATATTTGACAACATTCCTGGCCTGTCGAACCCTACTGCTCGGAGGGAACTGTATATACGTCTATAACGGTATATATCCTAATCTAAGGCAACCTAACATCTCGGATGAAATATGTGACAACATTCCTGGCCTGTCGAACCCTACATCTCGGAGGGAACATTATATACGTCTGTAACGTCATATATCCTAACCTAAGACAACCTAACATCTCGGATGTAACATTTGACAACATTCCAGGCGTGTCGGTCCCTACGCCTCGGTGGTAACATTACATGCGTCTATAACGTTATATATCCTAACCTAAGGCAACCTAACATCTCGGATGCAATATTTTACAACATTCCAGGCGTGTCGGTCCCTACGTCTCGGTGGTAACATTACATGCGTCTATAACGTTATATATCCTAACGTAAGGCAACCTAACATCTCGGATGCAATATTTGACAACATTCCTGGCCTGTCGAACCCTACTTCTCGGAGGGAACAGCATATACATCTATAACGTCATATATCCTAGCCTAAGGCAACCTAACATCTCGGATGTAACATTTGACAACATTCCAGGCGTGTCGGTCCCTACGTCTCGGTGGTAACATTACATGCGTCTATAACGTTATATATCCTAACCTAAGGCCAACTAACATCTCGTATGTAATATTTGACAATATTCCTGGCGTGTCGAACCCTACTTCTCGGTGGGAACAGTATATACGTCTATAACGTTATATATCCTAACCTAAGGCAACCTAACATCTCGGATATAACATTTAACAACATTCCAGGCGTGTTGGAACCCTACGTCTCGCTGGTAACATTACGTGCGTCTATAACGTTATATATGCTAACCTAAGGCAACCTAATATCTCGGATGCAATATTTGACAACATTCCTGGCCTGTCGAACCCTACTTCTCGGAGGGAACAGCATATACGTCTATAACGTCATAAATCCTAACCTAAGGCAACCTAACATCTCGGATGTTACATTTGACAACATTCCAGGCGTGTCGGTCCCTACGTCTCGGTGGTAACGTTACATGCGTCTATAACGTTATATATCCTAACCTAACCTAACCTAACATCTCGGATGCAATATTTGACAACATTCCTGGCCTGTCGAACACTACTTCTCGGAGGGAACAGCATATACATCTATAACGTCATATATCCTAGCCTAAGGCAACCTAACATCTCGGATGTAACATTTGACAACATTCCAGGCGTGTCGGTCCCTACGTCTCGGTGGTAACATTACATGCGTCTATAACGTTATATATCCTAACCTAAGGCAACCTAACATCTCGGATGCAATATTTGACAACATTCCTGGCCTGTCGAACACTACTTCTCGGAGGGAACAGCATATACATCTATAACGTCATATATCCTAGCCTAAGGCAACCTAACATCTCGGATGTAACATTTGACAACATTCCAGGCGTGTCGGTCCCTACGTCTCGGTGGTAACATTACATGCGTCTATAACGTTATATATCCTAACCTAAGGCCAACTAACATCTCGGATGAAATATTTGACAACATTCCTGGCCTGTCGAACCCTACATCTCGGAGGGAACAGCATATACGTCTATGACGTCATAAATCCTAACCTAAGGCAAGCTAACATCTCGGATGTTACATTTGACAACATTCCAGGCGTGTCGGTCCCTACGTCTCGGTGGTAACGTTACATGCGTCTATAACGTTATATATCCTAACCTAAGGCAACCTAACATCTCGGATGCAATATTTGACAACATTCCTGGCCTGTCGAACCCTACTGCTCGGAGGGAACAGTATATACGTCTATAACGGTATATATCCTAATCTAAGGCAACCTAACATTTCGGATGAAATATGTGACAACATTCCAGGCCTGTCGGTCCCTACGTCTCGGTGGTAACATTACATGCTTTTATAACGTTATATATCCTAACCTAAGGCCACCTAACATCTCGTATGTAATATTTGACAACATTCCTGGCGTGTCGAGCCCTACTTCTCGGTGGGAACAGTATATACGTCTATAACGTTATATATCGAAACCTAAGGCAACCTAACATCTCGGATACAATATTTGACAACATTCCTGGCCTGTCGAACCCTAATTCTCGGAGGGAACAGTATATACGTCTATAACGTCATATATCCTAACCTAAGGCAACCTAACATCTCGGATGTAACATTTGACAACATTCCAGGCGTGTCGGTCCCTACGTCTCGGTCGTAACATTACATGCGTCTATAACGGTATATTTCCTAATCTAAGGCAACCTAACATCTCGGATGCAATATTTGACAGCATTCCTGGCCTGTCGAACCCTACTTCTCGTGGGGAACAGTATATACGTCTATAACGTCATATATCCTAACCTAAGGCAACCTAACATCTCGGATGTAACATTTGGCAACATTCCAGGCATGTCGGTCCCTACGTCTCGGTGGTAACATTATATGCGTCTATAACGTTATATATCCTTATCTAAGGCAACTTGACACCCCGGATGCAATATTTGACAACATTCCTAGCCTGTCGAACCCTACTTCTCGGAGGGAACAGTATATACGTCTATAACGTTATATATCCTAACGTAAGGCAACCTGACATCTCGTATGTAATATTCTGCACCATTCCAGGCCTGTCGAACCCTACATCTCGGAGGGAACAGTATATACGTCTATAGCGGTATATATCCTAATCTAAGGCAACCTAACATCTCGGATGCAATATTTGACTACATTCCTGGCCTGTCGAACCCTACTTCTCGGAGGGAACAGTATGTACGTCTGTAACGTTATATATCCTAACCTAAGGCAACCTAACATCTCGGATGTAATATTCTACAACCTTCCAGGCGTGTCGGATCCTACTTCTCGGTGGTAACATTATATGTGTCTATAACGTTGCATATCCTAATCTAAGGCAACCTAACATCTCGGATGCAATATTTGACAACATTCCTGGCCTGTCGAACCCTACTGCTCGGAGGGAACTGTATATACGTCTATAACGGTATATATCCTAATCTAAGGCAACCTAACATCTCGGATGAAATATGTGACAACATTCCTGGCCTGTCGAACCCTACATCTCGGAGGGAACAGTATATACGTCTGTAACGTCATATATCCTAACCTAAGACAACCTAACATCTCGGATGTAACATTTGACAACATTCCAGGCGTGTCGGTCCCTACGCCTCGGTGGTAACATTACATGCGTCTATAACGTTATATATCCTAACCTAAGGCAACCTAACATCTCGGATGCAATATTTTACAACATTCCAGGCGTGTCGGTCCCTACGTCTCGGTGGTAACATTACATGCGTCTATAACGTTATATATCCTAACGTAAGGCAACCTAACATCTCGGATGCAATATTTGACAACATTCCTGGCCTGTCGAACCCTACTTCTCGGAGGGAACAGCATATACGTCTATAACGTCATAAATCCTAACCTAAGGCAACCTAACATCTCGGATGTTACATTTGACAACATTCCAGGCGTGTCGGTCCCTACGCCTCGGTGGTAACGTTACATGCGTCTATAACGTTATATATCCTAACCTAAGGCCAACTAACATCTCGGATGCAATATTTGACAACATTCCTGGCCTGTCGAACCCTACTTCTCGGAGGGAACAGCATATACGTCTATAACGTCATAAATCCTAACCTAAGGCAACCTAACATCTCGGATGTTACATTTGACAACATTCCAGGCGTGTCGGTCCCTACGCCTCGGTGGTAACGTTACATGCGTCTATAACGTTATATATCCTAACCTAAGGCCAACTAACATCTCGGATGCAATATTTGACAACATTCCTGGCCTGTCGAACACTACTTCTCGGAGGGAACAGCATATACATCTATAACGTCATATATCCTAGCCTAAGGCAACCTAACATCTCGGATGTAACATTTGACAACATTCCAGGCGTGTCGGTCCCTACGTCTCGGTGGTAACATTACATGCGTCTATAACGTTATATATCCTAACCTAAGGCAACCTAACATCTCGGATGCAATATTTGACAACATTCCTGGCCTGTCGAACACTACTTCTCGGAGGGAACAGCATATACATCTATAACGTCATATATCCTAGCCTAAGGCAACCTAACATCTCGGATGTAACATTTGACAACATTCCAGGCGTGTCGGTCCCTACGTCTCGGTGGTAACATTACATGCGTCTATAACGTTATATATCCTAACCTAAGGCCAACTAACATCTCGGATGAAATATTTGACAACATTCCTGGCCTGTCGAACCCTACATCTCGGAGGGAACAGCATATACGTCTATGACGTCATAAATCCTAACCTAAGGCAAGCTAACATCTCGGATGTTACATTTGACAACATTCCAGGCGTGTCGGTCCCTACGTCTCGGTGGTAACGTTACATGCGTCTATAACGTTATATATCCTAACCTAAGGCAACCTAACATCTCGGATGCAATATTTGACAACATTCCTGGCCTGTCGAACCCTACTGCTCGGAGGGAACAGTATATACGTCTATAACGGTATATATCCTAATCTAAGGCAACCTAACATTTCGGATGAAATATGTGACAACATTCCAGGCCTGTCGGTCCCTACGTCTCGGTGGTAACATTACATGCTTCTATAACGTTATATATCCTAACCTAAGGCCACCTAACATCTCGTATGTAATATTTGACAACATTCCTGGCGTGTCGAGCCCTACTTCTCGGTGGGAACAGTATATACGTCTATAACGTTATATATCGTAACCTAAGGCAACCTAACATCTCGGATACAATATTTGACAACATTCCTGGCCTGTCGAACCCTAATTCTCGGAGGGAACAGTATATACGTCTATAACGTCATATATCCTAACCTAAGGCAACCTAACATCTCGGATGTAACATTTGACAACATTCCAGGCGTGTCGGTCCCTACGTCTCGGTGGTAACATTACATGCGTCTATAACGGTATATTTCCTGATCTAAGGCAACCTAACATCTCGGATGCAATATTTGACAGCATTCCTGGCCTGTCGAACCCTACTTCTCGTGGGGAACAGTATATACGTCTATAACGTCATATATCCTAACCTAAGGCAAACTAACATCTCGGATGTAACATTTGACAACATTCCAGGCATGTCGGTCCCTACGTCTCGGTGGTAACATTATATGCGTCTATAACGTTATATATCCTTATCTAAGGCAACTTGACACCCCGGATGCAATATTTGACAACATTCCTAGCCTGTCGAACCCTACTTCTCGGAGGGAACAGTATATACGTCTATAACGTTATATATCCTAACGTAAGGCAACCTGACATCTCGTATGTAATATTCTGCACCATTCCAGGCCTGTCGAACCCTACATCTCGGAGGGAACAGTATATACGTCTATAGCGGTATATATCCTAATCTAAGGCAACCTAACATCTCGGATGCAATATTTGACTACATTCCTGGCCTGTCGAACCCTACTTCTCGGAGGGAACAGTATGTACGTCTGTAACGTTATATATCCTAACCTAAGGCAACCTAACATCTCGGATGTAATATTCTACAACCTTCCAGGCGTGTCGGATCCTACTTCTCGGTGGTAACATTATATGTGTCTATAACGTTGCATATCCTAATCTAAGGCAACCTAACATCTCGGATGCAATATTTGACAACATTCCTGGCCTGTCGAACCCTACTGCTCGGAGGGAACTGTATATACGTCTATAACGGTATATATCCTAATCTAAGGCAACCTAACATCTCGGATGAAATATGTGACAACATTCCTGGCCTGTCGAACCCTACATCTCGGAGGGAACATTATATACGTCTGTAACGTCATATATCCTAACCTAAGACAACCTAACATCTCGGATGTAACATTTGACAACATTCCAGGCGTGTCGGTCCCTACGCCTCGGTGGTAACATTACATGCGTCTATAACGTTATATATCCTAACCTAAGGCAACCTAACATCTCGGATGCAATATTTTACAACATTCCAGGCGTGTCGGTCCCTACGTCTCGGTGGTAACATTACATGCGTCTATAACGTTATATATCCTAACGTAAGGCAACCTAACATCTCGGATGCAATATTTGACAACATTCCTGGCCTGTCGAACCCTACTTCTCGGAGGGAACAGCATATACATCTATAACGTCATATATCCTAGCCTAAGGCAACCTAACATCTCGGATGTAACATTTGACAACATTCCAGGCGTGTCGGTCCCTACGTCTCGGTGGTAACATTACATGCGTCTATAACGTTATATATCCTAACCTAAGGCCAACTAACATCTCGTATGTAATATTTGACAATATTCCTGGCGTGTCGAACCCTACTTCTCGGTGGGAACAGTATATACGTCTATAACGTTATATATCCTAACCTAAGGCAACCTAACATCTCGGATATAACATTTAACAACATTCCAGGCGTGTTGGAACCCTACGTCTCGCTGGTAACATTACGTGCGTCTATAACGTTATATATGCTAACCTAAGGCAACCTAATATCTCGGATGCAATATTTGACAACATTCCTGGCCTGTCGAACCCTACTTCTCGGAGGGAACAGCATATACTTCTATAACGTCATAAATCCTAACCTAAGGCAACCTAACATCTCGGATGTTACATTTGACAACATTCCAGGCGTGTCGGTCCCTACGTCTCGGTGGTAACGTTACATGCGTCTATAACGTTATATATCCTAACCTAACCTAACCTAACATCTCGGATGCAATATTTGACAACATTCCTGGCCTGTCGAACACTACTTCTCGGAGGGAACAGCATATACATCTATAACGTCATATATCCTAGCCTAAGGCAACCTAACATCTCGGATGTAACATTTGACAACATTCCAGGCGTGTCGGTCCCTACGTCTCGGTGGTAACATTACATGCGTCTATAACGTTATATATCCTAACCTAAGGCAACCTAACATCTCGGATGCAATATTTGACAACATTCCTGGCCTGTCGAACACTACTTCTCGGAGGGAACAGCATATACATCTATAACGTCATATATCCTAGCCTAAGGCAACCTAACAACTCGGATGTAACATTTGACAACATTCCAGGCGTGTCGGTCCCTACGTCTCGGTGGTAACATTACATGCGTCTATAACGTTATATATCCTAACCTAAGGCCAACTAACATCTCGGATGAAATATTTGACAACATTCCTGGCCTGTCGAACCCTACATCTCGGAGGGAACAGCATATACGTCTATGACGTCATAAATCCTAACCTAAGGCAAGCTAACATCTCGGATGTTACATTTGACAACATTCCAGGCGTGTCGGTCCCTACGTCTCGGTGGTAACGTTACATGCGTCTATAACGTTATATATCCTAACCTAAGGCAACCTAACATCTCGGATGCAATATTTGACAACATTCCTGGCCTGTCGAACCCTACTGCTCGGAGGGAACAGTATATACGTCTATAACGGTATATATCCTAATCTAAGGCAACCTAACATTTCGGATGAAATATGTGACAACATTCCAGGCCTGTCGGTCCCTACGTCTCGGTGGTAACATTACATGCTTCTATAACGTTATATATCCTAACCTAAGGCCACCTAACATCTCGTATGTAATATTTGACAACATTCCTGGCGTGTCGAGCCCTACTTCTCGGTGGGAACAGTATATACGTCTATAACGTTATATATCGTAACCTAAGGCAACCTAACATCTCGGATACAATATTTGACAACATCCCTGGCCTGTCGAACCCTAATTCTCGGAGGGAACAGTATATACGTCTATAACGTCATATATCCTAACCTAAGGCAACCTAACATCTCGGATGTTACATTTGACAACATTCCAGGCGTGTCGGTCCCTACGTCTCGGTGGTAACGTTACATGCGTCTATAACGTTATATATCCTAACCTAAGGCAACCTAACATCTCGGATGCAATATTTGACAACATTCCTGGCCTGTCGAACACTACTTCTCGGAGGGAACAGCATATACATCTATAACGTCATATATCCTAGCCTAAGGCAACCTAACATCTCGGATGTAACATTTGACAACATTCCAGGCGTGTCGGTCCCTACGTCTCGGTGGTAACATTACATGCGTCTATAACGTTATATATCCTAACCTAAGGCCAACTAACATCTCGTATGTAATATTTGACAATATTCCTGGCGTGTCGAACCCTACTTCTCGGTGGGAACAGTATATACGTCTATAACGTTATATATCCTAACCTAAGGCAACCTAACATCTCGGATATAACATTTAACAACATTCCAGGCGTGTTGGAACCCTACGTCTCGCTGGTAACATTACGTGCGTCTATAACGTTATATATGCTAACCTAAGGCAACCTAATATCTCGGATGCAATATTTGACAACATTCCTGGCCTGTCGAACCCTACTTCTCGGAGGGAACAGCATATACGTCTATAACGTCATAAATCCTAACCTAAGGCAACCTAACATCTCGGATGTTACATTTGACAACATTCCAGGCGTGTCGGTCCCTACGTCTCGGTGGTAACGTTACATGCGTCTATAACGTTATATATCCTAACCTAAGGCAACCTAACATCTCGGATGCAATATTTGACAACATTCCTGGCCTGTCGAACCCTACTGCTCGGAGGGAACAGTATATACGTCTATAACGGTATATATCCTAATCTAAGGCAACCTAACATTTCGGATGAAATATGTGACAACATTCCAGGCCTGTCGGTCCCTACGTCTCGGTGGTAACATTACATGCTTCTATAACGTTATATATCCTAACCTAAGGCCACCTAACATCTCGTATGTAATATTTGACAACATTCCTGGCGTGTCGAGCCCTACTTCTCGGTGGGAACAGTATATACGTCTATAACGTTATATATCGTAACCTAAGGCAACCTAACATCTCGGATACAATATTTGACAACATCCCTGGCCTGTCGAACCCTAATTCTCGGAGGGAACAGTATATACGTCTATAACGTCATATATCCTAACCTAAGGCAACCTAACATCTCGGATGTTACATTTGACAACATTCCAGGCGTGTCGGTCCCTACGTCTCGGTGGTAACGTTACATGCGTCTATAACGTTATATATCCTAACCTAAGGCAACCTAACATCTCGGATGCAATATTTGACAACATTCCTGGCCTGTCGAACACTACTTCTCGGAGGGAACAGCATATACATCTATAACGTCATATATCCTAGCCTAAGGCAACCTAACATCTCGGATGTAACATTTGACAACATTCCAGGCGTGTCGGTCCCTACGTCTCGGTGGTAACATTACATGCGTCTATAACGTTATATATCCTAACCTAAGGCCAACTAACATCTCGTATGTAATATTTGACAATATTCCTGGCGTGTCGAACCCTACTTCTCGGTGGGAACAGTATATACGTCTATAACGTTATATATCCTAACCTAAGGCAACCTAACATCTCGGATATAACATTTAACAACATTCCAGGCGTGTTGGAACCCTACGTCTCGCTGGTAACATTACGTGCGTCTATAACGTTATATATGCTAACCTAAGGCAACCTAATATCTCGGATGCAATATTTGACAACATTCCTGGCCTGTCGAACCCTACTTCTCGGAGGGAACAGCATATACGTCTATAACGTCATAAATCCTAACCTAAGGCAACCTAACATCTCGGATGTTACATTTGACAACATTCCAGGCGTGTCGGTCCCTACGTCTCGGTGGTAACGTTACATGCGTCTATAACGTTATATATCCTAACCTAAGGCAACCTAACATCTCGGATGCAATATTTGACAACATTCCTGGCCTGTCGAACACTACTTCTCGGAGGGAACAGCATATACATCTATAACGTCATATATCCTAGCCTAAGGCAACCTAACATCTCGGATGTAACATTTGACAACATTCCAGGCGTGTCGGTCCCTACGTCTCGGTGGTAACATTACATGCGTCTATAACGTTATATATCCTAACCTAAGGCAACCTAACATCTCGGATGCAATATTTTACAACATTCCAGGCGTGTCGGTCCCTACGTCTCGGTGGTAACATTACATGCGTCTATAACGGTATATTTCCTAATCTAAGGCAACCTAACATCTCGGATGCAATATTTGACAGCATTCCTGGCCTGTCGAACCCTACTTCTCGTGGGGAACAGTATATACGTCTATAACGTCATATATCCTAACCTAAGGCAACCTAACATCTCGGATGTAACATTTGACAACATTCCAGTCATGTCGGTCCCTACGTCTCGGAGGGAACAGTATGTACGTCTATAACGTTATATATCCTAACCTAAGGCAACCTAACCTCTCGGATGTAATATTCTACAACCTTCCAGGCGTGTCGGACCCTACTTCTCGGTGGGAACATTATATGCGTCTATAACGTTGCACATCCTAATCTAAGGCAACCTAACATCTCGGATGCAATATTTGACAACATTCCTGGCCTGTCGAACCCTACATCTCGGAGGGAACAGTATATACGTCTGTAACGTCATATATCCTAACCTAAGACAACCTAACATCTCGGATGTAACATTTGACAACATTCCACGCGTGTCGGTCCCTGCGTCTCGGTGGTAACATTACATGCGTCTATAACGTTATATATCCTATCCTAAGGCAACCTAACATCTCGCATGCAATATTTGACAACATTCCTGGCCTGTCGACCCTACTTCTCGGAGGGAACAGCATATACATCTATAACGTCATATATCCTAGCCTAAGGCAACCTAACATCTCGGATGTAACATTTGACAACATTCCAGGTGTGTCGGTCGCTACGTCTCGGTGGTAACGTTACATGCGTCTATAACGTTATATATCCTAACCTAAGGCAACCTAACATCTCGGATGTAACATTTGACAGCATTCCAGGCATGTCGGTCCCTACGTCTCGGTGGTAACATTATATGCGTCTATAACGTTATATATCCTTATCTAAGGCAACCTAACATGTCGGATGCAATATTTGACAACATTCCTGGCCTGTCGAACCCTACTTCTCGGAGGGAACAGTATATACGTCTATAACGTTATATATCCTAACCGAAGGCAACCTGACATCTCGGATGTAATATTCTACATCATTCAAGGCGTGTCGGACCCTACTTCTCGGTGGGAACATTATATGAGTCTATAACGTTGTATATCCTAATCTAAGGCAACCTATTATCTCAGACGTAATATTGTGCACTCGCGTGTCGGTGCATACTTTTCGGTGGGAATATTATATGCGTCCATAACGGTCGATATCGTAATCTAAGGCAATCTAACATCTCGGATGCAATATTTGACAACATTCCTTGCCTGTCGAACCCTACTTCTCGGAGGGAACAGTATGTACGTCTATAACGTTATATATCCTAACCTAAGGCAACCTAACATCTCGGATGTAATATTCTACAACCTTCCAGGCGTGTCGGACCCTACTTCTCGGTGGGAACATTATATGCGTCTATAACGTTGCATATCTTAATCTAAGGCAACCTAACATCTCGGATGCAATATTTGACAACATTCCTGGCCTGTCGAACCCTACTGCTCGGAGGGAACAGTATATACGTCCATAACGGTATATATCCTAATCTAAGGCAACCTAACATCTCGGATCAAATATGTGACAACATTCCTGGCCTGTCGAACCCTACATCTCGGAGGGAACAGTATATACGTCTATAACGTCATATATCCTAACCTAAGGCAACCTAACGTCTCGGATGTAACATTTGACAACATTCCAGGCGTGTCGGTCCCTACGTCTCGGTGGTAACATTACATGCGTCTATAACGGTATATTTCCTAATCTAAGGCAACCTAACATCTCGGATGCAATATTTGACAACATTCCTGGCCTGTCGAACCCTACTTCTCGGAGGTAACAGTATATACGTCTATAACGTTATATATCATAACCTAAGGCAACCTGACATCTCGGATATATTATTCTACAACTTTCCAGACGTGTCGGACCCTACTTCTCGGTGGGAACATTATATGCGTCTATAACGTTGCATATCCTAATCTAAGGCAACCTAACATCTCGGATGCAATATTTGACAACATTCCGGGCCTGTCGAACCCTACTTCTCGGTGGTAACATTATATGCGTCTATAACGTTGCATATCCTAATCTAAGGCAACCTAACATCTCGGATGCAATATTTGACAACATTCCTGGCCTGTCGAACCCAACATCTCGGAGGGAACAGTATATACGTCTATAGCGGTATATATCCTAATCTAAGGCAACCTAACATCTCGGATGCAATATTTGACAACATTCCAGGCCTGTCGAACCCTACTTCTCGGAGGGAACAGTATATACGTCTATAACGTTATATATCCTAACCGAAGGCAACCTGACATCTCGGATGTAATATTCTACAGCATTCAAGGCGTGTCGGACCCTACTTCTCGGTGGGAACATTATATGAGTCTATAACGTTGTATATCCTAACCTAAGGCAACCTATTATCTCAGACGTAATATTTTACAATATTCCTCGCGTGTCGGTGCATACTTTTCGGTGGGAATATTATATGCGTCCACAACGGTCGATATCGTAATCTAAGGCAATCTAACATCTCGGATGCAATATTTGACAACATTCCTTGCCTGTCGAACCCTACTTCTCGGAGGGAACAGTATGTACGTCTATAACGTTATATATCCTAACCTAAGGCAACCTAACATCTCGGATGTAATATTCTACAACCTTCCAGGCCTGTCGGACCCTACTTCTCGGTGGTAACATTATATGCGTCTATAACGTTGCATATCCTAATCTAAGGCAACCTAACATCTCGGATGAAATATGTGACAACATTCCTGGCCTGTCGAACGCTACATCTCGGAGGGAACAGTATATACGTCTGTAACGTCATATATCCTAACCTAAGACAACCTAACATCTCGGATGTAACATTTGACAACATTCCAGGTGTGTCGGTCCCTACGTCTCGGTGGTAACGTTACATGCGTCTATAACGTTATATATCCTAACCTAAGGCAACCTAACATCTCGGATGCAATATTTGACAACATTCCTGGCCTGTCGAACCTTACTGCTCGGAGGGAACAGTATATACGTCTATAACGGTATATATCCTAATCTAAGGCAACCTAACATCTCGGATGAAATATGTGACAACATTCCTGGCCTGTCGAACCCTACATCTCGGAGGGAACTGTATATACGTCTATAACGGTATATATCCTAATCTAAGGCAACCTAACATCTCGGATGTAACATTTGACAACATTCCAGGCATGTCGGTCCCTACGTCTCGGTGGTAATATTATATGTGTCTATAACGTTATATACCCCTATCTAAGGCAACCTAAAATCTCGGATGCAATATTTGACAACATTCCTGGCCTGTCGAACCCTACTTCTCGGAGGGAACTGTATATACGTCTATAACGTCATATATCCTAACCTAAGGCAACCTAACATCTCGGATGTAACATTTGACAACATTCCAGGCATGTCGGTCCCTACGTCTCGGTGGTAACATTATATGCGTCTATAACGTTGTATATCCTTATCTAAGGCAACCTAAAATCTCGGATGCAATATTTGACAACATTCCTGGCCTGTCGAACCCTACTTCTCGGAGGGAACTGTATATACGTCTATAACGGTATATAACCTAATCTAAGGCAACCTAACATCTCGGATGTAACATTTGACAACATTCCAGGCGTGTCGGTCCCTACGTCTCGGTGGTAACATTACATGCGTCTATAACGTTATATATCCTAACCTAAGGCAACCTAACATCTCGGATGCAATATTTGACAACATTCCTGGCCTGTCGAACCCTACATCTCGGAGGGAACAGTATATACGTCTATAGCGGTATATATCCTAACCTAAGGCAACCTAACCTCTCGGATGTAATATTCTACAACCTTCCAGGCGTGTCGGTCCCTACTTCTCGGTGGGAACATTATATGCGTCTATAACGTTGCATATCCTAATCTAAGGCAACCTAACATCTCGGATGCAATATTTGACAACATTCCTGGCCTGTCGAACCCTACTGCTCGGAGGGAACAGTATATACGTCTATAACAGTCTATATCCTAATCTAAGGCAACCTAACATCTCGGATGAAATATTTAACAACATTCCTGGCCTGTCGAACCCTACATCTCGGAGGGAACAGTATATACGTCTGTAACGTCATATATCCTAACCTAAGACAACCTAACATCTCGGATATAACATTTAACAACATTCCAGGCGTGTTGGAACCCTACGTCTCGCTGGTAACATTACGTGCGTCTATAACGTTATATATGCTAACCTAAGGCAACCTAATATCTCGGATGCAATATTTGACAACATTCCTGGCCTGTCGAACCCTACTTCTCGGAGGGAACAGCATATACGTCTATAACGTCATAAATCCTAACCTAAGGCAACCTAACATCTCGGATGTTACATTTGACAACATTCCAGGCGTGTCGGTCCCTACGTCTCGGTGGTAACGTTACATGCGTCTATAACGTTATATATCCTAACCTAAGGCAACCTAACATCTCGGATGCAATATTTGACAACATTCCTGGCCTGTCGAACACTACTTCTCGGAGGGAACAGCATATACATCTATAACGTCATATATCCTAGCCTAAGGCAACCTAACATCTCGGATGTAACATTTGACAACATTCCAGGCGTGTCGGTCCCTACGTCTCGGTGGTAACATTACATGCGTCTATAACGTTATATATCCTAACCTAAGGCAACCTAACATCTCGGATGCAATATTTTACAACATTCCAGGCGTGTCGGTCCCTACGTCTCGGTGGTAACATTACATGCGTCTATAACGGTATATTTCCTAATCTAAGGCAACCTAACATCTCGGATGCAATATTTGACAGCATTCCTGGCCTGTCGAACCCTACTTCTCGTGGGGAACAGTATATACGTCTATAACGTCATATATCCTAACCTAAGGCAACCTAACATCTCGGATGTAACATTTGACAACATTCCAGGCATGTCGGTCCCTACGTCTCGGAGGGAACAGTATGTACGTCTATAACGTTATATATCCTAACCTAAGGCAACCTAACCTCTCGGATGTAATATTCTACAACCTTCCAGGCGTGTCGGACCCTACTTCTCGGTGGGAACATTATATGCGTCTATAACGTTGCACATCCTAATCTAAGGCAACCTAACATCTCGGATGCAATATTTGACAACATTCCTGGCCTGTCGAACCCTACATCTCGGAGGGAACAGTATATACGTCTGTAACGTCATATATCCTAACCTAAGACAACCTAACATCTCGGATGTAACATTTGACAACATTCCAGGCATGTCGGTCCCTACGTCTCGGTGGTAACATTATATGTGTCTATAACGTTATATACCCTTATCTAAGGCAACCTAACATCTCGGATGCAATATTTGACAACATTCCTGGCCTGTCGAACCCTACTTCTCGGAGGGAACAGTATATACGTCTGTAACGACATATATCCTAACCTAAAACAACCTAACATCTCGGATGTAACTTTTGACAACATTCCAGGCGTGTCGGTCCCTACGTCTCGGTGGTAACATTCCATGCGTCTATTACGTTATATTTCCTAATCTAAGGCAACCTAACATCTCGGATGCAATATTTGACAACATTCCTGGCCTGTCGAACCCTACTTCTCGGGGGGAACAGTATATACGTCTATAACGTCATATATCCTAACCTAAGGCAACCTAACATCTCGGATGTAACATTTGACAACATTCCAGGCATGTCGGTCCCTACGTCTCGGTGGTAACATTATATGCGTCTATAACGTTGTATATCCTTATCTAAGGCAACCTAAAATCTCGGATGCAATATTTGACAACATTCCTGGCCTGTCGAACCCTACTTCTCGGAGGGAACTGTATATACGTCTATAACGGTATATAACCTAATCTAAGGCAACCTAACATCTCGGATGTAACATTTGACAACATTCCAGGCGTGTCGGTCCTTACGTCTCGGTGGTAACATTACATGCGTCTATAACGTTATATATCCTAACCTAAGGCAACCTAACATCTCGGATGCAATATTTGACAACATTCCTGGCCTGTCGAACCCTACATCTCGGAGGGAACAGTATATACGTCTATAGCGGTATATATCCTAATCTAAGGCAACCTAACATCTCGGATGCAATATTTGATAACATTCCTGGCCTGTCGAACCCTACTTCTCGGAGGGAACAGTATGTACGTCTATAACGTTATATATCCTAACCTAAGGCAACCTAACATCACGGATGCAATATTTGATAACATTCCTGGCCTGTCGAACCCTACTTCTCGGAGGGAACAGTATGTACGTCTATAACGTTATATATCCTAACCTAAGGCAACCTAACCTCTCGGATGTAATATTCTACAACCTTCCAGGCGTGTCGGTCCCTACTTCTCGGTGGGAACATTATATGCGTCTATAACGTTGCATAGCTTAATCTAAGGCAACCTAACATCTCGGATGCAATATTTGACAACATTCCTGGCCCGTCGAACCCTACTGCTCGGAGGAAACAGTATATACGTCCATAACGGTATATATCCTAATCTAAGGCAACCTAACATCTCGGATGAAATATGTGACAACATTCCTGGCCTGTCGAACCCTACATCTCGGAGGGAACAGTATATACGTCTATAGCGTCATATATCCTAACCTAAGGCAACCTAACGTCTCGGATGTAACATTTGACAACATTCCAGGCGTGTCGGTCCCTACGTCTCGGTGGTAACATTACATGCGTCTATAACGGTATATTTCCTAATCTAAGGCAACCTAACATCTCGGATGCAATATTTGACAACATTCCTGGCCTGTCGAAACCTACTTCTCGGAGGGAACAGCATATACGTCTATAACGTCATATATCCTAACCTAAGGCAACCTAACATCTCGGATGTAACATTTGACAACATTCCAGGCGTGTCGGTCCCTACGTCTCGGTGGTAACATTACATGCGTCTATAACGGTATATTTCCTAATCTAAGGCAACCTAACATCTCGGATGCAATATTTGACAACATTCCTGGCCTGTCGAACCCTACTTCTCGGGGGGAACAGTATATACGTCTATAACGTCATATATCCTAACCTAAGGCAACCTAACATCTCGGATGTAACATTTGACAACATTCCAGGCATGTCGGTCCCTACGTCTCGGTGGTAACATTATATGCGTCTATAACGTTGTATATCCTTATCTAAGGCAACCTAAAATCTCGGATGCAATATTTGACAACATTCCTGGCCTGTCGAACCCTACTTCTCGGAGGGAACTGTATATACGTCTATAACGGTATATATCCTAATCTAAGGCAACCTAACATCTCGGATGTAACATTTGACAACATTCCAGGCGTGGCGGTCCCTACGTCTCGGTGGTAACATTACATGCGTCTATAACGTTATATATCCTAACCTAAGGCAACCTAACATCTCGGATGCAATATTTGACAACATTCCTGGCCTGTCGAACCCTACATCTCGGAGGGAACAGTATATATGTCTATAGCGGTATATATCCTAATCTAAGGCAACCTAACATCTCGGATGCAATATTTGATAACATTCCTGGCCTGTCGAACCCTACTTCTCGGAGGGAACAGTATGTACGTCTATAACGTTATATATCCTAACCTAAGGCAACCTAACATCTCGGATGTAATATTCTACAACCTTCCAGGCGTGTCGGACCCTACTTCTCGGTGGGAACATTATATGCGTCTATAACGTTGCATATCCTAATCTAAGGCAACCTAACATCTCGGATGCAATATTTGACAACATTCCTGGCCTGTCGAACCCTACTGCTCGGAGGGAACAGTATATACGTCTATAACGGTATATATCCTAATCTAAGGCAACTTAACATCTCGGATGAAATATTTGACAACATTCCTGGCCTGTCGAACCCTACATCTCGGAGGGAACAGTATATACGTCTGTAACGTCATATATCCTAACCTAAGACAACCTAACATCTCGGATGTAACTTTTGACGACCTTCCAGGCGTGTCGGACCCTACTTCTCGGTGGGAACATTATATGCGTCTATAACGTTGCATATCCTAATCTAAGGCAACCTAACATCTCGGATGCAATATTTGACAACATTCCTGGCCTGTCGAACCCTACTGCTCGGAGGGAACAGTATATACGTCTATAACGGTATATATCCTAATCTAAGGCAACCTAACATCTCGGATGAAATATGTGACAACATTCCTGGCCTGTCGACCCCTACATCTCGGAGGGAACAGTATATACGTCTGTAACGTCATATATCCTAACCTAAGACAACCTAACATCTCGGATGTAACATTTGACAACATTCCAGGCGTGTCGGTCCCTGCGTCTCGGTGGTAACATTCCATGCGTCTATAACGTTATATATCCTAACCTAAGGCAACCTAACATCTCGGATGCAATATTTGACAACATTCCTGGCCTGTCGAACCCTACTTCTCGGAGGGAACAGCATATACATCTATAACGTCATATATCCTAACCTAAGGCAACCTAACATCTCGGATGCAATATTTGACAACATTCCTGGCCTGTCGAACCCTACTTCTCGGAGGGAACAGCATATACATCTATAACGTCATATATCCTAGCCTAAGGCAACCTAACATCTCGGATGTAACATTTGACAACATTCCAGGCGTGTCGGTCCCTACGTCTCGGTGGTAACATTACATGCGTCTATAACGGTATATATCCTAATCTTAGGCAACCTAACATCTCGGATGTAACATTTGACAACATTCCACGCGTGTCGGTCCCTACGTCTCGGTGGTAACATTACATGCGTCTATAACGGTATATTTCCTAATCTAAGGCAACCTAACATCTCGGATGCAATATTTGACAACATTCCTGGCCTGTCGAACCCTACTTCTCGGAGGTAACAGTATATACGTCTATAACGTTATATATCCTAACCTAAGGCAACCTGACATCTCGGATATATTATTCTACAACTTTCCAGACGTGTCGGACCCTACTTCTCGGTGGGAACATTATATGCGTCTATAACGTTGTATATCCTAATCTAAGGCAACCTAACATCTCGGATGCAATATTTGACAACATTCCTGGCCTGTCGAACCCTACTTCTCGGAGGGAACAGTATATACGTCTATAGCGGTATATATCCTAATCTAAGGCAACCTAACATCTCGGATGCAGTATTTGACAACATTCCTGGCCTGTCGAACCCTACTTCTCGTAGGGAACAGTATATACGTCTATAACGTTATATATCCTAACGTAAGGCAACCTAGCATCTCGGATGTAACAT
This sequence comes from Xylocopa violacea, assembly GCA_963969225.1. Taxonomy (NCBI): domain Eukaryota; kingdom Metazoa; phylum Arthropoda; class Insecta; order Hymenoptera; family Apidae; genus Xylocopa; species Xylocopa violacea. The sequence continues at coordinate 22,661,018 of CAXAJV010000002.1, read as the reverse complement.
TTGACACCATTCCAGGCATGTCGGTCCCTACGTCTCGGTGGTAACATTATATGTGTCTATAACGTTATATACCCTTATCTAAGGCAACCTAACATCTCGGATGCAATATTTGACAACATTCCTGGCCTGTCGAACCCTACTTCTCGGAGGGAACAGCATATACGTCTATAACGTCATATATCCTAACCTAAGGCAATCTAACATCTCGGATGTAACATTTGACAACATTCCAGGCGTGTCGGTCCCTACGTCTCGGTGGTAACATTACATGCGTCTATAACGGTATATTTCCTAATCTAAGGCAACCTAACATCTCGGATGCAATATTTGACAACATTCCTGGCCTGTCGAACCCTACTTCTCGGGGGGAACAGTATATACGTCTATAACGTCATATATCCTAACCTAAGGCAACCTAACATCTCGGATGTAACATTTGACAACATTCCAGGCATGTCGGTCCCTACGTCTCGGTGGTAACATTATATGCGTCTATAACGTTGCATATCCTAATCTAAGGCAACCTAACATCTCGGATGCAATATTTGACAACATTCCTGGCCTGTCGAACCCTACTGCTCGGAGGGAACAGTATATACGTCTATAACGGTATATATCCTAATCTAAGGCAACCTAACATCTCGGATGAAATATGTGACAACATTCCTGGCCTGTCGACCCCTACATCTCGGAGGGAACAGTATATACGTCTGTAACGTCATATATCCTAACCTAAGACAACCTAACATCTCGGATGTAACATTTGACGACATTCCAGGCGTGTCGGTCCCTGCGTCTCGGTGGTAACATTCCATGCGTCTATAACGTTATATATCCTAACCTAAGGCAACCTAACATCTCGGATGCAATATTTGACAACATTCCTGGCCTGTCGAACCCTACTTCTCGGAGGGAACAGCATATACATCTATAACGTCATATATCCTAACCTAAGGCAACCTAACATCTCGGATGCAATATTTGACAACATTCCTGGCCTGTCGAACCCTACTTCTCGGAGGGAACAGCATATACATCTATAACGTCATATATCCTAGCCTAAGGCAACCTAACATCTCGGATGTAACATTTGACAACATTCCAGGCGTGTCGGTCCCTACGTCTCGGTGGTAACATTACATGCGTCTATAACGGTATATATCCTAATCTTAGGCAACCTAACATCTCGGATGTAACATTTGACAACATTCCACGCGTGTCGGTCCCTACGTCTCGGTGGTAACATTACATGCGTCTATAACGGTATATTTCCTAATCTAAGGCAACCTAACATCTCGGATGCAATATTTGACAACATTCCTGGCCTGTCGAACCCTACTTCTCGGAGGTAACAGTATATACGTCTATAACGTTATATATCCTAACCTAAGGCAACCTGACATCTCGGATATATTATTCTACAACTTTCCAGACGTGTCGGACCCTACTTCTCGGTGGGAACATTATATGCGTCTATAACGTTGTATATCCTAATCTAAGGCAACCTAACATCTCGGATGCAATATTTGACAACATTCCTGGCCTGTCGAACCCTACTTCTCGGAGGGAACAGTATATACGTCTATAGCGGTATATATCCTAATCTAAGGCAACCTAACATCTCGGATGCAGTATTTGACAACATTCCTGGCCTGTCGAACCCTACTTCTCGTAGGGAACAGTATATACGTCTATAACGTTATATATCCTAACGTAAGGCAACCTAGCATCTCGGATGTAACATTTGACAACATTCCAGGCATGTCGGTCCCTACGTCTCGGTGGTAACATTATATGTGTCTATAACGTTATATACCCTTATCTAAGGCAACCTAACATCTCGGATGCAATATTTGACAACATTCCTGGCCTGTCGAACCCTACTTCTCGGAGGGAACAGCATATACGTCTATAACGTCATATATCCTAACCTAAGGCAATCTAACATCTCGGATGTAACATTTGACAACATTCCAGGCGTGTCGGTCCCTACGTCTCGGTGGTAACATTACATGCGTCTATAACGGTATATTTCCTAATCTAAGGCAACCTAACATCTCGGATGCAATATTTGACAACATTCCTGGCCTGTCGAACCCTACTTCTCGGGGGGAACAGTATATACGTCTATAACGTCATATATCCTAACCTAAGGCAACCTAACATCTCGGATGTAACATTTGACAACATTCCAGGCATGTCGGTCCCTACGTCTCGGTGGTAACATTATATGCGTCTATAACGTTGCATATCCTAATCTAAGGCAACCTAACATCTCGGATGCAATATTTGACAACATTCCTGGCCTGTCGAACCCTACTGCTCGGAGGGAACAGTATATACGTCTATAACGGTATATATCCTAATCTAAGGCAACCTAACATCTCGGATGAAATATGTGACAACATTCCTGGCCTGTCGACCCCTACATCTCGGAGGGAACAGTATATACGTCTGTAACGTCATATATCCTAACCTAAGACAACCTAACATCTCGGATGTAACATTTGACGACATTCCAGGCGTGTCGGTCCCTGCGTCTCGGTGGTAACATTCCATGCGTCTATAACGTTATATATCCTAACCTAAGGCAACCTAACATCTCGGATGCAATATTTGACAACATTCCTGGCCTGTCGAACCCTACTTCTCGGAGGGAACAGCATATACATCTATAACGTCATATATCCTAACCTAAGGCAACCTAACATCTCGGATGCAATATTTGACAACATTCCTGGCCTGTCGAACCCTACTTCTCGGAGGGAACAGCATATACATCTATAACGTCATATATCCTAGCCTAAGGCAACCTAACATCTCGGATGTAACATTTGACAACATTCCAGGCGTGTCGGTCCCTACGTCTCGGTGGTAACATTACATGCGTCTATAACGGTATATATCCTAATCTTAGGCAACCTAACATCTCGGATGTAACATTTGACAACATTCCACGCGTGTCGGTCCCTACGTCTCGGTGGTAACATTACATGCGTCTATAACGGTATATTTCCTAATCTAAGGCAACCTAACATCTCGGATGCAATATTTGACAACATTCCTGGCCTGTCGAACCCTACTTCTCGGAGGTAACAGTATATACGTCTATAACGTTATATATCCTAACCTAAGGCAACCTGACATCTCGGATATATTATTCTACAACTTTCCAGACGTGTCGGACCCTACTTCTCGGTGGGAACATTATATGCGTCTATAACGTTGTATATCCTAATCTAAGGCAACCTAACATCTCGGATGCAATATTTGACAACATTCCTGGCCTGTCGAACCCTACTTCTCGGAGGGAACAGTATATACGTCTATAGCGGTATATATCCTAATCTAAGGCAACCTAACATCTCGGATGCAGTATTTGACAACATTCCTGGCCTGTCGAACCCTACTTCTCGTAGGGAACAGTATATACGTCTATAACGTTATATATCCTAACGTAAGGCAACCTAGCATCTCGGATGTAACATTTGACAACATTCCAGGCATGTCGGTCCCTACGTCTCGGTGGTAACATTATATGTGTCTATAACGTTATATACCCTTATCTAAGGCAACCTAACATCTCGGATGCAATATTTGACAACATTCCTGGCCTGTCGAACCCTACTTCTCGGAGGGAACAGCATATACGTCTATAACGTCATATATCCTAACCTAAGGCAATCTAACATCTCGGATGTAACATTTGACAACATTCCAGGCGTGTCGGTCCCTACGTCTCGGTGGTAACATTACATGCGTCTATAACGGTATATTTCCTAATCTAAGGCAACCTAACATCTCGGATGCAATATTTGACAACATTCCTGGCCTGTCGAACCCTACTTCTCGGGGGGAACAGTATATACGTCTATAGCGGTATATATCCTAATCTAAGGCAACCTAACATCTCGGATGCAATATTTGATAACATTCCTGGCCTGTCGAACCCTACTTCTCGGAGGGAACAGTATGTACGTCTATAACGTTATATATCCTAACCTAAGGCAACCTAACATCACGGATGCAATATTTGATAACATTCCTGGCCTGTCGAACCCTACTTCTCGGAGGGAACAGTATGTACGTCTATAACGTTATATATCCTAACCTAAGGCAACCTAACCTCTCGGATGTAATATTCTACAACCTTCCAGGCGTGTCGGTCCCTACTTCTCGGTGGGAACATTATATGCGTCTATAACGTTGCATAGCTTAATCTAAGGCAACCTAACATCTCGGATGCAATATTTGACAACATTCCTGGCCCGTCGAACCCTACTCCTCGGAGGAAACAGTATATACGCCCATAACGGTATATATCCTAATCTAAGGCAACCTAACATCTCGGATGAAATATGTGACAACATTCCTGGCCTGTCGAACCCTACATCTCGGAGGGAACAGTATATACGTCTATAACGTCATATATCCTAACCTAAGGCAACCTAACGTCTCGGATGTAACATTTGACAACATTCCAGGCGTGTCGGTCCCTACGTCTCGGTGGTAACATTACATGCGTCTATAACGGTATATTTCCTAATCTAAGGCAACCTAACATCTCGGATGCAATATTTGACAACATTCCTGGCCTGTCGAAACCTACTTCTCGGAGGGAACAGCATATACGTCTATAACGTCATATATCCTAACCTAAGGCAACCTAACATCTCGGATGTAACATTTGACAACATTCCAGGCGTGTCGGTCCCTACGTCTCGGTGGTAACATTACATGCGTCTATAACGGTATATTTCCTAATCTAAGGCAACCTAACATCTCGGATGCAATATTTGACAACATTCCTGGCCTGTCGAACCCTACTTCTCGGGGGGAACAGTATATACGTCTATAGCGTTATATATCCTAACCTAAGGCAACCTGACATCTCGGATATATTATTCTACAACTTTCCAGGCGTGTCCGACCCTACTTCTCGGTGGGAACATTATATGCGTCTATAACGTTGTATATCCTAATCTAAGGCAACCTAACATCTCGGATGCAATATTTGACAACATTCCTGGCCTGTCGAACCCTACATCTCGGAGGGAACAGTATATACGTCTATAGCGGTATATATCCTAATCTAAGGCAACCTAACATCTCGGATGCAATATTTGACAACATTCCTGGCCTGTCGAACCCTACTTCTCGGAGGGAACAGTATATACGTCTATAACGTTATATATCCTAACCGAAGGCAACCTGACATCTCGGATGTAATATTCTACATCATTCAAGGCGTGTCGGACCCTACTTCTCGGTGGGAACATTATATGAGTCTATAACGTTGTATATCCTAATCTAAGGCAACCTATTATCTCAGACGTAATATTGTACAATATTCCTCGCGTGTCGGTGCATACTCTTCGGTGGGAATATTATATGCGTCCATAACGGTCGATATCGTAATCTAAGGCAATCTAACATCTCGGATGCAATATTTGACAACATTCCTGGCCTGTCGAACCCTACTTCTCGGAGGGAACTGTATATACGTCTATAGCGGTATATATCCTAATCTAAGGCAACCTAACATCTCGGATGCAATATTTGACAACATTCCAGGCCTGTCGAACCCTACTTCTCGGAGGGAACAGTATATACGTCTATAACGTTATATATCCTAACCGAAGGCAACCTGACATCTCGGATGTAATATTCTACAGCATTCAAGGCGTGTCGGACCCTGCTTCTCGGTGGGAACATTATATGAGTCTATAACGTTGTATATCCTAACCTAAGGCAACCTATTATCTCAGACGTAATATTTTACAATATTCCTCGCGTGTCGGTGCATACTTTTCGGTGGGAATATTATATGCGTCCACAACGGTCGATATCGTAATCTAAGGCAATCTAACATCTCGGATGCAATATTTGACAACATTCCTTGCCTGTCGAACCCTACTTCTCGGAGGGAACAGTATGTACGTCTATAACGTTATATATCCTAACCTAAGGCAACCTAACATCTCGGATGTAATATTCTACAACCTTCCAGGCGTGTCGGACCCTACTTCTCGGTGGTAACATTATATGCGTCTATAACGTTGCATATCCTAATCTAAGGCAACCTAACATCTCGGATGCAATATTTGACAACATTCCTGGCCTGTCGAACCCTACTTCTCGGAGGGAACAGTATATACGTCTATAACGTTATATATCCTAACCGAAGGCAACCTGACATCTCGGATGTAATATTCTACATCATTCAAGGCGTGTCGGACCCTACTTCTCGGTGGGAACATTATATGAGTCTATAACGTTGTATATCCTAATCTAAGGCAACCTATTATCTCAGACGTAATATTTTACAATATTCCTCGCGTGTCGGTGCATACTATTCGGTGGGAATATTATATGCGTCCATAACGGTCGATATCGTAATCTAAGGCAATCTAACATCTCGGATGCAATATTTGACAACATTCCTTGCCTGTCGAACCCTACTTCTCGGAGGGAACAGTATGTACGTCTATAACGTTATATATCCTAACCTAAGGCAACCTAACATCTCGGATGTAATATTCTACAACCTTCCAGGCGTGTCGGACCCTACTTCTCGGTGGTAACATTATATGCGTCTATAACGTTGCATATCCTAATCTAAGGCAACCTAACATCTCGGATGCAATATTTGACAACATTCCTGGCCTGTCGAACCCTACTGCTCGGAGGGAACAGTATATACGTCTATAACGGTATATATCCTAATCTAAGGCAACTTAACATCTCGGATGAAATATTTGACAACATTCCTGGCCTGTCGAACCCTACATCTCGGAGGGAACAGTATATACGTCTGTAACGTCATATATCCTAACCTAAGACAACCTAACATCTCGGATGTAACATTTGACGACCTTCCAGGCGTGTCGGACCCTACTTCTCGGTGGGAACATTATATGCGTCTATAACGTTGCATATCCTAATCTAAGGCAACCTAACATCTCGGATGCAATATTTGACAACATTCCTGGCCTGTCGAACCCTACTGCTCGGAGGGAACAGTATATACGTCTATAACGGTATATATCCTAATCTAAGGCAACCTAACATCTCGGATGAAATATGTGACAACATTCCTGGCCTGTCGAACCCTACATCTCGGAGGGAACAGTATATACGTCTGTAACGTCATATATCCTAACCTAAGACAACCTAACATCTCGGATGTAACATTTGACAACATTCCAGGCGTGTCGGTCCCTGCGTCTCGGTGGTAACATTCCATGCGTCTATAACGTTATATATCCTAACCTAAGGCAACCTAACATCTCGGATGCAATATTTGACAACATTCCTGGCCTGTCGAACCCTACTTCTCGGAGGGAACAGCATATACATCTATAACGTCATATATCCTAGCCTAAGGCAACCTAACATCTCGGATGTAACATTTGACAACATTCCAGGTGTGTCGGTCGCTACGTCTCGGTGGTAAAGTTACATGCGTCTATAACGTTATATATCCTTATCTAAGGCAACCTATCATCTCGGATGCAATATTTGACAACATTCCTGGCCTGTCGAACCCTACTTCTCGGAGGGAACAGTATGTACATCTATAACGTTATATATTCTACCCTAAGGCAACCTAACATCTCGGATGTAATATTCTACAACCTTCCAGGCGTGTCGGACCCTACTTCTCGGTGGGAACATTATATGCGTCTATAACGTTGCATACCTTAATCTAAGGCAACCTAACATCTCGGATGCAATATTTGACAACATTCCTGGCCCGTCGAACCCTACTGCTCGGAGGAAACAGTATATACGTCCATAACGGTATATATCCTAATCTAAGGCAACCTAACATCTCGGATGAAATATGTGACAACATTCCTGGCCTGTCGAACCCTACATCTCGGAGGGAACAGTATATACGTCTATAACGTCATATATCCTAACCTAAGGCAACCTAACGTCTCGGATGTAACATTTGACAACATTCCAGGCGTGTCGGTCCCTACGTCTCGGTGGTAACATTACATGCGTCTATAACGGTATATTTCCTAATCTAAGGCAACCTAACATCTCGGATGCAATATTTGACAACATTCCTGGCCTGTCGAACCCTACTTCTCGGAGGGAACAGTATATACGTCTATAGCGTTATATATCCTAACCTAAGGCAACCTGACATCTCGGATATATTATTCTACAACTTTCCAGGCGTGTCCGACCCTACTTCTCGGTGGGAACATTATATGCGTCTATAACGTTGTATATCCTAATCTAAGGCAACCTAACATCTCGGATGCAATATTTGACAACATTCCTGGCCTGTCGAACCCTACATCTCGGAGGGAACAGTATATACGTCTATAGCGGTATATATCCTAATCTAAGGCAACTTAACATCTCGGATGCAATATTTGACAACATTCCTGGCCTGTCGAACCCTACTTCTCGGAGGGAACAGTATATACGTCTATAACGTTATATATCCTAACCGAAGGCAACCTGACATCTCGGATGTAATATTCTACATCATTCAAGGCGTGTCGGACCCTACTTCTCGGTGGGAACATTATATGAGTCTATAACGTTGTATATCCTAATCTAAGGCAACCTATTATCTCAGACGTAATATTGTACAATATTCCTCGCGTGTCGGTGCATACTCTTCGGTGGGAATATTATATGCGTCCATAACGGTCGATATCGAAATCTAAGGCAATCTAACATCTCGGATGCAATATTTGACAACATTCCTGGCCTGTCGAACCCTACATCTCGGAGGGAACAGTATATACGTCTATAGCGGTATATATCCTAATCTAAGGCAACCTAACATCTCGGATGCAATATTTGACAACATTCCAGGCCTGTCGAACCCTGCTTCTCGGAGGGAACAGTATATACGTCTATAACGTTATATATCCTAACCGAAGGCAACCTGACATCTCGGATGTAATATTCTACAGCATTCAAGGCGTGTCGGACCCTACTTCTCGGTGGGAACATTATATGAGTCTATAACGTTGTATATCCTAACCTAAGGCAACCTATTATCTCAGACGTAATATTTTACAATATTCCTCGCGTGTCGGTGCATACTTTTCGGTGGGAATATTATATGCGTCCACAACGGTCGATATCGTAATCTAAGGCAATCTAACATCTCGGATGCAATATTTGACAACATTCCTTGCCTGTCGAACCCTACTTCTCGGAGGGAACAGTATGTACGTCTATAACGTTATATATCCTAACCTAAGGCAACCTAACATCTCGGATGTAATATTCTACAACCTTCCAGGCGTGTCGGACCCTACTTCTCGGTGGTAACATTATATGCGTCTATAACGTTGCATATCCTAATCTAAGGCAACCTAACATCTCGGATGCAATATTTGACAACATTCCTGGCCTGTCGAACCCTACTTCTCGGAGGGAACAGTATATACGTCTATAACGTTATATATCCTAACCGAAGGCAACCTGACATCTCGGATGTAATATTCTACATCATTCAAGGCGTGTCGGACCCTACTTCTCGGTGGGAACATTATATGAGTCTATAACGTTGTATATCCTAATCTAAGGCAACCTATTATCTCAGACGTAATATTTTACAATATTCCTCGCGTGTCGGTGCATACTATTCGGTGGGAATATTATATGCGTCCATAACGGTCGATATCGTAATCTAAGGCAATCTAACATCTCGGATGCAATATTTGACAACATTCCTTGCCTGTCGAACCCTACTTCTCGGAGGGAACAGTATGTACGTCTATAACGTTATATATCCTAACCTAAGGCAACCTAACATCTCGGATGTAATATTCTACATCCTTCCAGGCGTGTCGGACCCTACTTCTCGGTGGTAACATTATATGCGTCTATAACGTTGCATATCTTAATCTAAGGCAACCTAACATCTCGGATGCAATATTTGACAACATTCCTGGCCTGTCGAACCCTACTGCTCGGAGGGAACAGTATGTACGTCTATAACGTTATATATCCTAACCTAAGACAACCTAACATCTTGGATGTAACATTTGACAACATTCCAGGCGTGTCGGTCCCTACGTCTCGGTGGTAACATTACATGCGTCGATAACGTTATATATCCTAACCTAAGGCAACCTAACATCTCGGATGCAATATTTGACAACATTCCTGGCCTGTCGAACCCTACTTCTCGGAGGGAACAGCATATACATCTATAACGTCATATATCCTAGCCTAAGGCAACCTAACATCTCGGATGTAACATTTGACAACATTCCAGGTGTGTCGGTCCCTACGTCTCGGTGGGAACATTATATGCGTCTATAACGTTGCATATCCTAATCTAAGGCAACCTAACATCTCGGATGCAATATTTGACAACATTCCTGGCCTGTCGAACCCTACTGCTCGGAGGGAACAGTATATACGTCTATAACGGTATATATCCTAATCTAAGGCAACCTAACATCTCGGATGAAATATGTGACAACATTCCTGGCCTGTCGAACCCTACATCTCGGAGGGAACAGTATATACGTCTGTAACGTCATATATCCTAACCTAAGACAACCTAACATCTCGGATGTAACATTTGACAACATTCCAGGCCTGTCGGTCCCTGCGTCTCGGTGGTAACATTCCATGCGTCTATAACGTTATATATCCTATCCTCAGGCAACCTAACATCTCGGATGCAATATTTGACAACATTCCTGGCCTGTCGAACCCTACTTCTCGGAGGGAACAGCATATACATCTATAACGTCATATATCCTAGCCTAAGGCAACCTAACATCTCGGATGTAACATTTGACAACATTCCAGGTGTGTCGGTCGCTACGTCTCGGTGGTAACGTTACATGCGTCTATAACGTTATATATCCTTATCTAAGGCAACCTATCATCTCGGATGCAATATTTGACAACATTCCTGGCCTGTCGAACCCTACTTCTCGGAGGGAACAGTATGTACATCTATAACGTTATATAGTCTAACCTAAGGCAACCTAACATCTCGGATGTAATATTATACAACCTTCCAGGCGTGTCGGACCCTACTTCTCGGTGGGAACATTATATGCGTCTATAACGTTGCATACCTTAATCTAGGGCAACCTAACATCTCGGATGCAATATTTGACAACATTCCTGGCCCGTCGAACCCTACTGCTCGGAGGAAACAGTATATACGTCCATAACGTCATATATCCTAACCTAAGGCAACCTAACGTCTCGGATGTAACATTTGACAACATTCCAGGCGTGTCGGTCCCTACGTCTCGGTGGTTACATTACATGCGTCTATAACGGTATATTTCCTAATCTAAGGCAACCTAACATCTCGGATGCAATATTTGACAACATTCCTGGCCTGTCGAACCCTACTTCTCGGAGGGAACAGTATATACGTCTATAGCGTTATATATCCTAACCTAAGGCAACCTGACATCTCGGATATATTATTCTACAACTTTCCAGGCGTGTCCGACCCTACTTCTCGGTGGGAACATTATATGCGTCTATAACGTTGTATATCCTAATCTAAGGCAACCTAACATCTCGGATGCAATATTTGACAACATTCCTGGCCTGTCGAACCCTACATCTCGGAGGGAACAGTATATACGTCTATAGCGGTATATATCCTAATCTAAGGCAACCTAACATCTCGGATGCAATATTTGACAACATTCCTGGCCTGTCGAACCCTACTTCTCGGAGGGAACAGTATATACGTCTATAACGTTATATATCCTAACCGAAGGCAACCTGACATCTCGGATGTAATATTCTACATCATTCAAGGCGTGTCGGACCCTACTTCTCGGTGGGAACATTATATGAGTCTATAACGTTGTATATCCTAATCTAAGGCAACCTATTATCTCAGACGTAATATTGTACAATATTCCTCGCGTGTCGGTGCATACTCTTCGGTGGGAATATTATATGCGTCCATAACGGTCGATATCGTAATCTAAGGCAATCTAACATCTCGGATGCAATATTTGACAACATTCCTGGCCTGTCGAACCCTACATCTCGGAGGGAACAGTATATACGTCTATAGCGGTATATATCCTAATCTAAGGCAACCTAACATCTCGGATGCAATATTTGACAACATTCCAGGCCTGTCGAACCCTACTTCTCGGAGGGAACAGTATATACGTCTATAACGTTATATATCCTAACCGAAGGCAACCTGACATCTCGGATGTAATATTCTACAGCATTCAAGGCGTGTCGGACCCTACTTCTCGGTGGGAACATTATATGAGTCTATAACGTTGTATATCCTAACCTAAGGCAACCTATTATCTCAGACGTAATATTTTACAATATTCCTCGCGTGTCGGTGCATACTTTTCGGTGGGAATATTATATGCGTCCACAACGGTCGATATCGTAATCTAAGGCAATCTAACATCTCGGATGCAATATTTGACAACATTCCTTGCCTGTCGAACCCTACTTCTCGGAGGGAACAGTATGTACGTCTATAACGTTATATATCCTAACCTAAGGCAACCTAACATCTCGGATGTAATATTCTACAACCTTCCAGGCGTGTCGGACCCTACTTCTCGGTGGTAACATTATATGCGTCTATAACGTTGCATATCCTAATCTAAGGCAACCTAACATCTCGGATGCAATATTTGACAACATTCCTGGCCTGTCGAACCCTACTTCTCGGAGGGAACAGTATATACGTCTATAACGTTATATATCCTAACCGAAGGCAACCTGACATCTCGGATGTAATATTCTACATCATTCAAGGCGTGTCGGACCCTACTTCTCGGTGGGAACATTATATGAGTCTATAACGTTGTATATCCTAATCTAAGGCAACCTATTATCTCAGACGTAATATTTTACAATATTCCTCGCGTGTCGGTGCATACTATTCGGTGGGAATATTATATGCGTCCATAACGGTCGATATCGTAATCTAAGGCAATCTAACATCTCGGATGCAATATTTGACAACATTCCTGGCCTGTCGAACCCTACTGCTCGGAGGGAACAGTATATACGTCCATAACGGTATATATCCTAATCTAAGGCAACCTAACATCTCGGATGAAATATGTGACAACATTCCTGGCCTGTCGAACCCTACATCTCGGAGGGAACAGTATATACGTCTATAACGTCATATATCCTAACCTAAGGCAACCTAACGTCTCGCATGTAACATTTGACAACATTCCAGGCGTGTCGGTCCCTACGTCTCGGTGGTAACATTACATGCGTCTATAACGGTATATATCCTAATCTAAGGCAACCTAACATCTCGGATGCAATATTTGACAACATTCCTGGCCTGTCGAACCCTACTTCTCGGAGGGAACAGTATATACGTCTATAACGGTATATATCCTAATCTAAGGCAACCTAACATCTCGGATGGAATATGTGACAACATTCCTGGCCTGTCGAACCCTACATCTCGGAGGGAACAGTATATACGTCTGTAACGTCATATATCCTAACCTAAGACAACCTAACATCTTGGATGTAACATTTGACAACATTCCAGGCGTGTCGGTCCCTACGTCTCGGTGGTAACATTACATGCGTCGATAACGTTATATATCCTAACCTAAGGCAACCTAACATCTCGGATGCAATATTTGACAACATTCCTGGCCTGTCGAACCCTACTTCTCGGAGGGAACAGCATATACATCTATAACGTCATATATCCTAGCCTAAGGCAACCTAACATCTCGGATGTAACATTTGACAACATTCCAGGTGTGTCGGTCCCTACGTCTCGGTGGTAACGTTACATGCGTCTATAACGTTATATATCCTAACCTAAGGCAACCTAACATCTCGGATGCAATATTTGACAACATTCCTGGCCTGTCGAACCCTACATCTCGGAGGGAACAGTATATACGTCTGTAACGTCATATATCCTAACCTAAGACAACCTAACATCTCGGATGTAATATTCTACAACCTTCCAGGCGTGTCGGACCCTACTTCTCGGTGGGAACATTATATGCGTCTATAACGTTGCATATCCTAATCTAAGGCAACCTAACATCTCGGATGCAATATTTGACAACATTCCTGGCCTGTCGAACCCTACTGCTCGAAGGGAACAGTATATACGTCTATAACGGTATATATCCTAATCTAAGGCAACTTAACATCTCGGATGAAATATTTGACAACATTCCTGGCCTGTCGAACCCTACATCTCGGAGGGAACAGTATATACGTCTGTAACGTCATATATCCTAACCTAAGACAACCTAACATCTCGGATGTAACATTTGACGACCTTCCAGGCGTGTCGGACCCTACTTCTCGGTGGGAACATTATATGCGTCTATAACGTTGCATATCCTAATCTAAGGCAACCTAACATCTCGGATGCAATATTTGACAACATTCCTGGCCTGTCGAACCCTACTGCTCGGAGGGAACAGTATATACGTCTATAACGGTATATATCCTAATCTAAGGCAACCTAACATCTCGGATGAAATATGTGACAACATTCCTGGCCTGTCGAACCCTACATCTCGGAGGGAACAGTATATACGTCTGTAACGTCATATATCCTAACCTAAGACAACCTAACATCTCGGATGTAACATTTGACAACATTCCAGGCGTGTCGGTCCCTGCGTCTCGGTGGTAACATTATATGCGTCTATAACGTTGCATATCCTAATCTAAGGCAACCTAACATCTCGGATGCAATATTTGACAACATTCCTGGCCTGTCGAACCCTACTGCTCGAAGGGAACAGTATATACGTCTATAACGGTATATATCCTAATCTAAGGCAACTTAACATCTCGGATGAAATATTTGACAACATTCCTGGCCTGTCGAACCCTACATCTCGGAGGGAACAGTATATACGTCTGTAACGTCATATATCCTAACCTAAGACAACCTAACATCTCGGATGTAACATTTGACGACCTTCCAGGCGTGTCGGACCCTACTTCTCGGTGGGAACATTATATGCGTCTATAACGTTGCATATCCTAATCTAAGGCAACCTAACATCTCGGATGCAATATTTGACAACATTCCTGGCCTGTCGAACCCTACTTCTCGGTGGTAACATTATATGCGTCTATAACGTTGCATATCCTAATCTAAGGCAACCTAACATCTCGGATGCAATATTTGACAACATTCCTGGCCTGTCGAACCCTACTTCTCGGAGGGAACAGTATATACGTCTATAACGTTATATATCCTAACCGAAGGCAACCTGACATCTCGGATGTAATATTCTACATCATTCAAGGCGTGTCGGACCCTACTTCTCGGTGGGAACATTATATGAGTCTATAACGTTGTATATCCTAATCTAAGGCAACCTATTATCTCAGACGTAATATTGTACAATATTCCTCGCGTGTCGGTGCATACTCTTCGGTGGGAATATTATATGCGTCCATAACGGTCGATATCGTAATCTAAGGCAATCTAACATCTCGGATGCAATATTTGACAACATTCCTGGCCTGTCGAACCCTACATCTCGGAGGGAACAGTATATACGTCTATAGCGGTATATATCCTAATCTAAGGCAACCTAACATCTCGGATGCAATATTTGACAACATTCCAGGCCTGTCGAACCCTACTTCTCGGAGGGAACAGTATATACGTCTATAACGTTATATATCCTAACCGAAGGCAACCTGACATCTCGGATGTAATATTCTACAGCATTCAAGGCGTGTCGGACCCTACTTCTCGGTGGGAACATTATATGAGTCTATAACGTTGTATATCCTAACCTAAGGCAACCTATTATCTCAGACGTAATATTTTGAATATTCCTCGCGTGTCGGTGCATACTTTTCGGTGGGAATATTATATGCGTCCACAACGGTCGATATCGTAATCTAAGGCAATCTAACATCTCGGATGCAATATTTGACAACATTCCTTGCCTGTCGAACCCTACTTCTCGGAGGGAACAGTATGTACGTCTATAACGTTATATATCCTAACCTAAGGCAACCTAACATCTCGGATGTAATATTCTACAACCTTCCAGGCGTGTCGGACCCTACTTCTCGGTGGTAACATTATATGCGTCTATAACGTTGCATATCCTAATCTAAGGCAACCTAACATCTCGGATGCAATATTTGACAACATTCCTGGCCTGTCGAACCCTACTTCTCGGAGGGAACAGTATATACGTCTATAACGTTATATATCCTAACCGAAGGCAACCTGACATCTCGGATGTAATATTCTACATCATTCAAGGCGTGTCGGACCCTACTTCTCGGTGGGAACATTATATGAGTCTATAACGTTGTATATCCTAATCTAAGGCAACCTATTACCTCAGACGTAATATTTTACAATATTCCTCGCGTGTCGGTGCATACTATTCGGTGGGAATATTATATGCGTCCATAACGGTCGATATCGTAATCTAAGGCAATCTAACATCTCGGATGCAATATTTGACAACATTCCTTGCCTGTCGAACCCTACTTCTCGGAGGGAACAGTATGTACGTCTATAACGTTATATATCCTAACCTAAGGCAACCTAACATCTCGGATGTAATATTCTACAACCTTCCAGGCGTGTCGGACCCTACTTCTCGGTGGTAACATTATATGCGTCTATAACGTTGCATATCTTAATCTAAGGCAACCTAACATCTCGGATGCAATATTTGACAACATTCCTGGCCTGTCGAACCCTACTGCTCGGAGGGAACAGTATATACGTCCATAACGGTATATATCCTAATCTAAGGCAACCTAACATCTCGGATGAAATATGTGACAACATTCCTGGCCTGTCGAACCCTACATCTCGGAGGGAACAGTATATACGTCTATAACGTCATATATCCTAACCTAAGGCAATCTAACGTCTCGCATGTAACATTTGACAACATTCCAGGCGTGTCGGTCCCTACGTCTCGGTGGTAACATTACATGCGTCTATAACGGTATATATCCTAATCTAAGGCAACCTAACATCTCGGATGCAATATTTGACAACATTCCTGGCCTGTCGAACCCTACTTCTCGGAGGGAACAGTATATACGTCTATAACGGTATATATCCTAATCTAAGGCAACCTAACATCTCGGATGGAATATGTGACAACATTCCTGGCCTGTCGAACCCTACATCTCGGAGGGAACAGTATATACGTCTGTAACGTCATATATCCTAACCTAAGACAACCTAACATCTCGGATGTAACATTTGACAACATTCCAGGCGTGTCGGTCCCTACGTCTCGGTGGTAACATTACATGCGTCGATAACGTTATATATCCTAACCTAAGGCAACCTAACATCTCGGATGCAATATTTGACAACATTCCTGGCCTGTCGAACCCTACTTCTCGGAGGGAGCAGTATATATGTCTATAACGTTATATATCCTAACCGAAGGCAACCTGACATCTCGGATGTAATATTCTACATCATTCAAGGCGTGTCGGACCCTACTTCTCGGTGGGAACATTATATGAGTCTATAACGTTGTATATCATAATCTAAGGCAACCTATTATCTCAGACGTAATTTTGTACAATATTCCTCGCGTGTCGGTGCATACTTTTCGGTGGGAATATTATATGCGTCCATAATGGTCGATATCGTAATCTAAGGCAATCTAACATCTCGGATGCAATATTTGACAACATTCCTTGCCTGTCGAACCCTACATCTCGGAGGGAACAGTATATACGTCTATAACGTCATATATCCTAACCTAAGGCAACCTAACGTCTCGGATATATTGTTCTACAACTTTCCAGGCGTGTCGGACCCTACTTCTCGGTGGGAACATTATATGAGTCTATAACGTTGTATATCCTAATCTAAGGCAACCTATTATCTCAGACGTAATATTGTACAATATTCCTCGCGTGTCGGTGCATACTCTTCGGTGGGAATATTATATGCGTCCATAACGGTCGATATCGTAATCTAAGGCAATCTAACATCTCGGATGCAATATTTGACAACATTCCTTGCCTGTCGAACCCTACTTCTCGGAGGGAACAGTATGTACGTCTATAACGTTATATATCCTAACCTAAGGCAACCTAACATCTCGGATGTAATATTCTACAACCTTCCAGGCGTGTCGGACCCTACTTCTCGGTGGGAACATTATATGAGTCTATAACGTTGTATATCCTAACCTAAGGCAACCTATTATCTCAGACGTAATATTTTACAATATTCCTCGCGTGTCGGTGCATACTTTTCGGTGGGAATATTATATGCGTCCACAACGGTCGATATCGTAATCTAAGGCAATCTAACATCTCGGATGCAATATTTGACAACATTCCTTGCCTGTCGAACCCTACTTCTCGGAGGGAACAGTATGTACGTCTATAACGTTATATATCCTAACCTAAGGCAATCTAACATCTCGGATGTAATATTCTACAACCTTCCAGGCGTGTCGGACCCTACTTCTCGGTGGTAACATTATATGCGTCTATAACGTTGCATATCCTAATCTAAGGCAACCTAACATCTCGGATGAAATATGTGACAACATTCCTGGCCTGTCGAACCCTACATCTCGGAGGGAACAGTATATACGTCTATAACGTCATATATCCTAACCTAAGGCAACCTAACATCTCGGATGCAATATTTGACAACACTCCTGGCCTGTCGAACCCTACTTCTCGGAGGGAACAGTATATACGTCTATAACGTTATATATCCTATCCTAAGGCAACCTAACATCTCGGATGCAATATTTGACAACATTGATGGCCTGTCGAACCCTACTTCTCGGAGGGAACAGTATATACGTCCATAACGTTATATATCCTAACCGAAGGCAACCTGACATCTCGGATGTAATATTCTACAGCATTCAAGGCGTGTCGGACCCTACTTCTCGGTGGGAACATTATATGAGTCTATAACGTTGTATATCCTAACCTAAGGCAACCTATTATCTCAGACGTAATATTTTACAATATTCCTCGCGTGTCGGTGCATACTTTTCGGTGGGAATATTATATGCGTCCACAACGGTCGATATCGTAATCTAAGGCAATCTAACATCTCGGATGCAATATTTCACAACATTCCTTGCCTGTCGAACCCTACTTCTCGGAGGGAACAGTATGTACGTCTATAACGTTATATATCCTAACCTAGGGCAACCTAACATCTCGGATGTAATATTCTACAACCTTCCAGGCGTGTCGGACCCTACTTCTCGGTGGGAACATTATATGAGTCTATAACGTTGTATATCCTAACCTAAGGCAACCTATTATCTCAGACGTAATATTTTACAATATTCCTCGCGTGTCGGTGCATACTTTTCGGTGGGAATATTATATGCGTCCACAACGGTCGATATCGTAATCTAAGGCAATCTAACATCTCGGATGCAATATTTGACAACATTCCTTGCCTGTCGAACCCTACTTCTCGGAGGGAACAGTATGTACGTCTATAACGTTATATATCCTAACCTAAGGCAACCTAACATCTCGGATGTAATATTCTACAACCTTCCAGGCGTGTCGCACCCTACTTCTCGGTGGTAACATTATATGCGTCTATAACGTTGCATATCCTAATCTAAGGCAACCTAACATCTCGGATGAAATATGTGACAACATTCCTGGCCTGTCGAACCCTACATCTCGGAGGGAACAGTATATACGTCTATAACGTCATATATCCTAACCTAAGGCAACCTAACATCTCGGATGTAACATTTGACAACATTCCAGGCGTGTCGGTCCCTACGTCTCGCTGGTAAAATTACATGCGTCTATAACGGTATATATCCTAATCTAAGGCAACCTAACATCTCGGATGAAATATGTGACAACATTGATGGCCTGTCGAACCCTACTTGTCGGAGGGAACAGTATATACGTCTATAACGTTATATATCCTAACCTAAGGCAACCTGACATCTCGGATATATTGTTCTACAACTTTCCAGGCGTGTCGGACCCTACTTCTCGGTGGAAACATTATATGAGTCTATAACGTTGTATATCCTAATCTAAGGCAACCTATTATCTCAGACGTAATATTGTACAATATTCCTCGCGTGTCGGTGCATACTCTTCGGTGGGAATATTATATGCGTCCATAACGGTCGATATCGTAATCTAATGCAATCTAACATCTCGGATGCAATATTTGACAACATTCCTTGCCTGTCGGACCCTACTTCTCGGTGGTAACATTATATGCGTCTATAACGTTGCATATCCTAATCTAAGGCAACCTAACATCTCGGATGCAATATTTGACAACATTCCTGGCCTGTCGAACCCTACTTCTCGGAGGGAACAGTATATACGTCTATAACGTTATATATCCTAACCGAAGGCAACCTGACATCTCGGATGTAATATTCTACATCATTCAAGGCGTGTCGGACCCTACTTCTCGGTGGGAACATTATATGAGTCTATAACGTTGTATATCCTAATCTAAGGCAACCTATTACCTCAGACGTAATATTTTACAATATTCCTCGCGTGTCGGTGCATACTATTCGGTGGGAATATTATATGCGTCCATAACGGTCGATATCGTAATCTAAGGCAATCTAACATCTCGGATGCAATATTTGACAACATTCCTTGCCTGTCGAACCCTACTTCTCGGAGGGAACAGTATGTACGTCTATAACGTTATATATCCTAACCTAAGGCAACCTAACATCTCGGATGTAATATTCTACAACCTTCCAGGCGTGTCGGACCCTACTTCTCGGTGGTAACATTATATGCGTCTATAACGTTGCATATCTTAATCTAAGGCAACCTAACATCTCGGATGCAATATTTGACAACATTCCTGGCCTGTCGAACCCTACTGCTCGGAGGGAACAGTATATACGTCCATAACGGTATATATCCTAATCTAAGGCAACCTAACATCTCGGATGAAATATGTGACAACATTCCTGGCCTGTCGAACCCTACATCTCGGAGGGAACAGTATATACGTCTATAACGTCATATATCCTAACCTAAGGCAATCTAACGTCTCGCATGTAACATTTGACAACATTCCAGGCGTGTCGGTCCCTACGTCTCGGTGGTAACATTACATGCGTCTATAACGGTATATATCCTAATCTAAGGCAACCTAACATCTCGGATGCAATATTTGACAACATTCCTGGCCTGTCGAACCCTACTTCTCGGAGGGAACAGTATATACGTCTATAACGGTATATATCCTAATCTAAGGCAACCTAACATCTCGGATGGAATATGTGACAACATTCCTGGCCTGTCGAACCCTACATCTCGGAGGGAACAGTATATACGTCTGTAACGTCATATATCCTAACCTAAGACAACCTAACATCTCGGATGTAACATTTGACAACATTCCAGGCGTGTCGGTCCCTACGTCTCGGTGGTAACATTACATGCGTCGATAACGTTATATATCCTAACCTAAGGCAACCTAACATCTCGGATGCAATATTTGACAACATTCCTGGCCTGTCGAACCCTACTTCTCGGAGGGAGCAGTATATATGTCTATAACGTTATATATCCTAACCGAAGGCAACCTGACATCTCGGATGTAATATTCTACATCATTCAAGGCGTGTCGGACCCTACTTCTCGGTGGGAACATTATATGAGTCTATAACGTTGTATATCATAATCTAAGGCAACCTATTATCTCAGACGTAATTTTGTACAATATTCCTCGCGTGTCGGTGCATACTTTTCGGTGGGAATATTATATGCGTCCATAATGGTCGATATCGTAATCTAAGGCAATCTAACATCTCGGATGCAATATTTGACAACATTCCTTGCCTGTCGAACCCTACATCTCGGAGGGAACAGTATATACGTCTATAACGTCATATATCCTAACCTAAGGCAACCTAACGTCTCGGATATATTGTTCTACAACTTTCCAGGCGTGTCGGACCCTACTTCTCGGTGGGAACATTATATGAGTCTATAACGTTGTATATCCTAATCTAAGGCAACCTATTATCTCAGACGTAATATTGTACAATATTCCTCGCGTGTCGGTGCATACTCTTCGGTGGGAATATTATATGCGTCCATAACGGTCGATATCGTAATCTAAGGCAATCTAACATCTCGGATGCAATATTTGACAACATTCCTTGCCTGTCGAACCCTACTTCTCGGAGGGAACAGTATGTACGTCTATAACGTTATATATCCTAACCTAAGGCAACCTAACATCTCGGATGTAATATTCTACAACCTTCCAGGCGTGTCGGACCCTACTTCTCGGTGGGAACATTATATGAGTCTATAACGTTGTATATCCTAACCTAAGGCAACCTATTATCTCAGACGTAATATTTTACAATATTCCTCGCGTGTCGGTGCATACTTTTCGGTGGGAATATTATATGCGTCCACAACGGTCGATATCGTAATCTAAGGCAATCTAACATCTCGGATGCAATATTTGACAACATTCCTTGCCTGTCGAACCCTACTTCTCGGAGGGAACAGTATGTACGTCTATAACGTTATATATCCTAACCTAAGGCAATCTAACATCTCGGATGTAATATTCTACAACCTTCCAGGCGTGTCGGACCCTACTTCTCGGTGGTAACATTATATGCGTCTATAACGTTGCATATCCTAATCTAAGGCAACCTAACATCTCGGATGAAATATGTGACAACATTCCTGGCCTGTCGAACCCTACATCTCGGAGGGAACAGTATATACGTCTATAACGTCATATATCCTAACCTAAGGCAACCTAACATCTCGGATGCAATATTTGACAACACTCCTGGCCTGTCGAACCCTACTTCTCGGAGGGAACAGTATATACGTCTATAACGTTATATATCCTATCCTAAGGCAACCTAACATCTCGGATGCAATATTTGACAACATTGATGGCCTGTCGAACCCTACTTCTCGGAGGGAACAGTATATACGTCCATAACGTTATATATCCTAACCGAAGGCAACCTGACATCTCGGATGTAATATTCTACAGCATTCAAGGCGTGTCGGACCCTACTTCTCGGTGGGAACATTATATGAGTCTATAACGTTGTATATCCTAACCTAAGGCAACCTATTATCTCAGACGTAATATTTTACAATATTCCTCGCGTGTCGGTGCATACTTTTCGGTGGGAATATTATATGCGTCCACAACGGTCGATATCGTAATCTAAGGCAATCTAACATCTCGGATGCAATATTTCACAACATTCCTTGCCTGTCGAACCCTACTTCTCGGAGGGAACAGTATGTACGTCTATAACGTTATATATCCTAACCTAGGGCAACCTAACATCTCGGATGTAATATTCTACAACCTTCCAGGCGTGTCGGACCCTACTTCTCGGTGGGAACATTATATGAGTCTATAACGTTGTATATCCTAACCTAAGGCAACCTATTATCTCAGACGTAATATTTTACAATATTCCTCGCGTGTCGGTGCATACTTTTCGGTGGGAATATTATATGCGTCCACAACGGTCGATATCGTAATCTAAGGCAATCTAACATCTCGGATGCAATATTTGACAACATTCCTTGCCTGTCGAACCCTACTTCTCGGAGGGAACAGTATGTACGTCTATAACGTTATATATCCTAACCTAAGGCAACCTAACATCTCGGATGTAATATTCTACAACCTTCCAGGCGTGTCGCACCCTACTTCTCGGTGGTAACATTATATGCGTCTATAACGTTGCATATCCTAATCTAAGGCAACCTAACATCTCGGATGAAATATGTGACAACATTCCTGGCCTGTCGAACCCTACATCTCGGAGGGAACAGTATATACGTCTATAACGTCATATATCCTAACCTAAGGCAACCTAACATCTCGGATGTAACATTTGACAACATTCCAGGCGTGTCGGTCCCTACGTCTCGCTGGTAAAATTACATGCGTCTATAACGGTATATATCCTAATCTAAGGCAACCTAACATCTCGGATGAAATATGTGACAACATTGATGGCCTGTCGAACCCTACTTGTCGGAGGGAACAGTATATACGTCTATAACGTTATATATCCTAACCTAAGGCAACCTGACATCTCGGATATATTGTTCTACAACTTTCCAGGCGTGTCGGACCCTACTTCTCGGTGGAAACATTATATGAGTCTATAACGTTGTATATCCTAATCTAAGGCAACCTATTATCTCAGACGTAATATTGTACAATATTCCTCGCGTGTCGGTGCATACTCTTCGGTGGGAATATTATATGCGTCCATAACGGTCGATATCGTAATCTAATGCAATCTAACATCTCGGATGCAATATTTGACAACATTCCTTGCCTGTCGAACCCTACTTCTCGGAGGGAACAGTATATACGTCTATAACGTTATATATCCTATCCTAAGGCAACCTAACATCTCGGATGCAATATTTGACAACATTGATGGCCTGTCGAACCCTACATCTCGCAGGGAACAGTATATACGTCTATAACGTCATATATCCTAACGTAAGGCAACCTAATGTCTCGGATGTAACATTTGACAACATTGCAGGCGTGTCGGTCCCTACGTCTCGGTGGTAACATTACATGCGTCTATAACGGTATATTTCCTAATCTAAGGCAACCTGACATCTCGGATGCAATATTTGACAACATTCCTGGCCTGTCGAACCCTACATCTCGGAGGGAACAGTATATACGTCTATAGCGGTATATATCCTAATCTAAGGCAACCTAACATCTCGGATGCAATATTTGACAACATTCCAGGCCTGTCGAACCCTACTTCTCGGAGGGAACAGTATATACGTCCATAACGTTATATATCCTAACCGAAGGCAACCTGACATCTCGGATGTAATATTCTACAGCATTCAAGGCGTGTCGGACCCTACTTCTCGGTGGGAACATTATATGAGTCTATAACGTTGTATATCCTAACCTAAGGCAACCTATTATCTCAGACGTAATATTTTACAATATTCCTCGCGTGTCGGTGCATACTTTTCGGTGGGAATATTATATGCGTCCACAACGGTCGATATCGTAATCTAAGGCAATCTAACATCTCGGATGCAATATTTGACAACATTCCTTGCCTGTCGAACCCTACTTCTCGGAGGGAACAGTATGTACGTCTATAACGTTATATATCCTAACCTAAGGCAATCTAACATCTCGGATGTAATATTCTACAACCTTCCAGGCGTGTCGGACCCTACTTCTCGGTGGTAACATTATATGCGTCTATAACGTTGCATATCCTAATCTAAGGCAACCTAACATCTCGGATGAAATATGTGACAACATTCCTGGCCTGTCGAACCCTACATCTCGGAGGGAACAGTATATACGTCTATAACGTCATATATCCTAACCTAAGGCAACCTAACATCTCGGATGCAATATTTGACAACACTCCTGGCCTGTCGAACCCTACTTCTCGGAGGGAACAGTATATACGTCTATAACGTTATATATCCTATCCTAAGGCAACCTAACATCTCGGATGCAATATTTGACAACATTCCAGGCCTGTCGAACCCTACTTCTCGGAGGGAACAGTATATACGTCCATAACGTTATATATCCTAACCGAAGGCAACCTTACATCTCGGATGTAATATTCTACAGCATTCAAGGCGTGTCGGACCCTACTTCTCGGTGGGAACATTATATGAGTCTATAACGTTGTATATCCTAACCTAAGGCAACCTATTATCTCAGACGTAATATTTTACAATATTCCTCGCGTGTCGGTGCATACTTTTCGGTGGGAATATTATATGCGTCCACAACGGTCGATATCGTAATCTAAGGCAATCTAACATCTCGGATGCAATATTTGACAACATTCCTTGCCTGTCGAACCCTACTTCTCGGAGGGAACAGTATGTACGTCTATAACGTTATATATCCTAACCTAAGGCAACCTAACATCTCGGATGTAATATTCTACAACCTTCCAGGCGTGTCGGACCCTACTTCTCGGTGGGAACATTATATGAGTCTATAACGTTGTATATCCTAACCTAAGGCAACCTATTATCTCAGACGTAATATTTTACAATATTCCTCGCGTGTCGGTGCATACTTCTCGGTGGTAACATTATATGCGTCTATAACGTTGCATATCCTAATCTAAGGCAACCTAACATCTCGGATGAAATATGTGACAACATTCCTGGCCTGTCGAACCCTACATCTCGGAGGGAACAGTATATACGTCTATAACGTCATATATCCTAACCTAAGGCAACCTAACATCTCGGATGTAACATTTGACAACATTCCAGGCGTGTCGGTCCCTACGTCTCGCTGGTAAAATTACATGCGTCTATAACGGTATATATCCTAATCTAAGGCAACCTAACATCTCGGATGAAATATGTGACAACATTGATGGCCTGTCGAACCCTACTTGTCGGAGGGAACAGTATATACGTCTATAACGTTATATATCCTAACCTAAGGCAACCTGACATCTCGGATATATTGTTCTACAACTTTCCAGGCGTGTCGGACCCTACTTCTCGGTGGAAACATTATATGAGTCTATAACGTTGTATATCCTAATCTAAGGCAACCTATTATCTCAGACGTAATATTGTACAATATTCCTCGCGTGTCGGTGCATACTCTTCGGTGGGAATATTATATGCGTCCATAACGGTCGATATCGTAATCTAATGCAATCTAACATCTCGGATGCAATATTTGACAACATTCCTTGCCTGTCGAACCCTACTTCTCGGAGGGAACAGTATATACGTCTATAACGTTATATATCCTATCCTAAGGCAACCTAACATCTCGGATGCAATATTTGACAACATTGATGGCCTGTCGAACCCTACATCTCGGAGGGAACAGTATATACGTCTATAACGTCATATATCCTAACGTAAGGCAACCTAATGTCTCGGATGTAACATTTGACAACATTCCAGGCGTGTCGGTCCCTACGTCTCGGTGGTAACATTACATGCGTCTATAACGGTATATTTCCTAATCTAAGGCAACCTGACATCTCGGATGCAATATTTGACAACATTCCTGGCCTGTCGAACCCTACATCTCGGAGGGAACAGTATATACGTCTATAGCGGTATATATCCTAATCTAAGGCAACCTAACATCTCGGATGCAATATTTGACAACATTCCAGGCCTGTCGAACCCTACTTCTCGGAGGGAACAGTATATACGTCCATAACGTTATATATCCTAACCGAAGGCAACCTGACATCTCGGATGTAATATTCTACAGCATTCAAGGCGTGTCGGACCCTACTTCTCGGTGGGAACATTATATGAGTCTATAACGTTGTATATCCTAACCTAAGGCAACCTATTATCTCAGACGTAATATTTTACAATATTCCTCGCGTGTCGGTGCATACTTTTCGGTGGGAATATTATATGCGTCCACAACGGTCGATATCGTAATCTAAGGCAATCTAACATCTCGGATGCAATATTTGACAACATTCCTTGCCTGTCGAACCCTACTTCTCGGAGGGAACAGTATGTACGTCTATAACGTTATATATCCTAACCTAAGGCAACCTAACATCTCGGATGTAATATTCTACAACCTTCCAGGCGTGTCGGACCCTACTTCTCGGTGGGAACATTATATGAGTCTATAACGTTGTATATCCTAACCTAAGGCAACCTATTATCTCAGACGTAATATTTTACAATATTCCTCGCGTGTCGGTGCATACTTTTCGGTGGGAATATTATATGCGTCCACAACGGTCGATATCGTAATCTAAGGCAATCTAACATCTCGGATGCAATATTTGACAACATTCCTTGCCTGTCGAACCCTACTTCTCGGAGGGAACAGTATGTACGTCTATAACGTTATATATCCTAACCTAAGGCAACCTAACATCTCGGATGTAATATTCTACAACCTTCCAGGCGTGTCGGACCCTACTTCTCGGTGGTAACATTATATGCGTCTATAACGTTGCATATCCTAATCTAAGGCAACCTAACATCTCGGATGAAATATGTGACAACATTCCTGGCCTGTCGAACCCTACATCTCGGAGGGAACAGTATATACGTCTATAACGTCATATATCCTAACCTAAGGCAACCTAACATCTCGGATGTAACATTTGACAACATTCCAGGCGTGTCGGTCCCTACGTCTCGCTGGTAAAATTACATGCGTCTATAACGGTATATATCCTAATCTAAGGCAACCTAACATCTCGGATGAAATATGTGACAACATTGATGGCCTGTCGAACCCTACTTGTCGGAGGGAACAGTATATACGTCTATAACGTTATATATCCTAACCTAAGGCAACCTGACATCTCGGATATATTGTTCTACAACTTTCCAGGCGTGTCGGACCCTACTTCTCGGTGGAAACATTATATGAGTCTATAACGTTGTATATCCTAATCTAAGGCAACCTATTATCTCAGACGTAATATTGTACAATATTCCTCGCGTGTCGGTGCATACTCTTCGGTGGGAATATTATATGCGTCCATAACGGTCGATATCGTAATCTAATGCAATCTAACATCTCGGATGCAATATTTGACAACATTCCTTGCCTGTCGAACCCTACTTCTCGGAGGGAACAGTATATACGTCTATAACGTTATATATCCTATCCTAAGGCAACCTAACATCTCGGATGCAATATTTGACAACATTGATGGCCTGTCGAACCCTACATCTCGCAGGGAACAGTATATACGTCTATAACGTCATATATCCTAACGTAAGGCAACCTAATGTCTCGGATGTAACATTTGACAACATTGCAGGCGTGTCGGTCCCTACGTCTCGGTGGTAACATTACATGCGTCTATAACGGTATATTTCCTAATCTAAGGCAACCTGACATCTCGGATGCAATATTTGACAACATTCCTGGCCTGTCGAACCCTACATCTCGGAGGGAACAGTATATACGTCTATAGCGGTATATATCCTAATCTAAGGCAACCTAACATCTCGGATGCAATATTTGACAACATTCCAGGCCTGTCGAACCCTACTTCTCGGAGGGAACAGTATATACGTCCATAACGTTATATATCCTAACCGAAGGCAACCTGACATCTCGGATGTAATATTCTACAGCATTCAAGGCGTGTCGGACCCTACTTCTCGGTGGGAACATTATATGAGTCTATAACGTTGTATATCCTAACCTAAGGCAACCTATTATCTCAGACGTAATATTTTACAATATTCCTCGCGTGTCGGTGCATACTTTTCGGTGGGAATATTATATGCGTCCACAACGGTCGATATCGTAATCTAAGGCAATCTAACATCTCGGATGCAATATTTGACAACATTCCTTGCCTGTCGAACCCTACTTCTCGGAGGGAACAGTATGTACGTCTATAACGTTATATATCCTAACCTAAGGCAATCTAACATCTCGGATGTAATATTCTACAACCTTCCAGGCGTGTCGGACCCTACTTCTCGGTGGTAACATTATATGCGTCTATAACGTTGCATATCCTAATCTAAGGCAACCTAACATCTCGGATGAAATATGTGACAACATTCCTGGCCTGTCGAACCCTACATCTCGGAGGGAACAGTATATACGTCTATAACGTCATATATCCTAACCTAAGGCAACCTAACATCTCGGATGCAATATTTGACAACACTCCTGGCCTGTCGAACCCTACTTCTCGGAGGGAACAGTATATACGTCTATAACGTTATATATCCTATCCTAAGGCAACCTAACATCTCGGATGCAATATTTGACAACATTCCAGGCCTGTCGAACCCTACTTCTCGGAGGGAACAGTATATACGTCCATAACGTTATATATCCTAACCGAAGGCAACCTTACATCTCGGATGTAATATTCTACAGCATTCAAGGCGTGTCGGACCCTACTTCTCGGTGGGAACATTATATGAGTCTATAACGTTGTATATCCTAACCTAAGGCAACCTATTATCTCAGACGTAATATTTTACAATATTCCTCGCGTGTCGGTGCATACTTTTCGGTGGGAATATTATATGCGTCCACAACGGTCGATATCGTAATCTAAGGCAATCTAACATCTCGGATGCAATATTTGACAACATTCCTTGCCTGTCGAACCCTACTTCTCGGAGGGAACAGTATGTACGTCTATAACGTTATATATCCTAACCTAAGGCAACCTAACATCTCGGATGTAATATTCTACAACCTTCCAGGCGTGTCGGACCCTACTTCTCGGTGGGAACATTATATGAGTCTATAACGTTGTATATCCTAACCTAAGGCAACCTATTATCTCAGACGTAATATTTTACAATATTCCTCGCGTGTCGGTGCATACTTTTCGGTGGGAATATTATATGCGTCCACAACGGTCGATATCGTAATCTAAGGCAATCTAACATCTCGGATGCAATATTTGACAACATTCCTTGCCTGTCGAACCCTACTTCTCGGAGGGAACAGTATGTACGTCTATAACGTTATATATCCTAACCTAAGGCAACCTAACATCTCGGATGTAATATTCTACAACCTTCCAGGCGTGTCGGACCCTACTTCTCGGTGGTAACATTATATGCGTCTATAACGTTGCATATCCTAATCTAAGGCAACCTAACATCTCGGATGAAATATGTGACAACATTCCTGGCCTGTCGAACCCTACATCTCGGAGGGAACAGTATATACGTCTATAACGTCATATATCCTAACCTAAGGCAACCTAACATCTCGGATGTAACATTTGACAACATTCCAGGCGTGTCGGTCCCTACGTCTCGCTGGTAAAATTACATGCGTCTATAACGGTATATATCCTAATCTAAGGCAACCTAACATCTCGGATGAAATATGTGACAACATTGATGGCCTGTCGAACCCTACTTGTCGGAGGGAACAGTATATACGTCTATAACGTTATATATCCTAACCTAAGGCAACCTGACATCTCGGATATATTGTTCTACAACTTTCCAGGCGTGTCGGACCCTACTTCTCGGTGGAAACATTATATGAGTCTATAACGTTGTATATCCTAATCTAAGGCAACCTATTATCTCAGACGTAATATTGTACAATATTCCTCGCGTGTCGGTGCATACTCTTCGGTGGGAATATTATATGCGTCCATAACGGTCGATATCGTAATCTAATGCAATCTAACATCTCGGATGCAATATTTGACAACATTCCTTGCCTGTCGAACCCTACTTCTCGGAGGGAACAGTATATACGTCTATAACGTTATATATCCTATCCTAAGGCAACCTAACATCTCGGATGCAATATTTGACAACATTGATGGCCTGTCGAACCCTACATCTCGGAGGGAACAGTATATACGTCTATAACGTCATATATCCTAACGTAAGGCAACCTAATGTCTCGGATGTAACATTTGACAACATTCCAGGCGTGTCGGTCCCTACGTCTCGGTGGTAACATTACATGCGTCTATAACGGTATATTTCCTAATCTAAGGCAACCTGACATCTCGGATGCAATATTTGACAACATTCCTGGCCTGTCGAACCCTACATCTCGGAGGGAACAGTATATACGTCTATAGCGGTATATATCCTAATCTAAGGCAACCTAACATCTCGGATGCAATATTTGACAACATTCCAGGCCTGTCGAACCCTACTTCTCGGAGGGAACAGTATATACGTCCATAACGTTATATATCCTAACCGAAGGCAACCTGACATCTCGGATGTAATATTCTACAGCATTCAAGGCGTGTCGGACCCTACTTCTCGGTGGGAACATTATATGAGTCTATAACGTTGTATATCCTAACCTAAGGCAACCTATTATCTCAGACGTAATATTTTACAATATTCCTCGCGTGTCGGTGCATACTTTTCGGTGGGAATATTATATGCGTCCACAACGGTCGATATCGTAATCTAAGGCAATCTAACATCTCGGATGCAATATTTGACAACATTCCTTGCCTGTCGAACCCTACTTCTCGGAGGGAACAGTATGTACGTCTATAACGTTATATATCCTAACCTAAGGCAATCTAACATCTCGGATGTAATATTCTACAACCTTCCAGGCGTGTCGGACCCTACTTCTCGGTGGTAACATTATATGCGTCTATAACGTTGCATATCCTAATCTAAGGCAACCTAACATCTCGGATGAAATATGTGACAACATTCCTGGCCTGTCGAACCCTACATCTCGGAGGGAACAGTATATACGTCTATAACGTCATATATCCTAACCTAAGGCAACCTAACATCTCGGATGCAATATTTGACAACACTCCTGGCCTGTCGAACCCTACTTCTCGGAGGGAACAGTATATACGTCTATAACGTTATATATCCTATCCTAAGGCAACCTAACATCTCGGATGCAATATTTGACAACATTGATGGCCTGTCGAACCCTACTTCTCGGTGGGAACAGTATATACGTCCATAACGTTATATATCCTAACCGAAGGCAACCTGACATCTCGGATGTAATATTCTACAGCATTCAAGGCGTGTCGGACCCTACTTCTCGGTGGGAACATTATATGAGTCTATAACGTTGTATATCCTAACCTAAGGCAACCTATTATCTCAGACGTAATATTTTACAATATTCCTCGCGTGTCGGTGCATACTTTTCGGTGGGAATATTATATGCGTCCACAACGGTCGATATCGTAATCTAAGGCAATCTAACATCTCGGATGCAATATTTGACAACATTCCTTGCCTGTCGAACCCTACTTCTCGGAGGGAACAGTATGTACGTCTATAACGTTATATATCCTAACCTAAGGCAACCTAACATCTCGGATGTAATATTCTACAACCTTCCAGGCGTGTCGGACCCTACTTCTCGGTGGTAACATTATATGCGTCTATAACGTTGCATATCCTAATCTAAGGCAACCTAACATCTCGGATGAAATATGTGACAACATTCCTGGCCTGTCGAACCCTACATCTCGGAGGGAACAGTATATACGTCTATAACGTCATATATCCTAACCTAAGGCAACCTAACATCTCGGATGCAATATTTGACAACACTCCTGGCCTGTCGAACCCTACTTCTCGGAGGGAACAGCATATACATCTATAACGTCATATATCCTAGCCTAAGGCAACCTAACATCTCGGATGTAACATTTGACAACATTCCAGGCGTGTCGGTCCCTACGTCTCGGTGGTGACATTACATGCGTCTATAACGGTATATATCCTAATCTAAGGCAACCTAACATCTCGGATGAAATATGTGACAACATTCCTGGCCTGTCGAACCCTACATCTCGGAGGGAACAGTATATACGTCTATAACGTCATATATCCTAACCTAAGGCAACCTAACATCTCGGATGCAATATTTGACAACACTCCTGGCCTGTCGAACCCTACTTCTCGGAGGGAACAGTATATACGTCTATAACGTTATATATCCTATCCTAAGGCAACCTAACATCTCGGATGCAATATTTGACAACATTGATGGCCTGTCGAACCCTACTTCTCGGAGGGAACAGTATATACGTCCATAACGTTATATATCCTAACCGAAGGCAACCTGACATCTCGGATGTAATATTCTACAGCATTCAAGGCGTGTCGGACCCTACTTCTCGGTGGGAACATTATATGAGTCTATAACGTTGTATATCCTAACCTAAGGCAACCTATTATCTCAGACGTAATATTTTACAATATTCCTCGCGTGTCGGTGCATACTTTTCGGTGGGAATATTATATGCGTCCACAACGGTCGATATCGTAATCTAAGGCAATCTAACATCTCGGATGCAATATTTGACAACATTCCTTGCCTGTCGAACCCTACTTCTCGGAGGGAACAGTATGTACGTCTATAACGTTATATATCCTAACCTAAGGCAACCTAACATCTCGGATGTAATATTCTACAACCTTCCAGGCGTGTCGGACCCTACTTCTCGGTGGTAACATTATATGCGTCTATAACGTTGCATATCCTAATCTAAGGCAACCTAACATCTCGGATGAAATATGTGACAACATTCCTGGCCTGTCGAACCCTACATCTCGGAGGGAACAGTATATACGTCTATAACGTCATATATCCTAACCTAAGGCAACCTAACATCTCGGATGCAATATTTGACAACACTCCTGGCCTGTCGAACCCTACTTCTCGGAGGGAACAGCATATACATCTATAACGTCATATATCCTAGCCTAAGGCAACCTAACATCTCGGATGTAACATTTGACAACATTCCAGGCGTGTCGGTCCCTACGTCTCGGTGGTGACATTACATGCGTCTATAACGGTATATATCCTAATCTAAGGCAACCTAACATCTCGGATGAAATATGTGACAACATTCCTGGCCTGTCGAACCCTACATCTCGGAGGGAACAGTATATACGTCTATAACGTCATATATCCTAACCTAAGGCAACCTAACATCTCGGATGCAATATTTGACAACACTCCTGGCCTGTCGAACCCTACTTCTCGGAGGGAACAGTATATACGTCTATAACGTTATATATCCTATCCTAAGGCAACCTAACATCTCGGATGCAATATTTGACAACATTGATGGCCTGTCGAACCCTACTTCTCGGAGGGAACAGTATATACGTCCATAACGTTATATATCCTAACCGAAGGCAACCTGACATCTCGGATGTAATATTCTACAGCATTCAAGGCGTGTCGGACCCTACTTCTCGGTGGGAACATTATATGAGTCTATAACGTTGTATATCCTAACCTAAGGCAACCTATTATCTCAGACGTAATATTTTACAATATTCCTCGCGTGTCGGTGCATACTTTTCGGTGGGAATATTATATGCGTCCACAACGGTCGATACCGTAATCTAAGGCAATCTAACATCTCGGATGCAATATTTGACAACATTCCTTGCCTGTCGAACCCTACTTCTCGGAGGGAACAGTATGTACGTCTATAACGTTATATATCCTAACCTAAGGCAACCTAACATCTCGGATGTAATATTCTACAACCTTCCAGGCGTGTCGGACCCAACTTCTCGGTGGTAACATTATATGCGTCTATAACGTTGCATATCCTAATTTAAGGCAACCTAACATCTCGGATGAAATATGTGACAACATTCCTGGCCTGTCGAACCCTACATCTCGGAGGGAACAGTATATACGTCTATAACGTCATATATCCTAACCTAAGGCAACCTAACATCTCGGATGTAACATTTGACAACATTCCAGGCGTGTCGGTCCCTACGTCTCGCTGGTAACATTACATGCGTCTATAACGGTATATATCCTAATCTAAGGCAACCTAACATCTCGGATGAAATATGTGACAACATTGATGGCCTGTCGAACCCTACTTGTCGGAGGGAACAGTATATACGTCTATAACGTTATATATCCTAACCTAAGGCAACCTGACATCTCGGATATATTGTTCTACAACTTTCCAGGCGTGTCGGACCCTACTTCTCGGTGGAAACATTATATGAGTCTATAACGTTGTATATCCTAATCTAAGGCAACCTATTATCTCAGACGTAATATTGTACAATATTCCTCGCGTGTCGGTGCATACTCTTCGGTGGGAATGTTATATGCGTCCATAACGGTCGATATCGTAATCTAATGCAATCTAACATCTCGGATGCAATATTTGACAACATTCCTTGCCTGTCGAACCCTACTTCTCGGAGGGAACAGTATATACGTCTATAACGTTATATATCCTATCCTAAGGCAACCTAACATCTCGGATGCAATATTTGACAACATTGATGGCCTGTCGAACCCTACATCTCGGAGGGAACAGTATATACGTCTATAACGTCATATATCCTAACGTAAGGCAACCTAATGTCTCGGATGTAACATTTGACAACATTCCAGGCGTGTCGGTCCCTACGTCTCGGTGGTAACATTACATGCGTCTATAACGGTATATTTCCTAATCTAAGGCAACCTGACATCTCGGATGCAATATTTGACAACATTCCTGGCCTGTCGAACCCTACATCTCGGAGGGAACAGTATATACGTCTATAGCGGTATATATCCTAATCTAAGGCAACCTAACATCTCGGATGCAATATTTGACAACATTCCAGGCCTGTCGAACCCTACTTCTCGGAGGGAACAGTATATACGTCTATAACGTCATATATCCTAACGTAAGGCAACCTAATGTCTCGGATGTAACATTTGACAACATTCCAGGCGTGTCGGTCCCTACGTCTCGGTGGTAACATTACATGCGTCTATAACGGTATATTTCCTAACCTAAGGCAACCTGACATCTCGGATGCAATATTTGACAACATTCCTGGCCTGTCGAACCCTACATCTCGGAGGGAACAGTATATACGTCTATAGCGGTATATATCCTAATCTAAGGCAACCTAACATCTCGGATGCAATATTTGACAACATTCCAGGCCTGTCGAACCCTACTTCTCGGAGGGAACAGTATATACGTCCATAACGTTATATATCCTAACCGAAGGCAACCTGACATCTCGGATGTAATATTCTACAGCATTCAAGGCGTGTCGGACCCTACTTCTCGGTGGGAACATTATATGAGTCTATAACGTTGTATATCCTAACCTAAGGCAACCTATTATCTCAGACGTAATATTTTACAATATTCCTCGCGTGTCGGTGCATACTTTTCGGTGGGAATATTATATGCGTCCACAACGGTCGATATCGTAATCTAAGGCAATCTAACATCTCGGATGCAATATTTGACAACATTCCTTGCCTGTCGAACCCTACTTCTCGGAGGGAACAGTATGTACGTCTGTAACGTTATATATCCTAACCTAAGGCAATCTAACGTCTCGGATGTAATATTCTACAACCTTCCAGGCGTGTCGGACCCTACTTCTCGGTGGTAACATTATATGCGTCTATAACGTTGCATATCCTAATCTAAGGCAACCTAACATCTCGGATGAAATATGTGACAACATTCCTGGCCTGTCGAACCCTACATCTCGGAGGGAACAGTATATACGTCTATAACGTCATATATCCTAACCTAAGGCAACCTAACATCTCGGATGCAATATTTGACAACACTCCTGGCCTGTCGAACCCTACTTCTCGGAGGGAACAGTATGTACGTCTATAACGTTATATATCCTAACCTAAGGCAACCTAACATCTCGGATGTAATATTCTACAACCTTCCAGGCGTGTCGGACCCTACTTCTCGGTGGTAACATTATATGCGTCTATAACGTTGCATATCCTAATCTAAGGCAACCTAACATCTCGGATGAAATATGTGACAACATTCCTGGCCTGTCGAACCCTACATCTCGGAGGGAACAGTATATACGTCTATAACGTCATATATCCTAACCTAAGGCAACCTATTATCTCAGACGTAATATTTTACAATATTCCTCGCGTGTCGGTGCATACTTTTCGGTGGGAATATTATATGCGTCCACAACGGTCGATATCGTAATCTAAGGCAATCTAACATCTCGGATGCAATATTTGACAACATTCCTTGCCTGTCGAACCCTACTTCTCGGAGGGAACAGTATGTACGTCTATAACGTTATATATCCTAACCTAAGGCAACCTAACATCTCGGATGTAATATTCTACAACCTTCCAGGCGTGTCGGACCCTACTTCTCGGTGGTAACATTATATGCGTCTATAACGTTGCATATCCTAATCTAAGGCAACCTAACATCTCGGATGAAATATGTGACAACATTCCTGGCCTGTCGAACCCTACATCTCGGAGGGAACAGTATATACGTCTATAACGTAATATATCCTAACCTAAGGCAACCTAACATCTCGGATGCAATATTTGACAACACTCCTGGCCTGTCGAACCCTACTTCTCGGAGGGAACAGCATATACATCTATAACGTCATATATCCTAGCCTAAGGCAACCTAACATCTCGGATGTAACATTTGACAACATTCCAGGCGTGTCGGTCCCTACGTCTCGCTGGTAACATTACATGCGTCTATAACGGTATATATCCTAATCTAAGGCAACCTAACATCTCGGATGAAATATGTGACAACATTGATGGCCTGTCGAACCCTACATCTCGGAGGGAACAGTATATACGTCTATAACGTCATATATCCTAACGTAAGGCAACCTAACGTCTCGGATGTAACATTTGACAACATTCCAGGCGTGTCGGTCCCTACGTCTCTGTGGTAACATTACATGCGTCTATAACGGTATATTTCCTAATCTAAGGCAACCTGACATCTCGGATGCAATATTTGACAACATTCCTGGCCTGTCGAACCCTACATCTCGGAGGGAACAGTATATACGTCTATAGCGGTATATATCCTAATCTAAGGCAACCTAACATCTCGGATGCAATATTTGACAACATTCCAGGCCTGTCGAACCCTACTTCTCGGAGGGAACAGTATATACGTCTATAACGTTATATATCCTAACCGAAGGCAACCTGACATCTCGGATGTAATATTCTACAGCATTCAAGGCGTGTCGGACCCTACTTCTCGGTGGGAACATTATATGG
Organism: Xylocopa violacea; assembly: GCA_963969225.1. NCBI lineage: Eukaryota > Metazoa > Arthropoda > Insecta > Hymenoptera > Apidae > Xylocopa > Xylocopa violacea. The sequence goes on along the minus strand of CAXAJV010000002.1, from coordinate 22,622,488 downwards.
GTCTATAACGTTGTATATCCTAACCTAAGGCAACCTATTATCTCAGACGTAATATTTTACAATATTCCTCGCGTGTCGGTGCATACTTTTCGGTGGGAATATTATATGCGTCCACAACGGTCGATATCGTAATCTAAGGCAATCTAACATCTCGGATGCAATATTTGACAACATTCCTTGCCTGTCGAACCCTACTTCTCGGAGGGAACAGTATGTACGTCTATAACGTTATATATCCTAACCTAAGGCAACCTAACATCTCGGATGTAATATTCTACAACCTTCCAGGCGTGTCGGACCCTACTTCTCGGTGGTAACATTATATGCGTCTATAACGTTGCATATCCTAATCTAAGGCAACCTAACATCTCGGATGAAATATGTGACAACATTCCTGGCCTGTCGAACCCTACATCTCAGAGGGAACAGTATATACGTCTATAACGTCATATATCCTAACCTAAGGCAACCTAACATCTCGGCTGCAATATTTGACAACACTCCTGGCCTGTCGAACCCTACTTCTCGGAGGGAACAGCATATACATCTATAACGTCATATATCCTAGCCTAAGGCAACCTAACATCTCGGATGTAACATTTGACAACATTCCAGGCGTGTCGGTCCCTACGTCTCGCTGGTAACATTACATGCGTCTATAACGGTATATATCCTAATCTAAGGCAACCTAACATCTCGGATGAAATATGTGACAACATTGATGGCCTGTCGAACCCTACATCTCGGAGGGAACAGTATATACGTCTATAACGTCATATATCCTAACGTAAGGCAACCTAACGTCTCGGATGTAACATTTGACAACATTCCAGGCGTGTCGGTCCCTACGTCTCTGTGGTAACATTACATGCGTCTAGAACGGTATATTTCCTAATCTAAGGCAACCTAACATCTCGGATGCAATATTTGACAACATTCCTGGCCTGTGGAACCCTACATCTCGGAGGGAACAGTATATACGTCTATAGCGTTATATATGCTAACCTAGGGCAACCTAACATCTCGGATGTAATATTCTACAACCTTCCAGTCGTGGCGGACCCTACTTCTCGGTGGGAACATTATATGCGTCTATAACGTTGTATATCCTTATCTAAGGCAACCTAACATCTCGGATGCAATATTTGACAACATTCCTGGCCTGTCGAACCCTACTTCTCGGAGGGAACAGTATGTACGTCTATAACGTTGTATATCCTAACCTAAGGCAACCTAACATCTCGGATGTAATATTCTACAACCTTCCAGGCGTGTCGGACCTTACTTCTCGGTGGTAACATTATATGCGTCTATAACGTTGCATATCCTAATCTAAGGCAACCTAACATCTCGGATGCAATATTTGACAACATTCCTGGCCTGTCGAACCCTACTTCTCGGAGGGAACAGTATATACGTCTATAACGTTATATATCCTAACCGAAGGCAACCTGACATCTCGGATGTAATATTCTACATCATTCAAGGCGTGTCGGACCCTACTTCTCGGTGGGAACATTATATGAGTCTATAACGTTGTATATCCTAATCTAAGGCAACCTATTATCTCAGACGTAATATTTTACAATATTCCTCGCGTGTCGGTGCATACTATTCGGTGGGAATATTATATGCGTCCATAACGGTCGATATCGTAATCTAAGGCAATCTAACATCTCGGATGCAATATTTGACAACATTCCTTGCCTGTCGAACCCTACTTCTCGGAGGGAACAGTATGTACGTCTATAACGTTATATATCCTAACCTAAGGCAACCTAACATCTCGGATGTAATATTCTACAACCTTCCAGGCGTGTCGGACCCTACTTCTCGGTGGTAACATTATATGCGTCTATAACGTTGCATATCTTAATCTAAGGCAACCTAACATCTCGGATGCAATATTTGACAACATTCCTGGCCTGTCGAACCCTACTGCTCGGAGGGAACAGTATATACGTCCATAACGGTATATATCCTAATCTAAGGCAACCTAACATCTCGGATGAAATATGTGACAACATTCCTGGCCTGTGGAACCCTACATCTCGGAGGGAACAGTATATACGTCTATAGCGTTATATATGCTAACCTAGGGCAACCTAACATCTCGGATGTAATATTCTACAACCTTCCAGTCGTGGCGGACCCTACTTCTCGGTGGGAACATTATATGCGTCTATAACGTTGTATATCCTTATCTAAGGCAACCTAACATCTCGGATGCAATATTTGACAACATTCCTGGCCTGTCGAACCCTACTTCTCGGAGGGAACAGTATATACGTCTATAACGTCATATATCCTAACCTAAGGCAACCTAACGTCTCGGATGTAACATTTGACAACATTCCAGGTGTGTCGGTCCCTACGTCTCGGTGGTAACGTTACATGCGTCTATAACGTTATATATCCTAACCTAAGGCAACCTAACATCTCGGATGTAACATTTGACAACATTCCTGGCATGTCGGTCCCTACGTCTCGGTGGTAACATTATATGCGTCTATAACGTTATATATCCTTATCTAAGGCAACCTAACATCTCGGATGCAATATTTGACAACATTCCTAGCCTGTCGAACCCTACTTCTCGGAGGGAACAGTATATACGTCTATAACGTTATATATCCTAACCTAGGGCAACCTAACATCTCGGATGTAATATTCTACAACCTTCCAGGCGTGTCGGACCCTACTTCTCGGTGGGAACATTATATGCGTCTATAACGTTGTATATCCTTATCTAAGGCAACCTAACATCTCGGATGCAATATTTGACAACATTCCTGGCCTGTCGAACCCTACATCTCGGAGGGAACAGTATATACGTCTATAGCGGTATACATCCTAATCTAAGGCAACCTAACATCTCGTATGCAATATTCTACAGCATTCAAGGCGTGTCGGACCCTACTTCTCGGTGGGAACATTATATGAGTCTATAACGTTGTATATCCTAACCTAAGGCAACCTATTATCTCAGACGTAATATTTTACAAATTCCTCGCTTGTCGGTGCATACTTTTCGGTGGGAATATTATATGCGTCCACAGCGGTCGATATCGTAATCTAAGGCAATCTAACATCTCGGATGCAATATTTGACAACATTCCTTGCCTGTCGGACCCTACTTCTCGGTGGTAACATTATATGCGTCTATAACGTTGCATATCCTAATCTAAGGCAACCTAACATCTCGGATGAAATATGTGACAACATTCCTGGCCTGTCGAACCCTACATCTCGGAGGGAACAGTATATACGTCTATAACGTCATATATCCTAACCTAAGGCAACCTAACTTCTCGGATGCAATATTTGACAACACTCCTGGCCTGTCGAACCCTACTTCTCGGAGGGAACAGCATATACATCTATAACGTCATATATCCTAGCCTAAGGCAACCTAACATCTCGGATGTAACATGTGACAACATTCCAGGCGTGTCGGTCCCTACGTCTCGCTGGTAACATTACATGCGTCTATAACGGTATATATCCTAATCTAAGGCAACCTAACATCTCGGATGAAATATTTGACAACATTGATGGCCTGTCGAACCCTACATCTCGGAGGGAACAGTATATACGTCTATAACGTCATATATCCTAACGTAAGGCAACCTAACGTCTCGGATGTAACATTTGACAACATTCCAGGCGTGTCGGTCCCTACGTCTCTGTGGTAACATTACATGTGTCTATAACGGTATATTTCCTAATCTAAGGCAACCTGACATCTCGGATGCAATATTTGACAACATTCCTGGCCTGTCGTACCCTACATCTCGGAGGGAACAGTATATACGTCTATAGCGGTATATATCCTAATCTAAGGCAACCTAACATCTCGGATGCAATATTTGACAACATTCCAGGCCTGTCGAACCCTACTTCTCGGAGGGAACAGTATATATGTCTATAACGTTATATATCCTAACCGAAGGCAACCTGACATCTCGGATGTAATATTCTACAGCATTCAAGGCGTGTCGGACCCTACTTCTCGGTGGGAACATTATATGAGTCTATAACGTTGTATATCCTAACCTAAGGCAACCTATTATCTCAGACGTAATATTTTACAATATTCCTCGCGTGTCGGTGCATACTTTTCGGTGGGAATATTATATGCGTCCACAACGGTCGATATCGTAATCTAAGGCAATCTAACATCTCGGATGCAATATTTGACGACGTTCCTTGCCTGTCGAACCCTACTTCGCGGAGGGAACAGTATGTACGTCTATAACGTTATATATCCTAACCTAAGGCAACCTAACATCTCGGATGTAATATTCTACAACCTTCCAGGCGTGTCGGACCCTACTTCTCGGTGGTAACATTATATGCGTCTATAACGTTGCATATCCTAATCTAAGGCAACCTAACATCTCGGATGAAATATGTGACAACATTCCTGGCCTGTCGAACCCTACATCTCAGAGGGAACAGTATATACGTCTATAACGTCATATATCCTAACCTAAGGCAACCTAACATCTCGGCTGCAATATTTGACAACACTCCTGGCCTGTCGAACCCTACTTCTCGGAGGGAACAGCATATACATCTATAACGTCATATATCCTAGCCTAAGGCAACCTAACATCTCGGATGTAACATTTGACAACATTCCAGGCGTGTCGGTCCCTACGTCTCGCTGGTAACATTACATGCGTCTATAACGGTATATATCCTAATCTAAGGCAACCTAACATCTCGGATGAAATATGTGACAACATTGATGGCCTGTCGAACCCTACATCTCGGAGGGAACAGTATATACGTCTATAACGTCATATATCCTAACGTAAGGCAACCTAACGTCTCGGATGTAACATTTGACAACATTCCAGGCGTGTCGGTCCCTACGTCTCTGTGGTAACATTACATGCGTCTAGAACGGTATATTTCCTAATCTAAGGCAACCTAACATCTCGGATGCAATATTTGACAACATTCCTGGCCTGTGGAACCCTACATCTCGGAGGGAACAGTATATACGTCTATAGCGTTATACATGCTAACCTAGGGCAACATAACATCTCGGATGTAATATTCTACAACCTTCCAGTCGTGTCGGAACCTACTTCTCGGTGGGAACATTATATGCGTCTATAACGTTGTATATCCTTATCTAAGGCAACCTAACATCTCGGATGCAATATTTGACAACATTCCTGTCCTGTCGAACCCTACTTCTCGGAGGGAACAGTATGTACGTCTATAACGTTGTATATCCTAACCTAAGGCAACCTAACATCTCGGATGTAATATTCTACAACCTTCCAGGCGTGTCGGACCTTACTTCTCGGTGGTAACATTATATGCGTCTATAACGTTGCATATCCTAATCTAAGGCAACCTAACATCTCGGATGCAATATTTGACAACATTCCTGGCCTGTCGAACCCTACTTCTCGGAGGGAACAGTATATACGTCTATAACGTTATATATCCTAACCGAAGGCAACCTAACATCTCGGATGTAATATTCTACAACCTTCCAGGTGTGTCGGACCCTACTTCTCGGTGGTAATATTATATGCGTCTATAACGTTGCATATCTTAATCTAAGGCAACCTAACATCTCGGATGCAATATTTGACAACATTCCTGGCCTGTCGAACCCTACTGCTCGGAGGGAACAGTATATACGTCCATAACGTTATATATCCTAACCGAAGGCAACCTGACATCTCGGATGTAATATTCTACAGCATTCAAGGCGTGTCGGACCCTACTTCTCGGTGGGAACATTATATGAGTCTATAACGTTGTATATCCTAACCTAAGGCAACCTATTATCTCAGACGTAATATTTTACAATATTCCTCGCGTGTCGGTGCATACTTTTCGGTGGGAATATTATATGCGTCCACAACGGTCGATATCGTAATCTAAGGCAATCTAACATCTCGGATGCAATATTTGACAACATTCCTTGCCTGTCGAACCCTACTTCTCGGAGGGAACAGTATGTACGTCTATAACGTTATATATCCTAACCTAAGGCAACCTAACATCTCGGATGTAATATTCTACAACCTTCCAGGCGTGTCGGACCCTACTTCTCGGTGGTAACATTATATGCGTCTATAACGTTGCATATCCTAATCTAAGGCAACCTAACATCTCGGATGAAATATGTGACAACATTCCTGGCCTGTCGAACCCTACATCTCAGAGGGAACAGTATATACGTCTATAACGTCATATATCCTAACCTAAGGCAACCTAACATCTCGGATGCAATATTTGACAACACTCCTGGCCTGTCGAACCCTACTTCTCGGAGGGAACAGCATATACATCTATAACGTCATATATCCTAGCCTAAGGCAACCTAACATCTCAGATGTAACATTTGACAACATTCCAGGCGTGTCGGTCCCTACGTCTCGCTGGTAACATTACATGCGTCTATAACGGTATATATCCTAATCTAAGGCAACCTAACATCTCGGATGAAATATGTGACAACATTGATGGCCTGTCGAACCCTACATCTCGGAGGGAACAGTATATACGTCTATAGCGGTATATATCCTAATCTAAGGCAACCTAACATCTCGTATGCAATATTCTACAGCATTCAAGGCGTGTCGGACCCTACTTCTCGGTGGGAACATTATATGAGTCTATAACGTTGTATATCCTAACCTAAGGCAACCTATTATCTCAGACGTAATATTTTACAAATTCCTCGCTTGTCGGTGCATACTTTTCGGTGGGAATATTATATGCGTCCACAACGGTCGATATCGTAATCTAAGGCAATCTAACATCTCGGATGCAATATTTGACAACATTCCTTGCCTGTCGGACCCTACTTCTCGGTGGTAACATTATATGCGTCTATAACGTTGCATATCCTAATCTAAGGCAACCTAACATCTCGGATGAAATATGTGACAACATTCCTGGCCTGTCGAACCCTACATCTCGGAGGGAACAGTATATACGTCTATAACGTCATATATCCTAACCTAAGGCAACGTAACTTCTCGGATGCAATATTTGACAACACTCCTGGCCTGTCGAACCCTACTTCTCGGAGGGAACAGCATATACATCTATAACGTCATATATCCTAGCCTAAGGCAACCTAACATCTCGGATGTAACATTTGACAACATTCCAGGCGTGTCGGTCCCTACGTCTCGCTGGTAACATTACATGCGTCTATAACGGTATATATCCTAATCTAAGGCAACCTAACATCTCGGATGAAATATGTGACAACATTGATGGCCTGTCGAACCCTACATCTCGGAGGGAACAGTATATACGTCTATAACGTCATATATCCTAACGTAAGGCAACCTAACGTCTCGCATGTAACATTTGACAACATTCCAGGCGTGTCGGTCCCTACGTCTCTGTGGTAACATTACATGCGTCTATAACGGTATATTTCCTAATCTAAGGCAACCTAACATCTCGGATGCAATATTTGACAACATTCCTAGCCTGTCGAACCCTACTTCTCGGAGGGAACAGTATATACGTCTATAACGTTATATATCCTAACCTAGGGCAACCTAACATCTCGGATGTAATATTCTACAACCTTCCAGGCGTGTCGGACCCTACTTCTCGGTGGGAACATTATATGCGTCTATAACGTTGTATATCCTTATCTAAGGCAACCTAACATCTCGGATGCAATATTTGACAACATTCCTGGCCTGTCGAACCCTACATCTCGGAGGGAACAGTATATACGTCTATAGCGGTATATATCCTAATCTAAGGCAACCTAACATCTCGTATGCAATATTTGACAACATTCCTGGCCTGTCGAACCCTACTTCTCGGAGGGAACAGTATATATGTCTATAACGTTATATATCCTAACCGAAGGCAACCTGACATCTCGGATGTAATATTCTACATCATTCAAGGCGTGTCGGACCCTACTTCTCGGTGGGAACATTATATGAGTCTATAACGTTGTATATCATAATCTAAGGCAACCTATTATCTCAGACGTAATTTTGTACAAAATTCCTCGCGTGTCGGTGCATACTTTTCGGTGGGAATATTATATGCGTCCATAACGGTCGATATCGTAATCTAAGGCAATCTAACATCTCGGATGCAATATTTGACAACATTGCTTGCCTGTCGAACCCTACATCTCGGAGGGAACAGTATATACGTCTATAACGTCATATATCCTAACCTAAGGCAACCTAACGTCTCGGATGTAACATTTGACAACAGTCCAGGCGTGTCGGTCCCTACGTCTCGGTGGTAACATTACATGCGTCTATAACGGTATATTTCCTAATCTAAGGCAACCTAACATCTCGGATGCAATATTTGACAACATTCCTGGCCTGTCGAACCCTACTTGTCGGAGGGAACAGTATATACGTCTATAACGTTATATATCCTAACCTAAGGCAACCTGACATCTCGGATATATTGTTCTACAACTTTCCAGGCGTGTCGGACCCTACTTCTCGGTGGGAACATTATATGAGTCTATAACGTTGTATATCCTAATCTAAGGCAACCTATTATCTCAGACGTAATATTGTACAATATTCCTCGCGTGTCGGTGCATACTCTTCGGTGGGAATATTATATGCGTCCATAACGGTCGATATCGTAATCTAAGGCAATCTAACATCTCGGATGCAATATTTGACAACATTCCTTGCCTGTCGAACCCTACTTCTCGGAGGGAACAGTATATACGTCTATAACGTTATATATCCTATCCTAAGCCAACCTAACATCTCGGATGCAATATTTGACAACATTCCTGGCCTGTCGAACCCTACATCTCGGAGGGAACAGTATATACGTCTATAACGTCATATATCCTAACCTAAGGCAACCTAACGTCTCGGATGTAACATTTGACAACATTCCAGGTGTGTCGGTCCCTACGTCTCGGTGGTAACATTACATGCGTCTATAACGGTATATTTCCTAATCTAAGGCAACCTAACATCTCGGATGCAATATTTGACAACATTCCTGGCCTGTCGAACCCTACTTGTCGGAGGGAACAGTATATACGTCTATAACGTTATATATCCTAACCTAAGGCAACCTGACATCTCGGATATATTGTTCTACAACTTTCCAGGCGTGTCGGACCCTACTTCACGGTGGGAACATTATATGAGTCTATAACGTTGTATATCCTAATCTAAGGCAACCTATTATCTCAGACGTAATATTGTACAATATTCCTCGCGTGTCGGTGCATACTCTTCGGTGGGATTATTATATGCGTCCATAACGGTCGATATCGTAATCTAAGGCAATCTAACATCTCGGATGCAATATTTGACAACATTCCTTGCCTGTCGAACCCTACTTCTCGGAGGGAACAGTATATACGTCTATAACGTTATATATCCTATCCTAAGGCAACCTAACATCTCGGATGCAATATTTGACAACATTGATGGCCTGTCGAACCCTACATCTCGGAGGGAACAGTATATACGTCTATAACGTCATATATCCTAACGTAAGGCAACCTAATGTCTCGGATGTAACATTTGACAACATTCCAGGCGTGTCGGTCCCTACGTCTCGGTGGTAACATTACATGCGTCTATAACGGTATATTTCCTAATCTAAGGCAACCTGACATCTCGGATGCAATATTTGACAACATTCCTGGCCTGTCGAACCCTACATCTCGGAGGGAACAGTATATACGTCTATAGCGGTATATATCCTAATCTAAGGCAACCTAACATCTCGGATGCGATATTTGACAACATTCCAGGCCTGTCGAACCCTACTTCTCGGAGGGAACAGTATATACGTCTATAACGTTATATATCCTAACCGAAGGCAACCTGACATCTCGGATGTAATATTCTACAGCATTCAAGGCGTGTCGGACCCTACTTCTCGGTGGGAACATTATATGAGTCTATAACGTTGTATATCCCAACCTAAGGCAACCTATTATCTCAGACGTAATATTTTACAATATTCCTCGCGTGTCGGTGCATACTTTTCGGTGGGAATATTATATGCGTCCACAACGGTCGATATCGTAATCTAAGGCAATCTAACATCTCGGATGCAATATTTGACAACATTCCTTGCCTGTCGAACCCTACTTCTCGGAGGGAACAGTATGTACGTCTATAACGTTATATATCCTAACCTAAGGCAACCTAACATCTCGGATGTAATATTCTACAACCTTCCAGGCGTGTCGGACCCTACTTCTCGGTGGTAACATTATATGCGTCTATAACGTTGCATATCTTAATCTAAGGCAACCTAACATCTCGGATGCAATATTTGACAACATTCCTGGCCTGTCGAACCCTACTGCTCGGAGGGAACAGTATATACGTCCATAACGGTATATATCCTAATCTAAGGCAACCTAACATCTCGGATGTAATATTCTACAACCTTCCAGGCGTGTCGGACCCTACTTCTCGGTGGTAACATTATATGCGTCTATAACGTTGCATATCTTAATCTAAGGCAACCTAACATCTCGGATGCAATATTTGACAACATTCCTGGCCTGTCGAACCCTACTGCTCGGAGGGAACAGTATATACGTCCATAACGGAATATATCCTAATCTAAGGCAACCTAACATCTCGGATGAAATATGTGACAACATTCCTGGCCTGTCGAACCCTACATCTCGGAGGGAACAGTATATACGTCTATAACGTCATATATCCTAACCTAAGGCAACCTAACGTCTCGGATGTAACATTTGACTACATTCCAGGCGTGTCGGTCCCTACGTCTCGGTGGTAACGTTACATGCGTCTATAACGTTATATATCCTAACCTAAGGCAACCTAACATCTCGGATGTAACATTTGACAACATTCCTGGCATGTCGGTCCCTACGTCTCGGTGGTAACATTATATGCGTCTATAACGTTATATATCCTTATCTAAGGCAACCTAACATCTGGGATGCAATAGTTGACAACATTCCTAGCCTGTCGAACCCTACTTCTCGGAGGGAACAGTATATATACGTCTATAACGTTATATATCCTAACCTAGGGCAACCTAACATCTCGGATGTAATATTCTACAACCTTCCAGGCGTGTCGGACCCTACCTCTCGGTGGGAACATTATATGCGTCTATAACGTTGTATATCCTTATCTAAGGCAACCTAACATCTCGGATGCAATATTTGACAACATTCCTGGCCTGTCGAACCCTACATCTCGGAGGGAACAGTATATACGTCTATAGCGGTATATATCCTAATCTAAGGCAACCTAACATCTCGTATGAAATATTTGACAACATTCCTGGCCTGTCGAACCCTACTTCTCGGAGGGAACAGTATATATGTCTATAACGTTATATATCCTAACCGAAGGCAACCTGACATCTCGGATGTAATATTCTACATCATTCAAGGCGTGTCGGACCCTACTTCTCGGTGGGAACATTATATGAGTCTATAACGTTGTATATCATAATCTAAGGCAACCTATTATCTCAGACGTAATTTTGTACAATATTCCTCGCGTGTCGGTGCATACTTTTCGGTGGGAATATTATATGCGTCCATAACGGTCGATATCGTAATCTAAGGCAATCTAACATCTCGGATGCAATATTTGACAACATTCCTTGCCTGTCGAACCCTACATCTCGGAGGGAACAGTATATACGTCTATAACGTCATATATCCTAACCTAAGGCAACCTAACGTCTCGGATGTAACATTTGACAACATTCCAGGCGTGTCGGTCCCTACGTCTCGGTGGTAACATTACATGCGTCTATAACGGTATATTTCCTAATCTAAGGCAACCTAACATCTCGGATGCAATATTTGACAACATTCTTTGCCTGTCGAACCCTACTTCTCGGAGGGAACAGTATATACGTCTATAACGTTATATATCCTATCCTAAGGCAACCTAACATCTCGGATGCAATATTTGACAACATCGATGGCCTGTCGAACCCTACATCTCGGAGGGAACAGTATATACGTCTATAACGTCATATATCCTAACGTAAGGCAACCTAATGTCTCGGATGTAACATTTGACAACATTCCAGGCGTGTCGGTCCCTACGTCTCGGTGGTAACATTACATGCGTCTATAACGGTATATTTCCTAATCTAAGGCAACCTGACATCTCGGATGCAATATTTGACAACATTCCTGGCCTGTCGAACCCTACATCTCGGAGGGAACAGTATATACGTCTATAGCGGTATATATCCTAATCTAAGGCAACCTAACATCTCGGATGCGATATTTGACAACATTCCAGGCCTGTCGAACCCTACTTCTCGGAGGGAACAGTATATACGTCTATAACGTTATATATCCTAACCTAAGGCAACCTGACATCTCGGATATATTGTTCTACAACTTTCCAGGCGTGTCGGACCCTACTTCTCGGTGGGAACATTATATGAGTCTATAACGTTGTATATCCTAATCTAAGGCAACCTATTATCTCAGACGTAATATTGTACAATATTCCTCGCGTGTCGGTGCATACTCTTCGGTGGGATTATTATATGCGTCCATAACGGTCGATATCGTAATCTAAGGCAATCTAACATCTCGGATGCAATATTTGACAACATTCCTTGCCTGTCGAACCCTACTTCTCGGAGGGAACAGTATATACGTCTATAACGTTATATATCCTATCCCAAGGCAACCTAACATCTCGGATGCAATATTTGACAACATTGATGGCCTGTCGAACCCTACATCTCGGAGGGAACAGTATATACGTCTATAACGTCATATATCCTAACGTAAGGCAACCTAATGTCTCGGATGTAACATTTGACAACATTCCAGGCGTGTCGGTCCCTACGTCTCGGTGGTAACATTACATGCGTCTATAACGGTATATTTCCTAATCTAAGGCAACCTGACATCTCGGATGCAATATTTGACAACATTCCTGGCCTGTCGAACCCTACATCTCGGAGGGAACAGTATATACGTCTATAGCGGTATATATCCTAACCGAAGGCAACCTGACATCTCGGATGTAATATTCTACAGCATTCAAGGCCTGTCGGACCCTACTTCTCGGTGGGAACATTATATGCGTCTATAACGTTGCATATCCTAATCTAAGGCAACCTAACATCTCGGATGAAATATGTGACAACATTCCTGGCCTGTCGAACCCTACATCTCAGAGGGAACAGTATATACGTCTATAACGTCATATATCCTAACCTAAGGCAACCTAACATCTCGGCTGCAATATTTGACAACACTCCTGGCCTGTCGAACCCTACTTCTCGGAGGGAACAGCATATACATCTATAACGTCATATATCCTAGCCTAAGGCAACCTAACATCTCGGATGTAACATTTGACAACATTCCAGGCGTGTCGGTCCCTACGTCTCGCTGGTAACATTACATGCGTCTATAACGGTATATATCCTAATCTAAGGCAACCTAACATCTCGGATGAAATATGTGACAACATTGATGGCCTGTCGAACCCTACATCTCGGAGGGAACAGTATATACGTCTATAACGTCATATATCCTAACGTAAGGCAACCTAACGTCTCGGATGTAACATTTGACAACATTCCAGGCGTGTCGGTCCCTACGTCTCTGTGGTAACATTACATGCGTCTAGAACGGTATATTTCCTAATCTAAGGCAACCTAACATCTCGGATGCAATATTTGACAACATTCCTGGCCTGTGGAACCCTACATCTCGGAGGGAACAGTATATACGTCTATAGCGTTATACATGCTAACCTAGGGCAACATAACATCTCGGATGTAATATTGTACAACCTTCCAGTCGTGTCGGAACCTACTTCTCGGTGGGAACATTATATGCGTCTATAACGTTGTATATCCTTATCTAAGGCAACCTAACATCTCGGATGCAATATTTGACAACATTCCTGTCCTGTCGAACCCTACTTCTCGGAGGGAACAGTATGTACGTCTATAACGTTGTATATCCTAACCTAAGGCAACCTAACATCTCGGATGTAATATTCTACAACCTTCCAGGCGTGTCGGACCTTACTTCTCGGTGGTAACATTATATGCGTCTATAACGTTGCATATCCTAATCTAAGGCAACCTAACATCTCGGATGAAATATGTGACAACATTCCTGGCCTGTCGAACCCTACATCTCAGAGGGAACAGTATATACGTCTATAACGTCATATATCCTAACCTAAGGCAACCTAACATCTCGGCTGCAATATTTGACAACACTCCTGGCCTGTCGAACCCTACTTCTCGGAGGGAACAGCATATACATCTATAACGTCATATATCCTAGCCTAAGGCAACCTAACATCTCGGATGTAACATTTGACAACATTCCAGGCGTGTCGGTCCCTACGTCTCGCTGGTAACATTACATGCGTCTATAACGGTATATATCCTAATCTAAGGCAACCTAACATCTCGGATGAAATATGTGACAACATTGATGGCCTGTCGAACCCTACATCTCGGAGGGAACAGTATATACGTCTATAACGTCATATATCCTAACGTAAGGCAACCTAACGTCTCGGATGTAACATTTGACAACATTCCAGGCGTGTCGGTCCCTACGTCTCTGTGGTAACATTACATGCGTCTAGAACGGTATATTTCCTAATCTAAGGCAACCTAACATCTCGGATGCAATATTTGACAACATTCCTGGCCTGTGGAACCCTACATCTCGGAGGGAACAGTATATACGTCTATAGCGTTATACATGCTAACCTAGGGCAACATAACATCTCGGATGTAATATTCTACAACCTTCCAGTCGTGTCGGAACCTACTTCTCGGTGGGAACATTATATGCGTCTATAACGTTGTATATCCTTATCTAAGGCAACCTAACATCTCGGATGCAATATTTGACAACATTCCTGTCCTGTCGAACCCTACTTCTCGGAGGGAACAGTATGTACGTCTATAACGTTGTATATCCTAACCTAAGGCAACCTAACATCTCGGATGTAATATTCTACAACCTTCCAGGCGTGTCGGACCTTACTTCTCGGTGGTAACATTATATGCGTCTATAACGTTGCATATCCTAATCTAAGGCAACCTAACATCTCGGATGCAATATTTGACAACATTCCTGGCCTGTCGAACCCTACTTCTCGGAGGGAACAGTATATACGTCTATAACGTTATATATCCTAACCGAAGGCAACCTAACATCTCGGATGTAATATTCTACAACCTTCCAGGTGTGTCGGACCCTACTTCTCGGTGGTAATATTATATGCGTCTATAACGTTGCATATCTTAATCTAAGGCAACCTAACATCTCGGATGCAATATTTGACAACATTCCTGGCCTGTCGAACCCTACTGCTCGGAGGGAACAGTATATACGTCCATAACGTTATATATCCTAACCGAAGGCAACCTGACATCTCGGATGTAATATTCTACAGCATTCAAGGCGTGTCGGACCCTACTTCTCGGTGGGAACATTATATGAGTCTATAACGTTGTATATCCTAACCTAAGGCAACCTATTATCTCAGACGTAATATTTTACAATATTCCTCGCGTGTCGGTGCATACTTTTCGGTGGGAATATTATATGCGTCCACAACGGTCGATATCGTAATCTAAGGCAATCTAACATCTCGGATGCAATATTTGACGACGTTCCTTGCCTGTCGAACCCTACTGCTCGGAGGGAACAGTATATACGTCCATAACGTTATATATCCTAACCGAAGGCAACCTAACATCTCGGATGTAATATTCTACAACCTTCCAGGCGTGTCGGACCCTACTTCTCGGTGGTAACATTATATGCGTCTATAACGTTGCATATCCTAATCTAAGGCAACCTAACATCTCGGATGAAATATGTGACAACATTCCTGGCCTGTCGAACCCTACATCTCAGAGGGAACAGTATATACGTCTATAACGTCATATATCCTAACCTAAGGCAACCTAACATCTCGGCTGCAATATTTGACAACACTCCTGGCCTGTCGAACCCTACTTCTCGGAGGGAACAGCATATACATCTATAACGTCATATATCCTAGCCTAAGGCAACCTAACATCTCGGATGTAACATTTGACAACATTCCAGGCGTGTCGGTCCCTACGTCTCGCTGGTAACATTACATGCGTCTATAACGGTATATATCCTAATCTAAGGCAACCTAACATCTCGGATGAAATATGTGACAACATTGATGGCCTGTCGAACCCTACATCTCGGAGGGAACAGTATATACGTCTATAACGTCATATATCCTAACGTAAGGCAACCTAACGTCTCGGATGTAACATTTGACAACATTCCAGGCGTGTCGGTCCCTACGTCTCTGTGGTAACATTACATGCGTATAGAACGGTATATTTCCTAATCTAAGGCAACCTAACATCTCGGATGCAATATTTGACAACATTCCTGGCCTGTGGAACCCTACATCTCGGAGGGAACAGTATATACGTCTATAGCGTTATACATGCTAACCTAGGGCAACATAACATCTCGGATGTAATATTCTACAACCTTCCAGTCGTGTCGGAACCTACTTCTCGGTGGGAACATTATATGCGTCTATAACGTTGTATATCCTTATCTAAGGCAACCTAACATCTCGGATGCAATATTTGACAACATTCCTGTCCTGTCGAACCCTACTTCTCGGAGGGAACAGTATGTACGTCTATAACGTTGTATATCCTAACCTAAGGCAACCTAACATCTCGGATGTAATATTCTACAACCTTCCAGGCGTGTCGGACCTTACTTCTCGGTGGTAACATTATATGCGTCTATAACGTTGCATATCCTAATCTAAGGCAACCTAACATCTCGGATGAAATATGTGACAACATTCCTGGCCTGTCGAACCCTACATCTCAGAGGGAACAGTATATACGTCTATAACGTCATATATCCTAACCTAAGGCAACCTAACATCTCGGCTGCAATATTTGACAACACTCCTGGCCTGTCGAACCCTACTTCTCGGAGGGAACAGCATATACATCTATAACGTCATATATCCTAGCCTAAGGCAACCTAACATCTCGGATGTAACATTTGACAACATTCCAGGCGTGTCGGTCCCTACGTCTCGCTGGTAACATTACATGCGTCTATAACGGTATATATCCTAATCTAAGGCAACCTAACATCTCGGATGAAATATGTGACAACATTGATGGCCTGTCGAACCCTACATCTCGGAGGGAACAGTATATACGTCTATAACGTCATATATCCTAACGTAAGGCAACCTAACGTCTCGGATGTAACATTTGACAACATTCCAGGCGTGTCGGTCCCTACGTCTCTGTGGTAACATTACATGCGTCTAGAACGGTATATTTCCTAATCTAAGGCAACCTAACATCTCGGATGCAATATTTGACAACATTCCTGGCCTGTGGAACCCTACATCTCGGAGGGAACAGTATATACGTCTATAGCGTTATACATGCTAACCTAGGGCAACATAACATCTCGGATGTAATATTCTACAACCTTCCAGTCGTGTCGGAACCTACTTCTCGGTGGGAACATTATATGCGTCTATAACGTTGTATATCCTTATCTAAGGCAACCTAACATCTCGGATGCAATATTTGACAACATTCCTGTCCTGTCGAACCCTACTTCTCGGAGGGAACAGTATGTACGTCTATAACGTTGTATATCCTAACCTAAGGCAACCTAACATCTCGGATGTAATATTCTACAACCTTCCAGGCGTGTCGGACCTTACTTCTCGGTGGTAACATTATATGCGTCTATAACGTTGCATATCCTAATCTAAGGCAACCTAACATCTCGGATGCAATATTTGACAACATTCCTGGCCTGTCGAACCCTACTTCTCGGAGGGAACAGTATATACGTCTATAACGTTATATATCCTAACCGAAGGCAACCTAACATCTCGGATGTAATATTCTACAACCTTCCAGGTGTGTCGGACCCTACTTCTCGGTGGTAATATTATATGCGTCTATAACGTTGCATATCTTAATCTAAGGCAACCTAACATCTCGGATGCAATATTTGACAACATTCCTGGCCTGTCGAACCCTACTGCTCGGAGGGAACAGTATATACGTCCATAACGTTATATATCCTAACCGAAGGCAACCTGACATCTCGGATGTAATATTCTACAGCATTCAAGGCGTGTCGGACCCTACTTCTCGGTGGGAACATTATATGAGTCTATAACGTTGTATATCCTAACCTAAGGCAACCTATTATCTCAGACGTAATATTTTACAATATTCCTCGCGTGTCGGTGCATACTTTTCGGTGGGAATATTATATGCGTCCACAACGGTCGATATCGTAATCTAAGGCAATCTAACATCTCGGATGCAATATTTGACAACATTCCTTGCCTGTCGAACCCTACTTCTCGGAGGGAACAGTATGTACGTCTATAACGTTATATATCCTAACCTAAGGCAACCTAACATCTCGGATGTAATATTCTACAACCTTCCAGGCGTGTCGGACCCTACTTCTCGGTGGTAACATTATATGCGTCTATAACGTTGCATATCCTAATCTAAGGCAACCTAACATCTCGGATGAAATATGTGACAACATTCCTGGCCTGTCGAACCCTACATCTCAGAGGGAACAGTATATACGTCTATAACGTCATATATCCTAACCTAAGGCAACCTAACATCTCGGATGCAATATTTGACAACACTCCTGGCCTGTCGAACCCTACTTCTCGGAGGGAACAGCATATACATCTATAACGTCATATATCCTAGCCTAAGGCAACCTAACATCTCGGATGTAACATTTGACAACATTCCAGGCGTGTCGGTCCCTACGTCTCGCTGGTAACATTACATGCGTCTATAACGGTATATATCCTAATCTAAGGCAACCTAACATCTCGGATGAAATATGTGACAACATTGATGGCCTGTCGAACCCTACATCTCGGAGGGAACAGTATATACGTCTATAGCGGTATATATCCTAATCTAAGGCAACCTAACATCTCGTATGCAATATTCTACAGCATTCAAGGCGTGTCGGACCCTACTTCTCGGTGGGAACATTATATGAGTCTATAACGTTGTATATCCTAACCTAAGGCAACCTATTATCTCAGACGTAATATTTTACAAATTCCTCGCTTGTCGGTGCATACTTTTCGGTGGGAATATTATATGCGTCCACAACGGTCGATATCGTAATCTAAGGCAATCTAACATCTCGGATGCAATATTTGACAACATTCCTTGCCTGTCGGACCCTACTTCTCGGTGGTAACATTATATGCGTCTATAACGTTGCATATCCTAATCTAAGGCAACCTAACATCTCGGATGAAATATGTGACAACATTCCTGGCCTGTCGAACCCTACATCTCGGAGGGAACAGTATATACGTCTATAACGTCATATATCCTAACCTAAGGCAACGTAACTTCTCGGATGCAATATTTGACAACACTCCTGGCCTGTCGAACCCTACTTCTCGGAGGGAACAGCATATACATCTATGACGTCATATATCCTAGCCTAAGGCAACCTAACATCTCGGATGTAACATTTGACAACATTCCAGGCGTGTCGGTCCCTACGTCTCGCTGGTAACATTACATGCGTCTATAACGGTATATATCCTAATCTAAGGCAACCTAACATCTCGGATGAAATATGTGACAACATTGATGGCCTGTCGAACCCTACATCTCGGAGGGAACAGTATATACGTCTATAACGTCATATATCCTAACGTAAGGCAACCTAACGTCTCGGATGTAACATTTGACAACATTCCAGGCGTGTCGGTCCCTACGTCTCTGTGGTAACATTACATGTGTCTATAACGGTATATTTCCTAATCTAAGGCAACCTGACATCTCGGATGCAATATTTGACAACATTCCTGGCCTGTCGTACCCTACATCTCGGAGGGAACAGTATATACGTCTATAGCGGTATATATCCTAATCTAAGGCAACCTAACATCTCGGATGCAATATTTGACAACATTCCAGGCCTGTCGAACCCTACTTCTCGGAGGGAACAGTATATACGTCTATAACGTTATATATCCTAACCGAAGGCAACCTGACATCTCGGATGTAATATTCTACAGCATTCAAGGCGTGTCGGACCCTACATCTCGGTGGGAACATTATATGAGTCTATAACGTTGTATATCCTAACCTAAGGCAACCTATTATCTCAGACGTA
The DNA here is from genome assembly GCA_963969225.1 of Xylocopa violacea. Taxonomy (NCBI): domain Eukaryota; kingdom Metazoa; phylum Arthropoda; class Insecta; order Hymenoptera; family Apidae; genus Xylocopa; species Xylocopa violacea. The sequence goes on along the minus strand of CAXAJV010000002.1, from coordinate 22,602,273 downwards.
ATATTTTACAATATTCCTCGCGTGTCGGTGCATACTTTTCGGTGGGAATATTATATGCGTCCACAACGGTCGATATCGTAATCTAAGGCAATCTAACATCTCGGATGCAATATTTGACAAAATTCCTTGCCTGTCGAACCCTACTTCTCGGAGGGAACAGTATGTACGTCTATAACGTTATATATCCTAACCTAAGGCAACCTAACATCTCGGATGTAATATTCTACAACCTTCCAGGCGTGTCGGACCCTACTTCTCGGTGGTAACATTATATGCGTCTATAACGTTGCATATCCTAATCTAAGGCAACCTAACATCTCGGATGAAATATGTGACAACATTCCTGGCCTGTCGAACCCTACATCTCAGAGGGAACAGTATATACGTCTATAACGTCATATATCCTAACCTAAGGCAACCTAACATCTCGGCTGCAATATTTGACAACACTCCTGGCCTGTCGAACCCTACTTCTCGGAGGGAACAGCATATACATCTATAACGTCATATATCCTAGCCTAAGGCAACCTAACATCTCGGATGTAACATTTGACAACATTCCAGGCGTGTCGGTCCCTACGTCTCGCTGGTAACATTACATGCGTCTATAACGGTATATATCCTAATCTAAGGCAACCTAACATCTCGGATGAAATATGTGACAACATTGATGGCCTGTCGAACCCTACATCTCGGAGGGAACAGTATATACGTCTATAACGTCATATATCCTAACGTAAGGCAACCTAACGTCTCGGATGTAACATTTGACAACATTCCAGGCGTGTCGGTCCCTACGTCTCTGTGGTAACATTACATGCGTCTAGAACGGTATATTTCCTAATCTAAGGCAACCTGACATCTCGGATGCAATATTTGACAACATTCCTGGCCTGTCGTACCCTACATCTCGGAGGGAACAGTATATACGTCTATAGCGGTATATATCCTAATCTAAGGCAACCTAACATCTCGGATGCAATATTTGACAACATTCCAGGCCTGTCGAACCCTACTTCTCGGAGGGAACAGTATATACGTCTATAACGTTATATATCCTAACCGAAGGCAACCTGACATCTCGGATGTAATATTCTACAGCATTCAAGGCGTGTCGGACCCTACATCTCGGTGGGAACATTATATGAGTCTATAACGTTGTATATCCTAACCTAAGGCAACCTATTATCTCAGACGTAATATTTTACAATATTCCTCGCGTGTCGGTGCATACTTTTCGGTGGGAATATTATATGCGTCCACAACGGTCGATATCGTAATCTAAGGCAATCTAACATCTCGGATGCAATATTTGACAAAATTCCTTGCCTGTCGAACCCTACTTCTCGGAGGGAACAGTATGTACGTCTATAACGTTATATATCCTAACCTAAGGCAACCTAACATCTCGGATGTAATATTCTACAACCTTCCAGGCGTGTCGGACCCTACTTCTCGGTGGTAACATTATATGCGTCTATAACGTTGCATATCCTAATCTAAGGCAACCTAACATCTCGGATGAAATATGTGACAACATTCCTGGCCTGTCGAACCCTACATCTCAGAGGGAACAGTATATACGTCTATAACGTCATATATCCTAACCTAAGGCAACCTAACATCTCGGCTGCAATATTTGACAACACTCCTGGCCTGTCGAACCCTACTTCTCGGAGGGAACAGCATATACATCTATAACGTCATATATCCTAGCCTAAGGCAACCTAACATCTCGGATGTAACATTTGACAACATTCCAGGCGTGTCGGTCCCTACGTCTCGCTGGTAACATTACATGCGTCTATAACGGTATATATCCTAATCTAAGGCAACCTAACATCTCGGATGAAATATGTGACAACATTGATGGCCTGTCGAACCCTACATCTCGGAGGGAACAGTATATACGTCTATAACGTCATATATCCTAACGTAAGGCAACCTAACGTCTCGGATGTAACATTTGACAACATTCCAGGCGTGTCGGTCCCTACGTCTCTGTGGTAACATTACATGCGTCTAGAACGGTATATTTCCTAATCTAAGGCAACCTAACATCTCGGATGCAATATTTGACAACATTCCTGGCCTGTGGAACCCTACATCTCGGAGGGAACAGTATATACGTCTATAGCGTTATACATGCTAACCTAGGGCAACCTAACATCTCGGATGTAATATTCTACAACCTTCCAGTCGTGTCGGACCCTACTTCTCGGTGGGAACATTATATGCGTCTATAACGTTGTATATCCTTATCTAAGGCAACCTAACATCTCGGATGCAATATTTGACAACATTCCTGGCCTGTCGAACCCTACTTCTCGGAGGGAACAGTATGTACGTCTATAACGTTGTATATCCTAACCTAAGGCAACCTAACATCTCGGATGTAATATTCTACAACCTTCCAGGCGTGTCGGACCTTACTTCTCGGTGGTAACATTATATGCGTCTATAACGTTGCATATCCTAATCTAAGGCAACCTAACATCTCGGATGCAATATTTGACAACATTCCTGGCCTGTCGAACCCTACTTCTCGGAGGGAACAGTATATACGTCTATAACGTTATATATCCTAACCGAAGGCAACCTAACATCTCGGATGTAATATTCTACAACCTTCCAGGTGTGTCGGACCCTACTTCTCGGTGGTAATATTATATGCGTCTATAACGTTGCATATCTTAATCTAAGGCAACCTAACATCTCGGATGCAATATTTGACAACATTCCTGGCCTGTCGAACCCTACTGCTCGGAGGGAACAGTATATACGTCCATAACGTTATATATCCTAACCGAAGGCAACCTGACATCTCGGATGTAATATTCTACAGCATTCAAGGCGTGTCGGACCCTACTTCTCGGTGGGAACATTATATGAGTCTATAACGTTGTATATCCTAACCTAAGGCAACCTATTATCTCAGACGTAATATTTTACAATATTCCTCGCGTGTCGGTGCATACTTTTCGGTGGGAATATTATATGCGTCCACAACGGTCGATATCGTAATCTAAGGCAATCTAACATCTCGGATGCAATATTTGACAACATTCCTTGCCTGTCGAACCCTACTTCTCGGAGGGAACAGTATGTACGTCTATAACGTTATATATCCTAACCTAAGGCAACCTAACATCTCGGATGTAATATTCTACAACCTTCCAGGCGTGTCGGACCCTACTTCTCGGTGGTAACATTATATGCGTCTATAACGTTGCATATCCTAATCTAAGGCAACCTAACATCTCGGATGAAATATGTGACAACATTCCTGGCCTGTCGAACCCTACATCTCAGAGGGAACAGTATATACGTCTATAACGTCATATATCCTAACCTAAGGCAACCTAACATCTCGGATGCAATATTTGACAACATTCCTGGCCTGTCGAACCCTACTGCTCGGAGGGAACAGTATATACGTCCATAACGTTATATATCCTAACCGAAGGCAACCTGACATCTCGGATGTAATATTCTACAGCATTCAAGGCGTGTCGGACCCTACTTCTCGGTGGGAACATTATATGAGTCTATAACGTTGTATATCCTAACCTAAGGCAACCTATTATCTCAGACGTAATATTTTACAATATTCCTCGCGTGTCGGTGCATACTTTTCGGTGGGAATATTATATGCGTCCACAACGGTCGATATCGTAATCTAAGGCAATCTAACATCTCGGATGCAATATTTGACAACATTCCTTGCCTGTCGAACCCTACTTCTCGGAGGGAACAGTATGTACGTCTATAACGTTATATATCCTAACCTAAGGCAACCTAACATCTCGGATGTAATATTCTACAACCTTCCAGGCGTGTCGGACCCTACTTCTCGGTGGTAACATTATATGCGTCTATAACGTTGCATATCCTAATCTAAGGCAACCTAACATCTCGGATGAAATATGTGACAACATTCCTGGCCTGTCGAACCCTACATCTCAGAGGGAACAGTATATACGTCTATAACGTCATATATCCTAACCTAAGGCAACCTAACATCTCGGATGCAATATTTGACAACACTCCTGGCCTGTCGAACCCTACTTCTCGGAGGGAACAGCATATACATCTATAACGTCATATATCCTAGCCTAAGGCAACCTAACATCTCGGATGTAACATTTGACAACATTCCAGGCGTGTCGGTCCCTACGTCTCGCTGGTAACATTACATGCTTCTATAACGGTATATATCCTAATCTAAGGCAACCTAACATCTCGGATGAAATATGTGACAACATTGATGGCCTGTCGAACCCTACATCTCGGAGGGAACAGTATATACGTCTATAACTTCATATATCCTAACGTAAGGCAACCTAACGTCTCGGATGTAACATTTGACAACATTCCAGGCGTGTCGGTCCCTACGTCTCTGTGGTAACATTACATGCGTCTATAACGGTATATTTCCTAATCTAAGGCAACCTAACATCTCGGATGCAATATTTGACAACATTCCTAGCCTGTCGAACCCTACTTCTCGGAGGGAACAGTATATACGTCTATAACGTTATATATCCTAACCTAGGGCAACCTAACATCTCGGATGTAATATTCTACAACCTTCCAGGCGTGTCGGACCCTACTTCTCGGTGGGAACATTATATGCGTCTATAACGTTGTATATCCTTATCTAAGGCAACCTAACATCTCGGATGCAATATTTGACAACATTCCTGGCCTGTCGAACCCTACATCTCGGAGGGAACAGTATATACGTCTATAGCGGTATATATCCTAATCTAAGGCAACCTAACATCTCGTATGCAATATTTGACAACATTCCTGGCCTGTCGAACCCTACTTCTCGGAGGGAACAGTATATATGTCTATAACGTTATATATCCTAACCGAAGGCAACCTGACATCTCGGATGTAATATTCTACATCATTCAAGGCGTGTCGGACCCTACTTCTCGGTGGGAACATTATATGAGTCTATAACGTTGTATATCATAATCTAAGGCAACCTATTATCTCAGACGTAATTTTGTACAAAATTCCTCGCGTGTCGGTGCATACTTTTCGGTGGGAATATTATATGCGTCCATAACGGTCGATATCGTAATCTAAGGCAATCTAACATCTCGGATGCAATATTTGACAACATTGCTTGCCTGTCGAACCCTACATCTCGGAGGGAACAGTATATACGTCTATAACGTCATATATCCTAACCTAAGGCAACCTAACGTCTCGGATGTAACATTTGACAACATTCCAGGCGTGTCGGTCCCTACGTCTCGGTGGTAACATTACATGCGTCTATAACGGTATATTTCCTAATCTAAGGCAACCTAACATCTCGGATGCAATATTTGACAACATTCCTGGCCTGTCGAACCCTACTTGTCGGAGGGAACAGTATATACGTCTATAACGTTATATATCCTAACCTAAGGCAACCTGACATCTCGGATATATTGTTCTACAACTTTCCAGGCGTGTCGGACCCTACTTCACGGTGGGAACATTATATGAGTCTATAACGTTGTATATCCTAATCTAAGGCAACCTATTATCTCAGACGTAATATTGTACAATATTCCTCGCGTGTCGGTGCATACTCTTCGGTGGGATTATTATATGCGTCCATAACGGTCGATATCGTAATCTAAGGCAATCTAACATCTCGGATGCAATATTTGACAACATTCCTTGCCTGTCGAACCCTACTTCTCGGAGGGAACAGTATATACGTCTATAACGTTATATATCCTATCCTAAGGCAACCTAACATCTCGGATGCAATATTTGACAACATTGATGGCCTGTCGAACCCTACATCTCGGAGGGAACAGTATATACGTCTATAACGTCATATATCCTAACGTAAGGCAACCTAATGTCTCGGATGTAACATTTGACAACATTCCAGGCGTGTCGGTCCCTACGTCTCGGTGGTAACATTACATGCGTCTATAACGGTATATTTCCTAATCTAAGGCAACCTGACATCTCGGATGCAATATTTGACAACATTCCTGGCCTGTCGAACCCTACATCTCGGAGGGAACAGTATATACGTCTATAGCGGTATATATCCTAATCTAAGGCAACCTAACATCTCGGATGCGATATTTGACAACATTCCAGGCCTGTCGAACCCTACTTCTCGGAGGGAACAGTATATACGTCTATAACGTTATATATCCTAACCGAAGGCAACCTGACATCTCGGATGTAATATTCTACAGCATTCAAGGCGTGTCGGACCCTACTTCTCGGTGGGAACATTATATGAGTCTATAACGTTGTATATCCTAACCTAAGGCAACCTATTATCTCAGACGTAATATTTTACAATATTCCTCGCGTGTCGGTGCATACTTTTCGGTGGGAATATTATATGCGTCCACAACGGTCGATATCGTAATCTAAGGCAATCTAACATCTCGGATGCAATATTTGACAACATTCCTTGCCTGTCGAACCCTACTTCTCGGAGGGAACAGTATGTACGTCTATAACGTTATATATCCTAACCTAAGGCAACCTAACATCTCGGATGTAATATTCTACAACCTTCCAGGCGTGTCGGACCCTACTTCTCGGTGGTAACATTATATGCGTCTATAACGTTGCATATCTTAATCTAAGGCAACCTAACATCTCGGATGCAATATTTGACAACATTCCTGGCCTGTCGAACCCTACTGCTCGGAGGGAACAGTATATACGTCCATAACGGTATATATCCTAATCTAAGGCAACCTAACATCTCGGATGTAATATTCTACAACCTTCCAGGCGTGTCGGACCCTACTTCTCGGTGGTAACATTATATGCGTCTATAACGTTGCATATCTTAATCTAAGGCAACCTAACATCTCGGATGCAATATTTGACAACATTCCTGGCCTGTCGAACCCTACTTCTCGGAGGGAACAGTATATATGTCTATAACGTTATATATCCTAACCGAAGGCAACCTGACATCTCGGATGTAATATTCTACATCATTCAAGGCGTGTCGGACCCTACTTCTCGGTGGGAACATTATATGAGTCTATAACGTTGTATATCATAATCTAAGGCAACCTATTATCTCAGACGTAATTTTGTACAATATTCCTCGCGTGTCGGTGCATACTTTTCGGTGGGAATATTATATGCGTCCATAACGGTCGATATCGTAATCTAAGGCAATCTAACATCTCGGATGCAATATTTGACAACATTCCTTGCCTGTCGAACCCTACATCTCGGAGGGAACAGTATATACGTCTATAACGTCATATATCCTAACCTAAGGCAACCTAACGTCTCGGATGTAACATTTGACAACATTCCAGGCGTGTCGGTCCCTACGTCTCGGTGGTAACATTACATGCGTCTATAACGGTATATTTCCTAATCTAAGGCAACCTAACATCTCGGATGCAATATTTGACAACATTCTTTGCCTGTCGAACCCTACTTCTCGGAGGGAACAGTATATACGTCTATAACGTTATATATCCTATCCTAAGGCAACCTAACATCTCGGATGCAATATTTGACAACATTGATGGCCTGTCGAACCCTACATCTCGGAGGGAACAGTATATACGTCTATAACGTCATATATCCTAACGTAAGGCAACCTAATGTCTCGGATGTAACATTTGACAACATTCCAGGCGTGTCGGTCCCTACGTCTCGGTGGTAACATTACATGCGTCTATAACGGTATATTTCCTAATCTAAGGCAACCTGACATCTCGGATGCAATATTTGACAACATTCCTGGCCTGTCGAACCCTACATCTCGGAGGGAACAGTATATACGTCTATAGCGGTATATATCCTAATCTAAGGCAACCTAACATCTCGGATGCGATATTTGACAACATTCCAGGCCTGTCGAACCCTACTTCTCGGAGGGAACAGTATATACGTCTATAACGTTATATATCCTAACCTAAGGCAACCTGACATCTCGGATATATTGTTCTACAACTTTCCAGGCGTGTCGGACCCTACTTCTCGGTGGGAACATTATATGAGTCTATAACGTTGTATATCCTAATCTAAGGCAACCTATTATCTCAGACGTAATATTGTACAATATTCCTCGCGTGTCGGTGCATACTCTTCGGTGGGATTATTATATGCGTCCATAACGGTCGATATCGTAATCTAAGGCAATCTAACATCTCGGATGCAATATTTGACAACATTCCTTGCCTGTCGAACCCTACTTCTCGGAGGGAACAGTATATACGTCTATAACGTTATATATCCTATCCCAAGGCAACCTAACATCTCGGATGCAATATTTGACAACATTGATGGCCTGTCGAACCCTACATCTCGGAGGGAACAGTATATACGTCTATAACGTCATATATCCTAACGTAAGGCAACCTAATGTCTCGGATGTAACATTTGACAACATTCCAGGCGTGTCGGTCCCTACGTCTCGGTGGTAACATTACATGCGTCTATAACGGTATATTTCCTAATCTAAGGCAACCTGACATCTCGGATGCAATATTTGACAACATTCCTGGCCTGTCGAACCCTACATCTCGGAGGGAACAGTATATACGTCTATAGCGGTATATATCCTAATCTAAGGCAACCTAACATCTCGGATGCGATATTTGACAACATTCCAGGCCTGTCGAACCCTACTTCTCGGAGGGAACAGTATATACGTCTATAACGTTATATATCCTAACCGAAGGCAACCTGACATCTCGGATGTAATATTCTACAGCATTCAAGGCCTGTCGGACCCTACTTCTCGGTGGGAACATTATATGAGACTATAACGTTGTATATCCTAACCTAAGGCAACCTATTATCTCAGACGTAATATTTTACAATATTCCTCGCGTGTCGGTGCACACTTTTCGGTGGGAATATTATATGCGTCCACAACGGTCGATATCGTAATCTAAGGCAATCTAACATCTCGGATGCAATATTTGACAACATTCCTTGCCTATCGAACCCTACTTCTCGGAGGGAACACTATGTACGTCTATAACGTTATATATCCTAACCTAAGGCAACCTAACATCTCGGATGTAATATTCTACAACCTTCCAGGCGTGTCGGACCCTACTTCTCGGTGGTAACATTATATGCGTCTATAACGTTGCATATCTTAATCTAAGGCAACCTAACATCTCGGATGCAATATTTGACAACATTCCTGACCTGTCGAACCCTACTGCTCGGAGGGAACAGTATATACGTCCATAACGGTATATATCCTAATCTAAGGCAACCTAACATCTCGGATGAAATATGTGACAACATTCCTGGCCTGTCGAACCCTACATCTCGGAGGGAACAGTATATACGTCTATAACGTCATATATCCTAACCTAAGGCAACCTAACGTCTCGGATGTAACATTTGACTACATTCCAGGCGTGTCGGTCCCTACGTCTCGGTGGTAACATTATATGCGTCTATAACGTTATATATCCTTATCTAAGGCAACCTAACATCTCGGATGCATTATTTGACAACATTCCTGGCCTGTCGAACCCTACCTCTCGGAGGGAACAGTATATACGTCTATAACGGTATATATCCTAATCTAAGGCAACCTAACATCTCGGATGTAACATTTGACAACATTCCAGGTGTGTCGGTCCCTACGTCTCGGTGGTAACGTTACATGCGTCTATAACGTTATATATCCTAACCTAAGGCAACCTAACATCTCGGATGTAACATTTGACAACATTCCTGGCATGTCGGTCCCTACGTCTCGGTGGTAACATTATATGCGTCTATAACGTTATATATCCTTATCTAAGGCAACCTAACATCTCGGATGCAATATTTGACAACACTCCTGGCCTGTCGAACCCTACTTCTCGGAGGGAACAGCATATACATCTATAACGTCATATATCCTAGCCTAAGGCAACCTAACATCTCGGATGTAACGTTTGACAACATTCCAGGCGTGTCGGTCCCTACGTCTCGGTGGTAACATTACATGCGTCTATAACGTTATATTTCCTAACCTAAGGCAACCTAACATCTCGGATGTAATATTCTACAACCTTCCAGGCGTGTCGGACCTTACGTCTCGGTGGTAACATTACATGCGTCTATAACGGTATATATCCTAATCTAAGGCAACCTAACATCTCGGATGAAATATGTGACAACATTCCTGGCCTGTCGAACCCTACATCTCGGAGGGAACAGTATATACGTCTATAACGTCATATATCCTAACGTAAGGCAACCTAATGTCTCGGATGTAACATTTGACAACATTCCAGGCGTGTCGGTCCCTACGTCTCGGTGGTAACATTACATGCGTCTATAACGTTATATTTCCTAATCTAAGGCAACCTGACATCTCGGATGCAATATTTGACAACATTCCTGGCCTGTCGAACCCTACATCTCGGAGGGAACAGTATGTACGTCTATAACGTTATATATCCTAACCTAAGGCAACCTAACATCTCGGATGTAATATTCTACAACCTTCCAGGCGTGTCGGACCCTACTTCTCGGTGGTAACATTATATGCGTCTATAACGTTGCATATCCTAATCTAAGGCAACCTAACATCTCGGATGCAATATTTGACAACATTCCTGGCCTGTCGAACCCTACTGCTCGGAGGGAACAGTATATACGTCTATAACGGTATATATCCTAATCTAAGGCAACCTAACATCTCGGATGAAATATGTGACAACATTCCTGGCCTGTCGAACCCTACATCTCGGAGGGAACAGTATATACGTCTATAACGTCATATATCCTAACCTAAGGCAACCTAACATCTCGGATGCAATATTTGACAACACTCCTGGCCTGTCGAACCCTACTTCTCGGAGGGAACAGCATATACATCTATAACGTCATATATCCTAGCCTAAGGCAACCTAACATCTCGGATGTAACATTTGACAACATTCCAGGCGTGTCTGTCCCTACGTCTCGGTGGTAACATTACATGCGTCTATAACGGTATATATCCTAATCTAAGGCAACCTAACATCTCGGATGAAATATGTGACAACATTCCTGGCCTGTCGAACCCTACATCTCGGAGGGCACAGTATATACGTCTATAACGTCATATATCCTAACGTAAGGCAACCTAACGTCTCGGATGTAACATTTGACAACCTTCCAGGCGTGTCGGTCCCTACGTCTCGGTGGGAACATTATATGCGTCTATAACGTTGTATATCCTTATCTAAGGCAACCTAACATCTCGGATGCAATATTTGACAACATTCCTGGCCTGTCGAACCCTATATCTCGGAGGGAACAGTATATACGTCTATAGCGGTATATATCCTAATCTAAGGCAACCTAACATCTCGTATGCAATATTTGACAACATTCCTGGCCTGTCGAACCCTACTTCTCGGAGGGAACAGTATATATGTCTATAACGTTATATATCCTAACCGAAGGCAACCTGACATCTCGGATGTAATATTCTACATCATTCAAGGCGTGTCGGACCCTACTTCTCGGTGGGAACATTATACGAGTCTATAACGTTGTTTATCATAATCTAAGGCAACCTATTATCTCAGACGTAATATTGTACAATATTCCTCGCGTGTCGGTGCATACTTTTCGGTGGGAATATTATATGCGTCCATAACGGTCGATATCGTAATCTAAGGCAATCTAACATCTCGGATGCAATATTTGACAACATTCCTTGCCTGTCGAACCCTACTTCTCGGAGGGAACAGTATGTACGTCTATAACGTTATATATCCTAACCTAAGGCAACCTAACATCTCGGATGTAATATTCTACAACCTTCCAGGCGTGTCGGACCTTACTTCTCGGTGGTAACATTATATGCGTCTATAACGTTGCATATCCTAATCTAAGGCAACCTAACATCTCGGATGCAATATTTGACAACATTCCTGGCCTGTCGAACCCTACTGCTCGGAGGGAACAGTATATACGTCTATAACGGTATATATCCTAATCTAAGGCAACCTAACATCTCGGACGAAATATGTGACAACATTCCTGGCCTGTCGAACCCTACATCTCGGAGGGAACAGTATATACGTCTATAACGTCATATATCCTAACCTAAGGCAACCTAACATCTCGGATGTAACATTTGACAACATTCCAGGCGTGTCGGTCCCTACGTCTCGGTGGTAACATTACATGCGTCTATAACAGTATATTTCCTAATCTAAGGCAACCTGACATCTCGGATGCAATATTTGACAACATTCCTGGCATGTCGAACCCTACATCTCGGAGGGAACAGTATATACGTCTATAGCGGTATATATCCTAATCTAAGGCAACCTAACATCTCGGATGCAATATTTGACAACATTCCTGGCCTGTCGAACCATACTTCTCGGAGGGAACAGTATATACGTCTATAACGTTATATATCCTAACCGAAGGCAACCTGACATCTCGGATGTAATATTCTACATCATTCAAGGCGTGTCGGACCCTACTTCTCGGTGGGAACATTATATGAGTCTATAACGTTGTATATCCTAATCTAAGGCAACCTATTATCTCAGACGTAATATTTTACAATATTCCTCGCGTGTCGGTGCATACTTTTCGGTGGGAATATTATATGCGTCCATAACGGTCGATATCGTAATCTAAGGCAATCTAACATCTCGGATGCAATATTTGACAACATTCCTTGCCTGTCGAACCCTACTTCTCGGAGGGAACAGTATGTACGTCTATAACGTTATATATCCTAACCTAAGGCAACCTAACATCTCGGATGTGGTATTCTACAACCTTCCAGGCGTGTCGGACCTTACTTCTCGGTGGTAACATTATATGCGTCTATAACGTTGCATATCCTAATCTAAGGCAACCTAACATCTCGGATGCAATATTTGACAACACTCCTGTCCTGTCGAACCCTACATCTCGGAGGGAACAGTATATACGTCTATAACGTCATATATCCTAACCTAAGGCAACCTAACATCTCGGATGCAATATTTGACAACACTCCTGGCCTGTCGAAACCTACTTCTCGGAGGGAACAGCATATACATCTATAACGTCATATATCCTAGCCTAAGGCAACCTAACATCTCGGATGTAACATTTGCCAACATTCCAGGCGTGTCGGTCCCTACGTCTCGGTGGTAACATTACATGCGTCTATAACGGTATATATGCTAATCTAAGGCAACCTAACATCTCGGATGAAATATGTGACAACATTCCTGGCCTGTCGAACCCTACATCTCGGAGGGCACAGTATATACGTCTATAACGTCATATATCCTAACGTAAGGCAACCTAACGTCTCGGATGTAACATTTGACAACATTCCAGGCGTGTCGGTCCCTACGTCTCGGTGGGAACATTATATGCGTCTATAACGTTGTATATCCTTATCTAAGGCAACCTAACATCTCGGATGCAATATTTGACAACATTCCTGGCCTGTCGAACCCTACATCTCGGAGGGAACAGTATATACGTCTATAGCGGTATATATCCTAATCTAAGGCAACCTAACATCTCGTATGCAATATTTGACAACATTCCTGGCCTGTCGAACCCTACTTCTCGGAGGGAACAGTATATATGTCTATAACGTTATATATCCTAACCGAAGGCAACCTGACATCTCGGATGTAATATTCTACAGCATTCAAGGCGTGTCGGACCCTACTTCTCGGTGGGAACATTATATGAGTCTATAACGTTGTATATCATAATCTAAGGCAACCTATTATCTCAGACGTAATATTGTACAATATTCCTCGCGTGTCGGTGCATACTTTTCGGTGGGAATATTATATGCGTCCATAACGGTCGATATCGTAATCTAAGGCAATCTAACATCTCGGATGCAATATTTGACAACATTCCTGGCCTGTCGAACCCTACTTCTCGGAGGGAACAGTATATACGTCTATAACGTTATATATCCTAACCTAAGGCAACCTGACATCTCGGATATATTGTTCTACAACTTTCCAGGCGTGTCGGAACCTACTTCTCGGTGGGAACATTATATGAGTCTATAACGTTGTATATCCTAATCTAAGGCAACCTATTATCTCAGACGTAATATTGTACAATATTCCTCGCGTGTCGGTGCATACTCTTCGGTGGGAATATTATATGCGTCCATAACGGTCGATATCGTAATCTAAGGCAATCTAACATCTCGGATGCAATATTTGACAACATTCCTTGCCTGTCGAACCCTACTTCTCGGAGGGAACAGTATATACGTCTATAACGGTATATATCCTAATCTAAGGCAACCTAACATCTCGGATGAAATATGTGACAACATTCCTGGCCTGTCGAACCCTACATCTCGGAGGGAACAGTATATACGTCTATAACGTCATATATCCTAACCTAAGGCAACCTAACATCTCGGATGCAATATTTGACAACACTCCTGGCCTGTCGAACCCTACTTCTCGGAGGGAACAGCATATACATCTATAACGTCATATATCCTAGCCTAAGGCAACCTAACGTCTCGGATGTAACATTTGACAACATTCCAGGCGTGTCGGTCCCTACGTCTCGGTGGGAACATTATATGCGTCTATAACGTTGTATATCCTTATCTAAGGCAACCTAACATCTCGGATGCAATATTTGACAACATTCCTGGCCTGTCGAACCCTACATCTCGGAGGGAACAGTATATACGTCTATAGCGGTATATATCCTAATCTAAGGCAACCTAACATCTCGTATGCAATATTTGACAACATTCCTGGCCTGTCGAACCCTACTTCTCGGAGGGAACAGTATATATGTCTATAACGTTATATATCCTAACCGAAGGCAACCTGACATCTCGGATGTAATATTCTACATCATTCAAGGCGTGTCGGACCCTACTTCTCGGTGGGAACATTATATGAGTCTATAACGTTGTTTATCATAATCTAAGGCAACCTATTATCTCAGACGTAATATTGTACAATATTCCTCGCGTGTCGGTGCATACTTTTCGGTGGGAATATTATATGCATCCATAACGGTCGATATCGTAATCTAAGGCAATCTAACATCTCGGATGCAATATTTGACAACACTCCTGGCCTGTCGAACCCTACTTCTCGGAGGGAACAGCATATACATCTATAACGTCATATATCCTAGCCTAAGGCAACCTAACATCTCGGATGTAACATTTGACAACATTGCAGGCGTGTCGGTCCCTACGTCTCGGTGGTAACATTACATGCGTCTATAACGGTATATATCCTAATCTAAGGCAACCTAACATCTCGGATGAAATATGTGACAACATTCCTGGCCTGTCGAACCCTACATCTCGGAGGGCACAGTATATACGTCTATAACGTCATATATCCTAACGTAAGGCAACCTAACGTCTCGGATGTAACATTTGACAACATTCCAGGCGTGTCGGTCCCTACGTCTCGGTGGGAACATTATATGCGTCTATAACGTTGTATATCCTTATCTAAGGCAACCTAACATCTCGGATGCAGTATTTGACAACATTCCTGGCCTGTCGAACCCTACATCTCGGAGGGAACAGTATATACGTCTATAGCGGTATATATCCTAATCTAAGGCAACCTAACATCTCGTATGCAATATTTGACAACATTCCTGGCCTGTCGAACCCTACTTCTCGGAGGGAACAGTATATATATCTATAACGTTATATATCCTAACCGAAGGCAACCTGACATCTCGGATGTAATATTCTACATCATTCAAGGCGTGTCGGACCCTACTTCTCGGTGGGAACATTATATGAGTCTATAACGTTGTATATCATAATCTAAGGCAACCTATTATCTCAGACGTAATATTGTACAATATTCCTCGCGTGTCGGTGCATACTTTTCGGTGGGAATATTATATGCGTCCATAACGGTCGATATCGTAATCTAAGGCAATCTAACATCTCGGATGCAATATTTGACAACATTCCTTGCCTGTCGAACCCTACTTCTCGGAGGGAACAGTATGTGCGTCTATAACGTTATATATCCTAACCTAAGGCAACCTAACATCTCGGATGTAATATTCTACAACCTTCCAGGCGTGTCGGACCTTACTTCTCGGTGGTAACATTATATGCGTCTATAACGTTGCATATCCTAATCTAAGGCAACCTAACATCTCGGATGCAATATGTGACAACATTCCTGGCCTGTCGAACCCTACTGCTCGGAGGGAACAGTATATACGTCTATAACGGTATATATCCTAATCTAAGGCAACCTAACATCTCGGATGAAATATGTGACAACATTCCTGGCCTGTCGAACCCTACATCTCGGAGGGAACAGTATATACGTCTATAACGTCATATATCCTAACCTAAGGCAACCTAACATCTCGGATGCAATATTTGACAACACTCCTGGCCTGTCGAACCCTACTTCTCGGAGGGAACAGCATATACATCTATAACGTCATATATCCTAGCCTCAGGCAACCTAACATCTCGGATGTAACATTTGACAACATTCCAGGCGTGTCGGTCCCTACGTCTCGGTGGTGACATTACATGCGTCTATAACGGTATATATCCTAATCTAAGGCAACCTAACATCTCGGATGAAATATGTGACAACATTCCTGGCCTGTCGAACCCTACATCTCGGAGGGAACAGTATATACGTCTATAACGTCATATATCCTAACGTAAGGCAACCTAACGTCTCGGATGTAACATTTGACAACATTCCAGGCGTGTCGGTCCCTACGTCTCGGTGGTAACATTACATGCGTCTATAACGGTATATTTCCTAATCTAAGGCAACCTGACATCTCGGATGCAATATTTGACAACATTCCTGTCCTCTCGAACCCTACATCTCGGAGGGAACAGTATATACGTCTATAGCGGTATATATCCTAATCTAAGGCAACCTAACATCTCGGATGCAATATTTGACAACATTCCAGGCCTGTCGAACCCTACTTCTCGGAGGGAACAGTATATACGTCTATAACGTTATATATCCTAACCAAAGGCAACCTGACATCTCGGATGTAATATTCTACAGCATTCAAGGCGTGTCGGACCCTACTTCTCGGTGGGAACATTATATGAGTCTATAACGTTGTATATCCTAACCTAAGGCAACCTATTATCTCAGACGTAATATTTTACAATATTCCTCGCGTGTCGGTGCATACTTTTCGGTGGGAATATTATATGCGTCCACAACGGTCGATATCGTAATCTAAGGCAATCTAACATCTCGGATGCAATATTTGACAACATTCCTTGCCTGTCGAACCCTACATCTCGGAGGGAACAGTATATACGTCTATAACGTCATATATCCTAACGTAAGGCAACCTAACGTCTCGGATGTAACATTTGACAACATTCCAGTCGTGTCGGTCCCTACGTCTCGGTGGTAACATTACATGCGTCTATAACGGTATATTTCCTAATCTAAGGCAACCTAACATCTCGGATGCAATATTTGACAACATTCCTGGCCTGTCGAACCCTACATCTCGGAGGGAACAGTATATACGTCTATAGCGGTATATATCCTAATCTAAGGCAACCTAACATCTCGGATGCAATATTTGACAACATTCCAGGCCTGTCGAACCCTACTTCTCGGAGGGAACAGTATATACGTCTATAACGTTATATATCCTAACCGAAGGCAACCTGACATCTCGGATGTAATATTCTACAGCATTCAAGGCGTGTCGGACCCTACTTCTCGGTGGGAACATTATATGAGTCTATAACGTTGTATATCCTAACCTAAGGCAACCTATTATCTCAGACGTAATATTTTACAATATTCCTCGCGTGTCGGTGCATACTTTTCGGTGGGAATATTATATGCGTCCACAACGGTCGATATCGTAATCTAAGGCAATCTAACATCTCGGATGCAATATTTGACAACATTCCTTGCCTGTCGAACCCTAAATCTCGGAGGGAACAGTATGTACGTCTATAACGTTATATATCCTAACCTAAGGCAACCTAACATCTCGGATGTAATATTCTACAACCTTCCAGGCGTGTCGGACCCTACTTCTCGGTGGTAACATTATATGCTTCTATAACGTTGCATATCCTAATCTAAGGCAACCTAACATCTCGGATGCAATATTTGACAACATTCCTGGCCTGCCGAACCTTACTGCTCGGAGGGAACAGTATATACGTCTATAACGGTATATATCCTAATCTAAGGCAACCTAACATCTCGGATGAAATATGTGACAACATTCCTGGCCTGTCGAACCCTACATCTCGGAGGGAACAGTATATACGTCTGTAACGTCATATATCCTATCCTAAGACAACCTAACATCTCGGATGTAACATTTGACAACATTCCAGGTGTGTCGGTCCCTACGTCTCGGTGGTAACGTTACATGCGTCTATAACGTTATATATCCTAACCTAAGGCAACCTAACATCTCGGATGTAACATTTGACAACATTCCAGGCATGTCGGTCCCTACGTCTCGGTGGTAACATTATATGCGTCTATAACGTTATAGATCCTTATCTAAGGCAACCTAACATCTCGGATGTAACATTTGACAATATTCCAGGCGTGTCTGTCCCTACGTCTCGGTGGTAACATTACATGCGTCTATAGCGGTATATATCCTAATCTTAGGCAACCTCACATCTCGGATATAACATTTTACCACATTCCAGGCGTGTCGGTCCCTACGTCTCGGTGGTAACATTACATGCGTCTATAACGTTATATATCCTTATCTAAGGCAACCTAACATCTCGGATGCAATATTTGACAACATTCCTAGCCTGTCGAACCCTACGTCTCGGTGGTAACATTACATCCGTCTATAACGGTATATTTCCTAATCTAAGGCAACCTAACATCTCGGATGCAATATTTGACAACATTCCTGGCCTGTCGAACCCTATTTCTCGGAGGGAACAGTATATACGTCTATAACATCATATATCCTAACCTAAGGCAACCTAACATCTCGGATGTAACATTTGACAACATTCCAGGCATGTCGGTCCCTACGTCTCGGTGGTAACATTATATGCGTCTATAACGTTATATATCCTTATCTAAGGCAACCTAACATCTCGGATGCAATATTTGACAACATTCCTGGCCTGTCGAACCCTACTTCTCGGAGGGAACAGTATATACGTCTATAACGTTATATATCCTAACCTAAGGCAACCTGACATCTCGGATATATTATTCTACATCATTCCAGGCGTGTCGGACCCTACTTCTCGGTGGGAACATTATATGCGTCTATAACGTTGTATATCCTAATCTAAGGCAACCTAACATCTCGGATGCAATATTTGACAACATTCCTGGCCTGTCGAACCCTACTACTCGGAGGGAACAGTATGTACGTCTGTAACGTTATATATCCTAACCTAAGGCAACCTAACATCTCGGATGTAATATTCTACAACCTTCCAGGCGTGTCGGACCCTACTTCTCGGTGGTAACATTATATGCGTCTATAACGTTGCATATCCTAATCTAAGGCAACCTAACATCTCGGATGCAATATTTGACAACATTCCTGGCCTGTCGAACCCTACTGCTCGGAGGGAACAGTATATACGTCTATAACGGTATATATCCTAATCTAAGGCAACCTAACATCTCGGATGAAATATGTGACAACATTCCTGGCCTGTCGAACCCTACATCTCGGAGGGAACAGTATATACGTCTGTAACGTCATATATCCTAACCTAAGACAACCTAACATCTCGGATGTAACATTTGACAACATTCCAGGCGTGTCGGTCCCTACGTCTCGGTGGTAACATTACATGCGTCTATAACGTTATATATCCTAACCTAAGGCCAACTAACATCTCGTATCTAATATTTGACAACATTCCTGACGTGTCGAACCCTACTTCTCGGTGGGAAAAGTATATACGTCTATAACGTTATATATCCTAACCTAAGGCAACCTAACATCTCGGATATAACATTTGACAACATTCCAGGCGTGTTGGAACCCTACGTCTCGCTGGTAACATTACGTGCGTCTATAACGTTATATATGCTAACCTAAGGCAACCTAACATCTCGGATGCAATATTTGACAACATTCCTGGCCTGTCGAACAATACTTCTCGGAGGGAACAGTATATACGTCTATAACGTTATATATCCTAACCTAAGGCAACCTAACATCTCGGATGTAACATTTGACAACATTCCAGGCATGTTGGTCCTACGTCTCGGTGGTAACATTATATGCGTCTATAACGGTACATATCCTAATCTAAGGCAACCTAACATCTCGGATGAAATATGTGACAACATTCCTGGCCTGTCGAACCCTACATCTCGGAGGGAACAGTATATACGTCTATAACGTCATATATCCTAACGTAAGGCAACCTAACGTCTCGGATGCAATATTTGACAACATTCCTGGCCTGTCGAACCCTACTTCTCGGAGGGAAGAGTATATACGTCTATAACGTCATATATCCTAACCTAAGGCAACCTAACATCTCGGATGTAACATTTGACAACATTCCAGGCATGTCGGTCCCTACGTCTCGGTGGTAACATTATATGCGTCTATAACGTTATATATCCTTATCTAAGGCAACCTAACATCTCGGATGCAATATTTGAAAACATTCCTAGCCTGTCGAACCCTACTTCTCGGAGGGAACAGTATATACGTCTATAACGTTATATATCCTAACCGAAGGCAACCTGACATCTCGGATGTAATATTCTACAGCATTCAAGGCGTGTCGGACCCTACTTCTCGGTGGGAACATTATATGAGTCTATAACGTTGTATATCCTAACCTAAGGCAACCTATTATCTCAGACGTAATATTTTACAATATTCCTCGCGTGTCGGTGCATACTTTTCGGTGGGAATATTATATGCGTCCACAACGGTCGATATCGTAATCTAAGGCAATCTAACATCTCGGATGCAATATTTGACAACATTCCTTGCCTGTCGAACCCTACTTCTCGAAGGGAACAGTATGTACGTCTATAACGTTATATATCCTAACCTAAGGCAACCTAACATCTGGTATGTAATATTCTACAACCTTCCAGGGGTGTCGGACCCTACTTCTCGGTGGTAACATTATATGCGTCTATAACGTTGCATATCCTAATCTAAGGCAACCTAACATCTCGGATGCAATATTTGACAACACTCCTGGCCTGTCGAACCCTACATCTCGGAGGGAACAGCATATACATCTATAACGTCATATATCCTAGCCTAAGGCAACCTAACATCTCGGATGTAACATTTGACAACATTCCAGGCGTGTCGGTCCCTACGTCTCGGTGGTAACATTACATGCGTCTATAACGGTACATATCCTAATCTAAGGCAACCTAACATCTCGGATGAAATATGTGACAACATTCCTGGCCTGTCGAACCCTACATCTCGGAGGGAACAGTATATACGTCTATAACGTCATATATCCTAACGTAAGGCAACCTAACGTCTCGGATGTAACATTTGACAACATTCCAGGCGTGTCGGTCCCTACGTCTCGGTGGTAACATTACATGCGTCTATAACGGTATATTTCCTAATCTAAGGCAACCTGATATCTCGGATGCAATATTTGACAACATTCCAGGCCTGTCGAACCCTACTTCTCGGAGGGAACAGTATATACGTCTATAACGTTATATATCCTAACCGAAGGCAACCTGACATCTCGGATGTAATATTCTACAGCATTCAAGGCGTGTCGGACCCTACTTCTCGGTGGGAACATTATATGAGTCTATAACGTTGTATATCCTAACCTAAGGCAACCTATTATCTCAGACGTAATATTTTACAATATTCCTCGCGTGTCGGTGCATACTTTTCGGTGGGAATATTATATGCGTTCACAACGGTCGATATCGTAATCTAAGGCAATCTAACATCTCGGATGCAATATTTGACAACATTCCTTGCCTGTCGAACCCTACTTCTCGAAGGGAACAGTATGTACGTCTATAACGTTATATATCCTAACCTAAGGCAACCTAACATCTCGGATGTAATATTCTACAACCTTCCAGGCGTGTCGGACCCTACTTCTCGGTGGTAACATTATATGCGTCTATAACGTTGCATATCCTAATCTAAGGCAACCTAACATCTCGGATGCAATATTTGACAACATTCCTGGCCTGTCGAACCCTACTTCTCGGAGGGAACAGTATATACGTCTATAACGTTATATATCCTAACCGAAGGCAACCTGACATCTCGGATGTAATATTCTACAGCATTCAAGGCGTGTCGGACCCTACTTCTCGGTGGGAACATTATATGAGTCTATAACGTTGTATATCCTAACCTAAGGCAACCTATTATCTCAGACGTAATATTTTACAATATTCCTCGCGTGTCGGTGCATACTTTTCGGTGGGAATATTATATGCGTCCACAACGGTCGATATCGTAATCTAAGGCAATCTAACATCTCGGATGCAATATTTGACAACATTCCTTGCCTGTCGAACCCTACTTCTCGAAGGGAACAGTATGTACGTCTATAACGTTATATATCCTAACCTAAGGCAACCTAACATCTCGGATGTAATATTCTACAACCTTCCAGGCGTGTCGGACCCTACTTCTCGGTGGTAACATTATATGCGTCTATAACGTTGCATATCCTAATCTAAGGCAACCTAACATCTCGGATGCAATATTTGACAACATTCCTGGCCTGTCGAACCCTACTTCTCGGAGGGAACAGTATATACGTCTATAACGTTATATATCCTAACCGAAGGCAACCTGACATCTCGGATGTAATATTCTACATCATTCAAGGCGTGTCGGACCCTACTTCTCGGTGGGAACATTATATGAGTCTATAACGTTGTATATCCTAATCTAAGGCAACCTATTATCTCAGACGTAATATTTTACAATATTCCTCGCGTGTCGGTGCATATTTTTCGGTGGGAATATTATATGCGTCCATAACGGACGATATCGTAATCTAAGGCAATCTAACATCTCGGATGCAATATTTGACAACATTCCTTGCCTGTCGAACCCTACTTCTCGGAGGGAACAGTATGTACGTCTACAACGTTATATATCCTAACCTAAGGCAACCTAACATCTCGGATGTAATATTCTACAACCTTCCAGGCGTGTCGGACCTTACTTCTCGGTGGTAACATTATATGCGTCTATAACGTTGCATATCCTAATCTAAGGCAACCTAACATCTCGGATGCAATATTTGACAACATTCCTGGCCTGTCGAACCCTACTGCTCGGAGGGAACAGTATATACGTCTATAACGGTATATATCCTAATCTAAGGCAACCTAACATCTCGGATGAAATATGTGACAACATTCCAGGCGTGTCGGTCCCTACGTCTCGGTGGTAACATTACATGCGTCTATAACGGTATATATCCTAATCTAAGGCAACCTAACATCTCGGATGAAATATGTGACAACATTCCTGGCCTGTCGAACCCTACATCTCGGAGGGAACAGTATATACGTCTATAACGTCATATATCCTAACGTAAGGCAACCTAACGTCTCGGATGTAACATTTGACAACATTCCAGTCGTGTCGGTCCCTACGTCTCGGTGGTAACATTACATGCGTCTATAACGGTATATTTCCTAATCTAAGGCAACCTAACATCTCGGGTGCAATATTTGACAACATTCCTGGCCTGTCGAACCCTACATCTCGGAGGGAACAGTATATACGTCTATAGCGGTATATATCCTAATCTAAGGCAACCTAACATCTCGGATGCAATATTTGACAACATTCCAGGCCTGTCGAACCCTACTTCTCGGAGGGAACAGTATATACGTCTATAACGTTATATATCCTAACCGAAGGCAACCTGACATCTCGGATGTAATATTCTACAGCATTCAAGGCGTGTCGGACCCTACTTCTCGGTGGGAACATTATATGAGTCTATAACGTTGTATATCCTAACCTAAGGCAACCTATTATCTCAGACGTAATATTTTACAATATTCCTCGCGTGTCGGTGCATACTTTTCGGTGGGAATATTATATGCGTCCACAACGGTTGATATCGTAATCTAAGGCAATCTAACATCTCGGATGCAATATTTGACAACATTCCTTGCCTGTCGAACCCTACATCTCGGAGGGAACAATATATACGTCTATAACGTCATATATCCTAACGTAAGGCAACCTAACGTCTCGGATGTAACATTTGACAACATTCCAGTCGTGTCGGTCCCTACGTCTCGGTGGTAACATTACATGCGTCTATAACGGTATATTTCCTAATCTAAGGCAACCTAACATCTCGGATGCAATATTTGACAACATTCCTGGCCTGTCGAACCCTACATCTCGGAGGGAACAGTATATACGTCTATAGCGGTATATATCCTAATCTAAGGCAACCTAACATCTCGGATGCAATATTTGACAACATTCCAGGCCTGTCGAACCCTACTTCTCGGAGGGAACAGTATATACGTCTATAACGTTATATATCCTAACCGAAGGCAACCTGACATCTCGGATGTAATATTCTACAGCATTCAAGGCGTGTCGGACCCTACTTCTCGGTGGGAACATTATATGAGTCTATAACGTTGTATATCCTAACCTAAGGCAACCTATTATCTCAGACGTAATATTTTACAATATTCCTCGCGTGTCGGTGCATACTTTTCGGTGGGAATATTATATGCGTCCACAACGGTCGATATCGTAATCTAAGGCAATCTAACATCTCGGATGCAATATTTGACAACATTCCTTGCCTGTCGAACCCTACATCTCGGAGGGAACAGTATGTACGTCTATAACGTTATATATCCTAACCTAAGGCAACCTAACATCTCGGATGTAATATTCTACAACCTTCCAGGCGTGTCGGACCCTACTTCTCGGTGGTAACATTATATGCGTCTATAACGTTGCATATCCTAATCTAAGGCAACCTAACATCTGGGATGCAATATTTGACAACATTCCTGGCCTGTCGAACCCTACTTCTCGGAGGGAACAGTATATACGTCTATAACGTTATATATCCTAACCTAAGGCAACCTAACATCTCGGATGTAATATTCTACAACCTTCCAGGCGTGTCGGACCCTACTTCTCGGTGGTAACATTATATGCGTCTATAACGTTGCATATCCTAATCTAAGGCAACCTAACATCTGGGATGCAATATTTGACAACATTCCTGGCCTGTCGAACCCTACTTCTCGGAGGGAACAGTATATACGTCTATAACGTTATATATCCTAACCGAAGGCAACCTGACATCTCGGATGTAATATTCTACATCATTCAAGGCGTGTCGGACCCTACTTCTCGGTGGGAACATTATATGAGTCTATAACGTTGTATATCCTAATCTAAGGCAACCTATTATCTCAGACGTAATATTTTACAATATTCCTCGCGTGTCGGTGCATATTTTTCGGTGGGAATATTATATGCGTCCATAACGGACGATATCGTAATCTAAGGCAATCTAACATCTCGGATGCAATATTTGACAACATTCCTTGCCTGTCGAACCCTACTTCTCGGAGGGAACAGTATGTACGTCTACAACGTTATATATCCTAACCTAAGGCAACCTAACATCTCGGATGTAATATTCTACAACCTTCCAGGCGTGTCGGACCTTACTTCTCGGTGGTAACATTATATGCGTCTATAACGTTGCATATCCTAATCTAAGGCAACCTAACATCTCGGATGCAATATTTGACAACATTCCTGGCCTGTCGAACCCTACTGCTCGGAGGGAACAGTATATGCGTCTATAACGGTATATATCCTAATCTAAGGCAACCTAACATCTCGGATGAAATATGTGACAACATTCCAGGCGTGTCGGTCCCTACGTCTCGGTGGTAACATTACATGCGTCTATAACGGTATATATCCTAATCTAAGGCAACCTAACATCTCGGATGAAATATGTGACAACATTCCTGGCCTGTCGAACCCTACATCTCGGAGGGAACAGTATATACGTCTATAACGTCATATATCCTAACGTAAGGCAACCTAACGTCTCGGATGTAACATTTGACAACATTCCAGGCGTGTCGGTCCCTACGTCTCGGTGGTAACATTACATGCGTCTATAACGGTATATTTCCTAATCTAAGGCAACCTGACATCTCGGATGCAATATTTGACAACATTCCTGGCCTCTCGAACCCTACATCTCGGAGGGAACAGTATATACGTCTATAGCGGTATATATCCTAATCTAAGGCAACCTAACATCTCGGATGCAATATTTGACAACATTCCAGGCCTGTCGAACCCTACTTCTCGGAGGGAACAGTATATACGTCTATAACGTTATATATCCTAACCGAAGGCAACCTGACATCTCGGATGTAATATTCTACAGCATTCAAGGCGTGTCGGATCCTACTTCTCGGTGGGAACATTATATGAGTCTATAACGTTGTATATCCTAACCTAAGGCAACCTATTATCTCAGACGTAATATTTTACAATATTCCTCGCGTGTCGGTGCATACTTTTCGGTGGGAATATTATATGCGTCCACAACGGTCGATATCGTAATCTAAGGCAATCTAACATCTCGGATGCAATATTTGACAACATTCCTTGCCTGTCGAACCCTACTTCTCGAAGGGAACAGTATGTACGTCTATAACGTTATATATCCTAACCTAAGGCAACCTAACATCTCGGATACAATATTTGACAACATTCCAGGCCTGTCGAACCCTACATCTCGGAGGGAACAGTATATACGTCTATAACGTCATATATCCTAACGTAAGGCAACCTAACGTCTCGGATGTAACATTTGACAACATTCCAGTCGTGTCGGTCCCTACGTCTCGGTGGTAACATTACATGCGTCTATAACGGTATATTTCCTAATCTAAGGCAACCTAACATCTCGGATGCAATATTTGACAACATTCCTGGCCTGTCGAACCCTACATCTCGGAGGGAACAGTATATACGTCTATAGCGGTATATATCCTAATCTAAGGCAACCTAACATCTCGGATGCAATATTTGACAACATTCCAGGCCTGTCGAACCCTACTTCTCGGAGGGAACAGTATATACGTCTATAACGTTATATATCCTAGCCGAAGGCAACCTGACATCTCGGATGTAATATTCTACAGCATTCAAGGCGTGTCGGACCCTACTTCTCGGTGGGAACATTATATGAGTCTATAACGTTGTATATCCTAACCTAAGGCAACCTATTATCTCAGACGTAATATTTTACAATATTCCTCGCGTGTCGGTGCATACTTTTCGGTGGGAATATTATATGCGTCCACAACGGTCGATATCGTAATCTAAGGCAATCTAACATCTCGGATGCAATATTTGACAACATTCCTTGCCTGTCGAACCCTACATCTCGGAGGGAACAGTATGTACGTCTATAACGTTATATATCCTAACCTAAGGCAACCTAACATCTCGGATGTAATATTCTACAACCTTCCAGGCGTGTCGGACCCTACTTCTCGGTGGTAACATTATATGCTTCTATAACGTTGCATATCCTAATCTAAGGCAACCTAACATCTCGGATGCAATATTTGACAACATTCCTGGCCTGTCGAACCTTACTGCTCGGAGGGAACAGTATATACGTCTGTAACGGTATATATCCTAATCTAAGGCAACCTAACATCTCGGATGAAATATGTGACAACATTCCTGGCCTGTCGAACCCTACATCTCGGAGGGAACAGTATATACGTCTGTAACGTCATATATCCTAACCTAAGACAACCTAACATCTCGGATGTAACATTTGACAACATTCCAGGTGTGTCGGTCCCTACGTCTCGGTGGTAACGTTACATGCGTCTATAACGTTATATATCCTAACCTAAGGCAACCTAACATCTCGGATGTAACATTTGACAACATTCCAGGCATGTCGGTCCCTACGTCTCGGTGGTAACATTATATGCGTCTATAACGTTATAGATCCTTATCTAAGGCAACCTAACATCTCGGATGTAACATTTGACAATATTCCAGGCGTGTCTGTCCCTACGTCTCGGTGGTAACATTACATGCGTCTATAGCGGTATATATCCAAATCTTAGGCAACCTAACATCTCGGATATAACATTTTACCACATTCCAGGCGTGTCGGTCCCTACGTCTCGGTGGTAACATTACATGCGTCTATAACGTTATATATCCTTATCTAAGGCAACCTAACATCTCGGATGCAATATTTGACAACATTCCTAGCCTGTCGAACCCTACGTCTCGGTGGTAACATTACATGCGTCTATAACGGTATATTTCCTAATCTAAGGCAACCTAACATCTCGGATGAAATATGTGACAACATTCCTGGCCTGTCGAACCCTACATCTCGGAGGGAACAGTATATACGTCTATAACGTCATATATCCTAACGTAAGGCAACCTAACGTCTCGGATGTAACATTTGACAACATTCCAGGCGTGTCGGTCCCTACGTCTCGGTGGTAACATTACATGCGTCTATAACGGTATATTTCCTAATCTAAGGCAACCTAACATCTCGGATGCAATATTTGACAACATTCCTGGCCTGTCGAACCCTACATCTCGGAGGGAACAGTATATACGTCTATAGCGGTATATATCCTAATCTAAGGCAACCTAACATCTCGGATGCAATATTTGACAACATTCCAGGCCTGTCGAACCCTACTTCTCGGAGGGAACAGTATATACGTCTATAACGTTATATATCCTAACCGAAGGCAACCTGACATCTCGGATGTAATATTCTACAGCATTCAAGGCGTGTCGGACCCTACTTCTCGGTGGGAACATTATATGAGTCTATAACGTTGTATATCCTAACCTAAGGCAACCTATTATCTCAGACGTAATATTTTACAATATTCCTCGCGTGTCGGTGCATACTTTTCGGTGGGAATATTATATGCGTCCACAACGGTTGATATCGTAATCTAAGGCAATCTAACATCTCGGATGCAATATTTGACAACATTCCTTGCCTGTCGAACCCTACATCTCGGAGGGAACAGTATATACGTCTATAACGTCATATATCCTAACGTAAGGCAACCTAACTTCTCGGATGTAACATTTGACAACATTCCAGTCGTGTCGCTCCCTACGTCTCGGTGGTAACATTACATGCGTCTATAACGGTATATTTCCTAATCTAAGGCAACCTAACATCTCGGATGCAATATTTGACAACATTCCTGGCCTGTCGAACCCTACATCTCGGAGGGAACAGTATATACGTCTATAGCGGTATATATCCTAATCTAAGGCAACCTAACATCTCGGATGCAATATTTGACAACATTCCAGGCCTGTCGAACCCTACTTCTCGGAGGGAACAGTATATACGTCTATAACGTTATATATCCTAACCGAAGGCAACCTGACATCTCGGATGTAATATTCTACAGCATTCAAGGCGTGTCGGACCCTACTTCTCGGTGGGAACATTATATGAGTCTATAACGTTGTATATCCTAACCTAAGGCAACCTATTATCTCAGACGTAATATTTTACAATATTCCTCGCGTGTCGGTGCATACTTTTCGGTGGGAATATTATATGCGTCCACAACGGTTGATATCGTAATCTAAGGCAATCTAACATCTCGGATGCAATATTTGACAACATTCCTTGCCTGTCGAACCCTACATCTCGGAGGGAACAGTATATACGTCTATAACGTCATATATCCTAACGTAAGGCAACCTAACTTCTCGGATGTAACATTTGACAACATTCCAGTCGTGTCGGTCCCTACGTCTCGGTGGTAACATTACATGCGTCTATAACGGTATATTTCCTAATCTAAGGCAACCTAACATCTCGGATGCAATATTTGACAACATTCCTGGCCTGTCGAACCCTACATCTCGGAGGGAACAGTATATACGTCTATAGCGGTATATATCCTAATCTAAGGCAACCTAACATCTCGGATGCAATATTTGACAACATTCCAGGCCTGTCGAACCCTACTTCTCGGAGGGAACAGTATATACGTCTATAACGTTATATATCCGAGCCGAAGGCAACCTGACATCTCGGATGTAATATTCTACAGCATTCAAGGCGTGTCGGACCCTACTTCTCGGTGGGAACATTATATGAGTCTATAACGTTGTATATCCTAACCTAAGGCAACCTATTATCTCAGACGTAATATTTTACAATATTCCTCGCGTGTCGGTGCATACTTTTCGGTGGGAATATTATATGCGTCCACAACGGTCGATATCGTAATCTAAGGCAATCTAACATCTCGGATGCAATATTTGACAACATTCCTTGCCTGTCGAACCCTACATCTCGGAGGGAACAGTATGTACGTCTATAACGTTATATATCCTAACCTAAGGCAACCTAACATCTCGGATGTAATATTCTACAACCTTCCAGGCGTGTCGGACCCTACTTCTCGGTGGTAACATTATATGCTTCTATAACGTTGCATATCCTAATCTAAGGCAACCTAACATCTCGGATGCAATATTTGACAACATTCCTGGCCTGTCGAACCTTACTGCTCGGAGGGAACGGTATATACGTCTGTAACGGTATATATCCTAATCTAAGGCAACCTAACATCTCGGATGAAATATGTGACAACATTCCTGGCCTGTCGAACCCTACATCTCGGAGGGAACAGTATATACGTCTGTAACGTCATATATCCTAACCTAAGACAACCTAACATCTCGGATGTAATATTCTACAACCTTCGAGGCGTGTCGGACCCTACTTCTCGGTGGTAACATTATATGCTTCTATAACGTTGCATATCCTAATCTAAGGCAACCTAACATCTCGGATGCAATATTTGACAACATTCCTGGCCTGTCGAACCTTACTGCTCGGAGGGAACAGTATATACGTCTGTAACGGTATATATCCTAATCTAAGGCAACCTAACATCTCGGATGAAATATGTGACAACATTCCTGGCCTGTCGAACCCTACATCTCGGAGGGAACAGTATATACGTCTGTAACGTCATATATCCTAACCTAAGACAACCTAACATCTCGGATGTAACATTTGACAACATTCCAGGTGTGTCGGTCCCTACGTCTCGGTGGTAACGTTACATGCGTCTATAACGTTATATATCCTAACCTAAGGCAACCTAACATCTCGGATGTAACATTTGACAACATTCCAGGCATGTCGGTCCCTACGTCTCGGTGGTAACATTATATGCGTCTATAACGTTATAGATCCTTATCTAAGGCAACCTAACATCTCGGATGTAACATTTGACATTATTCCAGGCGTGTCTGTCCCTACGTCTCGGTGGTAACATTACATGCGTCTATAGCGGTATATATCCAAATCTTAGGCAACCTAACATCTCGGATATAACATTTTACCACATTCCAGGCGTGTCGGTCCCTACGTCTCGGTGGTAACATTACATGCGTCTATAACGTTATATATCCTTATCTAAGGCAACCTAACATCTCGGATGCAATATTTCACAACATTCCTAGCCTGTCGAACCCTATGTCTCGGTGGTAACATCACATGCGTCTATAACGGTATATTTCCTAATCTAAGGCAACCTAACATCTCGGATGCAATATTTGACAACATTCCTTGCCTGTCGAACCCTATTTCTCGGAGGGAACAGTATATACGTCTATAACATCATATATCCTAACCTAAGGCAACCTAACATCTCGGATGTAACATTTGACAACATTCCAGGCATGTCGGTCCCTACGTCTCGGTGGTAACATTATATGCGTCTATAACGTTATATATCCTTATCTAAGGCAACCTAACATCTCGGATGCAATATTTGACAACATTCCTGGCCTGTCGAACCCTACTTCTCGGAGGGAACAGTATATACGTCTATAACGTTATATATCCTAACCTAAGGCAACCTGACATCTCGGATATATTATTCTACATCATTCCAGGCGTGTCGGACCCTACTTCTCGGTGGGAACATTATATGCGTCTATAACGTTGTATATCCTAATCTAAGGCAACCTAACATCTCGGATGCAATATTTGACAACATTCCTGGCCTGTCGAACCCTACTACTCGGAGGGAACAGTATGTACGTCTGTAACGTTATATATCCTAACCTAAGGCAACCTAACATCTCGGATGTAATATTCTACAACCTTCCAGGCGTGTCGGACCCTACTTCTCGGTGGTAACATTATATGCGTCTATAACGTTGCATATCCTAATCTAAGGCACCCTAACATCTCGGATGCAATATTTGACAACATTCCTGGCCTGTCGAACCCTACTGCTCGGAGGGAACAGTATATACGTCTATAACGGTATATATCCTAATCTAAGGCAACCTAACATCTCGGATGAAATATGTGACAACATTCCTGGCCTGTCGAACCCTACATCTCGGAGGGAACAGTATATACGTCTGTAACGTCATATATCCTAACCTAAGACAACCTAACATCTCGGATGTAACATTTGACAACATTCCAGGCGTGTCGGTCCCTACGTCTCGTTGGTAACATTACATGCGTCTGTAACGTTATATATCCTAACCTAAGCCCAACTAACATCTCGTATATAATATTTGACAACATTCCTGACGTGTCGAACCCTACTTCTCGGTGGGAACAGTATATACGTCTATAACGTTATATATCCTAACCTAAGGCAACCTAACATCTCGGATATAACATTTGACAACATTCCAGGCGTGTTGGAACCCTACGTCTCGCTGGTAACATTACGTGCGTCTATAATGTTATATATGCTAACCTAAGGCAACCTAACATCTCGGATGCAATATTTGACAACATTCCTGGCCTGTCGAACCCTACTTCTCGGAGGGAACAGCATATACGTCTATAACGTCATATATCCTAACGTAAGGCAACCTAACATCTCGGATGTAACATTTGACAACATTCCAGGCGTGTCGGTCCCTACGTCTCGGTGGTAACGTTACATGCGTCTATAACGTTATATATCCTAACCTAAGGCAACCTAACATCTCGGATGCAATATTTGACAACATTCCTGGCCTGTCGAACAATACTTCTCGGAGGGAACAGTATATACGTCTATAACGTTATATATCCTAACCTAAGGCAACCTAACATCTCGGATGTAACATTTGACAACATTCCAGGCATGTTGGTCCTACGTCTCGGTGGTAACATTATATGCGTCTATAAAGTTATATATCCTTATCTAAGGCAATCTAACATCTCGGATGCAATATTTGACAACATTCCTAGCCTGTCGAACCCTACGTCTCGGTGGTAACATTACATGCGTCTATAACGGTATATTTCCTGATCTAAGGCAACCTAACATCTCGGATGCAATATTTGACAACATTCCTGGCCTGTCGAGCCCTACATCTCGGAGGGAACAGTATATACGTCTATAGCGGTATATATCCTAATCTAAGGCAACCTAACATCTCGGATGCAATATTTGACAACATTCCAGGCCTGTCGATCCCTACTTCTCGGAGGGAACAGTATATACGTCTATAACGTTATATATCCTAACCGAAGGCAACCTGACATCTCGGATGTAATATTCTACAGCATTCAAGGCGTGTCGGACCCTACTTCTCGGTGGGAACATTATATGAGTCTATAACGTTGTATATCCTAACCTAAGGCAACCTATTATCTCAGACGTAATATTTTACAATATTCCTCGCGTGTCGGTGCATACTTTTCGGTGGGAATATTATATGCGTCCACAACGGTCGATATCGTAATCTAAGGCAATCTAACATCTCGGATGCAATATTTGACAACATTCCTTGCCTGTCGAACCCTACATCTCGGAGGGAACAGTATATACGTCTATAACGTCATATATCCTAACGTAAGGCAACCTAACGTCTCGGATGTAACATTTGACAACATTCCAGTCGTGTCGGTCCCTACGTCTCGGTGGTAACATTACATGCGTCTATAACGGTATATTTCCTAATCTAAGGCAACCTAACATCTCGGATGCAATATTTGACAACATTCCTGGCCTGTCGAACCCTACATCTCGGAGGGAACAGTATATACGTCTATAGCGGTATATATCCTAATCTAAGGCAACCTAACATCTCGGATGCAATATTTGACAACATTCCAGGCCTGTCGAACCCTACTTCTCGGAGGGAACAGTATATACGTCTATAACGTTATATATCCTAACCGAAGGCAACCTGACATCTCGGATGTAATATTCTACAGCATTCCAGGCATGTTGGTCCTACGTCTCGGTGGTAACATTATATGCGTCTATAAAGTTATATATCCTTATCTAAGGCAACCTAACATCTCGGATATAACATTTGACAACATTCCAGGCGTGTTGGAAACCTACGTCTCGCTGGTAACATTACGTGCGTCTATAATGTTATATATGCTAAC
Source organism: Xylocopa violacea (assembly GCA_963969225.1). Lineage (NCBI taxonomy): Eukaryota > Metazoa > Arthropoda > Insecta > Hymenoptera > Apidae > Xylocopa > Xylocopa violacea. The sequence goes on along the minus strand of CAXAJV010000002.1, from coordinate 22,567,856 downwards.
CTAAGGCAACCTAACATCTCGGATGCAATATTTGACAACATTCCTGGCCTGTCGAACCCTACTTCTCGGAGGGAACAGCATATACGTCTATAACGTCATATATGCTAACCTAAGGCAACCTAACATCTCGGATGTAACATTTGACAACATTCCAGGCGTGTCGGTCCCTACGTCTCGGTGGTAACGTTACATGCGTCTATAACGTTATATATCCTAACCTAAGGCAACCTAACATCTCGGATGCAATATGTGACAACATTCCTGGCCTGTCGAACAATACTTCTCGGAGGGAACAGTATATACGTCTATAACGTTATATATCCTAACCTAAGGCAACCTAACATCTCGGATGTAACATTTGACAACATTCCAGGCATGTTGGTCCTACGTTTCGGTGGTAACATTATATGCGTCTATAAAGTTATATATCCTTATCTAAGGCAATCTAACATCTCGGATGCAATATTTGACAACATTCCTAGCCTGTCGAACCCTACGTCTCGGTGGTAACATTACATGCGTCTATAACGGTATATTTCCTGATCTAAGGCAACCTAACATCTCGGATGCAATATTTGACAACATTCCTGGCCTGTCGAACCCTACATCTCGGAGGGAACAGTATATACGTCTATAGCGGTATATATCCTAATCTAAGGCAACCTAACATCTCGGATGCAATATTTGACAACATTCCAGGCCTGTCGAACCCTACTACTCGGAGGGAACAGTATATACGTCTATAACGTTATATATCCTAACCGAAGGCAACCTGACATCTCGGATGTAATATTCTACAGCATTCAAGGCGTGTCGGACCCTACTTCTCGGTGGGAACATTATATGAGTCTATAACGTTGTATATCCTAACCTAAGGCAACCTATTATCTCAGACGTAATATTTTACAATATTCCTCGCGTGTCGGTGCATACTTTTCGGTGGGAATATTATATGCGTCCACAACGGTCGATATCGTAATCTAAGGCAATCTAACATCTCGGATGCAATATTTGACAACATTCCTTGCCTGTCGAACCCTACATCTCGGAGGGAACAGTATATACGTCTATAACGTCATATATCCTAACGTAAGGCAACCTAACGTCTCGGATGTAACATTTGACGACATTCCAGTCGTGTCGGTCCCTACGTCTCGGTGGTAACATTACATGCGTCTATAACGGTATATTTCCTAATCTAAGGCAACCTAACATCTCGGATGCAATATTTGACAACATTCCTGGCCTGTCGAACCCTACATCTCGGAGGGAACAGTATATACGTCTATAGCGGTATATATCCTAATCTAAGGCAACCTAACATCTCGGATGCAATATTTGACAACATTCCAGGCCTGTCGAACCCTACTTCTCGGAGGGAACAGTATATACGTCTATAACGTTATATATCCTAGCCGAAGGCAACCTGACATCTCGGATGTAATATTCTACAGCATTCAAGGCGTGTCGGACCCTACTTCTCGGTGGGAACATTATATGAGTCTATAACGTTGTATATCCTAACCTAAGGCAACCTATTATCTCAGACGTAATATTTTACAATATTCCTCGCGTGTCGGTGCATACTTTTCGGTGGGAATATTATATGCGTCCACAACGGTCGATATCGTAATCTAAGGCAATCTAACATCTCGGATGCAATATTTGACAACATTCCTTGCCTGTCGAACCCTACATCTCGGAGGGAACAGTATGTACGTCTATAACGTTATATATCCTAACCTAAGGCAACCTAACATCTCGGATGTAATATTCTACAACCTTCCAGGCGTGTCGGACCCTACTTCTCGGTGGTAACATTATATGTTTCTATAACGTTGCATATCCTAATCTAAGGCAACCTAACATCTCGGATGCAATATTTGACAACATTCCTGGCCTGTCGAACCTTACTGCTCGGAGGGAACAGTATATACGTCTGTAACGGTATATATCCTAATCTAAGGCAACCTAACATCTCGGATGAAATATGTGACAACATTCCTGGCCTGTCGAACCCTACATCTCGGAGGGAACAGTATATACGTCTGTAACGTCATATATCCTAACCTAAGACAACCTAACATCTCGGATGTAATATTCTACAACCTTCGAGGCGTGTCGGACCCTACTTCTCGGTGGTAACATTATATGCTTCTATAACGTTGCATATCCTAATCTAAGGCAACCTAACATCTCGGATGCAATATTTGACAACATTCCTGGCCTGTCGAACCTTACTGCTCGGAGGGAACAGTATATACGTCTGTAACGGTATATATCCTAATCTAGGGCAACCTAACATCTCGGATGAAATATGTGACAACATTCCTGGCCTGTCGAACCCTACATCTCGGAGGGAACAGTATATACGTCTGTAACGTCATATATCCTAACCTAAGACAACCTAACATCTCGGATGTAACATTTGACAACATTCCAGGTGTGTCGGTCCCTACGTCTCGGTGGTAACGTTACATGCGTCTATAACGTTATATATCCTAACCTAAGGCAACCTAACATCTCGGATGTAACATTTGACAACATTCCAGGCATGTCGGTCCCTACGTCTCGGTGGTAACATTATATGCGTCTATAACGTTATAGATCCTTATCTAAGGCAACCTAACATCTCGGATGTAACATTTGACAATATTCCAGGCGTGTCTGTCCCTACGTCTCGGTGGTAACATTACATGCGTCTATAGCGGTATATATCCAAATCTTAGGCAACCTAACATCTCGGATATAACATTTTACCACATTCCAGGCGTGTCGGTCCCTACGTCTCGGTGGTAACATTACATGCGTCTATAACGTTATATATCCTTATCTAAGGCAACCTAACATCTCGGATGCAATATTTGACAACATTCCTAGCCTGTCGAACCCTACGTCTCGGTGGTAACATTACATGCGTCTATAACGGTATATTTCCTAATCTAAGGCAACCTAACATCTCGGATGCAATATTTGACAACATTCCTTGCCTGTCGAACCCTATTTCTCGGAGGGAACAGTATATACGTCTATAACATCATATATCCTAACCTAAGGCAACCTAACATCTCGGATGTAACATTTGACAACATTCCAGGCATGTCGGTCCCTACGTCTCGGTGGTAACATTACATGCGTCTGTAACGTTATATATCCTAACCTAAGGCCAACTAACATCTCGTATCTAATATTTGACAACATTCCTGACGTGTCGAACCCTACTTCTCGGTGGGAACAGTATATACGTCTATAACGTTATATATCCTAACCTAAGGCAACCTAACATCTCGGATATAACATTTGACAACATTCCAGGCGTGTTGGAACCCTACGTCTCGCTGGTAACATTACGTGCGTCTATAACGTTATATATGCTAACCTAAGGCAACCTAACATCTCGGATGCAATATTTGACAACATTCCTGGCCTGTCGAACCCTACTTCTCGGAGGGAACAGCATATACGTCTATAACGTCATATATCCTAACCTAAGGCAACCTAACATCTCGGATGTAACATTTGACAACATTCCAGGCGTGTCGGTCCCTACGTCTCGGTGGTAACGTTACATGCGTCTATAACGTTATATATCCTAACCTAAGGCAACCTAACATCTCGGATGCAATATTTGACAACATTCCTTGCCTGTCGAACCCTACATCTCGGAGGGAACAGTATATACGTCTATAACGTCATATATCCTAACGTAAGGCAACCTAACGTCTCGGATGTAACATTTGACAACATTCCAGTCGTGTCGGTCCCTACGTCTCGGTGGTAACATTACATGCGTCTATAACGGTATATTTCCTAATCTAAGGCAACCTAACATCTCGGATGCAATATTTGACAACATTCCTGGCATGTCGGTCCCTACGTCTCGGTGGTAACATTATATGCGTCTATAACGTTATATATCCTTATCTAAGGCAACCTAACATCTCGGATGCAATATTTGACAACATTCCTGGCCTGTCGAACCCTACTTCTCGGAGGGAACAGTATATACGTCTATAACGTTATATATCCTAACCTAAGGCAACCTGACATCTCGGATATATTATTCTACATCATTCCAGGCGTGTCGGACCCTACTTCTCGGTGGGAACATTATATGCGTCTATAACGTTGTATATCCTAATCTAAGGCAACCTAACATCTCGGATGCAATATTTGACAACATTCCTGGCCTGTCGAACCCTACTACTCGGAGGGAACAGTATGTACGTCTGTAACGTTATATATCCTAACCTAAGGCAACCTAACATCTCGGATGTAATATTCTACAACCTTCCAGGCGTGTCGGACCCTACTTCTCGGTGGGAACATTATATGAGTCTATAACGTTGTATATCCTAACCTAAGGCAACCTATTATCTCAGACGTAATATTTTACAATATTCCTCGCGTGTCGGTGCATACTTTTCGGTGGGAATATTATATGCGTCCACAACGGTCGATATCGTAATCTAAGGCAATCTAACATCTCGGATGCAATATTTGACAACATTCCTGGCCTGTCGAACCCTACATCTCGGAGGGAACAGTATATACGTCTGTAACGTCATATATCCTAACCTAAGACAACCTAACATCTCGGATGTAATATTCTACAACCTTCGAGGCGTGTCGGACCCTACTTCTCGGTGGTAACATTATATGCTTCTATAACGTTGCATATCCTAATCTAAGGCAACCTAACATCTCGGATGCAATATTTGACAACATTCCTGGCCTGTCGAACCTTACTGCTCGGAGGGAACAGTATATACGTCTGTAACGGTATATATCCTAATCTAAGGCAACCTAACATCTCGGATGAAATATGTGACAACATTCCTGGCCTGTCGAACCCTACATCTCGGAGGGAACAGTATATACGTCTGTAACGTCATATATCCTAACCTAAGACAACCTAACATCTCGGATGTAACATTTGACAACATTCCAGGTGTGTCGGTCCCTACGTCTCGGTGGTAACGTTACATGCGTCTATAACGTTATATATCCTAACCTAAGGCAACCTAACATCTCGGATGTAACATTTGACAACATTCCAGGCATGTCGGTCCCTACGTCTCGGTGGTAACATTATATGCGTCTATAACGTTATAGATCCTTATCTAAGGCAACCTAACATCTCGGATGTAACATTTGACAATATTCCAGGCGTGTCTGTCCCTACGTCTCGGTGGTAACATTACATGCGTCTATAGCGGTATATATCCAAATCTTAGGCAACCTAACATCTCGGATATAACATTTTACCACATTCCAGGCGTGTCGGTCCCTACGTCTCGGTGGTAACATTACATGCGTCTATAACGTTATATATCCTTATCTAAGGCAACCTAACATCTCGGATGCAATATTTGACAACATTCCTAGCCTGTCGAACCCTACGTCTCGGTGGTAACATTACATGCGTCTATAACGGTATATTTCCTAATCTAAGGCAACCTAACATCTCGGATGCAATATTTGACAACATTCCTTGCCTGTCGAACCCTATTTCTCGGAGGGAACAGTATATACGTCTATAACATCATATATCCTAACCTAAGGCAACCTAACATCTCGGATGTAACATTTGACAACATTCCAGGCGTGTCGGTCCCTACGTCTCGTTGGTAACATTACATGCGTCTGTAACGTTATATATCCTAACCTAAGGCCAACTAACATCTCGTATCTAATATTTGACAACATTCCTGACGTGTCGAAACCTACTTCTCGGTGGGAACAGTATATACGTCTATAACGTTATATATCCTAACCTAAGGCAACCTAACATCTCGGATATAACATTTGACAACATTCCAGGCGTGTTGGAACCCTACGTCTCGCTGGTAACATTACGTGCGTCTATAACGTTATATATGCTAACCTAAGGCAACCTAACATCTCGGATGCAATATTTGACAACATTCCTGGCCTGTCGAACCCTACTTCTCGGAGGGAACAGCATATACGTCTATAACGTCATATATCCTAACCTAAGGCAACCTAACATCTCGGATGTAACATTTGACAACATTCCAGGCGTGTCGGTCCCTACGTCTCGGTGGTAACGTTACATGCGTCTATAACGTTATATATCCTAACCTAAGGCAACCTAACATCTCGGATGCAATATTTGACAACATTCCTGGCCTGTCGAACAATACTTCTCGGAGGGAACAGTATATACGTCTATAACGTTATATATCCTAACCCAAGGCAACCTAACATCTCGGATGTAACATTTGACAACATTCCAGGCATGTTGGTCCTACGTCTCGGTGGTAACATTATATGCGTCTATAAAGTTATATATCCTTATCTAAGGCAATCTAACATCTCGGATGCAATATTTGACAACATTCCTAGCCTGTCGAACCCTACGTCTCGGTGGTAACATTACATGCGTCTATAACGGTATATTTCCTGATCTAAGGCAACCTAACATCTCGGATGCAATATTTGACAACATTCCTGGCCTGTCGAACCCTACTTCTCGGAGGGAAGAGTATATACGTCTATAACGTCATATATCCTAACCTAAGGCAACCTAACATCTCGGATGTAACATTTGACAACATTCCAGGCATGTCGGTCCCTACGTCTCGGTGGTAACATTATATGCGTCTATAACGTTATATATCCTTATCTAAGGCAACCTAACATCTCGGATGCAATATTTGAAAACATTCCTAGCCTGTCGAACCATACTTCTCGGAGGGAACAGTATATACGTCTATAACGTTATATATCCTAACCGAAGGCAACCTGACATCTCGGATGTAATATTCTACAGCATTCAAGGCGTGTCGGACCCTACTTCTCGGTGGGAACATTATATGAGTCTATAACGTTGTATATCCTAACCTAAGGCAACCTATTATCTCAGACGTAATATTTTACAATATTCCTCGCGTGTCGGTGCATACTTTTCGGTGGGAATATTATATGCGTCCACAACGGTCGATATCGTAATCTAAGGCAATCTAACATCTCGGATGCAATATTTGACAACATTCCTGGCCTGTCGAACCCTACTTCTCGAAGGGAACAGTATGTACGTCTATAACGTTATATATCCTAACCTAAGGCAACCTAACATCTCGGATGTAATATTCTACAACCTTCCAGGGGTGTCGGACCCTACTTCTCGGTGGTAACATTATATGCGTCTATAACGTTGCATATCCTAATCTAAGGCAACCTAACATCTCGGATGCAATATTTGACAACACTCCTGGCCTGTCGAACCCTACTTCTCGGAGGGAACAGCATATACATCTATAAAGTCATATATCCTAGCCTAAGGCAACCTAACGTCTCGGATGTAACATTTGACAACATTCCAGGCGTGTCGGTCCCTACGTCTCGGTGGTAACATTACATGCGTCTATAACGGTATATTTCCTAATCTAAGGCAACCTGACATCTCGGATGCAATATTTGACAACATTCCTGGCCTCTCGAACCCTACATCTCGAAGGGAACAGTATATACGTCTATAGCGGTATATATCTTAATCTAAGGCAACCTAACATCTCGGATGCAATATTTGACAACATTCCAGGCCTGTCGAACCCTACTTCTCGGAGGGAACAGTATATACGTCTATAACGTTATATATCCTAACCGAAGGCAACCTGACATCTCGGATGTAATATTCTACAGCATTCAAGGCGTGTCGGACCCTACTTCTCGGTGGGAACATTATATGAGTCTATAACGTTGTATATCCTAACCTAAGGCAACCTATTATCTCAGACGTAATATTTTACAATATTCCTCGCGTGTCGGTGCATACTTTTCGGTGGGAATATTATATGCGTCCACAACGGTCGATATCGTAATCTAAGGCAATCTAACATCTCGGATGCAATATTTGACAACATTCCTTGCCTGTCGAACCCTACTTCTCGAAGGGAACAGTATGTACGTCTATAACGTTATATATCCTAACCTAAGGCAACCTAACATCTCGGATGTAATATTCTACAACCTTCCAGGCGTGTCGGACCCTACTTCTCGGTGGTAACATTATATGCGTCTATAACGTTGCATATCCTAATCTAAGGCAACCTAACATCTCGGATGCAATATTTGACAACATTCCTGGCCTGTCGAACCCTACTTCTCGGAGGGAACAGTATATACGTCTATAACGTTATATATCCTAACCGAAGGCAACCTGACATCTCGGATGTAATATTCTACATCATTCAAGGCGTGTCGGACCCTACTTCTCGGTGGGAACATTATATGAGTCTATAACGTTGTATATCCTAATCTAAGGCAACCTATTATCTCAGACGTAATATTTTACAATATTCCTCGCGTGTCGGTGCATACTTTTCGGTGGGAATATTATATGCGTCCACAACGGTCGATATCGTAATCTAAGGCAATCTAACATCTCGGATGCAATATTTGACAACATTCCATGCCTGTCGAACCCTACATCTCGGAGGGAACAGTATATACGTCTATAACGTCATATATCCTAACGTAAGGCAACCTAACGTCTCGGATGTAACATTTGACAACATTCCAGTCGTGTCGGTCCCTACGTCTCGGTGGTAACATTACATGCGTCTATAACGGTATATTTCCTAATCTAAGGCAACCTAACATCTCGGATGCAATATTTGACAACATTCCTGGCCTGTCGAACCCTACATCTCGGAGGGAACAGTATATACGTCTATAGCGGTATATATCCTAACCTAAGGCAACCTGACATCTCGGATATATTATTCTACATCATTCCAGGCGTGTCGGACCCTACTTCTCGGTGGGAACATTATATGCGTCTATAACGTTGTATATCCTAATCTAAGGCAACCTAACATCTCGGATGCAATATTTGACAACATTCCTGGCCTGTCGAACCCTACTTCTCGGAGGGAACAGTATATACGTCTATAACGTTATATATCCTAACCGAAGGCAACCTGACATCTCGGATGTAATATTCTACAGCATTCAAGGCGTGTCGGACCCTACTTCTCGGTGGGAACATTATATGATTCTATAACGTTGTATATCCTAACCTAAGGCAACCTATTATCTCAGACGTAATATTTTACAATATTCCTCGCGTGTCGGTGCATACTTTTCGGTGGGAATATTATATGCGTCCACAACGGTCGATATCGTAATCTAAGGCAATCTAACATCTCGGATGCAATATTTGACAACATTCCTTGCCTGTCGAACCCTACTTCTCGAAGGGAACAGTATGTACGTCTATAACGTTATATATCCTAACCTAAGGCAACCTAACATCTCGGATGTAATATTCTACAACCTTCCAGGCGTGTCGGACCCTACTTCTCGGTGGTAACATTATATGCGTCTATAACGTTGCATATCCTAATCTAAGGCAACCTAACATCTCGGATGCAATATTTGACAACATTCCTGGCCTGTCGAACCCTACTTCTCGGAGGGAACAGTATATACGTCTATAACGTTATATATCCTAACCGAAGGCAACCTGACATCTCGGATGTAATATTCTACATCATTCAAGGCGTGTCGGACCCTACTTCTCGGTGGGAACATTATATGAGTCTATAACGTTGTATATCCTAATCTAAGGCAACCTATTATCTCAGACGTAATATTTTACAATATTCCTCGCGTGTCGGTGCATACTTTTCGGTGGGAATATTATATGCGTCCACAACGGTCGATATCGTAATCTAAGGCAATCTAACATCTCGGATGCAATATTTGACAACATTCCATGCCTGTCGAACCCTACATCTCGGAGGGAACAGTATATACGTCTATAACGTCATATATCCTAACGTAAGGCAACCTAACGTCTCGGATGTAACATTTGACAACATTCCAGTCGTGTCGGTCCCTACGTCTCGGTGGTAACATTACATGCGTCTATAACGGTATATTTCCTAATCTAAGGCAACCTAACATCTCGGATGCAATATTTGACAACATTCCTGGCCTGTCGAACCCTACATCTCGGAGGGAACAGTATATACGTCTATAGCGGTATATATCCTAACCTAAGGCAACCTGACATCTCGGATATATTATTCTACATCATTCCAGGCGTGTCGGACCCTACTTCTCGGTGGGAACATTATATGCGTCTATAACGTTGTATATCCTAATCTAAGGCAACCTAACATCTCGGATGCAATATTTGACAACATTCCTGGCCTGTCGAACCCTACTTCTCGGAGGGAACAGTATATACGTCTATAACGTTATATATCCTAACCGAAGGCAACCTGACATCTCGGATGTAATATTCTACAGCATTCAAGGCGTGTCGGACCCTACTTCTCGGTGGGAACATTATATGAGTCTATAACGTTGTATATCCTAACCTAAGGCAACCTATTATCTCAGACGTAATATTTTACAATATTCCTCGCGTGTCGGTGCATACTTTTCGGTGGGAATATTATATGCGTCCACAACGGTCGATATCGTAATCTAAGGCAATCTAACATCTCGGATGCAATATTTGACAACATTCCTTGCCTGTCGAACCCTACTTCTCGAAGGGAACAGTATGTACGTCTATAACGTTATATATCCTAACCTAAGGCAACCTAACATCTCGGATGTAATATTCTACAACCTTCCAGGCGTGTCGGACCCTACTTCTCGGTGGTAACATTATATGCGTCTATAACGTTGCATATCCTAATCTAAGGCAACCTAACATCTCGGATGCAATATTTGACAACATTCCTGGCCTGTCGAACCCTACTTCTCGGAGGGAACAGTATATACGTCTATAACGTTATATATCCTAACCGAAGGCAACCTGACATCTCGGATGTAATATTCTACATCATTCAAGGCGTGTCGGACCCTACTTCTCGGTGGGAACATTATATGAGTCTATAACGTTGTATATCCTAATCTAAGGCAACCTATTATCTCAGACGTAATATTTTACAATATTCCTCGCGTGTCGGTGCATACTTTTCGGTGGGAATATTATATGCGTCCACAACGGTCGATATCGTAATCTAAGGCAATCTAACATCTCGGATGCAATATTTGACAACATTCCATGCCTGTCGAACCCTACATCTCGGAGGGAACAGTATATACGTCTATAACGTCATATATCCTAACGTAAGGCAACCTAACGTCTCGGATGTAACATTTGACAACATTCCAGTCGTGTCGGTCCCTACGTCTCGGTGGTAACATTACATGCGTCTATAACGGTATATTTCCTAATCTAAGGCAACCTAACATCTCGGATGCAATATTTGACAACATTCCTGGCCTGTCGAACCCTACATCTCGGAGGGAACAGTATATACGTCTATAGCGGTATATATCCTAATCTAAGGCAACCTAACATCTCGGATGCAATATTTGACAACATTCCAGGCCTGTCGAACCCTACTTCTCGGAGGGAACAGTATATACGTCTATAACGTTATATATCCTAACCGAAGGCAACCTGACATCTCGGATGTAATATTCTACAGCATTCAAGGCGTGTCGGACCCTACTTCTCGGTGGGAACATTATATGAGTCTATAACGTTGTATATCCTAACCTAAGGCAACCTATTATCTCAGACGTAATATTTTACAATATTCCTCGCGTGTCGGTGCATACTTTTCGGTGGGAATATTATATGCGTCCACAACGGTCGATATCGTAATCTAAGGCAATCTAACATCTCGGATAAAATATTTGACAACATTCCTTGCCTGTCGAACCCTACATCTCGGAGGGAACAGTATGTACGTCTATAACGTTATATATCCTAATCTAAGGCAACCTAACATCTCGGATGTAATATTCTACAACCTTCCAGGCGTGTCGGACCCTACTTCTCGGTGGTAACATTATATGCTTCTATAACGTTGCATATCCTAATCTAAGGCAACCTAACATCTCGGATGCAATATTTGACAACATTCCTGGCCTGTCGAACCTTACTGCTCGGAGGGAACAGTATATACGTCTATAACGGTATATATCCTAATCTAAGGCAACCTAACATCTCGGATGAAATATGTGACAACATTCCTGGCCTGTCGAACCCTACGTCTCGGTGGTAACATTACATGCGTCTATAACGGTATATTTCCTAATCTAAGGCAACCTAACATCTCAGATGCAATATTTGACAACATTCCTGGCCTGTCGAACCCTACTTCTCGGAGGGAACAGTATATACGTCTATAACGTCATAAATCCTACCCTAAGGCAACCTAACATCTCGGATGTAAATTTGACAACATTCCAGGCGTGTCGGTCCCTACGTCTCGGTGGTAACGTGACATGCGTCTAGAACGTTATATATCCTAACCTAAGGCAACCTAACATCTCGGATGCAATATTTGACAACATTGCTGGCCTGTCGAACAATACGTCTCGGAGGGAACAGTATATACGTCTATAACGTTATATATCCTAACCTAAGGCAACCTAACATCTCGGATGTAACATTTGACAACATTCCAGGCATGTCGGTCCCTACGTCTCGCTGGTAACATTATATGCGTCTATAACGTTATATATCCTTATCTAAGGCAACCTAACATCTCGGATGCAATATTTGACAACATTCCTAGCCTGTCGAACCCTACGTCTCGGTGGTAACATTACATGCGTCTATAACGGTATATTTCCTAATCTAAGGCAACCTAACATCTCGGATGCAATATTTGACAACATTCCTGGCCTGTCGAACCCTACTTCTCGGAGGGAACAGTATATACGTCTACAACGTCATATATCCTAACCTAAGGCAACCTAACATCTCGGATGTAACATTTGACAACATTCCAGGCGTGTCGGTCCCTACGTCTCGGTGGTAACATTACATGCGTCTATAACGTTATATATCCTAACCTAAGGCCAACTAACATCTCGTATCTAATATTTGACAACATTTCTGACGTGTCGAACCCTACTTCTCGGTGGGAACAGTATATACGTCTATAACGTTATATATCCTAACCTAAGGCAACCTAACATCTCGGATATAACATTTGACAACATTCCAGGCGTGTTGGAACCCTACCTCTCGCTGGTAACATTACGTGCGTCTATAACGTTATATATGCTAACCTAAGGCAACCTAACATCTCGGATGCAATATTTGACAACATTCCTGGCCTGTCGAACCCTACTTCTCGGAGGGAACAGCATATACGTCTATAACGTCATATATCCTAACCTAAGGCAACCTAACATCTCGGATGTAACATTTGACAACATTCCAGGCGTGTCGGTCCCTACGTCTCGGTGGTAACGTTACATGCGTCTATAACGTTATATATCCTAACCTAAGGCAACCTAACATCTCGGATGCAATATTTGACAACATTCCTGGCCTGTCGAACAATACTTCTCGGAGGGAACAGTATATACGTCTATAACGTTATATATCCTAACCTAAGGCAACCTAACATCTCGGATGTAACATTTGACAACATTCCAGGCATGTTGTTCCTACGTCTCGGTGGTAACATTATATGCGTCTATAAAGTTATATATCCTTATCTAAGGCAACCTAACATCTCGGATGCAATATTTGACAACATTCCTAGCCTGTCGAACCCTACGTCTCGGTGGTAACATTACATGCGTCTATAACGGTATATTTCCTGATCTAAGGCAACCTAACATCTCGGATGCAATATTTGACAACATTCCTGGCCTGTCGAACCCTACTTCTCGGAGGGAACAGTATATACGTCTATAACGTCATATATCCTAACCTAAGGCAACCTAACATCTCGGATGTAACATTTGACAACATTCCAGGCATGTCGGTCCCTACGTCTCGGTGGTAACATTATATGCGTCTATAACGTTATATATCCTTATCTAAGGCAACCTAACATCTCGGATGCAATATTTGACAACATTCCTAGCCTGTCGAACCCTACTTCTCGGAGGGAACAGTATATACGTCTATAACGTTATATATCCTAACCTAAGGCAACCTGACATCTCTGATGTAATATTCTACATCATTCCAGGCGTGTCGGACCCTACTTCTCGGAGGGAACAGCATATACGTCTATAACGTCATAAATCCTAACCTAAGGCCACCTAAAATCTCGGATGTAACATTTGACAACGTTCCAGGCATGTCGGTCCCTACGTCTCGGTGGTAACATTATATGCGTCTATAACGTTATATATCCTTATCTAAGGCAACCTAACATCTCGGATGCAATATTTGACAACATTCCTGGCCTGTCGATCCCTACTTCTCGGAGGGAACAGTATATACGTCTATAACGTTATATATCCTAACCTAAGGCAACCTAACATCTCGGATGTAACATTTGACAACATTCCAGGCGTGTCGGTCCCTACGTCTCGGTGGTAACGTGACATGCGTCTAGAACGTTATATATCCTAACCTAAGGCAACCTAACATCTCGGATGCAATATTTGACAACATTGCTGGCCTGTCGAACAATACGTCTCGGAGGGAACAGTATATACGTCTATAACGTTATATATCCTAACCTAAGGCAACCTAACATCTCGGATGTAACATTTGACAACATTCCAGGCATGTCGGTCCCTACGTCTCGGTGGTAACATTATATGCGTCTATAACGTTATATATCCTTATCTAAGGCAACCTAACATCTCGGATGCAATATTTGACAACATTCCTAGCCTGTCGAACCCTACGTCTCGGTGGTAACATTACATGCGTCTATAACGGTATATTTCCTAATCTAAGGCAACCTAACATCTCGGATGCAATATTTGACAACATTCCTGTCCTGTCGAACCCTACTTCTCGGAGGGAACAGTATATACGTCTACAACGTCATATATCCTAACCTAAGGCAACCTAACATCTCGGATGTAACATTTGATAACATTCCAGGCATGTCGGTCCCTACGTCTCGGTGGTAACATTATATGCGTCTATAACGTTATATATCCTTATCTAATGCAACCTAACATCTCGGATGCAATATTTGACAACATTCCTGGCCTGTCGAACCCTACTTCTCGGAGGGAAGAGTATATACGTCTATAACGTTATATATCCTAACCGAAGGCAACCTGACATCTCGGATGTAATATTCTACATCATTCAAGGCGTGTCGGACCCTACTTCTTGGTGGGAACATTATATGAGTATATAACGTTGTATATCCTAATCTAAGGCAACCTATTATCTCAGACGTAATATTTTACAATATTCCTCGCGTGTCGGTGCATACTTTTCGGTGGGAATATTATATGCGTCCATAACGGTCGATATCGTAATCTAAGGCAATCTAACATCTCGGATGCAATATTTGACAACATTCCTTGCCTGTCGAACCCTACTTCTCGGAGGGCAGAGTATATACGTCTGTAACGTCATATATCCTAACCTAAGACAACCTAACATCTCGGATGTAACATTTGACAACATTCCAGGCGTGTCGGTCCCTACGTCTCGGTGGTAATATTACATGCGTCTATAACGTTATATATCCTAACCTAAGGCAACCTAATACCTCGGATGCAATATTTGTCAACATTCCTGGCCTGTCGAACCCTACTTCTCGGAGGGAAGAGTATATACGTCTATAACGTTATATATCCTAACCGAAGGCAACCTGACATCTCGGATGTAATATTCTACATCATTCAAGGCGTGTCGGACCCTACTTCTTGGTGGGAACATTATATGAGTCTATAACGTTGTATATCCTAATCTAAGGCAACCTATTATCTCAGACGTAATATTTTACAATATTCCTCGCGTGTCGGTGCATACTTTTCGGTGGGAATATTATATGCGTCCATAACGGTCGATATCGTAATCTAAGGCAATCTAACATCTCGGATGCAATATTTGACAACATTCCTTGCCTGTCGAACCCTACTTCTCGGAGGGAACAGTATGTACGTCTATAACGTTATATATCCTAACCTAAGGCAACCTAACATCTCGGATGTAATATTCTACAACCTTCCAGGCGTGTCGGACCCTACTTCTCGGTGGTAACATTACGTGCGTCTATAACGTTATATATGCTAACCTAAGGCAACCTAACATCTCGGATGCAATATTTGACAACATTCCTGGCCTGTCGAACCCTACTTCTCGGAGGGAACAGCATATACGTCTATAACGTCATATATCCTAACCTAAGGCAACCCAACATCTCGGATGTAACATTTGACAACATTCCAGGCGTGTCGGTCCCTACGTCTCGGTGGTAACGTTACATGCGTCTATAACGTTATATATCCTAACCTAAGGCAACCTAACATCTCGGATGCAATATTTGACAACATTCCTGGCCTGTCGAACAATACTTCTCGGAGGGAACAGTATATACGTCTATAACGTTATATATCCTAACCTAAGGCAACCTAACATCTCGGATGTAACATTTGACAACATTCCAGGCATGTTGTTCCTACGTCTCGGTGGTAACATTATATGCGTCTATAAAGTTATATATCCTTATCTAAGGCAACCTAACATCTCGGATGCAATATTTGACAACATTCCTAGCCTGTCGAACCCTACGTCTCGGTGGTAACATTACATGCGTCTATAACGGTATATTTCCTGATCTAAGGCAACCTAACATCTCGGATGCAATATTTGACAACATTCCTGGCCTGTCGAACCCTACTTCTCGGAGGGAACAGTATATACGTCTATAACGTCATATATCCTAACCTAAGGCAACCTAACATCTCGGATGTAACATTTGACAACATTCCAGGCATGTCGGTCCCTACGTCTCGGTGGTAACATTATATGCGTCTATAACGTTATATATCCTTATCTAAGGCAACCTAACATCTCGGATGCAATATTTGACAACATTCCTAGCCTGTCGAACCCTACTTCTCGGAGGGAACAGTATATACGTCTATAACGTTATATATCCTAACCTAAGGCAACCTAACATCTCGGATGTAACATTTGACAACATTCCAGGCGTGTCGGTCCCTACGTCTCGGTGGTAACGTGACATGCGTCTAGAACGTTATATATCCTAACCTAAGGCAACCTAACATCTCGGATGCAATATTTGACAACATTGCTGGCCTGTCGAACAATACGTCTCGGAGGGAACAGTATATACGTCTATAACGTTATATATCCTAACCTAAGGCAACCTAACATCTCGGATGTAACATTTGACAACATTCCAGGCATGTCGGTCCCTACGTCTCGGTGGTAACATTATATGCGTCTATAACGTTATATATCCTTATCTAAGGCAACCTAACATCTCGGATGCAATATTTGACAACATTCCTAGCCTGTCGAACCCTACGTCTCGGTGGTAACATTACATGCGTCTATAACGGTATATTTCCTAATCTAAGGCAACCTAACATCTCGGATGCAATATTTGACAACATTCCTGTCCTGTCGAACCCTACTTCTCGGAGGGAACAGTATATACGTCTACAACGTCATATATCCTAACCTAAGGCAACCTAACATCTCGGATGTAACATTTGATAACATTCCAGGCATGTCGGTCCCTACGTCTCGGTGGTAACATTATATGCGTCTATAACGTTATATATCCTTATCTAATGCAACCTAACATCTCGGATGCAATATTTGACAACATTCCTGGCCTGTCGAACCCTACTTCTCGGAGGGAAGAGTATATACGTCTATAACGTTATATATCCTAACCGAAGGCAACCTGACATCTCGGATGTAATATTCTACATCATTCAAGGCGTGTCGGACCCTACTTCTTGGTGGGAACATTATATGAGTATATAACGTTGTATATCCTAATCTAAGGCAACCTATTATCTCAGACGTAATATTTTACAATATTCCTCGCGTGTCGGTGCATACTTTTCGGTGGGAATATTATATGCGTCCATAACGGTCGATATCGTAATCTAAGGCAATCTAACATCTCGGATGCAATATTTGACAACATTCCTTGCCTGTCGAACCCTACTTCTCGGAGGGCAGAGTATATACGTCTGTAACGTCATATATCCTAACCTAAGACAACCTAACATCTCGGATGTAACATTTGACAACATTCCAGGCGTGTCGGTCCCTACGTCTCGGTGGTAATATTACATGCGTCTATAACGTTATATATCCTAACCTAAGGCAACCTAATACCTCGGATGCAATATTTGACAACATTCCTGGCCTGTCGAACCCTACTTCTCGGAGGGAAGAGTATATACGTCTATAACGTTATATATCCTAACCGAAGGCAACCTGACATCTCGGATGTAATATTCTACATCATTCAAGGCGTGTCGGACCCTACTTCGTGGTGGGAACATTATATGAGTCTATAACGTTGTATATCCTAATCTAAGGCAACCTATTATCTCAGACGTAATATTTTACAATATTCCTCGCGTGTCGGTGCATACTTTTCGGTGGGAATATTATATGCGTCCATAACGGTCGATATCGTAATCTAAGGCAATCTAACATCTCGGATGCAATATTTGACAACATTCCTTGCCTGTCGAACCCTACTTCTCGGAGGGAACAGTATGTACGTCTATAACGTTATATATCCTAACCTAAGGCAACCTAACATCTCGGATGTAACATTTGACAACATTCCAGGCATGTTGGTCCTACGGCTCGGTGGTAACATTATATGCGTCTATAACGTTATATATCCTTATCTAAGGCAACCTAACATCTCGGATGCAATATTTGACAACATTCCTAGCCTGTCGAACCCTACGTCTCGGTGGTAACATTACATGCGTCTATAACGGTATATTTCCTAATCTAAGGCAACCTAACATCTCGGATGCAATCAACATTCCTGGCCTGTCGAACCCTACTTCTCGGAGGGAACAGTATATACGTCTACAACGTCATATATCCTAACCTAAGGCAACCTAACATCTCGGATGTAACATTTGACAACATTCCAGGCATGTCGGTCCCTACGTCTCGGTGGTAACATTATATGCGTCTATAACGTTATATATCCTTATCTAAGGCAACCTAACATCTCGGATGCAATATTTGACAACATTCCTGTCCTGTCGAACCCTACTTCTCGGAGAGAACAGTATATACGTCTATAACGTTATATATCCTAACCGAAGGCAACCTGACGTCTCGGATGTAATATTCTACATCATTCAAGGCGTGTCGGACCCTACTTCTTGGTGGGAACATTATATGAGTCTATAACGTTGTATATCCTAATCTAAGGCAACCTATTATCTCAGACGTAATATTTTACAATATTCCTCGCGTGTCGGTGCATACTTTTCGGTGGGAATATTATATGCGTCCATAACGGTCGATATCGTAATCTAAGGCAATCTAACATCTCGGATGCAATATTTGACAACATTCCTTGCCTGTCGAACCCTACTTCTCGGAGGGAACAGTATGTACGTCTATAACGTTATATATCCTAACCTAAGGCAACCTAACATCTCGGATGTAATATTCTACAACCTTCCAGGCGTGTCGGATCCTACTTCTCGGTGGTAACATTATATGCGTCTATAACGCTGCATATCCTAATCTAAGGCAACCTAACATCTCGGATGCAATATTTGACAACATTCCTGGCCTGTCGAACCCTACTGCTCGGAGGGAACAGCATATACATCTATAACGTCATATATCCTAGCCTAAGGCAACCTAACATCTCGGATGTAACATTTGACAACATTCCAGGCGGGTCGGTCCCTATGTCTCGGTGGTAACATTACATGCGTCTATAACGTTATATATCCTAACCTAAGGCAACCTAATATCTCGGATGCAATATTTGACAACATTCCTGGCCTGTCGAACCCTACTTCTCGGAGAGAACAGCATATACATCTATAACGTCATATATCCTAGCCTAAGGCAACCTAACATCTCGGATGTAACATTTGACAACATTCCAGGCGTGTCGGTCCCTACGTCTCGGTGGTAACATTACATGCGTCTATAACGCTATATATCCTAATCTTAGGCAACCTAACATCTCGGATGTAACATTTTACCACATTCCAGGCGTGTCGGTCCCTATGTCTCGGTGGTAACATTACATGCGTCTATAACGTTATATATCCTAACCTAAGGCAACCTAATATCTCGGATGCAATATTTGACAACATTCCTGGCCTGCCGAACCCTACTTCTCGGAGGGAACAGCATATACATCTATAACGTCATATATCCTAGCCTAAGGCAACCTAACATCTCGGATGTAACATTTGACAACATTCCAGGCGTGTCGGTCCCTACGTCTCGGTGGTAACATTACATGCGTCTATAACGTTATATATCCTAACCTAAGGCCAACTAACATCTCGTATGTAATATTTGACAACATTCCTGACGTGTCGAACCCTACTTCTCGGTGGGAACAGTATATACGTCTATAACGTTATATATCCTAACCAAAGGCAACCTCACATCTCGGATATAACATTTGACAACATTCCAGGCGTGTTGGAACCCTACGTCTCGCTGGTAACATTACGTGCGTCTATAACGTTATATATGCTAACCTATGGCAACCTAACATCTCGGATACAATATTTGACAACATTCCTAGCCTGTCGAACCCTACTTCTCGGAGGGAACAGTATATACGTCTATAACGTTATATATCCTAACGTAAGGCAACCTGACATCTCGGATGTAATATTCTACATCATTCCAGGCGTGTCGGACCCTACTTCTCGGAGGGAACAGCATATACGTCTATAACGTCATAAATCCTAACCTAAGGCAACCTAACATCTCGGATGTAACATTTGACAACATTCCAGGCGTGTCGGTCCCTACGTCTCGGTGGTAACATTACATGCGTCTATAACGTTATATATCCTTATCTAAGGCAACCTAACATCTCGGATGCATTATTTGACAACATTCCTGGCCTGTCGAACCCTACTTCTCGGAGGGAACAGTATATACGTGTACAACGTCATATATCCTAACCTAAGGCAACCTAACATCTCGGATGTACCATTTGACAACATTCCAGGCATGTCGGTCCCTACGTCTCGGTGGTAACATTATATGCGTCTATAACGTTATATATCCTTATCTAAGGCAACCTAACATCTCGGATGCAATATTTGACAACATTCCTGGCCTGTCGAACCCTACTTCTCGGAGGGAACAGTATATACGTCTATAACGTTATATATCCTAACCGAAGGCAACCTGACATCTCGGATGTAATATTCTACATCATTCAAGGCGTGTCGGACCCTACTTCTTGGTGGGAACATTATATGAGTCTATAACGTTGTATATCCTAGTCTAAGGCAACCTATTTTCTCAGACGTAATATTTTACAATATTCCTCGCGTGTCGGTACATACTTTTCGGTGGGAATATTATATGCGTCCATAACGGTCGATATCGTAATCTAAGGCAATCTAACATCTCGGATGCAATATTTGACAACATTCCTTCCCTGTCGAACCCTACTTCTCGGAGGGAACAGTATGTACGTCTATAACGTTATATATCCCAACCTAAGGCAACCTAACATCTCGGATGTAATATTCTACAACCTTCCAGGCGTGTCGGACCCTACTTCTCGGTGGTAACATTATATGCGTCTATAACGCTGCATATCCTAATCTAAGGCAACCTAACATCTCGGATGCAATATTTGACAACATTCCTGGCCTGTCGGTCCCTACGTCTCGGTGGTAACATTACATGCGTCTATAACGTTATATATCCTAACCTAAGGCAACCTAACATCTCGGATGCATTATTTGACAACATTCCTGGCCTGTCGAACCCTACTTCTCGGAGGGAACAGTATATACGTGTACAACGTCATATATCCTAACCTAAGGCAACCTAACATCTCGGATGTACCATTTGACAACATTCCAGGCATGTCGGTCCCTACGTCTCGGTGGTAACATTATATGCGTCTATAACGTTATATATCCTTATCTAAGGCAACCTAACATCTCGGATGCAATATTTGACAACATTCCTGGCCTGTCGAACCCTACTTCTCGGAGGGAACAGTATATACGTCTATAACGTTATATATCCTAACCGAAGGCAACCTGACATCTCGGATGTAATATTCTACATCATTCAAGGCGTGTCGGACCCTACTTCTTGGTGGGAACATTATATGAGTCTATAACGTTGTATATCCTAATCTAAGGCAACCTATTATCTCAGACGTAATATTTTACAATATTCCTCGCGTGTCGGTTCATACTTTTCGGTGGGAATATTATATGCGTCCATAACGGTCGATATCGTAATCTAAGGCAATCTAACATCTCGGATGCAATATTTGACAACATTCCTTCCCTGTCGAACCCTACTTCTCGGAGGGAACAGTATGTTCGTCTATAACGTTATATATCCCAACCTAAGGCAACCTAACATCTCGGATGTAATATTCTACAACCTTCCAGGCGTGTGGGACCCTACTTCTCGGTGGTAACATTATATGCGTCTATAACGCTGCATATCCTAATCTAAGGCAACCTAACATCTCGGATGCAATATTTGACAACATTCCTGGCCTGTCGAACCCTACTGCTCGGAGGGAACAGCATATACATCTATAACGTCATATATCCTAGCCTAAGGCAACCTAACATCTCGGATGTAACATTTGACAACATTCCAGGCGGGTCGGTCCCTATGTCTCGGTGGTAACATTACATGCGTCTATAACGTTATATATCCTAACCTAAGGCAACCTAATATCTCGGATGCAATATTTGACAACATTCCTGGCCTGTCGAACCCTACTTCTCGGAGAGAACAGCATATACATCTATAACGTCATATATCCTAGCCTAAGGCAACCTAACATCTCGGATGTAACATTTGACAACATTCCAGGCGTGTCGGTCCCTACGTCTCGGTGGTAACATTACATGCGTCTATAACGCTATATATCCTAATCTTAGGCAACCTAACATGTCGGATGTAACATTTTACCACATTCCAGGCGTGTCGGTCCCTACGTCTCGGTGGTAACATTACATGCGTCTATAACGTTATATATCCTAACCTAAGGCAACCTAATATCTCGGATGCAATATTTGACAACATTCCTGGCCTGTCGAACCCTACTTCTCGGAGGGAACAGTATATACGTCTATAACGTTATATATCCTAACCGAAGGCAACCTGACATCTCGGATGTAATATTCTACATCATTCAAGGCGTGTCGGACCCTACTTCTTGGTGGGAACATTATATGAGTCTATAACGTTGTATATCCTAGTCTAAGGCAACCTATTATCTCAGACGTAATATTTTACAATATTCCTCGCGTGTCGGTACATACTTTTCGGTGGGAATATTATATGCGTCCATAACGGTCGATATCGTAATCTAAGGCAATCTAACATCTCGGATGCAATATTTGACAACATTCCTTCCCTGTCGAACCCTACTTCTCGGAGGGAACAGTATGTACGTCTATAACGTTATATATCCCAACCTAAGGCAACCTAACATCTCGGATGTAATATTCTACAACCTTCCAGGCGTGTCGGACCCTACTTCTCGGTGGTAACATTATATGCGTCTATAACGCTGCATATCCTAATCTAAGGCAACCTAACATCTCGGATGCAATATTTGACAACATTCCTGGCCTGTCGGTCCCTACGTCTCGGTGGTAACATTACATGCGTCTATAACGTTATATATCCTAACCTAAGGCAACCTAACATCTCGGATGCAATATTTGACAACATTCCTGGCCTGTCGAACAATACTTCTCGGAGGGAACAGTATATACGTCTATAACGTTATATATCCTAACCTAAGGCAACCTAACATCTCGGATCTAACATTTGACAACATTCCAGGCATGTCGGTCCCTACGTCTCGGTGGTAACATTATATGCGTCTATAACGTTATATATCCTTATCTAAGGCAACCTAACATCTCGGATGCAATATTTGACAACATTCCTGGCCTGTCGAACCCTACTTCTCGGAGGGAACAGTATATACGTCTACAACGTCATATATCCTAACCTAAGGCATCCTAACATCTCGGATGTAACATTTGACAACATTCCAAGCATGTCGGTCCCTACGTCTCGGTGGTAACATTATATGCGTCTATAACGTTATATATCCTTATCTAAGGCAACCTAACATCTCGGATGCAATATTTGACAACATTCCTTGCCTGTCGAACCCTACTTCTCGGAGGGAACAGTATGTACGTCTATAACGTTATATATCCTAACCTAAGGCAACCTAACATCTCGGATGTAATATTCTACAACCTTCCAGCCGTGTAGGAACCTATTTCTCGGTGGTAACATTATATGCGTCTATAACGCTGCATATCCTAATCTAAGGCAACCTAACATCTCGGATGCAATATTTGACAACATTCCTGACCTGTCGAAACCTACTTCTCGGAGGAAACAGTATATACGTCTATAACGGTATATATCCTAATCTAAGGCAACCTAACATCTCGGATGAAATATGTGACAACATTCCTGGCCTGTCGAACCCGACATCTCGGAGGGCAGAGTATATACGTCTGTAACGTCATATATCCTAACCTAAGACAACCTAACATCTCGGATGTAACATTTGACAACATTCCAGGCGTGTCGGTCCCTACGTCTCGGTGGTAATATTACATGCGTCTATAACGTTATATATCCTAACCTAAGGCAACCTAATATCTCGGATGCAATATTTGACAACATTCCTGGCCTGTCGAACCCTACTTCTCGGAGGGAACAGCATATACATCTATAACGTCATATATCCTAGCCTAAGGCAACCTAACATCTCGGATGTAACATTTGACAACATTCCAGGCGTGTCGGTCCCTACGTCTCGGTGGTAACATTACATGCGTCTATAACGGTATATATCCTAATCTTAGGCAACCTAACAACTCGGATGTAACATTTTACCACATTCCAGGCGTGTTGGTCCCTACGTCTCGGTGGTAACATTACATGCGTCTATAACGTTATATATCCTAACCTAAGGTCAACTAACATCTCGTATGTAATATTTGACAACATTCCTGACGTGTCGAACCCTACTTCTCGGTGGGAACAGTATATACGTCTATAACGTTATATATCCTAACCTAAGGCAACCTAACATCTCGGATATAACATTTGACAACATTCCAGGCGTGTTGGAACCCTACGTCTCGCTGGTAACATTACGTGCGTTTATAACGTTATATATGCTAACCTAAGGCAACCTAACATCTCGGATGCAATATTTGACAACATTCCTGGCCTGTCGAACCCTACTTCTCGGAGTGAACAGCATATACGTCTATAACGTTATATATCCTA
This sequence comes from Xylocopa violacea, assembly GCA_963969225.1. Lineage (NCBI taxonomy): Eukaryota > Metazoa > Arthropoda > Insecta > Hymenoptera > Apidae > Xylocopa > Xylocopa violacea. The sequence goes on along the minus strand of CAXAJV010000002.1, from coordinate 22,542,577 downwards.
ACCTAAGGCAACCTAACATCTCGGATGTAATATTCTACAACCTTCCAGCCGTGTCGGACCCTATTTCTCGGTGGTAACATTATATGCGTCTATAACGCTGCATATCCTAATCTAAGGCAACCTAACATCTCGGATGCAATATTTGACAACATTCCTGACCTGTCGAAACCTACTGCTCGGAGGAAACAGTATATACGTCCATAACGGTATATATCCTAATCTAAGGCAACCTAACATCTCGGATGAAATATGTGACAACATTCCTGGCCTGTCGAACCCGACATCTCGGAGGGCAGAGTATACACGTCTGTAACGTCATATATCCTAACCTAAGACAACCTAACATCTCGGATGTAACATTTGACAACATTCCAGGCGTGTCGGTCCCTACGTCTCGGTGGTAATATTACATGCGTCTATAACGTTATATATCCTAACCTAAGGCCAACTAACATCTCGTATGTAATATTTGACAACATTCCTGACCTGTCGAACCCTACTTCTCGGTGGGAACAGTATATACGTCTATAACGTTATATATCCTAACCTAAGGCAACCTAACACCTCGGATATAACATTTGACAACATTCCAGGCGTGTTGGAACCCTACGTCTCGCTGGTAACATTACGTGCGTTTATAACGTTATATATGCTAACCTAAGGCAACCTAGCATCTCGGATGCAATATTTGACAACATTCCTGGCCTGTCGAACCCTACTTCTCGGAGTGAACAGCATATACGTCTATAACGTCATATATCCTAACCTAAGGCAACCTAACATCTCGGATGTAACATTTGACAAGATTCCAGGCGTGTCGGTCCCTACGTCTCGGTGGTAACGTTACATGCGTCTATAACGTTATATATCCTAACCTAAGGCAACCTAACATCTCGGATGCAATATTTGACAACATTCCTGGCCTGTCGAACCCTACTTCTCGGAGGGAAGAGTATATACGTCTATAACGTTATATATCCTAACCGAAGGCAACCTGACATCTCGGATGTAATATTCTACATCATTCAAGGCGTGTCGGACCCTACTTCTTGGTGGGAACATTATATGAGTCTATAACGTTGTACAACCTAATCTAAGGCAACCTATTATCTCAGACGTAATATTTTACAATATTCCTCGCGTGTCGGTGCATACTTTTCGGTGGGAATATTATATGCGTCCATAACGGTCGATATCGTAATCTAAGGCAATCTAACATCTCGGTTGCAATATTTGACAACATTCCTTGCCTGTCGAACCCTACTTCTCGGAGGGAACAGTATGTACGTCTATAACGTTATATATCCTAACCTAAGGCAACCTAACATCTCGGATGTAATATTCTACAACCTTCCAGGCGTGTCGGACCCTACTTCTCGGTGGTAACATTATATGCGTCTATAACGCTGCATATCCTAATCTAAGGCAACCTAACATCTCGGATGCAATATTTGACAACATTCCTGGCCTGTCGAACCCTACTGCTCGGAGGGAACAGTATATACGTCTATAACGTTATACATCCTAACCTAAGGCAGCCTAACATCTCGGATGGAACGTTTGACAACATTCCAGGCATGTTGGTCCTACGTCTCGGTGGTAACATTATATGCGTCTATAACGTTATATATCCTTATCTAAGGCAACCTAACATCTCGGATGCAATATTTGACAACATTCCTAGCCTGTCGAACCCTACGTCTCGGTGGTAACATTACATGCGTCTATAACGGTATATTTCTTAATCTAAGGCAACCTAACATCTCGGATGCAATATTTGTCAACATTCCTGGCCTGTCGAACCCTACTTCTCGGAGGGAACAGTATATACGTCTACAACGTCATATATCCTAACCTAAGGCAACCTAACATCTCGGATGTAACATTTGACAACATTCCAGGCATGTCGGTCCCTACGTCTCGGTGGTAACATTATATGCGTCTATAACTTTATATATCCTTATCTAAGGCAACCTAACATCTCGGATGCAATATTTGACAACATTCCTGGCCTGTCGAACCCTACTTCTCGGAGAGAACAGTATATACGTCTATAACGTTATATATCCTAACCGAAGGCAACCTGACGTCTCGGATGTAATATTCTACATCATTCAAGGCGTGTCGGACCCTACTTCTTGGTGGGAACATTATATGAGTCTATAACGTTGTATATCCTAATCTAAGGCAACCTATTATCTCAGACGTAATATTTTACAATATTCCTCGCGTGTCGGACCCTACTTCTCGGTGGTAACATTATATGCGTCTATAACGCTGCATATCCTAATCTAAGGCAACCTAACATCTCGGATGCAATATTTGACAACATTCCTGGCCTGTCGAACCCTACTGCTCGGAGGGAACAGCATATACATCTATAACGTCATATATCCTAGCCTAAGGCAACCTAACATCTCGGATGCAATATTTGACAACATTCCTAGCCTGTCGAACCCTACGTCTCGGTGGTAACATTACATGCGTCTATAACGGTATATTTCCTGATCTAAGGCAACCTAACATCTCGGATGCAATATTTGACAACATTCCTGGCCTGTCGAACCCTACTTCTCGGAGAGAACAGCATATACATCTATAACGTCATATATCCTAGCCTAAGGCAACCTAACATCTCGGATGTAACATTTGACAACATTCCAGGCGTGTCGGTCCCTACGTCCCGGTGGTAACATTACATGCGTCTATAACGGTATATATCCTAATCTTAGGCAACCTAACATCTCGGATGTAACATTTTACCACATTCCAGGCGTGTCGGTCCCTACGTCTCGGTGGTAACATTACATGCGTCTATAACGTTATATATCCTAACCTAAGGCAACCTAATATCTCGGATGCAATATTTGACAACATTCCTGGCCTGCCGAACCCTACTTCTCGGAGGGAACAGCATATACATCTATAACGTCATATATCCTAGCCTAAGGCAACCTAACATCTCGGATGTAACATTTGACAACATTCCAGGCGTGTCGGTCCCTACGTCTCGGTGGTAACATTACATGCGTCTATAACGGTATATATCCTAATCTTAGGCAACCTAACATCTCGGATGTAACATTTTACCACATTCCAGGCGTGTCGGTTCCTACGTCTCGGTGGTAACATTACATGCGTCTATAACGTTATATATCCTAACCTAAGGCCAACTAACATCTCGTATGTAATATTTGACAACATTCCTGACGTGTCGAACCCTACTTCTCGGTGGGAACAGTATATACGTCTATAACGTTATATATCCTAACCTAAGGCAACCTCACATCTCGGATATAACATTTGACAACATTCCAGGCGTGTTGGAACCCTACGTCTCGCTGGTAACATTACGTGCGTCTATAACGTTATATATGCTAACCTATGGCAACCTAACATCTCGGATACAATATTTGACAACATTCCTAGCCTGTCGAACCCTACTTCTCGGAGGGAACAGTATATACGTCTATAACGTTATATATCCTAACCTAAGGCAACCTGACATCTCGGATGTAATATTCTACATCATTCCAGGCGTGTCGGACCCTACTTCTCGGAGGGAACAGCATATACGTCTATAACGTCATAAATCCTAACCTAAGGCAACCTAACATCTCGGATGTAACATTTGACAACATTTCAGGCGTGTCGGTCCCTACGTCTCGGTGGTAACATTACATGCGTCTATAACGTTATATATCCTTATCTAAGGCAACCTAACATCTCGGATGCAATATTTGACAACATTCCTGGCCTGTCGAACCCTACTTCTCGGAGGGAACAGTATGTACGTCTATAACGTTATATATCCTAACCTAAGGCAACCTAACATCTCGGATGTAATATTCTACAACCTTCCAGCCGTGTAGGACCCTATTTCTCGGTGGTAACATTATATGCGTCTATAACGCTGCATATCCTAATCTAAGGCAACCTAACATCTCGGATGCAATATTTGACGACATTCCTGACCTGTCGAAACCTACTGCTCGGAGGAAACAGTATATACGTCTATAACGGTATATATCCTAATCTAAGGCAACCTAACATCTCGGATGAAATATGTGACAACATTCCTGGCCTGTCGAACCCGACATCTCGGAGGGCAGAGTATATACGTCTGTAACGTCATATATCCTAACCTAAGACAACCTAACATCTCGGATGTAACATTTGACAACATTCCAGGCGTGTCGGTCCCTACGTCTCGGTGGTAATATTACATGCGTCTATAACGTTATATATCCTAACCTAAGGCAACCTAATATCTCGGATGCAAGTTTGACAACATTCCTGGCCTGTCGAACCCTACTTCTCGGAGGGAACAGCATATACATCTAGAACGTCATATATCCTAGCCTAAGGCACCCTAACATCTGGGATGTAACATTTGACAACATTCCAGGCGTGTCGGTCCCTACGTCTCGGTGGTAACATTACATGCGTCCATAACGGTATATATCCTAATCTTAGGCAACCTAACATCTCGGATGTAACATTTTACCACATTCCAGGCGTGTTTGGTCCCTACGTCTCGGTGGTAACATTACATGCGTCTATAACGTTATATATCCTAACCTAAGGCCAACTAACATCTCGTATGTAATATTTGACAACATTCCTGACGTGTCGAACCCTACTTCTCGGTGGGAACAGTATATACGTCTATAACGTTATATATCCTAACCTAAGGCAACCTAACATCTCGGATATAACATTTGACAACATTCCAGGCGTGTTGGAACCCTACGTCTCGCTGGTAACATTACGTGCGTTTATAACGTTATATATGCTAACCTAAGGCAACCTAACATCTCGGATGCAATATTTGACAACATTCCTGGCCTGTCGAACCCTACTTCTCGGAGTGAACAGCATATACGTCTATAACGTTATATATCCTAACCTAAGGCAACCTAACATCTCGGATGTAATATTCTACAACCTTCCAGCCGTGTCGGACCCTATTTCTCGGTGGTAACATTATATGCGTCTATAACGCTGCATATCCTAATCTAAGGCAACCTAAAATCTCGGATGCAATATTTGACAACATTCCTGACCTGTCGAAACCTACTGCTCGGAGGAAACAGTATATACGTCTATAACGGTATATATCCTAATCTAAGGCAACCTAACATTTCGGATGAAATATGTGACAACATTCCTGGCCTGTCGAATCCGACATCTCGGAGGGCAGAGTATACACGTCTGTAACGTCATATATCCTAACCTAAGACAACCTAACATCTCGGATGTAACATTTGACAACATTCCAGGCGTGTCGGTCCCTACGTCTCGGTGGTAATATTACATGCGTCTATAACGTTATATATCCTAACCTAAGGCAACCTAATATCTCGGATGCAATATTTGACAACATTCCTGGCCTGTCGAACCCTACTTCTCGGAGGGAACAGCATATACATCTATAACGTCATATATCCTAGCCTAAGGCAACCTAACATCTCGGATGTAACATTTGACAACATTCCAGGCGTGTCGGTCCCTACGTCTCGGTGGTAACATTACATGCGTCTATAACGGTATATATCCTAATCTTAGGCAACCTAACATCTCGGATGTAACATTTTACCACATTCCAGGCGTGTTGGTCCCTACGTCTCGGTGGTAACATTACATGCGTCTATAACGTTATATATCCTAACCTAAGGCCAACTACCATCTCGTATGTAATATTTGACAACATTCCTGACCTGTCGAACCCTACTTCTCGGTGGGAACAGTATATACGTCTATAACGTTATATATCCTAACCTAAGGCAACCTAACATCTCGGATATAACATTTGACAACATTCCAGGCGTGTTGGAACCCTACGTCTCGCTGGTAACATTACGTGCGTTTATAACGTTATATATGCTAACCTAAGGCAACCTAATATCTCGGATGCAATATTTGACAACATTCCTGGCCTGCCGAACCCTACTTCTCGGAGGGAACAGCATATACATCTATAACGTCATATATCCTAGCCTAAGGCAACCTAACATCTCGGATGTAACATTTGACAACATTCCAGGCGTGTCGGTCCCTACGTCTCGGTGGTAACATTACATGCGTCTATAACGGTATATATCCTAATCTTAGGCAACCTAACATCTCGGATGTAACATTTTACCACATTCCAGGCGTGTCGGTTCCTACGTCTCGGTGGTAACATTACATGCGTCTATAACGTTATATATCCTAACCTAAGGCCAACTAACATCTCGTATGTAATATTTGACAACATTCCTGACGTGTCGAACCCTACTTCTCGGTGGGAACAGTATATACGTCTATAACGTTATATATCCTAACCTAAGGCAACCTGACATCTCGGATGTAATATTCTACATCATTCCAGGCGTGTCGGACCCTACTTCTCGGAGGGAACAGCATATACGTCTATAACGTCATAAATCCTAACCTAAGGCAACCTAACATCTCGGATGTAACATTTGACAACATTCCAGGCGTGTCGGTCCCTACGCCTCGGTGGTAACATTACATGCGTCTATAACGTTATATATCCTAACCTAAGGCAACCTAACATCTCGGATGCAATATTTGACAACATTCCTGGCCTGTCGAACAATACTTCTCGGAGGGAAGAGTATATACGTCTATAACGTTATATATCCTAACCTAAGCCAACCTAACATCTCGGATGTAACATTTGACAACATTCCAGGCATGTCGGTCCCTACGTCTCGGTGGTAACATTATATGCGTCTATAACGTTATATATCCTTATCTAAGGCAACCTAACATCTCGGATGCAATATTTGACAACATTCCTGGCCTGTCGAACCCTACTTCTCGGAGGGAACAGTATATACGTCTACAACGTCATATATCCTAACCTAAGGCAACCTAACATCTCGGATGTAACATTTGACAACATTCCAGGCATGTCGGTCCCTACGTCTCGGTGGTAACATTATATGCGTCTATAACGTTATATATCCTTATCTAAGGCAACCTAACATCTCGGATGCAATATTTGACAACATTCCTGGCCTGTCGAACCCTACTTCTCGGAGGGAACAGTATATACGTCTATAACGTTATATATCCTAACCGAAGGCAACCTGACATCTCGGATGTAATATTCTACATCATTCAAGGCGTGTCGGACCCTACTTCTTGGTGGGAACATTATATGAGTCTATAACGTTGTATATCCTAATCTAAGGCAACCTATTATCTCAGACGTAATATTTTACAATATTCCTCGCGTGTCGGTGCATACTTTTCGGTGGGAATATTATATGCGTCCATAACGGTCGATATCGTAATCTAAGGCAATCTAACATCTCGGATGCAATATTTGACAACATTCCTTGCCTGTCGAACCCTACTTCTCGGAGGGAACAGTATGTACGTCTATAACGTTATATATCCTAACCTAAGGCAACCTAACATCTCGGATGTAATATTCTACAACCTTCCAGCCGTGTCGGACCCTATTTCTCGGTGGTAACATTATATGCGTCTATAACGCTGCATATCCTAATCTAAGGCAACCTAACATCTCGGATGCAATATTTGACAACATTCCTGACCTGTCGAAACCTACTGCTCGGAGGAAACAGTATATACGTCTATAACGGTATATATCCTAATCTAAGGCAACCTAACATCTCGGATGAAATATGTGACAACATTCCTGGCCTGTCGAACCCGACATCTCGGAGGGCAGAGTATATACGTCTGTAACGTCATATATCCTAACCTAAGACAACCTAACATCTCGGATGTAACATTTGACAACATTCCAGGCGTGTCGGTCCCTACGTCTCGGTGGTAATATTACATGCGTCTATAACGTTATATATCCTAACCTAAGGCAACCTAATATCTCGGATGCAATATTTGACAACATTCCTGGCCTGTCGAACCCTACTTCTCGGAGGGAACAGCATATACATCTATAACGTCATATATCCTAGCCTAAGGCAACCTAACATCTCGGATGTAACATTTGACAACATTCCAGGCGTGTCGGTCCCTACGTCTCGGTGGTAACATTACATGCGTCTATAACGGTATATATCCTAATCTTAGGCAACCTAACATCTCGGATGTAACATTTTACCACATTCCAGGCGTGTTGGTCCCTACGTCTCGGTGGTAACATTACATGCGTCTATAACGTTATATATCCTAACCTAAGGCCAACTAACATCTCGTATGTAATATTTGACAACATTCCTGACCTGTCGAACCCTACTTCATGGTGGGAACAGTATATACGTCTATAACGTTATATATCCTAACCTAAGGCAACCTAACATCTGGGATATAATATTTGACAACATTCCAGGCGTGTTGGAACCCTACGTCTCGCTGGTAACATTACGTGCGTTTATAACGTTATATATGCTAACCTAAGGCAACCTAACATCTCGGATGCAATATTTGACAACATTCCTGGCCTGTCGAACCCTACTTCTCGGAGTGAACAGCATATACGTCTATAACGTCATATATCCTAACCTAAGGCAACCTAACATCTCGGATGTAACATTTGACAAGATTCCAGGCGTGTCGGTCCCTACGTCTCGGTGGTAACGTTACATGCGTCTATAACGTTATATATCCTAACGTAAGGCAACCTAACATCTCGGATGCAATATTTGACAACATTCCTGGCCTGTCGAACCCTACTTCTCGGAGGGAAGAGTATATACGTCTATAACGTTATATATCCTAACCGAAGGCAACCTGACATCTCGGATGTAATATTCTACATCATTCAAGGCGTGTCGGACCCTACTTCTTGGTGGGAACATTATATGAGTCTATAACGTTGTACATCCTAATCTAAGGCAACCTATTATCTCAGACGTAATATTTTACAATATTCCTCGCGTGTCGGTGCATACTTTTCGGTGGGAATATTATATGCGTCCATAACGGTCGATATCGTAATCTAAGGCAATCTAACATCTCGGATGCAATATTTGACAACATTCCTTGCCTGTCGAACCCTACTTCTCGGAGGGAACAGTATGTACGTCTATAACGTTATATATCCTAACCTAAGGCAACCTAACATCTCGGATGTAATATTCTACAACCTTCCAGGCGTGTCGGACCCTACTTCTCGGTGGTAACATTATATGCGTCTATAACGCTGCATATCCTAATTTAAGGCAACCTAACATCTCGGATGCAATATTTGACAACATTCCTGGCCTGTCGAACCCTACTGCTCGGAGGGAACAGTATATACGTCGATAACGTTATACATCCTAACCTAAGGCAACCTAACATCTCGGATGTAACATTTGACAACATTCCAGGCATGTTGGTCCTACGTCTCGGTGGTAACATTATATGCGTCTATAACGTTATATATCCTTATCTAAGGCAACCTAACATCTCGGATGCAATATTTGACAACATTCCTAGCCTGTCGAACCCTACGTCTCGGTGGTAACATTACATGCGTCTATAACGGTATATTTCCTAATCTAAGGCAACCTAACATCTCGGATGCAATCAACATTCCTGGCCTGTCGAACCCTACTTCTCGGAGGGAACAGTATATACGTCTACAACGTCATATATCCTAACCTAAGGCAACCTAACATCTCGGATGTAACATTTGACAACATTCCAGGCATGTCGGTCCCTATGTCTCGGTGGTATCATTATATGCGTCCATAACGTTATATATCCTTATCTAAGGCAACCTAACATCTCGGATGCAATATTTGACAACATTCCTAGCCTGTCGAACCCTACGTCTCGGTGGTAACATTACATGCGTCTATAACGGTATATTTCTTAATCTAAGGCAACCTAACATCTCGGATGCAATATTTGACAACATTCCTGGCCTGTCGAACCCTACTTCTCGGAGGGAACAGTATATACGTCTACAACGTCATATATCCTAACCTAAGGCAACCTAACATCTCGGATGTAACATTTGACAACATTCCAGGCATGTCGGTCCCTACGTCTCCGTGGTAACATTATATGCGTCTATAACGTTATATATCCTTATCTAAGGCTACCTAACATCTCGGATGCAATATTTGACAACATTCCTGGCCTGTCGAACCCTACTTCTCGGAGAGAACAGTATATACGTCTATAACGTTATATATCCTAACCGAAGGCAACCTGACGTCTCGGATGTAATATTCTACATCATTCAAGGCGTGTCGGACCCTACTTCTTGGTGGGAACATTATATGTGTCTATAACGTTGTATATCCTAATCTAAGGCAACCTATTATCTCAGACGTAATATTTTACAATATTCCTCGCGTGTCGGTGCATACTTTTCGGTGGGAATATTATATGCGTCCATAACGGTCGATATCGTAATCTAAGGCAATCTAACATCTCGGATGCAATATTTGACAACATTCCTTGCCTGTCGAACCCTACTTCTCGGAGGGAACAGTATGTACGTCTATAACGTTATATATCCTAACCTAAGGCAACCTAACATCTCGGATGCAATATTCTACAACCTTCCAGGCGTGTCGGACCCTACTTCTCGGTGGTAACATTATATGCGTCTATAACGCTGCATATCCTAATCTAAGGCAACCTAACATCTCGGATGCAATATTTGAAAACATTCCTGGCCTGTCGAACCCTACTGCTCGGAGGGAACAGCATATACATCTATAACGTCATATATCCTAGCCTAAGGCAACCTAACATCTCGGATGTAACATTTGACAACATTCCAGGCGTGTCGGTCCCTACGTCTCGGTGGTAACATTACATGCGTCTATAACGGTATATATCCTAATCTTAGGCAACCTAACATCTCGGATGTAACATTTTACCACATTCCAGGCGTGTCGGTCCCTACGTCTCGGTGGTAACATTACATGCGTCTATAACGTTATATATCCTAACCTAAGGCAACCTAATATCTCGTATGTAATATTTGACAACATTCCTGACGTGTCGAACCCTACTTCTCGGTGGGAACAGTATATACGTCTATAACGTTATATATCCTAACCTAAGGCAACCTAACATCTCGGATATAACATTTGACAACATTCCAGGCGTGTTGGAACCCTACGTCTCGCTGGTAACATTACGTGCGTCTATAACGTTATATATGCTAACCTATGGCAACCTAACATCTCGGATACAATATTTGACAACATTCCTAGCCTGTCGAACCCTACTTCTCGGAGGGAACAGTATATACGTCTATAACGTTATATATCCTAACCTAAGGCAACCTGACATCTCGGATGTAATATTCTACATCATTCCAGGCGTGTCGGACCCTACTTCTCGGAGGGAACAGCATATACGTCTATAACGTCATAAATCCTAACCTAAGGCAACCTAACATCTCGGATGTAACATTTGACAACATTCCAGGCGTGTCGGTCCCTACGTCTCGGTGGTAACATTACATGCGTCTATAACGTTATATATCCTTATCTAAGGCAACCTAACATCTCGGATGCAATATTTGACAACATTCCTGGCCTGTCGAACCCTACTTCTCGGAGGGAACAGTATATACGTCTACAACGTCATATATCCTAACCTAAGGCAACCTAACATCTCGGATGTAACATTTGACAACATTCCAGGCATGTCGGTCCCTACGTCTCGGTGGTAACATTATATGCGTCTATAACGTTATATATCATTATCTAAGGCAACCTAACATCTCGGATGCAATATTTGACAACATTCCTGGCCTGTCGAACCCTACTTCTCGGAGGGAACAGTATATACGTCTATAACGTTATATATCCTAACCGAAGGCAACCTGACATCTCGGATGTAATATTCTACATCATTCAAGGCGTGTCGGACCCTACTTCTTGGTGGGAACATTATATGAGTCTATAACGTTGTATATCCTAATCTAAGGCAACCTATTATCTCAGACGTAATATTTTACAATATTCCTCGCGTGTCGGTACATACTTTTCGGTGGGAATATTATATGCGTCCATAACGGTCGATATCGTAATCTAAGGCAATCTAACATCTCGGATGCAATATTTGACAACATTCCTTCCCTGTCGAACCCTACTTCTCGGAGGGAACAGTATGTACGTCTATAACGTTATATATCCCAACCTAAGGCAACCTAACATCTCGGATGTAATATTCTACAACCTTCCAGGCGTGTCGGACCCTACTTCTCGGTGGTAACATTATATGCGTCTATAACGCTGCATATCCTAATCTAAGGCAACCTAACATCTCGGATGCAATATTTGACAACATTCCTGGCCTGTCGGTCCCTACGTCTCGGTGGTAACATTACATGCGTCTATAACGTTATATATCCTAACCTAAGGCAACCTAACATCTCGGATGCAATATTTGACAACATTCCTGGCCTGTCGAACAATACTTCTCGGAGGGAACAGTATATACGTCTATAACGTTATATATCCTAACCTAAGGCAACCTAACATCTCGGATCTAACATTTGACAACATTCCAGGCATGTCGGTCCCTACGTCTCGGTGGTAACATTATATGCGTCTATAACGTTATATATCCTTATCTAAGGCAACCTAACATCTCGGATGCAATATCTGACAACATTCCTGGCCTGTCGAACCCTACTTCTCGGAGGGAACAGTATATACGTCTACAACGTCATATATCCTAACCTAAGGCAACCTAACATTTCGGATGTAACATTCTACATCATTCAAGGCGTGTCGGACCCTACTTCTTGGTGGGAACATTATATGAGTCTATGACGTTGTATATCCTAATCTAAGGCAACCTATTATCTCAGACGTAATATTTTACAATATTCCTCGCGTGTCGGTACATACTTTTCGGTGGGAATATTATATGCGTCCATAACGGTCGATATCGTAATCTAAGGCAATCTAACATCTCGGATGCAATATTTGACAACATTCCTTGCCTGTCGAACCCTACTTCTCGGAGGGAACAGTATGTACGTCTATAACGTTATATATCCTCACCTAAGGCAACATAACATCTCGGATGTAATATTCTACAACCTTCCAGGCGTGTCGGACCCTACTTCTCGGTGGTAACATTATATGCGTCTATAACGCTGCATATCCTAATCTAAGGCAACCTAACATCTCGGATGCAATATTTGACAACATTCCTGGCCTGTCGAACCCTACTGCTCGGAGGGAACAGTATATACGTCTATAACGTCATATATCCTAACCTAAGGCAACCTAACATCTCGGATGTAACATTTGACAACATTCCAGGCATGTCGGTCCCTACGTCTCGGTGGTAACATTATATGCGTCTATAACGTTATATATCCTTATCTAAGGCAACCTAACATCTCGGATGCAATATTTGACAACATTCCTGGCCTGTCGAACCCTACTTCTCGGAGGGAACAGTATATACGTCTATAACGTTATATATCCTAACCCAAGGCAACCTGACATCTCGGATATATTATTCTACAACATTCCTGGCCTGTCGAACCCGACATCTCGGAGGGAACAGCATATACGTGTGTAACGTCATATATCCTAACCTAAGACAACCTAGCATCTCGGATGTAACATTTGACAACATTCCAGGCGTGTCGGTCCCTACGTCTCGGTGGTAATATTACATGCGTCTATAACGTTATATATCCTAACCTAAGGCAACCTAACATCTCGGATATAACATTTGACAACATTCCAGGCGTGTTGGAACCCTACGTCTCGCTGGTAACATTACGTGCGTCTATAACGTTATATATGCTAACCTAAGGCAACCTAACATCTCGGATGCAATATTTGACAACATTCCTGGCCTGTCGAACCCTACTGCTCGGAGGGAACAGTATATACATCTATAACGGTATATATCCTAATCTAAGGCAACCTAACATCTCGGATGAAATATGTGACAACATTCCTGGCCTGTCGAACCCGACATCTCGGAGGGAACAGTATATACGTCTGTAACGTCATATATCCTAACCTAAGACAACCTAACATCTCGGATGTAACATTTGACAACATTCCAGGCGTGTCGGTCCCTACGTCTCTGTGGTAACATTACATGCGTCCATAACGTTATATATCCTTATCTAAGGCAACCTAACATCTCGGATGCAATATTTGACAACATTCCTGGCCTGTCGAACCCTACTTCTCGGAGGGAACAGTATATACGTCTATAACGTTATATATCCTAACCTAAGGCAACCTGAAATCTCGGATATATTATTCTACAACATTCCAGGCGTGTCGGACACTACTTCTCGGTGAGAACATTATACGCGTCTATAACGTTGTATATCCTAACCTAAGGCAACCTAACATCTCGGATGCAATATTTGACAACATTCCTGGCCTGTCGAACCCTACTTCTCGGAGGGAACAGCATATACATCTATAACGTCATATATCCTAGCCTAAGGCAACCTAACATCTCGGATGTAACATTTGACAACATTCCAGGCGTGTCGGTCCCTACGTCTCGGTGGTAACATTACATGCGTCTATAACGGTATATATCCTAATCTTAGGCAACCTAACATCTCGGATGTAACATTTTACCACATTCCAGGCGTGTCGGTCCCTACGTCTCGGTGGTAACATTACATGCGTCCATAACGTTATATATCCTAACCTAAGGCCAACTAACATCTCGTATGTAATATTTGACAACATTCCTGGCGTGTCGAACCCTACTTCTCGGTGGGAACAGTATATACGTCTATAACGTTAAATATCCTAACCCAAGGGAACCTAACATCTCGGATATAACATTTGACAACATTCCAGGCGTGTTGGAAGCCTACGTCTCGCTGGTAACATTACGTGCGTCTATAACGTTATATATGCTAACCTAAGGCAACCTAACATCTCGGATGCAATATTTGACAACATTCCTGGCCTGTCGAACCCTACTGCTCGGAGGGAACAGTATATACATCTATAACGGTATATATCCTAATCTAAGGCAACCTAACATCTCGGATGAAATATGTGACAACATTCCTGGCCTGTCGATCCCGACATCTCGGAGGGAACAGTATATACGTCTGTAACGTCATATATCCTAACCTAAGACAACCTAACATCTCGGATGTAACATTTGACAACATTCCAGGCGTGTCGGTCCCTACGTCTCGGTGGTAACATTACATGCGTCTATAACGTTATATATCCTAACCTAAGGCAACCTAATATCTCGGATGCAATATTTGACAACATTCCTGGCCTGTCGAACCCTACTTCTCGGAGTGAACAGCATATACGTCTATAACGTCATATATCCTAACCTAAGGCAACCTAACATCTCGGATGTAACATTTGACAACATTCCAGGCGTGTCGGTCCCTACGTCTCGGTGGTAACGTTACATGCGTCTATAACGTTATATATCCTAACCTAAGGCAACCTAACATCTCGGATGCAATATTTGACAACATTCCTGGCCTGCCGAACAATACTTCTCGGAGGGAACAGTATATACGTCTATAACGTTATATATCCTAACCGAAGGCAACCTAACATCTCGGATGTAACATTTGACAGCATTCCAGGCATGTTGGTCCTACGTCTCGGTGGTAACATTATATGCGTCTATAACGTTACATATCCTTATCTAAGGCAACCTAACATCTCGGATGCAATATTTGACAACATTCCTGGCCTGTCGAACCCTACATCTCGGAGGGAACAGTATATACGTCTATAACGTTATATATCCTAACCGAAGGCAACCTGACATCTCGGATGTAATATTCTATATCATTCAAGGCGTGTCGGACCCTACTTCTTGGTGGGAACATTATATGAGTCTATAACGTTGTATATCCTAATCTAAGGCAACCTATTATCTCAGACGTAATATTCTACAACCTTCCAGGCGTGTCGGACCCTACTTCTCGGTGGTAACATTATATGCGTCTATAACGCTGCATATCCAAATCTAAGGCAACCTAACATCTCGGATGCAATATTTGACAACCTTCCTGGCCTGTCGAACCCTACTGCTCGGAGGGAACAGTATATACGTCTATAACGTTATATATCCTAACCTAAGGCAACCTGAAATCTCGGATATATTATTCTACAACATTCCAGGCGTGTCGGACACTACTTCTCGGTGAGAACATTATATGCGTCTATAACGTTGTATATCCTAACCTAAGGCAACCTAACATCTCGGATGCAATATTTGACAACATTCCTGGCCTGTCGAACCCTACTTCTCGGAGGGAACAGCATATACATCTATAACGTCATATATCCTAGCCTAAGGCAACCTAACATCTGGGATGTAACATTTGACAACATTCCAGCCGTGTTGGTCCCTACGTCTCGGTGGTAACATTACATGCGTCTATAACGTTATATATCCTAACCTAAGGCCAACTAACATCTCGTATGTAATATTTGACAACATTCCTGGCGTGTCGAACCCTACTTCTCGGTGGGAACAGTATATACGTCTATAACGTTATATATCCTAACCCAAGGCAACCTGACATCTCGGATATATTATTCTACAACATTCCTGGCCTGTCGAACCCGACATCTCGGAGGGAACAGCATATACGTGTGTAACGTCATATATCCTAACCTAAGACAACCTAGCATCTCGGATGTAACATTTGACAACATTCCAGGCGTGTCGGTCCCTACGTCTCGGTGGTAATATTACATGCGTCTATAACGTTATATATCCTAACCTAAGGCAACCTAACATCTCGGATATAACATTTGACAACATTCCAGGCGTGTTGGAACCCTACGTCTCGCTGGTAACATTACGTGCGTCTATAACGTTATATATGCTAACCTAAGGCAACCTAACATCTCGGATGCAATATTTGACAACATTCCTGGCCTGTCGAACCCTACTGCTCGGAGGGAACAGTATATACATCTATAACGGTATATATCCTAATCTAAGGCAACCTAACATCTCGGATGAAATATGTGACAACATTCCTGGCCTGTCGAACCCGACATCTCGGAGGGAACAGTATATACGTCTGTAACGTCATATATCCTAACCTAAGACAACCTAACATCTCGGATGTAACATTTGACAACATTCCAGGCGTGTCGGTCCCTACGTCTCTGTGGTAACATTACATGCGTCCATAACGTTATATATCCTTATCTAAGGCAACCTAACATCTCGGATGCAATATTTGACAACATTCCTGGCCTGTCGAACCCTACTTCTCGGAGGGAACAGTATATACGTCTATAACGTTATATATCCTAACCTAAGGCAACCTGAAATCTCGGATATATTATTCTACAACATTCCAGGCGTGTCGGACACTACTTCTCGGTGAGAACATTATACGCGTCTATAACGTTGTATATCCTAACCTAAGGCAACCTAACATCTCGGATGCAATATTTGACAACATTCCTGGCCTGTCGAACCCTACTTCTCGGAGGGAACAGCATATACATCTATAACGTCATATATCCTAGCCTAAGGCAACCTAACATCTCGGATGTAACATTTGACAACATTCCAGGCGTGTCGGTCCCTACGTCTCGGTGGTAACATTACATGCGTCTATAACGGTATATATCCTAATCTTAGGCAACCTAACATCTCGGATGTAACATTTTACCACATTCCAGGCGTGTCGGTCCCTACGTCTCGGTGGTAACATTACATGCGTCCATAACGTTATATATCCTAACCTAAGGCCAACTAACATCTCGTATGTAATATTTGACAACATTCCTGGCGTGTCGAACCCTACTTCTCGGTGGGAACAGTATATACGTCTATAACGTTAAATATCCTAACCCAAGGGAACCTAACATCTCGGATATAACATTTGACAACATTCCAGGCGTGTTGGAAGCCTACGTCTCGCTGGTAACATTACGTGCGTCTATAACGTTATATATGCTAACCTAAGGCAACCTAACATCTCGGATGCAATATTTGACAACATTCCTGGCCTGTCGAACCCTACTGCTCGGAGGGAACAGTATATACATCTATAACGGTATATATCCTAATCTAAGGCAACCTAACATCTCGGATGAAATATGTGACAACATTCCTGGCCTGTCGATCCCGACATCTCGGAGGGAACAGTATATACGTCTGTAACGTCATATATCCTAACCTAAGACAACCTAACATCTCGGATGTAACATTTGACAACATTCCAGGCGTGTCGGTCCCTACGTCTCGGTGGTAACATTACATGCGTCTATAACGTTATATATCCTAACCTAAGGCAACCTAATATCTCGGATGCAATATTTGACAACATTCCTGGCCTGTCGAACCCTACTTCTCGGAGTGAACAGCATATACGTCTATAACGTCATATATCCTAACCTAAGGCAACCTAACATCTCGGATGTAACATTTGACAACATTCCAGGCGTGTCGGTCCCTACGTCTCGGTGGTAACGTTACATGCGTCTATAACGTTATATATCCTAACCTAAGGCAACCTAACATCTCGGATGCAATATTTGACAACATTCCTGGCCTGCCGAACAATACTTCTCGGAGGGAACAGTATATACGTCTATAACGTTATATATCCTAACCGAAGGCAACCTAACATCTCGGATGTAACATTTGACAGCATTCCAGGCATGTTGGTCCTACGTCTCGGTGGTAACATTATATGCGTCTATAACGTTACATATCCTTATCTAAGGCAACCTAACATCTCGGATGCAATATTTGACAACATTCCTGGCCTGTCGAACCCTACATCTCGGAGGGAACAGTATATACGTCTATAACGTTATATATCCTAACCGAAGGCAACCTGACATCTCGGATGTAATATTCTATATCATTCAAGGCGTGTCGGACCCTACTTCTTGGTGGGAACATTATATGAGTCTATAACGTTGTATATCCTAATCTAAGGCAACCTATTATCTCAGACGTAATATTCTACAACCTTCCAGGCGTGTCGGACCCTACTTCTCGGTGGTAACATTATATGCGTCTATAACGCTGCATATCCAAATCTAAGGCAACCTAACATCTCGGATGCAATATTTGACAACCTTCCTGGCCTGTCGAACCCTACTGCTCGGAGGGAACAGTATATACGTCTATAACGTTATATATCCTAACCTAAGGCAACCTGAAATCTCGGATATATTATTCTACAACATTCCAGGCGTGTCGGACACTACTTCTCGGTGAGAACATTATATGCGTCTATAACGTTGTATATCCTAACCTAAGGCAACCTAACATCTCGGATGCAATATTTGACAACATTCCTGGCCTGTCGAACCCTACTTCTCGGAGGGAACAGCATATACATCTATAACGTCATATATCCTAGCCTAAGGCAACCTAACATCTGGGATGTAACATTTGACAACATTCCAGCCGTGTTGGTCCCTACGTCTCGGTGGTAACATTACATGCGTCTATAACGTTATATATCCTAACCTAAGGCCAACTAACATCTCGTATGTAATATTTGACAACATTCCTGGCGTGTCGAACCCTACTTCTCGGTGGGAACAGTATATACGTCTATAACGTTAAATATCCTAACCTAAGGCAACCTAACATCTCGGATATAACATTTGACAACATTCCAGGCGTGTTGGAACCCTACGTCTCGCTGGTAACATTACGTGCGTCTGTAACGTTATATATGCTAACCTAAGGCAACCTAACATCTCGGATGCAATATTTGACAACATTCCTGGCCTGTCGAACAATACTTCTCGGAGGGAACAGTATATACGTCTATAACGTTATATATCCTAACCTAAGGCAACCTAACATCTCGTATGTAACATTTGACAACATTCCAGGCATGTCGGTCCCTACGTCTCGGTGGTAACATTATATGCGTCTATAACGTTATATATCCTTATCTAAGGCAACCTAACATCTCGGATGCAATACTTGACAACATTCCTGGCCTGTCGAACCCTACTTCTCGGAGGGAACAGTATATACGTCTATAACGTTATATATCCTAACCGAAGGCAACCTCACATCTCGGATGTAATATTCTACATCATTCAAGGCGTGTCGGACCATACTTCTTGTTGGGAACATTATATGAGTCTATAACGTTGTATATCCTAATCTAAGGCAACCTATTATCTCAGACGTAATATTCTACAACCTTCCAGGCGTGTCGGACCCTACTTCTCGGTGGTAACATTATATGCGTCTATAACGCTGCATATCCAAATCTAAGGCAACCTAACATCTCGGATGCAATATTTGACAACATTCCTGGCCTGTCGAACCCTACTGCTCGGAGGGAACAGTATATACATCTATAACGGTATATATCCTAATCTTAGGCAACCTAACATCTCGGATGTAACATTTTACCACATTCCAGGCGTGTCGGTCCCTACGTCTCGGTGGTAACATTACATGCGTCTATAACGTTATATATCCTAACCTAAGGCCAACTAACATCTCGTATGTAATATTTGACAACATTCCTGACGTGTCGAACCCTACTTCTCGGTGGGAACAGTATATACGTCTATAACGTTATATATCCTAACCTAAGGCAACCTAACATCTCGGATATAACATTTGACAACATTCCAGGCGTGTTGGAACCCTACGTCTCGCTGGTAACATTACGTGCGTCTATAACGTTATATATGCTAACCTAAGGCAACCTAACATCTCGGATGCAATATTTGACAACTTTCCTGGCCTGTCGAACCCTACTTCTCGGAGTGAACAGCATATACGTCTATAACGTCATATATCCTAACCTAAGGCAACCTAACATCTCGGATGTAACATTTGACAACATTCCAGGCGTGTCGGTCCCTACGTCTCGGTGGTAACATTACATGCGTCTATAACGTTATATATCCTAACCTAAGGCAACCTAACATCTCGGATGCAATATTTGACAACATTCCTGGCCTGTCGGACAATACTTCTCGGAGGGAACAGTATATACGTCTATAACGTTATATATCCTAACCTAAGGCAACCTAACATCTCGGATGTAACATTTGACAACATTCCAGGCATGTTGGTCCTACGCCTCGGTGGTAACATTATATGCGTCTATAACGTTATATATCCTTATCTAAGGCAACCTAACATCTCGGATGCAATATTTGACAACATTCCTAGCCAGTCGAACCCTACGTCACGGTGGTAACGTTACATGCGTCTATAACGGTATATTTCCTGATCTAAGGCAACCTAACATCTCGGATGAAATATGTGACAACATTCCTGGCCTGTCGAACCCGACATCTCGGAGGGAACAGTATATACGTCTGTAACGTCATATATCCTAACCTAAGACAACCTAACATCTCGGATGTAACATTTGACAACATTCCAGGCGTGTCGGTCCCTACGTCTCGGTGGTAACATTACATGCGTCCATAACGTTATATATCCTTATCTAAGGCAACCTAACATCTCGGATGCAATATTTGACAACATTCCTGGCCTGTCGAACCCTACTTCTCGGAGGGAACAGCATATACATCTATAACGTCATATATCCTAGCCTAAGGCAACATAACATCTCGGATGTAACATTTGACAACATTCCAGGCGTGTCGGTCCCTACTGCTCGGAGGGAACAGTATATACATCTATAACGGTATATATCCTAATCTAAGGCAACCTAACATCTCGGATGAAATATTTGACAACATTCCTGGCCTGTCGAACCCTACTGCTCGGAGGGAACAGTATATACATCTATAACGGTATATATCCTAATCTAAGGCAACCTAACATCTCGGATGAAATATGTGACAACATTCCTGGCCTGTCGATCCCGACATCTCGGAGGGAACAGTATATACGTCTGTAACGTCATATATCCTAACCTAAGACAACCTAACATCTCGGATGTAACATTTGACAACATTCCAGGCGTGTCGGTCCCTACGTCTCGGTGGTAATATTACATGCGTCTATAACGTTATATATCCTAACCTAAGGCAACCTAAAAACTCGGATGCAATATTTGACAACATTCCTGGCGTGTCGAACCCTACTTCTCGGAGGGAACAGTATATACGTCTATAACGTTATATATCCTAACCTAAGGCAACCTGAAATCTCGGATATATTATTCTACAACATTCCAGGCGTGTCGGACACTACTTCTCGGTGAGAACATTATATGCGTCTATAACGTTGTATATCCTAACCTAAGGCAACCTAACATCTCGGATGCAATATTTGACAACATTCCTGGCCTGTCGATCCCTACTTCTCGGAGGGAACAGCATATACATCTATAACGTCATATATCCTAGCCTAAGGCAACCTAACATCTGGGATGTAACATTTGACAACATTCCAGCCGTGTTGGTCCCTACGTCTCGGTGGTAACATTACATGCGTCTATAACGTTATATATCCTAACCTAAGGCCAACTAACATCTCGTATGTAATATTTGACAACATTCCTGGCGTGTCGAACCCTACTTCTCGGTGGGAACAGTATATACGTCTATAACGTTAAATATCCTAACCTAAGGCAACCTAACATCTCGGATATAACATTTGACAACATTCCAGGCGTGTTGGAACCCTACGTCTCGCTGGTAACATTACGTGCGTCTGTAACGTTATATATGCTAACCTAAGGCAACCTAACATCTCGGATGCAATATTTGACAACATTCCTGGCCTGTCGAACAATACTTCTCGGAGGGAACAGTATATACGTCTATAACGTTATATATCCTAACCTAAGGCAACCTAACATCTCGTATGTAACATTTGACAACATTCCAGGCATGTCGGTCCCTACGTCTCGGTGGTAACATTATATGCGTCTATAACGTTATATATCCTTATCTAAGGCAACCTAACATCTCGGATGCAATACTTGACAACATTCCTGGCCTGTCGAACCCTACTTCTCGGAGGGAACAGTATATACGTCTATAACGTTATATATCCTAACCGAAGGCAACCTCACATCTCGGATGTAATATTCTACATCATTCAAGGCGTGTCGGACCCTACTTCTTGGTGGGAACATTATATGAGTCTATAACGTTGTATATCCTAATCTAAGGCAACCTATTATCTCAGACGTAATATTCTACAACCTTCCAGGCGTGTCGGACCCTACTTCTCGGTGGTAACATTATATGCGTCTATAACGCTGCATATCCAAATCTAAGGCAACCTAACATCTCGGATGCAATATTTGACAACATTCCTGGCCTGTCGAACCCTACTGCTCGGAGGGAACAGTATATACATCTATAACGGTATATATCCTAATCTTAGGCAACCTAACATCTCGGATGTAACATTTTACCACATTCCAGGCGTGTCGGTCCCTACGTCTCGGTGGTAACATTACATGCGTCTATAACGTTATATATCCTAACCTAAGGCCAACTAACATCTCGTATGTAATATTTGACAACATTCCTGACGTGTCGAACCCTACTTCTCGGTGGGAACAGTATATACGTCTATAACGTTATATATCCTAACCTAAGGCAACCTAACATCTCGGATATAACATTTGACAACATTCCAGGCGTGTTGGAACCCTACGTCTCGCTGGTAACATTACGTGCGTCTATAACGTTATATATGCTAACCTAAGGCAACCTAACATCTCGGATGCAATATTTGACAACTTTCCTGGCCTGTCGAACCCTACTTCTCGGAGTGAACAGCATATACGTCTATAACGTCATATATCCTAACCTAAGGCAACCTAACATCTCGGATGTAACATTTGACAACATTCCAGGCGTGTCGGTCCCTACGTCTCGGTGGTAACATTACATGCGTCTATAACGTTATATATCCTAACCTAAGGCAACCTAACATCTCGGATGCAATATTTGACAACATTCCTGGCCTGTCGGACAATACTTCTCGGAGGGAACAGTATATACGTCTATAACGTTATATATCCTAACCTAAGGCAACCTAACATCTCGGATGTAACATTTGACAACATTCCAGGCATGTTGGTCCTACGCCTCGGTGGTAACATTATATGCGTCTATAACGTTATATATCCTTATCTAAGGCAACCTAACATCTCGGATGCAATATTTGACAACATTCCTAGCCAGTCGAACCCTACGTCGCGGTGGTAACGTTACATGCGTCTATAACGGTATATTTCCTGATCTAAGGCAACCTAACATCTCGGATGAAATATGTGACAACATTCCTGGCCTGTCGAACCCGACATCTCGGAGGGAACAGTATATACGTCTGTAACGTCATATATCCTAACCTAAGACAACCTAACATCTCGGATGTAACATTTGACAACATTCCAGGCGTGTCGGTCCCTACGTCTCGGTGGTAACATTACATGCGTCCATAACGTTATATATCCTTATCTAAGGCAACCTAACATCTCGGATGCAATATTTGACAACATTCCTGGCCTGTCAAACCCTACTTCTCGGAGGGAACAGCATATACATCTATAACGTCATATATCCTAGCCTAAGGCAACCTAACATCTCGGATGTAACATTTGACAACATTCCAGGCGTGTCGGTCCCTACTGCTCGGAGGGAACAGTATATACATCTATAACGGTATATATCCTAATCTAAGGCAACCTAACATCTCGGATGAAATATTTGACAACATTCCTGGCCTGTCGAACCCTACTGCTCGGAGGGAACAGTATATACATCTATAACGGTATATATCCTAATCTAAGGCAACCTAACATCTCGGATGAAATATGTGACAACATTCCTGGCCTGTCGATCCCGACATCTCGGAGGGAACAGTATATACGTCTGTAACGTCATATATCCTAACCTAAGACAACCTAACATCTCGGATGTAACATTTGACAACATTCCAGGCGTGTCGGTCCCTACGTCTCGGTGGTAATATTACATGCGTCTATAACGTTATATATCCTAACCTAAGGCAACCTAAAAACTCGGATGCAATATTTGACAACATTCCTGGCGTGTCGAACCCTACTTCTCGGAGGGAACAGTATATACGTCTATAACGTTATATATCCTAACCTAAGGCAACCTGAAATCTCGGATATATTATTCTACAACATTCCAGGCGTGTCGGACACTACTTCTCGGTGAGAACATTATATGCGTCTATAACGTTGTATATCCTAACCTAAGGCAACCTAACATCTCGGATGCAATATTTGACAACATTCCTGGCCTGTCGAACCCTACTTCTCGGAGGGAACAGCATATACATCTATAACGTCATATATCCTAGCCTAAGGCAACCTAACATCTGGGATGTAACATTTGACAACATTCCAGCCGTGTTGGTCCCTACGTCTCGGTGGTAACATTACATGCGTCTATAACGTTATATATCCTAACCTAAGGCCAACTAACATCTCGTATGTAATATTTGACAACATTCCTGGCGTGTCGAACCCTACTTCTCGGTGGGAACAGTATATACGTCTATAACGTTAAATATCCTAACCTAAGGCAACCTAACATCTCGGATATAACATTTGACAACATTCCAGGCGTGTTGGAACCCTACGTCTCGCTGGTAACATTACGTGCGTCTGTAACGTTATATATGCTAACCTAAGGCAACCTAACATCTCGGATGCAATATTTGACAACATTCCTGGCCTGTCGAACAATACTTCTCGGAGGGAACAGTATATACGTCTATAACGTTATATATCCTAACCTAAGGCAACCTAACATCTCGTATGTAACATTTGACAACATTCCAGGCATGTCGGTCCCTACGTCTCGGTGGTAACATTATATGCGTCTATAACGTTATATATCCTTATCTAAGGCAACCTAACATCTCGGATGCAATACTTGACAACATTCCTGGCCTGTCGAACCCTACTTCTCGGAGGGAACAGTATATACGTCTATAATTTTATATCCTAACCGAAGGCAACCTCACATCTCGGATGTAATATTCTACATCATTCAAGGCGTGTCGGACCCTACTTCTTGGTGGGAACATTATATGAGTCTATAACGTTGTATATCCTAATCTAAGGCAACCTATTATCTCAGACGTAATATTCTACAACCTTCCAGGCGTGTCGGACCCTACTTCTCGGTGGTAACATTATATGCGTCTATAACGCTGCATATCCAAATCTAAGGCAACCTAACATCTCGGATGCAATATTTGACAACATTCCTGGCCTGTCGAACCCTACTGCTCGGAGGGAACAGTATATACATCTATAACGGTATATATCCTAATCTTAGGCAACCTAACATCTCGGATGTAACATTTTACCACATTCCAGGCGTGTCGGTCCCTACGTCTCGGTGGTAACATTACATGCGTCTATAACGTTATATATCCTAACCTAAGGCCAACTAACATCTCGTATGTAATATTTGACAACATTCCTGACGTGTCGAACCCTACTTCTCGGTGGGAACAGTATATACGTCTATAACGTTATATATCCTAACCTAAGGCAACCTAACATCTCGGATATAACATTTGACAACATTCCAGGCGTGTTGGAACCCTACGTCTCGCTGGTAACATTACGTGCGTCTATAACGTTATATATGCTAACCTAAGGCAACCTAACATCTCGGATGCAATATTTGACAACATTCCTGGCCTGTCGAACCCTACTTCTCGGAGTGAACAGCATATACGTCTATAACGTCATATATCCTAACCTAAGGCAACCTAACATCTCGGATGTAACATTTGACAACATTCCAGGCGTGTCGGTCCCTACGTCTCGGTGGTAACATTACATGCGTCTATAACGTTATATATCCTAACCTAAGGCAACCTAACATCTCGGATGCAATATTTGACAACATTCCTGGCCTGTCGGACAATACTTCTCGGAGGGAACAGTATATACGTCTATAACGTTGTATATCCTAATCTAAGGCAACCTAACATCTCGGATGCAATATTTGACAACATTCCTGGCCTGTCGAACCCTACATCTCGGAGGGAACTTTATATACGTCTATAGCGGTATATATCCTAATCTAAGGCAACCTAACATCTCGGATGCAATATTTGACAGCATTCCTAGCCTGTCGAACCCTACGTCACGGTGGTAACGTTACATGCGTCTATAACGGTATATTTCCTGATCTAAGGCAACCTAACATCTCGGATGCAATATTTGACAACATTCCTGGCCTGTCGAACCCTACTTCTCGGAGGGAACAGTATATACGTCTATAACGTCACATATCCTAACCTAAGGCAACCTAACATCTCGGATGTAACATTTGACAACATTCCAGGCGTGTCGGTCCCTACGTCTCGGTGGTAATATTACATGCGTCTATAACGTTATATATCCTAACCTAAGGCAACCTAACATCTCGGATGCAATATTTGACAACATTCCTGGCCTGTCGAACCCTACTTCTCGGAGGGAACAGTATATACGTCTATAACGTTATATATCCTAACCTAAGGCAACCTGACATCTCGGATATATTATTCTACAACATTCCAGGCGTGTCGGACCCTACTTCTCGGTGAGAACATTATATGCGTCTATAACGTTGTATATCCTAACCTAAGGCAACCTAACATCTCGGATGCAATATTTGACAACATTCCTGGCCTGTCGAACCCTACTTCTCGGAGGGAACAGCATATACATCTATAACGTCATATATCCTAGCCTAAGGCAACCTAACATCTCGGATGTAACATTTGACAACATTCCAGGCGTGTCGGTCCCTACGTCTCGGTGGTAACATTACATGCGTCTATAACGGTATATATCCTAATCTTAGGCAACCTAACATCTCGGATGTAACATTTTACCACATTCCAGGCGTGTCGGTCCCTACGTCTCGGTGGGAACAGTATATACGTCTATAACGTTATATATCCTAACCTAGGGCAACCTAACATCTCGGATATAACATTTGAAAACATTCCAGGCGTGTTGGAACCCTACGTCTCGCTGGTAACATTACGTGCGTCTATAACGTTATATATGATAACCTAAGGCAACCTAACATCTCGGATGCAATATTTGACAACATTCCTGGCCTGTCGAACCCTACTTCTCGGAGTGAACAGCATATACGTCTATAACGTCATATATCCTAACCTAAGGCAACCTAACATCTCGGATGTAACATTTGACAACATTCCAGGCGTGTCGGTCCCTACGTCTCGGTGGTAACATTACATGCGTCTATAACGTTATATATCCTAACCTAAGGCAACCTAACATCTCGGATGCAATATTTGACAACATTCCTGGCCTGTCGAACAATACTTCTCGGAGGGAACAGTATATACGTCTATAACGTTATATATCCTAACCTAAGGCAACCTAACATCTCGGATGCAATATTTGACAACATTCCTGGCCTGTCGAAACCTACTTCTCGGAGGGAACAGCATATACGTCTATAACGTTATATATCCTAACCTAAGGCAACCTAACATCTCGGATGTAACATTTGACAACATTCCAGGCATGTTGGTCCTACGTCTCGGTGGTAACATTATATGCGTCTATAGCGTTATATATTCTTACCTAAGGCAACCTAACATCTCGGAAGCAATATTTGACAACATTCCTAGCCTGTCGAACCCTACGTCTCGGTGGTAACATTACATGCGTCTATAACGGTATATTTCCTGATCTAAGGCAACCTAACATCTCGGATGCAATATTTGACAACATTCCTGGCCTGTCGAACCCTACTTCTCGGAGGGAACAGTATATACGTCTATAACGTCATATATCCTAACCTAAGGCAACCTAACATCTCGGATGTAACGTTTCACAACATTCCAGGCATGTCGGTCCCTACGTCTCGGTGGTAACATTATATGCGTCTATAACGTTATATATCCTAACCTAAGGCAACCTAACATCTCGGATGTAACATTTCACAACATTCCAGGCATGTCGGTCCCTACGTCTCGGTGGTAACATTATATGCGTCTATAACGTTATATATCCTTATCTAAGGCAACCTAACATCTCGGATGCAATATTTGACGACATTCCTGGCCTGTCGAACCCTACTTCTCGGAGGGAACAGTATATACGTCTATAACGTTATATATCCTAACCTAAGGCAACCTGACATCTCGGATATATTATTCTACAACATTCCTGGCCTGTCGAACCCGACATCTCGGAGGGAACAGCATATACGTCTGTAACGTCCTATATCCTAACCTAAGGCAACCTAACATCTCGGATGTAACATTTAACAACATTCCAGGCGTGTCGGTCCCTACGTCTCGGTGGTAACGTTACATGCGTCTATAACGTTATATATCCTAACCTAAGGCAACCTAACATCTCGGATGCAATATTTGACAACATTCCTGGCCTGTCGAACCCTACTTCTCGGAGGGAACAGTATATACGTCTAAAACGTCATATATCCTAACTAAGGCAACCTAAAATCTCGGATGTATCATTTGACAACATTCCAGGCATGTCGTTCCCTACGTCTCCGTGGTAACATTATATGCGTCTATAACGTTGTATATCCTAATCTAAGGCAACCTAACTTCTCGGATGCAATATTTGACAACATTCCTAGCCTGTCGAACCCTACTTCTCGGAGGCAACACTATATACGTCTATAACGTTATATATCCTAACCTAAGGCAACATGACATCTCGGATATATTATTCTGCAACATTCCAGGCGTGTCGGACCCTACTTCTCGGTGGGAACATTATATGCGTCTATAACGTTGTATATTCTAATCTAAGGCAACCTAACATCTCGGATGCAATATTTGACAACATTCCTGGCCTGTCGAACCCTACATCTCGGAGGGAACAGTATATACGTCTATAGCGGTATATATCCTAATCTAAGGCAACCTAACATCTCGGATGCAATATTTGACAACATTCCTGGCCTGTCGAACCCTACTTCTCGGAGTGAACAGCATATACGTCTATAACGTCATATATCCTAACCTAAGGCAACCTAACATCTAGGATGTAACATTTGACAACATTCCAGGCGTGTCGGTCCCTACGTCTCGGTGGTAACATTACATGCGTCTATAACGTTATATATCCTAACCTAAGGCAACCTAACATCTCGGATGCAATATTTGACAACATTCCTGGCCTGTCGAACAATACTTCTCGGAGGGAACAGTATATACGTCTATAACGTTATATATCCTAACCTAAGGCAACCTAACATCTCGGATGCAATATTTGACAACATTCCTGGCCTGTCGAAACCTACTTCTCGGAGGGAACAGCATATACGTCTATAACGTTATATATCCTAACCTAAGGCAACCTAACATCTCGGACGTAACATTTGACAACATTCCAGGCATGTTGGTCCTACGTCTCGGTGGTAACATTATATGCGTCTATAGCGTTATATATCCTTATCTAAGGCAACCTAACATCTCGGAAGCAATATTTGACAACATTCCTAGCCTGTCGAACCCTACGTCTCGGTGGTAACATTACATGCGTCTATAACGGTATATTTCCTGATCTAAGGCAACCTAACATCTCGGATGCAATATTTGACAACATTCCTGGCCTGTCGAACCCTACTTCTCGGAGGGAACAGTATATACGTCTATAACGTCATATATCCTAGCCTAAGGCAACCTAACATCTCGGATGTAACATTTGACAACATTCCAGGCGTGTCGGTCCCTACGTCTCGGTGGTAACGTTACATGCGTCTAGAACGTTATATATCCTAACCTAAGGCAACCTAACATCTCGGATGCAATATTTGACAACATTCCTGGCCTGTCGAACAATACTTCTCGGAGGGAACAGTATATACGTCTATAACGTTATATATCCTAACCTAAGGCAACCTAACATCTCGGATGTAACATTTCACAACATTCCAGGCATGTCGGTCCCTACGTCTCGGTGGTAACATTATATGCGTCTATAACGTTATATATCCTTATCTAAGGCAACCTAACATCTCGGATGCAATATTTGACGACATTCCTGGCCTGTCGAACCCTACTTCTCGGAGGGAACAGTATATACGTCTATAACGTTATATATCCTAACCTAAGGCAACCTGACATCTCGGATATATTATTCTACAACATTCCTGGCCTGTCGAACCCGACATCTCGGAGGGAACAGCATATACGTCTGTAACGTCATATATCCTAACCTATGGCAACCTAACATCTCGGATGTAACATTTAACAACATTCCAGGCGTGTCGGTCCCTACGTCTCGGTGGTAACGTTACATGCGTCTATAACGTTATATATCCTAACCTAAGGCAACCTAACATCTCGGATGCAATATTTGACAACATTCCTGGCCTGTCGAACCCTACTTCTCGGAGGGAACAGTATATACGTCTAAAACGTCATATATCCTAACTAAGGCAACCTAAAATCTCGGATGTATCATTTGACAACATTCCAGGCATGTCGTTCCCTACGTCTCCGTGGTAACATTATATGCGTCTATAACGTTGTATATCCTAACCTATGGCAACCTAACTTCTCGGATGCAATATTTGACAACATTCCTGGCCTGTCGAACCCTACTTCTCGGAGGCAACACTATATACGTCTATAACGTTATATATCCTAACCTAAGGCAACATGACATTTCGGATATATTATTCTGCAACATTCCAGGCGTGTCGGACCCTACTTCTCGGTGGGAACATTATATGCGTCTATAACGTTGTATATTCTAATCTAAGGCAACCTAACATCTCGGATGCAATATTTGACAACATTCCTGGCCTGTCGAACCCTACATCTCGGAGGGAACAGTATATACGTCTATAGCGGTATATATCCTAATCTAAGGCAACCTAACATCTCGGATGCAATATTTGACAACATTCCTGGCTTGTCCAAGCCTACTTCTCGGAGGGAACAGTATATACGTCTATAACGTTATATATCCTAACCTAAGGCAACCTGACATCTCGGATATATTATTCTACAACATTCCAGGCGTGTCGGACCCTACTTCTCGGTGGGAACATTATATGCGTCTATAACGTTGTATATCCTTACCTAAGGCAACCTAACATCTCGGATCCAATATTTGACAACATTCCTGGCCTGTCGAACCCTACTTCTCGTAGGGAACAGCATATACATCTATAAAGTCATATATCCTAGCCTAAGGCAACCTAACATCTCGGATGTAACATTTGACAACATTCCAGGCGTGTCGGTCCCTACGTCTCGGTGGTAACGTTACATGCGTCTATAACGTTATATATCCTAACCTAAGGCAACCTAACATCTCGGATGCAATATTTGACAACATTCCTGGCCTGTCGAACAATACTTCTCGGAGGGAACAGTATATACGTCTATAACGTTATATATCCTAACCTAAGGCAACCTAACATCTCGGATGCAATATTTGACAACATTCCTGGCCTGTCGAACAATACTTCTCGGAGGGAACAGTATATACGTCTATAACGTTATATATCCTAACCTAAGGCAACCTAACATCTCGGATGTAACATTTGACAACATTCCAGGCCTGTTGGTCCTAAGTCTCGGTGGTAACATTATATGCGTCTATAACGTTATATATCCTTATCTAAGGCAACCTAACATCTCGGAAGCAATATTTGACAACATTCCTAGCCTGTCGAACCCTACGTCTCGGTGGTAACATTACATGCGTCTATAACGGTATATTTCCTGATCTAAGGCAACCTAACATCTCGGATGCAATATTTGACAACATTCCTGGCCTGTCGAACCCTACTTCTCGGAGGGAACAGTATATACGTCTATAACGTCATATATCCTAACCTAAGGCAACCTAACATCTCGGATGTAACATTTGACAACATTCCATGCATGTCGGTCCCTACGTCTCGGTGGTAACATTATGTGCGTCTATAACGTTATATATCCTTATCTAAGGCAACCTAACATCTCGGATGCAATATTTGACAACATTCCTAGCCTGTCGAACCCTACTTCTCGGAGGGAACAGTATATACGTCTATAACGTTATATATCCTAACCTAAGGCAACCTGACATCTCGGATGTAATATTCTACATCATTCCAGGCGTGTCGGACCCTACTTCTCGGAGGGAACAGCATATACGTCTATAACGTCATAAATCCTAACCTAAGGCAACCTAACATCTCGGATGTAACATTTGACAACATTCCAGGCGTGTCGGTCCCTACGTCTCGGTGGTAACGTTACATGCGTCTAGAACGTTATATATCCTAACCTAAGGCAACCTAACATCTCGGATGCAATATTTGACAACATTCCTGGCCTGTCGAACAATACTTCTCGGAGGGAAGAGTATATACGTCTATAACGTTATATATCCTAACCTAAGGCAACCTAACATCTCGGATGTAACATTTCACAACATTCCAGGCATGTCGGTCCCTACGTCTCGGTGGTAACATTATATGCGTCTATAACGTTATATATCCTTATCTAAGGCAACCTAACATCTCGGATGCAATATTTGACGACATTCCTGGCCTGTCGAACCCTACTTCTCGGAGGGAACAGTATATACGTCTGTAACGTTATATATCCTAACCTAAGGCAACCTGACATCTCGGATATATTATTCTACAACATTCCTGGCCTGTCGAACCCGACATCGCGGAGGGAACAGCATATACGTCTGTAACGTCATATATCCTAACCTAAGGCAACCTAACATCTCGGATGTAACATTTGACAACATTCCAGGCGTGTCGGTCCCTACGTCTCGGTGGTAACGTTACATGCGTCTATAACGTTATATATCCTAACCTAAGGCAACCTAACATCTCGGATGCAATATTTGACAACATTCCTGGCCTGTCGAACCCTACTTCTCGGAGGGAACAGTATATACGTCTATAACGTTATATATCCTAACCTAAGGCAACCTGACATCTCGGATGTATTATTCTACAACATTCCAGGCGTGTCGGACCCTACTTCTCAGTGGGAACATTATATGCTTTATTAACGTTATATATCCTAACCTAAGGCAACCTAACATCTCGGATGTAATATTCTACAACCTCCCAGGCGTGTCGGACCCTACTTCTCGGTGGGAACATTGTATGCGTCTATAACGTTGCATATCCTAATCTAAGGCAACCTAACATCTCGAATGCAATATTTGACAACATTCCTGGCCTGTCGAACCCTACTGCTCGGAGGGAACAGTATATACGTCTATAACGGTATATATCCTAATCTAAGGCAACCTAACATCTCGGATGAAATATTTGACAACATTCCTGGCGTGTCGGACCCTACTTCTCGGTGGGAACAGTATATACGTCTGTAACGTCATATATCCTAACCTAAGGCAACCTAACATCTCGGATATAACATTTAACAACATTCCAGGCGTGTTGGAACCCTACGCCTCGGTGGAAACGTTACGTGCGTCTATAACGTTATATATGCTAACCTAAGGCAGCCTAACATCTCGGATGCAATATTTGACAACATTCCTGGCCTGTCGAACCCTACTTCTCGGAGGGAACAGTATATACGTCTATAACGGTATATATCCTAATCTAAGGCAACCTAACATCTCGGATGAAATATTTGACAACATTCCTGGCGTGTCGGACCCTACTTCTCGGTGGGAACAGTATATACGTCTGTAACGTCATATATCCTAACCTAAGGCAACCTAACATCTCGGATATAACATTTAACAACATTCCAGGCGTGTTGGAACCCTACGCCTCGGTGGTAACATTACGTGCATCTATAACTTTATATATGCTAACCTAAGGCAGCCTAACATCTCGGATGCAATATTTGACAACATTCCTGGCCTGTCGAACCCTACTTCTCGGAAGGAACAGCATATACGTCTATAACGTCATATATCCTAACCTAAGGCAACCTAACATCTCGGATGTAACATTTGACAACATTCCAGGCGTGTCCGTCCCAACGTCTCGGTGGTAACATTACATGCGTCTATAACGGTATATTTCCTAATCTAAGGCAACCTAACATCTCGGATGCAATATTTGACAACATTCCTGGCCTGTCGAACCCTACTTCCCGGAGGGAACAGTATATACGTCTATAACGTTATATATCCTAACCTAGGGCAACCTAACATCTCGGATATAACATTTGACAACATTCCCGGCGTGTTGGAACCCTACGTCTCGGTGGTAACATTACGTGCGTCTATAACGTTATATATCCTTATCTAAGGCAACCTAACATCTCGGATGCAATATTTGACAACATTCCACGCCTGTCGAACCCTACATCTCGGAGGGAACGGTATATACGTCTATAGCGGTATATATCCTAATCTAAGGCCACCTAACATCTCGGATGCAATATTTGACAACATTCCTGGCCTGTCGAACCCTACTGCTCGGAGGGAACAGTATATACGTCTATAACGGTATATATCCTAATCTAAGGCAACCTAACATCTCGGATGTAATATTTGACAACATTCCTGGCGTGTCGGACCCTACTCCTCGGTGGGAACAGCATATACGTCTGTAACGTCATATATCCTAACCTAAGGCAACCTAACATCTCGGATGTAACATTTGACAACATTCCAGGCGTGTCGGTCCCAACCTCTCGGTGGTAACATTACATGCGTCTATAACGGTATATATCCTAATCTAAGGCAACCTAACATCTCGGATGCAATATTTGACAACATTCCTGGCCTGTCGAACCCTATTTCTCGGAGGGAACGGTATATACGTCTATAACGTTATATATCCTAACCTAAGGCAACCTGAAATCTCGGATGTATTATTCTACAACATTCCAGGCGTGTCGGACCCTACTTCTCGGTGGCAACATTATATGCGTCTATAACGTTGTATATCCTAATCTAAGGCAACCTAACATCTCGGATGCAATATTTGACAACATTCCTGGCCTGTCGAACCCTACATCTCGGAGGGAACGGTATATACGTCTATAGCGGTATATATCCTAATCTAAGGCCACCTAACATCTCGTATGTAATATTTGACAACATTCCTGGCGTGTCGGACCCTACTTCTCAGTGGGAACATTATATGCTTCATTAACGTTATATATCCTAACCTAAGGCAACCTAACATCTCGGATGTAATATTCTACAACCTCCCAGGCGTGTCGGACCCTACTTCTCGGTGGGAACATTGTATGCGTCTATAACGTTGCATATCCTAATCTAAGGCAACCTAACATCTCGAATGCAATATTTGACAACATTCCTGGCCTGTCGAACCCTACTGCTCGGAGGGAACAGTATATACGTCTATAACGGTATATATCCTAATCTAAGGCAACCTAACATCTCGGATGAAATATTTGACAACATTCCTGGCGTGTCGGACCCTACTTCTCGGTGGGAACAGTATATACGTCTGTAACGTCATATATCCTAACCTAAGGCAACCTAACATCTCGGATATAACATTTAACAACATTCCAGGCGTGTTGGAACCCTACGCCTCGGTGGTAACATTACGTGCGTCTATAACGTTATATATGCTAACCTAAGGCCAACTAACATCTCGTATGTAATATTTGACAACATTCCTGACGTGTCGAACCCTACTTCTCGGTGGGAACAGTATATACGTCTATAACGTTATATATCCTAACCTAAGGCAACCTAACATCTCGGATATAACATTTGACAACATTTCAGGCGTGTTGGAACCCTACGTCTCGCTGGTAACATTACGTGCGTCTATAACGTTATATATGCTAACCTAAGGCAACCTAACATCTCGGATGCAATATTTGACAACATTCCTGGCCTGTCGAAACCTACTTCTCGGAGGGAACAGCATATACGTCTATAACGTTATATATCCTAACCTAAGGCAACCTAACATCTCGGATGTAACATTTGACAACATTCCAGGCGTGTCGGTCCCTACGTCTCGGTGGTAACATTACATGCGTCTATAACGGTATATAACCTAATCTTAGGCAACCTAACATCTCGGATGTAACATTTTACCACATTCCAGGCGTGTCGGTCCCTACGTCTCGGTGGTAACATTACCAGCGTCTATAACGTTATATATCCTAACCTAAGGCCAACTAACATCTCGTATGTAATATTTGACAACATTCCTGGCGTGTCGAACCCTACTTCTCGGTGGGAACAGTATATACGTCTATAACGTTATATATCCTAACCTAAGGCAACCTAACATCTCGGATGTAACATTTGACAACATTCCAGGCATGTTGGTCCTACGTCTCGGTGGTAACATTATATGCGTCTATAAGGTTATATATCCTTATCTAAGGCAACCTAACATCTCGGAAGCAATATTTGACAACATTCCTAGCCTGTCGAACCCTACGTCTCGGTGGTAACATTACATGCGTCTATAACGGTATATTTCCTGATCTAAGGCAACCTAACATCTCGGATGCAATATTTGACAACATTCCTGGCCTGTCGAACCCTACTTCTCGGAGGGAACAGTATATACGTCTATAACGTCATATATCCTAACCTAAGGCAACCTAACATCTCGGATATAACATTTAACAACATTCCAGGCGTGTTGGAACCCTACGCCTCGGTGGTAACGTTACGTGCGTCTATAACGTTATATATGCTAACCTAAGGCAACCTAACATCTCGGATGCAATATTTGACAACATTCCTGGCCTGTCGAACCCTACTTCTCGGAGGGAACAGTATATACGTCTATAACGTTATATATCCTAACCTAAGGCAACCTGACATCTCGGATGTATTATTCTACAACATTCCAGGCGTGTCGGACCCTACTTCTCAGTGGGAACATTATATGCTTTATTAACGTTATATATCCTAACCTAAGGCAACCTAACATCTCGGATGTAATATTCTACAACCTCCCAGGCGTGTCGGACCCTACTTCTCGGTGGGAACATTGTATGCGTCTATAACGTTGCATATCCTAATCTAAGGCAACCTAACATCTCGAATGCAATATTTGACAACATTCCTGGCCTGTCGAACCCTACTGCTCGGAGGGAACAGTATATACGTCTATAACGGTATATATCCTAATCTAAGGCAACCTAACATCTCGGATGAAATATTTGACAACATTCCTGGCGTGTCGGACCCTACTTCTCGGAGGGAACAGCATATACGTCTATAACGTCATATATCCTTACCTAAGGCAACCTAACATCTCGGATGTAACACTTGACAACATTCCAGGCGTGTCGATCCCAACGTCTCGTTGGTAACATTACATGCGTCTATAACGGTATATTTCCTAATCTAAGGCAACCTAACATCTCGGATGCAATATTTGACAACATTCCTGGCCTATCGAACCCTACTTCTCGGAGGGAACAGTATGTACGTCTATAACGTTATATATCCTAACCTAAGGCAACCTAACATCTCGTATGTAATATTCTACAACCTTCCAGGCGTGTCGGACCCTACTTCTCGGTGGGACCATTATATGCGTCTATAACGTTGCATATCCTAATCTAAGGCAACCTAACATCTCGGATGCAATATTTGACAACATTCCTGTCCTGTCGAAGCCTACTGCTCGGAGGGAACAGTATATACGTCTATAACGGTATATATCCTAATCTAAGGCAACCTAACATCTCGGATGTAATATTTGACAACATTCCTGGCGTGTCGGACCCTACTTCTCGGTGGGAACAGTATATACGTCTGTAACGTCATATATCCTAACCTAAGGCAACCTAACATCTCGGATATAACATTTAACAACATTCCAGGCGTGTTGGAACCCTACGCCTCGGTGGTAACATTACGTGCGTCTATAACGTTATATATGCTAACCTAAGGCAACCTAACATCTCGGATGCAATATTTGACAACATTCCTGGCCTGTCGAACCCTACTTCTCGGAGGGAACAGTATATACGTCTATAACGTTATATATCCTAACCTAAGGCAACCTGACATCTCGGATGTATTATTCTACAACATTGCAGGCGTGTCGGACCCTACTTCTCAGTGGGAACATTATATGCTTCATTAACGTTATATATCCTAACCTAAGGCAACCTAACATCTCGGATGTAATATTCTACAACCTCCCAGGCGTGTCGGACCCTACTTCTCGGTGGGAACATTGTATGCGTCTATAACGTTGCATATCCTAATCTAAGGCAACCTAACATCTCGAATGCAATATTTGACAACATTCCTGTCCTGTCGAACCCTACTGCTCGGAGGGAACAGTATATACGTCTATAACGGTATATATCCTAATCTAAGGCAACCTAACATCTCGGATGAAATATTTGACAACATTCCTGGCGTGTCGGACCCTACTTCTCGGTGGGAACAGTATATACGTCTGTAACGTCATATATCCTAACCTAAGGCAACCTAACATCTCGGATATAACATTTAACAACATTCCAGGCGTGTTGGAACCCTACGCCTCGGTGGTAACATTACGTGCGTCTATAACGTTATATATGCTAACCTAAGGCCAACTAACATCTCGTATGTAATATTTGACAACATTCCTGACGTGTCGAACCCTACTTCTCGGTGGGAACAGTATATACGTCTATAACGTTATATATCCTAACCTAAGGCAACCTAACATCTCGGATATAACATTTGACAACATTTCAGGCGTGTTGGAACCCTACGTCTCGCTGGTAACATTACGTGCGTCTATAACGTTATATATGCTAACCTAAGGCAACCTAACATCTCGGATGCAATATTTGACAACATTCCTGGCCTGTCGAAACCTACTTCTCGGAGGGAACAGCATATACGTCTATAACGTTATATATCCTAACCTAAGGCAACCTAACATCTCGGATGCAATATTTGACAACATTCCTGGCCTGTCGAACAATACTTCTCGGAGGGAACAGTATATACGTCTATAACGTTATATATCCTAACCTAAGGCAACCTAACATCTCGGATGTAACATTTGACAACATTCCAGGCATGTTGGTCCTACGTCTCGGTGGTAACATTATATGCGTCTATAAGGTTATATATCCTTATCTAAGGCAACCTAACATCTCGGAAGCAATATTTGACAACATTCCTAGCCTGTCGAACCCTACGTCTCGGTGGTAACATTACATGCGTCTATAACGGTATATTTCCTTATCTAAGGCAACCTAACATCTCGGATGCAATATTTGACAACATTCCTGGCCTGTCGAACCCTACTTCTCGGAGGGAACAGTATATACGTCTATAACGTTATATATCCTAACCTAAGGCAACCTGACATCTCGGATGTATTATTCTACAACATTCCAGGCGTGTCGGACCCTACTTCTCGGTGGCAACATTATATGCGTCTATAACGTTGTATATCCTAACCTAAGGCAACCTAACATCTCGGATGTAACATTTGACAACATTCCAGGCATGTCGGTCCCTACGTCTCGGTGGTAACATTATATGCGTCTATAACGTTATATATCCTTATCTAAGGCAACCTAACATCTCGGATGCAATATTTGACAACATTCCTAGCCTGTCGAACCCTACTGCTCGGAGGGAACAGTATATACGTCTATAACGGTATATATCCTAATCTAAGGCAACCTAACATCTCGGATGAAATATTTGACAACATTCCTGGCGTGTCGGACCCTACTTCTCGGTGGGAACAGTATATACGTCTGTAACGTCATATATCCTAACCTAAGGCAACCTAACATCTCGGATGTAACACTTGACAACATTCCAGGCGTGTCGATCCCAACGTCTCGTTGGTAACATTACATGCGTCTATAACGGTATATTTCCTAATCTAAGGCAACCTAACACCTCGGATGCAATATTTGACAACATTCCTGGCGTGTCGGACCCTACTTCTCGGTGGGAACAGTATATACGTCTGTAACGTCATATATCCTAACCTAAGGCAACCTAACATCTCGGATATAACATTTAACAACATTCCAGGCGTGTTGGAACCCTACGCCTCGGTGGTAACATTACGTGCGTCTATAACGTTATATATGCTAACCTAAGGCAGCCTAACATCTCGGATGCAATATTTGACAACTCTCCTGGCCTGTCGAACCCTACTTCTCGGAGGGAACAGCATATACGTCTATAACGTCATATATCCTAACCTAAGGCAACCTAACATCTCGGATGTAACATTTGACAACATTCCAGGCGTGTCGGTCCCAACGTCTCGGTGGTAACATTACATGCGTCTATAACGGTATATTTCCTAATCTAAGGCAACCTAACATCTCGGATGCAATATTTGACAACATTCCTGGCCTGTCGAACCCTACTTCCCGGAGGGAACAGTATATACGTCTATAACGTTATATATCCTAACCTAGGGCAACCTAACATCTCGGATATAACATTTGACAACATTCCCGGCGTGTTGGAACCCTACGTCTCGGTGGTAACATTACGTGCGTCTATAACGTTATATGTGCTAACCTAAGGCAACCTAACATCTCGGATGTAACATTTGACAACATTCCTGGCATGTCGGTCCCTACGTCTCGGTGGTAACATTATATGCGTCTATAACGTTATATATCCTTATCTAAGGCAACCTAACATCTCGGATGCAATATTTGACAACATTCCTGGCCTGTCGAACCCTACTGCTCGGAGGGAACAGTATATACGTCTATAACGGTATATATCCTAACCTAAGGCAACCTAACATCTCGGATATGACATTTAACAACATTCCAGGCGTGTTGGAACCCTACGCCTCGGTGGTAACATTACGTGCGTCTATAACGTTATATATGCTAACCTAAGGCAACCTAACATCTCGGATGCAATATTTGACAACATTCCTGGCCTGTCGAACCCTACTTCTCGGAGGGAACAGTATATACGTCTATAACGTTATATATACTAACCTAAGGCAACCTGACATCTCGGATGTATTATTCTACAACATTCCAGGCGGGTCGGACCCTACTTCTCAGTGGGAACATTATATGCTTTATTAACGTTATATATCCTAACCTAAGGCAACCTAACATCTCGGATGTAATATTCTACAACCTCCCAGGCGTGTCGGACCCTACTTCTCGGTGGTAACATTATATGCGTCTATAACGTTGCACATCCTAATCTAAGGCAACCTAACATCTCGGATGCAATATTTGACAACATTCCTGTCCTGTCGAAGCCTACTGCTCGGAGGGAACAGTATATACGTCTATAACGGTATATATCCTAATCTAAGGCAACCTAACATCTCGGATGTAATATTTGACAACATTCCTGGCGTGTCGGACCCTACTTCTCGGTGGGAACAGTATATACGTCTGTAACGTCATATATCCTAACCTAAGGCAACCTAACATCTCGGATATAACATTTAACAACATTCCAGGCGTGTTGGAACCCTACGCCTCGGTGGTAACATTACGTGCGTCTATAACGTTATATATGCTAACCTAAGGCAGCCTAACATCTCGGATGCAATATTTGACAACATTCCTGGCCTGTCGAACCCTACTTCTCGGAGGGAACAGCATATACGTCTATAACGTCATATATCCTAACCTAAGGCAACCTAACATCTCGGATGTAACATTTGACAACATTCCAGGTGTGTCGGTCCCTACGTCTCGGTGGTAACGTTACATGCGTCTATAACGTTATATATCCTAACCTAAGGCAACCTAACATCTCGGATGTAACATTTGACAACATTCCAGGCATGTCGGTCCCTACGCCTCGGTGGTAACATTATATGCGTCTATAACGTTATATATCCTTATCTAAGGCAACCTAACATCTCGGATGCAATATTTGACAACATTCCTAGCCTGTCGAACCCTACTGCTCGGAGGGAACAGTATATACGTCTATAACGGTATATATCCTAATCTAAGGCAACCTAACATCTCGGATGAAATATTTGACAACATTCCTGGCGTGTCGGACCCTACTTCTCGGTGGGAACAGTATATACGTCTGTAACGTCATATATCCTAACCTAAGGCAACCTAACATCTCGGATATAACATTTAACAACATTCCAGGCGTGTTGGAACCCTACGCCTCGGTGGTAACATTACGTGCGTCTATAACGTCATATATGCTAACCTAAGGCCAACTAACATCTCGTATGTAATATTTGACAACATTCCTGATGTGTCGAACCCTACTTCTCGGTGGGAACAGTATATACGTCTATAACGTTATATATCCTAACCTAAGGCAACCTAACATCTCGGGTATAACATTTGACAACATTTCAGGCGTGTTGGAACCCTACGTCTCGCTGGTAACATTACGTGCGTCTATAACGTTATATATGCTAACCTAAGGCAACCTAACATCTCGGATGCAATATTTGACAACATTCCTGGCCTGTCGAAACCTACTTCTCGGAGGGAACAGCATATACGTCTATAACGTTATATATCCTAACCTAAGGCAACCTAACATCTCGGATGCAATATTTGACAACATTCCTGGCCTGTCGAACAATACTTCTCGGAGGGAACAGTATATACGTCTATAACGTTATATATCCTAACCTAAGGCAACCTAACATCTCGGATGTAACATTTGACAACATTCCAGGCATGTTGGTCCTACGTCTCGGTGGTAACATTATATGCGTCTATAAGGTTATATATCCTTATCTAAGGCAACCTAACATCTCGGAAGCAATATTTGACAACATTCCTAGCCTGTCGAACCCTACGTCTCGGTGGTAACATTACATGCGTCTATAACGGTATATTTCCTGATCTAAGGCAACCTAACATCTCGGATGCAATATTTGACAACATTCCTGGCCTGTCGAACCCTACTTCTCGGAGGGAACAGTGTATACGTCTATAACGTCATATATCCTAACCTAAGGCAACCTAACATCTCGGATGTAACATTTGAAAACATTCCAGGCATGTCGGTCCCTACGTCTCGGTGGTAACATTAT
Organism: Xylocopa violacea; assembly: GCA_963969225.1. Classification (NCBI taxonomy): domain Eukaryota; kingdom Metazoa; phylum Arthropoda; class Insecta; order Hymenoptera; family Apidae; genus Xylocopa; species Xylocopa violacea. The sequence goes on along the minus strand of CAXAJV010000002.1, from coordinate 22,498,775 downwards.
ATGCGTCTATAACGTTATATATCCTTATCTAAGGCAACCTAACATCTCGGATGCAATATTTGACAACATTCCTAGCCTGTCGAACCCTACTGCTCGGAGGGAACAGTATATACGTCTATAACGGTATATATCCTAATCTAAGGCAGCCTAACATCTCGGATGCAATATTTGACAACATTCCTGGCCTGTCGAACCCTACTTCTCGGAGGGAACAGCATATACGTCTATAACGTCATATATCCTAACCTAAGGCAACCTAACATCTCGGATGTAACATTTGACAACATTCCAGGCGTGTCGGTCCCAACCTCTCGGTGGTAACATTACATGCGTCTATAACGGTATATATCCTAATCTAAGGCAACCTAACATCTCGGATGCAATATTTGACAACATTCCTGGCCTGTCGAACCCTATTTCTCGGAGGGAACGGTATATATGTCTATAACGTTATATATCCTAACCTAAGGCAACCTGAAATCTCGGATGTATTATTCTACAACATTCCAGGCGTGTCGGACCCTACTTCTCGGTGGCAACATTATATGCGTCTATAACGTTGTATATCCTAATCTAAGGCAACCTAACATCTCGGATGCAATATTTGACAACATTCCTGGCCTGTCGAACCCTACATCTCGGAGGGAACGATATATACGTCTATAGCGGTATATATCCTAATCTAAGGCCACCTAACATCTCGTATGTAATATTTGACAACATTCCTGGCCTGTCGAACCCTACTTCTCGGAGGGAACAGCATATACGTCTATAACGTCATATATCCTTACCTAAGGCAACCTAACATCTCGGATGTAACACTTGACAACATTCCAGGCGTGTCGATCCCAACGTCTCGTTGGTAACATTACATGCGTCTATAACGGTATATTTCCTAATCTAAGGCAACCTAACACCTCGGATGCAATATTTGACAACATTCCTGGCGTGTCGGACCCTACTTCTCGGTGGGAACAGTATATACGTCTGTAACGTCATATATCCTAACCTAAGGCAACCTAACATCTCGGATATAACATTTAACAACATTCCAGGCGTGTTGGAACCCTACGCCTCGGTGGTAACATTACGTGCGTCTATGACGTTATATATGCTAACCTAAGGCAGCCTAACATCTCGGATGCAATATTTGACAACTCTCCTGGCCTGTCGAACCCTACTTCTCGGAGGGAACAGCATATACGTCTATAACGTCATATATCCTAACCTAAGGCAACCTAACATCTCGGATGTAACATTTGACAACATTCCAGGCGTGTCGGTCCCAACGTCTCGGTGGTAACATTACATGCGTCTATAACGGTATATTTCCTAATCTAAGGCAACCTAACATCTCGGATGCAATATTTGACAACATTCCTGGCCTGTCGAACCCTACTTCCCGGAGGGAACAGTATATACGTCTATAACGTTATATATCCTAACCTAGGGCAACCTAACATCTCGGATATAACATTTGACAACATTCCCGGCGTGTTGGAACCCTACGTCTCGGTGGTAACATTACGTGCGTCTATAACGTTATATGTGCTAACCTAAGGCAACCTAACATCTCGGATGTAACATTTGACAACATTCCTGGCATGTCGGTCCCTACGTCTCGGTGGTAACATTATATGCGTCTATAACGTTATATATCCTTATCTAAGGCAACCTAACATCTCGGATGCAATATTTGACAACATTCCTGGCCTGTCGAACCCTACTGCTCGGAGGGAACAGTATATACGTCTATAACGGTATATATCCTAACCTAAGGCAACCTAACATCTCGGATATGACATTTAACAACATTCCAGGCGTGTTGGAACCCTACGCCTCGGTGGTAACATTACGTGCGTCTATAACGTTATATATGCTAACCTAAGGCAACCTAACATCTCGGATGCAATATTTGACAACATTCCTGGCCTGTCGAACCCTACTTCTCGGAGGGAACAGTATATACGTCTATAACGTTATATATACTAACCTAAGGCAACCTGACATCTCGGATGTATTATTCTACAACATTCCAGGCGGGTCGGACCCTACTTCTCAGTGGGAACATTATATGCTTTATTAACGTTATATATCCTAACCTAAGGCAACCTAACATCTCGGATGTAATATTCTACAACCTCCCAGGCGTGTCGGACCCTACTTCTCGGTGGCAACATTATATGCGTCTATAACGTTGTATATCCTAATCTAAGGCAACCTAACATCTCGGATGCAATATTTGACAACATTCCTGGCCTGTCGAACCCTACATCTCGGAGGGAACGATATATACGTCTATAGCGGTATATATCCTAATCTAAGGCCACCTAACATCTCGTATGTAATATTTGACAACATTCCTGGCCTGTCGAACCCTACTTCTCGGAGGGAACAGCATATACGTCTATAACGTCATATATCCTTACCTAAGGCAACCTAACATCTCGGATGTAACACTTGACAACATTCCAGGCGTGTCGATCCCAACGTCTCGTTGGTAACATTACATGCGTCTATAACGGTATATTTCCTAATCTAAGGCAACCTAACACCTCGGATGCAATATTTGACAACATTCCTGGCCTGTCGAACCCTACTTCCCGGAGGGAACAGTATATACGTCTATAACGTTATATATCCTAACCTAGGGCAACCTAACATCTCGGATATAACATTTGACAACATTCCCGGCGTGTTGGAACCCTACGTCTCGGTGGTAACATTACGTGCTTCTATAACGTTATATATGCTAACCTAAGGCAACCTAACATCTCGGATGCTATATTTGACAACATTCCCGGCCTGTCAAACCCTACTTCTCGGAGGGAACAGCATATACGTCTATAACGTCATATATCCTAACCTAAGGCAACCTAACATCTCGGATGTAACATTTGACAACATTCCAGGTGTGTCGGTCCCTACGTCTCGGTGGTAACGTTACATGCGTCTATAACGTTATATATCCTAACCTAAGGCAACCTAACATCTCGGATGTAACATTTGACAACATTCCAGGCATGTCGGTCCCTACGTCTCGGTGGTAACATTATATGCGTCTATAACGTTATATATCCTTATCTAAGGCAACCTAACATCTCGGATGCAATATTTGACAACATTCCTAGCCTGTCGAACCCTACTTCTCGGAGGGAACAGTATATACGTCTATAACGTTATATATCCTAACCTAAGGCAACCTAACATCTCGGATGCAATATTTGACAACATTCCTGGCCTATCGAACCCTACTTCTCGGAGGGAACAGTATGTACGTCTATAACGTTATATATCCTAACCTAAGGCAACCTAACATCTCGTATGTAATATTCTACAACCTTCCAGGCGTGTCGGACCCTACTTCTCGGTGGGACCATTATATGCGTCTATAACGTTATATATGCTAACCTAAGGCAACCTAACATCTCGGATGCAATATTTGACAACATTCCTGGCCTGTCGAACCCTACTGCTCGGAGGGAACAGTATATACGTCTATAACGGTATATATCCTAATCTAAGGCAACCTAACATCTCGGATGAAATATTTGACAACATTCCTGGCGTGTCGGACCCTACTTCTCGGTGGGAACAGTATATACGTCTGTAACGTCATATATCCTAACCTAAGGCAACCTAACATCTCGGATAAAACATTTAACAACATTCCAGGCGTGTTGGAACCCTACGCCTCGGTGGTAACATTACGTGCGTCTATAACGTTATATATGCTAACCTAAGGCAGCCTAACATCTCGGATGCAATATTTGACAACACTCCTGGCCTGTCCAACCCTACTTCTCGGAGGGAACAGCATATACGTCTATAACGTCATATATCCTAACCTAAGGCAACCTAACATCTCGGATGTAACATTTGACAACATTCCAGGCGTGTCGGTCCCAACGTCTCGGTGGTAACATTACATGCGTCTATAACGGTATATTTCCTAATCTAAGGCAACCTAACATCTCGGATGCAATATTTGACAACATTCCTGGCCTGTCGAACCCTACATCTCGGAGGGAACGGTATATACGTCTATAGCGGTATATATCCTAATCTAAGGCCACCTAACATCTCGTATGTAATATTTGACAACATTCCTGGCGTGTCGAACCCTACTTCTCGGTGGGAACATTGTATGCGTCTATAACGTTGCATATCCTAATCTAAGGCAACCTAACATCTCGGATGCAATATTTGACAACATTCCCGGCCTGTCAAACCCTACTTCTCGGAGGGAACAGCATATACGTCTATAACGTCATATATCCTAACCTAAGGCAACCTAACATCTCGGATGTAACATTTGACAACATTCCAGGTGTGTCGGTCCCTACGTCTCGGTGGTAACGTTGCATGCGTCTATAACGTTATATATCCTAACCTAAGGCAACCTAACATCTCGGATGTAACATTTGACAACATTCCAGGCATGTCGGTCCCTACGTCTCGGTGGTAACATTATATGCGTCTATAACGTTATATATCCTTATCTAAGGCAACCTAATATCTCGGATGCAATATTTGACAACATTCCTAGCCTGTCGAACCCTACTTCTCGGAGGGAACAGTATATACGTCTATAACGTTATATATCCTAACCTAAGGCAACCTGACATCTCGGATGTAATATTCTACATCATTCCAGGCGTGTCGGACCCTACTTCTCGGGGGGAACATTATATGCGTCTATAACGTTGCATATCCTAATCTAAGGCAACCTAACATCTCGGATGCAATATTTGACAACATTCCTGGCCTGTCGAACCCTACTTCTCGGAGGGAACAGTATATACGTCTATAACGTTATATATCCTAACCTAAGGCAACCTGACATCTCGGATGTAATATTCTACATCATTCCAGGCGTGTCGGACCCTACTTCTCGGTGGTAACATTATATGCGTCTATAACGTTGCACATCCTAATCTAAGGCAACCTAACATCTCGGATGCAATATTTGACAACATTCCTGTCCTGTCGAAGCCTACTGCTCGGAGGGAACAGTATATACGTCTATAACGGTATATATCCTAATCTAAGGCAACCTAACATCTCGGATGTAATATTTGACAACATTCCTGGCGTGTCGGACCCTACTTCTCGGTGGGAACAGTATATACGTCTGTAACGTCATATATCCTAACCTAAGGCAACCTAACATCTCGGATATAACATTTAACAACATTCCAGGCGTGTTGGAACCCTACGCCTCGGTGGTAACATTACGTGCGTCTATAACGTTATATATGCTAACCTAAGGCAGCCTAACATCTCGGATGCAATATTTGACAACATTCCTGGCCTGTCGAACCCTACTTCTCGGAGGGAACAGCATATACGTCTATAACGTCATATATCCTAACCTAAGGCAACCTAACATCTCGGATGTAACATTTGACAACATTCCAGGCGTGTCGGTCCCAACCTCTCGGTGGTAACATTACATGCGTCTATAACGGTATATATCCTAATCTAAGGCAACCTAACATCTCGGATGCAATATTTGACAACATTCCTGGCCTGTCGAACCCTATTTCTCGGAGGGAACGGTATATATGTCTATAACGTTATATATCCTAACCTAAGGCAACCTGAAATCTCGGATGTATTATTCTACAACATTCCAGGCGTGTCGGACCCTACTTCTCGGTGGCAACATTATATGCGTCTATAACGTTGTATATCCTAATCTAAGGCAACCTAACATCTAGGATGCAATATTTGACAACATTCCTGGCCTGTCGAACCCTACATCTCGGAGGGAACGATATATACGTCTATAGCGGTATATATCCTAATCTAAGGCCACCTAACATCTCGTATGTAATATTTGACAACATTCCTGGCCTGTCGAACCCTACTTCTCGGAGGGAACAGCATATACGTCTATAACGTCATATATCCTTACCTAAGGCAACCTAACATCTCGGATGTAACACTTGACAACATTCCAGGCGTGTCGATCCCAACGTCTCGTTGGTAACATTACATGCGTCTATAACGGTATATTTCCTAATCTAAGGCAACCTAACACCTCGGATGCAATATTTGACAACATTCCTGGCCTGTCGAACCCTACTTCCCGGAGGGAACAGTATATACGTCTATAACGTTATATATCCTAACCTAGGGCAACCTAACATCTCGGATATAACATTTGACAACATTCCCGGCGTGTTGGAACCCTACGTCTCGGTGGTAACATTACGTGCTTCTATAACGTTATATATGCTAACCTAAGGCAACCTAACATCTCGGATGCTATATTTGACAACATTCCCGGCCTGTCAAACCCTACTTCTCGGAGGGAACAGCATATACGTCTATAACGTCATATATCCTAACCTAAGGCAACCTAACATCTCGGATGTAACATTTGACAACATTCCAGGTGTGTCGGTCCCTACGTCTCGGTGGTAACGTTACATGCGTCTATAACGTTATATATCCTAACCTAAGGCAACCTAACATCTCGGATGTAACATTTGACAACATTCCAGGCATGTCGGTCCCTACGTCTCGGTGGTAACATTATATGCGTCTATAACGTTATATATCCTTATCTAAGGCAACCTAACATCTCGGATGCAATATTTGACAACATTCCTAGCCTGTCGAACCCTACTGCTCGGAGGGAACAGTATATACGTCTATAACGGTATATATCCTAATCTAAGGCAACCTAACATCTCGGATGAAATATTTGACAACATTCCTGGCGTGTCGGACCCTACTTCTCGGTGGGAACAGTATATACGTCTGTAACGTCATATATCCTAACCTAAGGCAACCTAACATCTCGGATATAACATTTAACAACATTCCAGGCGTGTTGGAACCCTACGCCTCGGTGGTAACATTACGTGCGTCTATAACGTCATATATGCTAACCTAAGGCCAACTAACATCTCGTATGTAATATTTGACAACATTCCTGATGTGTCGAACCCTACTTCTCGGTGGGAACAGTATATACGTCTATAACGTTATATATCCTAACCTAAGGCAACCTAACATCTCGGGTATAACATTTGACAACATTTCAGGCGTGTTGGAACCCTACGTCTCGCTGGTAACATTACGTGCGTCTATAACGTTATATATGCTAACCTAAGGCAACCTAACATCTCGGATGCAATATTTGACAACATTCCTGGCCTGTCGAAACTTACTTCTCGGAGGGAACAGCATATACGTCTATAACGTTATATATCCTAACCTAAGGCAACCTAACATCTCGGATGCAATATTTGACAACATTCCTGGCCTGTCGAACAATACTTCTCGGAGGGAACAGTATATACGTCTATAACGTTATATATCCTAACCTAAGGCAACCTAACATCTCGGATGTAGCATTTGACAACATTCCAGGCATGTTGGTCCTACGTCTCGGTGGTAACATTATATGCGTCTATAAGGTTATATATCCTTATCTAAGGCAACCTAACATCTCGGAAGCAATATTTGACAACATTCCTAGCCTGTCGAACCCTACGTCTCGGTGGTAACATTACATGCGTCTATAACGGTATATTTCCTGATCTAAGGCAACCTAACATCTCGGATGCAATATTTGACAACATTCCTGGCCTGTCGAACCCTACTTCTCGGAGGGAACAGTGTATACGTCTATAACGTCATATATCCTAACCTAAGGCAACCTAACATCTCGGATGTAACATTTGAAAACATTCCAGGCATGTCGGTCCCTACGTCTCGGTGGTAACATTATATGCGTCTAAAACGTTATATATCCTTATCTAAGGCAACCTAACATCTCGGATGTAACATTTGACAACATTCCAGGCATGTCGGTCCCTACGTCTCGGTGGTAACATTATATGCGTCTATAACGTTATATATCCTTATCTAAGGCAACCTAACATCTCGGATGCAATATTTGACAACATTCCTGGCCTGTCGAACCCTACTTCTCGGAGGGAACAGTATATACGTCTATAACGTTATATATCCTAACCTAAGGCAACCTGACATCTCGGATGTATTATTCTACAACATTCCAGGCGTGTCGGACCCTACTTCTCAGTGGGAACATTATATGCTTTATTAACGTTATATATCCTAACCTAAGGCAACCTAACATCTCGGATGTAATATTCTACAACTTCCCAGGCGTGTCGGACCCTACTTCTCGGTGGGACCATTATATGCGTCTATAACGTTGCACATCCTAATCTAAGGCAACCTAACATCTCGGATGCAATATTTGACAACATTCCTGTCCTGTCGAAGCCTACTGCTCGGAGGGAACAGTATATACGTCTATAACGGTATATATCCTAATCTAAGGCAACCTAACATCTCGGATGTAATATTTGACAACATTCCTGGCGTGTCGGACCCTACTTCTCGGTGGGAACAGTATATACGTCTGTAACGTCATATATCCTAACCTAAGGCAACCTAACATCTCGGATATAACATTTAACAACATTCCAGGCGTGTTGGAACCCTACGCCTCGGTGGTAACATTACGTGCGTCTATAACGTTATATATGCTAACCTAAGGCAGCCTAACATCTCGGATGCAATATTTGACAACATTCCTGGCCTGTCGAACCCTACTTCTCGGAGGGAACAGCATATACGTCTATAACGTCATATATCCTAACCTAAGGCAACCTAACATCTCGGATGTAACATTTGACAACATTCCAGGCGTGTCGGTCCCAACCTCTCGGTGGTAACATTACATGCGTCTATAACGGTATATATCCTAATCTAAGGCAACCTAACATCTCGGATGCAATATTTGACAACATTCCTGGCCTGTCGAACCCTATTTCTCGGAGGGAACGGTATATATGTCTATAACGTTATATATCCTAACCTAAGGCAACCTGAAATCTCGGATGTATTATTCTACAACATTCCAGGCGTGTCGGACCCTACTTCTCGGTGGCAACATTATATGCGTCTATAACGTTGTATATCCTAATCTAAGGCAACCTAACATCTAGGATGCAATATTTGACAACATTCCTGGCCTGTCGAACCCTACATCTCGGAGGGAACGATATATACGTCTATAGCGGTATATATCCTAATCTAAGGCCACCTAACATCTCGTATGTAATATTTGACAACATTCCTGGCCTGTCGAACCCTACTTCTCGGAGGGAACAGCATATACGTCTATAACGTCATATATCCTTACCTAAGGCAACCTAACATCTCGGATGTAACACTTGACAACATTCCAGGCGTGTCGATCCCAACGTCTCGTTGGTAACATTACATGCGTCTATAACGGTATATTTCCTAATCTAAGGCAACCTAACACCTCGGATGCAATATTTGACAACATTCCTGGCCTGTCGAACCCTACTTCCCGGAGGGAACAGTATATACGTCTATAACGTTATATATCCTAACCTAGGGCAACCTAACATCTCGGATATAACATTTGACAACATTCCCGGCGTGTTGGAACCCTACGTCTCGGTGGTAACATTACGTGCGTCTATAACGTTATATATGCTAACCTAAGGCAGCCTAACATCTCGGATGCAATATTTGACAACTCTCCTGGCCTGTCGAACCCTACTTCTCGGAGGGAACAGCATATACGTCTATAACGTCATATATCCTAACCTAAGGCAACCTAACATCTCGGATGTAACATTTGACAACATTCCAGGCGTGTCGGTCCCAACGTCTCGGTGGTAACATTACATGCGTCTATAACGGTATATTTCCTAATCTAAGGCAACCTAACATCTCGGATGCAATATTTGACAACATTCCTGGCCTGTCGAACCCTACTTCCCGGAGGGAACAGTATATACGTCTATAACGTTATATATCCTAACCTAGGGCAACCTAACATCTCGGATATAACATTTGACAACATTCCCGGCGTGTTGGAACCCTACGTCTCGGTGGTAACATTACGTGCGTCTATAACGTTATATGTGCTAACCTAAGGCAACCTAACATCTCGGATGTAACATTTGACAACATTCCTGGCATGTCGGTCCCTACGTCTCGGTGGTAACATTATATGCGTCTATAACGTTATATATCCTTATCTAAGGCAACCTAACATCTCGGATGCAATATTTGACAACATTCCTGGCCTGTCGAACCCTACTGCTCGGAGGGAACAGTATATACGTCTATAACGGTATATATCCTAACCTAAGGCAACCTAACATCTCGGATATGACATTTAACAACATTCCAGGCGTGTTGGAACCCTACGCCTCGGTGGTAACATTACGTGCGTCTATAACGTTATATATGCTAACCTAAGGCAACCTAACATCTCGGATGCAATATTTGACAACATTCCTGGCCTGTCGAACCCTACTTCTCGGAGGGAACAGTATATACGTCTATAACGTTATATATACTAACCTAAGGCAACCTGACATCTCGGATGTATTATTCTACAACATTCCAGGCGGGTCGGACCCTACTTCTCAGTGGGAACATTATATGCTTTATTAACGTTATATATCCTACCCTAAGGCAACCTAACATCTCGGATGTAATATTCTACAACCTCCCAGGCGTGTCGGACCCTACTTCTCGGTGGCAACATTATATGCGTCTATAACGTTGTATATCCTAATCTAAGGCAACCTAACATCTCGGATGCAATATTTGACAACATTCCTGGCCTGTCGAACCCTACATCTCGGAGGGAACGATATATACGTCTATAGCGGTATATATCCTAATCTAAGGCCACCTAACATCTCGTATGTAATATTTGACAACATTCCTGGCCTGTCGAACCCTACTTCTCGGAGGGAACAGCATATACGTCTATAACGTCATATATCCTTACCTAAGGCAACCTAACATCTCGGATGTAACACTTGACAACATTCCAGGCGTGTCGATCCCAACGTCTCGTTGGTAACATTACATGCGTCTATAACGGTATATTTCCTAATCTAAGGCAACCTAACACCTCGGATGCAATATTTGACAACATTCCTGGCCTGTCGAACCCTACTTCCCGGAGGGAACAGTATATACGTCTATAACGTTATATATCCTAACCTAGGGCAACCTAACATCTCGGATATAACATTTGACAACATTCCCGGCGTGTTGGAACCCTACGTCTCGGTGGTAACATTACGTGCTTCTATAACGTTATATATGCTAACCTAAGGCAACCTAACATCTCGGATGCTATATTTGACAACATTCCCGGCCTGTCAAACCCTACTTCTCGGAGGGAACAGCATATACGTCTATAACGTCATATATCCTAACCTAAGGCAACCTAACATCTCGGATGTAACATTTGACAACATTCCAGGTGTGTCGGTCCCTACGTCTCGGTGGTAACGTTACATGCGTCTATAACGTTATATATCCTAACCTAAGGCAACCTAACATCTCGGATGTAACATTTGACAACATTCCAGGCATGTCGGTCCCTACGTCTCGGTGGTAACATTATATGCGTCTATAACGTTATATATCCTTATCTAAGGCAACCTAACATCTCGGATGCAATATTTGACAACATTCCTAGCCTGTCGAACCCTACTTCTCGGAGGGAACAGTATATACGTCTATAACGTTATATATCCTAACCTAAGGCAACCTAACATCTCGGATGCAATATTTGACAACATTCCTGGCCTATCGAACCCTACTTCTCGGAGGGAACAGTATGTACGTCTATAACGTTATATATCCTAACCTAAGGCAACCTAACATCTCGTATGTAATATTCTACAACCTTCCAGGCGTGTCGGACCCTACTTCTCGGTGGGACCATTATATGCGTCTATAACGTTATATATGCTAACCTAAGGCAACCTAACATCTCGGATGCAATATTTGACAACATTCCTGGCCTGTCGAACCCTACTGCTCGGAGGGAACAGTATATACGTCTATAACGGTATATATCCTAATCTAAGGCAACCTAACATCTCGGATGAAATATTTGACAACATTCCTGGCGTGTCGGACCCTACTTCTCGGTGGGAACAGTATATACGTCTGTAACGTCATATATCCTAACCTAAGGCAACCTAACATCTCGGATATAACATTTAACAACATTCCAGGCGTGTTGGAACCCTACGCCTCGGTGGTAACATTACGTGCGTCTATAACGTTATATATGCTAACCTAAGGCAGCCTAACATCTCGGATGCAATATTTGACAACACTCCTGGCCTGTCCAACCCTACTTCTCGGAGGGAACAGCATATACGTCTATAACGTCATATATCCTAACCTAAGGCAACCTAACATCTCGGATGTAACATTTGACAACATTCCAGGCGTGTCGGTCCCAACGTCTCGGTGGTAACATTACATGCGTCTATAACGGTATATTTCCTAATCTAAGGCAACCTAACATCTCGGATGTAACATTTGACAACATTCCAGGCATGTCGGTCCCTACGTCTCGGTGGTAACATTATATGCGTCTATAACGTTATATATCCTTATCTAAGGCAACCTAACATCTCGGATGCAATATTTGACAACATTCCTAGCCTGTCGAACCCTACTTCTCGGAGGGAACAGTATATACGTCTATAACGTTATATATCCTAACCTAAGGCAACCTAACATCTCGGATGCAATATTTGACAACATTCCTGGCCTATCGAACCCTACTTCTCGGAGGGAACAGTATGTACGTCTATAACGTTATATATCCTAACCTAAGGCAACCTAACATCTCGTATGTAATATTCTACAACCTTCCAGGCGTGTCGGACCCTACTTCTCGGTGGGACCATTATATGCGTCTATAACGTTATATATGCTAACCTAAGGCAACCTAACATCTCGGATGCAATATTTGACAACATTCCTGGCCTGTCGAACCCTACTGCTCGGAGGGAACAGTATATACGTCTATAACGGTATATATCCTAATCTAAGGCAACCTAACATCTCGGATGAAATATTTGACAACATTCCTGGCGTGTCGGACCCTACTTCTCGGTGGGAACAGTATATACGTCTGTAACGTCATATATCCTAACCTAAGGCAACCTAACATCTCGGATATAACATTTAACAACATTCCAGGCGTGTTGGAACCCTACGCCTCGGTGGTAACATTACGTGCGTCTATAACGTTATATATGCTAACCTAAGGCAGCCTAACATCTCGGATGCAATATTTGACAACACTCCTGGCCTGTCCAACCCTACTTCTCGGAGGGAACAGCATATACGTCTATAACGTCATATATCCTAACCTAAGGCAACCTAACATCTCGGATGTAACATTTGACAACATTCCAGGCGTGTCGGTCCCAACGTCTCGGTGGTAACATTACATGCGTCTATAACGGTATATTTCCTAATCTAAGGCAACCTAACATCTCGGATGCAATATTTGACAACATTCCTGGCCTGTCGAACCCTACATCTCGGAGGGAACGGTATATACGTCTATAGCGGTATATATCCTAATCTAAGGCCACCTAACATCTCGTATGTAATATTTGACAACATTCCTGGCGTGTCGAACCCTACTTCTCGGTGGGAACATTGTATGCGTCTATAACGTTGCATATCCTAATCTAAGGCAACCTAACATCTCGGATGCAATATTTGACAACATTCCCGGCCTGTCAAACCCTACTTCTCGGAGGGAACAGCATATACGTCTATAACGTCATATAACCTAACCTAAGGCAACCTAACATCTCGGATGTAACATTTGACATCATTCCAGGCGTGTCGGACCCTACTTCTCGGGGGGAACATTATATGCGTCTATAACGTTGCATATCCTAATCTAAGGCAACCTAACATCTCGGATGCAATATTTGACAACATTCCTGGCCTGTCGAACCCTACTTCTCGGAGGGAACAGTATATACGTCTATAACGTTATATATCCTAACCTAAGGCAACCTGACATCTCGGATGTATTATTCTACAACATTCCAGGCGTGTCGGACCCTACTTCTCAGTGGGAACATTTTATGCGTCTATAACGTTATATATCCTAACCTAAGGCAACCTAACATCTCGGATGTAATATTCTACAACCTTCCAGGCGTGTCGGACCCTACTTCTCGGTGGGAACATTGTATGCGTCTATAACGTTGCATATCCTAATCTAAGGCAACCTAACATCTCGAATGCAATATTTGACAACATTCCTGGCCTGTCGAACCCTACTGCTCGGAGGGAACAGTATATACGTCTATAACGTTATATATCCTAACCTAAGGCAACCTGACATCTCGGATGTATTATTCTACAACATTCCAGGCGTGTCGGACCCTACATCTCGGTGGGAACATTATATGCGTCTATAACCTTGTATATCCTAATCTAAGGCAACCTAACATCTCGGATGCAATATTTGACAACATTCCTGGCCTGTCGAACCCTACATCTCGGAGGGAACAGTATATACGTCTATAGCGGTATATATCCTAATCTAAGGCCACCTAACATCTCGTATGTAATATTTGACAACATTCCTGGCGTGTCGAACCCTACTTCTCGGTGGGAACATTATATGCGTTTATAACGTTGTATATCCTTATCTAAGGCAACCTAACATCTCGGATGCAATATTTGACAACATTCCTGGCCTGTCGAACCCTACTTCTCGGAGGGAACAGTATATACGTCTATAACGGTATATAACCTAATCTAAGGCAACCTAACATCTCGGATGTAACATTTGACAACATTCCAGGCGTGTCGGACCCTACTTCTCAGTGGGAACATTTTATGCGTCTATAACGTTATATATCCTAACCTAAGGCAACCTAACATCTCGCATGTAATATTCTACAACCTTCCAGGCGTGTCGGACCCTACTTCTCGGTGGGAACATTGTATGCGTCTATAACGTTGCATATCCTAATCTAAGGCAACCTAACATCTCGAATGCAATATCTGACAACATTCCAGGCGTGTCGGACCATACTTCTCGGTGGGAACATTGTATGCGTCTATAACGTTGCATATCCTAATCTAAGGCAACCTAACATCTCGAATGCAATATTTGACAACATTCCTGGCCTGTCGAACCCTATTTCTCGGAGGGAACAGTATATACGTCTATAACGTTATATATCCTAACCTAAGGCAACCTGACATCTCGGATGTATTATTCTACAACATTCCAGGCGTGTCGGACCCTACTTCTCGGTGGGAACATTATATGAGTCTATAACGTTGTATATCCTAATCTAAGGCAACCTATTATCTCAGACGTAATATTTTACAATATTCCTGGCGTGTCGGTGCATAGTTTTCGGTGGGAATATTATATAGGTCTATAACGGTCGATATCGTATTCTAAGGCAACCTAACATCTCGGATGGAATATTTGACAACATTCCTGGCCTGTCAAACCCTACTTCTCGGAGAGAACAGCATATACGTCTATAACGTCATATATCCTAACCTAAGGCAACCTAACATCTCGGATGTAACATTTGACAACATTCCAGGCGTGTCGGTCACTACGTCTCGGTGGTAACATTACATGCGTCTATAACGGTATATTTCCTAATCTAAGGCAACCTAACATCTCGGATGCAATATTTGACAACATTCCTGGCCTGTCGAACCCTACTTCTCGGAGGGAACAGTATATACGTCTATAACGTTATATATCCTAACCTAGGGCAACCTAACATCTCGGATGTAATATTCTACAACCTTCCAGGCGTGTGGGACCCTACTTCTCGGTGGGAACATTATATGCGTCTATAACGTTGTATATCCTTATCTAAGGCAACCTAACATCTCGGATGCAATATTTGACAACATTCGTGGCCTGTCGAACCCTACTTCTCGGAGGGAACAGTATATACGTCTATAACGCTATATATCCTAATCTAAGGCAACCTAACATCTCGGATGTAACATTTGACAACATTACAGGCGTATCGGTCCCTACGTCTCGGTGGTAACATTACATGCGTCTATAACGTTATATATCCTAACCTAAGGCCACCTAACATCTCGTATGTAATATTTGTCAACATTCCTGGCGTGTCGGTCCCTACGTCTCGGTGGTAACATTACATGCGTCTATAGCGGTATATATCCTAATCTTAGGCAACCTAACATCTCGGATGTAACATTTTACACCATTCCAGGCCTGTCGGTCCCTACGTCTCGGTGGTAACATTACATGCGTCTATAACGTTATATATCCTAACCTAAGGCCACCTAACATCTCGTATGCAATATTTGTCTACATTCCTGGCGTGTCGGTCCCTACGTCTCGGTGGTAGCATTATATGCGTCTATAACGGTCGACATCGTAATCTAAGGCAACCTAACATCTCGGATGCAATATTTGACAACATTCCTGGCCTGTCAAACCCTACTCCTCGGAGGGAACAGCATATACGTCTATAACGTCATATACCCTAACCTAAGGCAACCTAACATCTCGGATGTAACATTTGACAACATTCCAGGTGTATCGGTCCCTACGTCTCGGTGGTAACGTTACATGCGTCTATAACGTTATATATTCTAACCTAAGGCAACCTAACATCTCGGATGTAATATTTGACAACATTCCAGGCATGTCGGTCCCTACGTCTCGGTGGTAACATTATATGCGTCTATAACGTTATATATCCTTATCTAAGGCAACCTAACATCTCGGATGCAATATTTGACAACATTTCTAGCCTGTCGAACCCTACTTCTCGGAGGGAATAGTATATACGTCTATAACGTTATATATCCTAACCTAAGGCAACCTGACATCTCGGATGTAATATTCTACATCATTCCAGGCGTGTCGGTCCCAACGTCTCGGTGGTAACATTACATGCGTCTATAACGGTATATTTCCTAACCAAAGCAACCTAACATCTCGGATGCAATATTTGACAACATTCCTGGCCTGTCGTACCCTACTTCTCGGAGGGAACAGTATATACGTCTATAACGTTATATATGCTAACCTAGGGCAACCTAACATCTCGGATGTAATATTCTACAACCTTCCAGGCGTGTCGGACCCTACTTCTCGGTGGGAACATTATATGCGTCTATAACGTTGTATATCCTTATCTAAGGCAACCTAACATCTCGGATGCAATATTTGACAACATTTCTGGCCTGTCGAACCCTAATTCTCGGAGGGAACAGTATATACGTCTATAACGGTATATATCCTAATCTGAGGCAACCTAACATCTCGGATGTAACATTTGACAACATTCCAGGTGTGTCGGTCCCTACGTCTCGGTGGTAACGTTACATGCGTCTATAACGTTATATATCCTAACCTAAGGCAACCTAACATCTCGGATGCAATATTTGACAACATTCCTAGCCTGTCGAACCCTACTTCTCGGAGGGAACAGTATATACGTCTATAACGTTATATATCCTAACCTAAGGCAACCTGACATCTCGGATGTAATATTCTACATCATTCCAGGCGTGTCGGACCCTACTTCTCGGTGGGAACATTATATGAGTCTATAACGTTGTATATCCTAATCTAAGGCAACCTATTATCTCAAACGTAATATTTTACAATATTCCTGGCGTGTCGGTGCATACTTTTCGGTGGGAATATTATATGGGTCTATAACGGTCGATATCGTATTCTAAGGCAACCTAACATCTCGGATGGAATATTTGACAACATTCCTGGCCTGTCAAACCCTACTTCTCGGAGAGAACAGCATATACGTCTATAACGTCATATATCCTAACCTAAGGCAACCTAACATCTCGGATGTAACATTTGACAACATTCCAGGTGTGTCGGTCCCTACGTCTCGGTGGTAACGTTACATGCATCTATAACATTATATATCCTAACCTAAGGCAACCTAACATCTCGGATGTAATATTCTACATCCTTCCAGGCGTGTCGGACCCTACTTCTCGGTGGGAACATTGTATGCGTCTATAACGTTGCATATCCTAATCTAAGGCAACCTAACATCTCGGATGCAATATTTGACAACATTCCTGGCCTGTCGAACCCTACTGCTCGGAGGGAACAGTATATACGTCTATAACGGTATATATCCTAATCTAAGGCAACCTAACATCTCGGATGAAATATTTGACAACATTCCTGGCCTGTCGAACCCTACATCTCGGAGGGAACAGTATATACGTCTGTAACGTCATATATCCTAACCTAAGACAACCTAACATCTCGATGTAACATTTGACAACATTCCAGGCGTGTCGGTCCCTACGTCTCGGTGGTAACATTACATGCGTCTATAACGGTATATATCCTAATCTTAGGCAACCTAGCATCTCGGATGTAACATTTTACCACATTCCAGGCGTGTCGGTCTCTACGTCTCGGTGGTAACATTACATGCGTCTATAACGTTATATATCCTAACCTAAGGCCACCTAACATCTCGTATGTAATATTTGTCAACATTCCTGGCGTGTCGGTCCCAACGTCTCGGTGGTAACATTACATGCGTCTATAACGGTATATTTCCTAATCTAAGGCAACCTAACATCTCGGATGCAATATTTGACAACATTCCAGGCGTGTCGGTCCCAACGTCTCGGTGGTAACATTACATGCGTCTATAACGTTATATATCCTAACCTAAGGCCACCTAACATCTCGTATGTAATATTTGTCAACATTCCTGGCGTGTCGGTCTCTACGTCTCGGTGGTAACATTACATGCGTCTATAGCGGTATATATCCTAATCTTAGGCAACCTAACATCTCGGATGTAACATTTTACAACATTCCAGGCGTGTCGGTCCCCACGTCTCGGTGGTAACATTACATGCGTCTATAACGTTATATATCCTAACCTAAGGCCACCTAACATCTCGTATGTAATATTTGTCAACATTCCTGGCGTGTCGGTCTCTACGTCTCGGTGGTAACATTACATGCGTCTATAGCGGTATATATCCTAATCTTAGGCAACCTAACATCTCGGATGTAACATTTTACAACATTCCAGGCCTGTCGGTCCCTACGTCTCGGTGGTAACATTACATGCGTCTATAACATTATATATCCTAACCTAAGGCAACCTGACATCTCGGATGTATTATTCTACAACATTCCAGGCGTGTCGGACCCTACTTCTCGGTGGGAACATTATATGCGTCTATAACGTTGTATATCCTAATCTAGGGCAACCTAATACCTCGGATGCAATATTTGACAACATTCCAGGCGTGTCGGTCCCAACGTCTCGGTGGTAACATTACATGCGTCTATAACGGTATATTTCCTAATCTAAGGCAACCTAACATCTCGGATGCAATATTTGACAACATTCCTGGCCTGTCGAACCCTACTTCCCGGAGGGAACAGTATATACGTCTATAACGTTACATATCCTAACCTAGGGCAACCTAACATCTCGGATGCAATATTTGACAACATTCCAGGCGTGTCGGTCCCAACGTCTCGGTGGTAACATTACATGCGTCTATAACGGTATATTTCCTAATCTAAGGCAACCTAACATCTCGGATGCAATATTTGACAACATTCCTGGCCTGTCGATCCCTACTTCCCGGAGGGAACAGTATATACGTCTATAACGTTATATATCCTAACCTAAGGCAACCTGACATCTCGGATGTATTATTCTACAACATTCCAGGCGTGTCGGACCCTACTTCTCGGTGGGAACATTACATGCGTCTATAACCTTGTATATCCTAACCTAAGGCAACCTAACATCTCGGATGTAACATTTGACAAAATTCCAGGTGTGTCGGTCCCTACGTCTCGGTGGTAACGTTACATGCGTCTATAACGTTATATATCCTAACCTAAGGCAACCTAACATCTCGGATGTAACATTTGACAACATTCCAGGCATGTCGGTCCCTACGTCTCGGTGGTAACATTATATGCGTCTATAACGGTATATTTCCTAATCTAAGGCAACCTAACATCTCGGATGCAATATTTGACAACATTCCTGGCCTGTCGAACCCTACTGCCCGGAGGGAACAGTATATACGTCTATAACGTTATATATCCTAACCTAAGGCAACCTAACATGTCGGATGTAATATTTGACAACATTCCTGGCGTGTCGGACCCTACTTCTCGGTGGGAACATTATATGTGTCTATAACGTTGTATATCCTTATCTAAGGCAACCTAACATCTCGGATGCAATATTTGACAACATTCCTAGCCTGTCGAACCCTACTTCTCGGAGGGAATAGTATATACGTCTATAACGTTATATATCCTAACCTAAGGCAACCTGACATTTCGGATATAACATTTGACAACATTCCTGGCGTGTCGGACCCTACTCCTCGGTGGGAGCAGTATATACGTCTGTAACGTCATATATCCTAACCTAAGGCAACCTAACATCTCGGATATAACATTTGACAACATTCCAGGCGTGTTGGAACCCTACGTCTCGGTGGTAACATTACGTGCCTCTATAACGTTATATATTCTAACCTAAGGCAACCTAACATCTCGGATGTAACATTTGACAACATTCCAGGCCTGTCGGTCCCTACGTCTCGGTGGTAACATTATATGCGTCTATAACGTTATATATCATTATCTAAGGCAACCTAACATCTCGGATGCAATATTTGACAACATTCCTAGCCTGTCGAACCCTACTTCTCGGAGGGAACAGTATATACGTCTATAACGTTATATATCCTAACCTAAGGCAACCTGACATCTCGGATGTAACATTTGACAACATTCCAGGTGTGTCGGATCCTACGTCTCGGTGGTAACGTTACATGCGTCTATAACGTTATATATCCTAACCTAAGGCAACCTAACATCTCGGATGTAACATTTGACAACATTCCAGGCCTGTCGGTCCCTACGTCTCGGTGGTAACATTATATGCGTCTATAACGTTATATATCATTATCTAAGGCAACCTAACATCTCGGATGCAATATTTGACAACATTCCTAGCCTGTCGAACCCTACTTCTCGGAGGGAACAGTATATACGTCTATAACGTTATATATCCTAACCTAAGGCAACCTGACATCTCGGATGTAACATTTGACAACTTTCCAGGCGTGTCAGTCCCTACGTCTCGGTGGTAACATTACATGCGTCTATAACGGTATATTTCCTAATCTAAGGCAACCTAACATCTCGGATGCAATATTTGACAACATTCCTGGCCTGTCGAACCCTACTTCTCGGAGGGAACAGTATATACGTCCATAACGGTATATGTCCTAATCTAAGGCAACCTATCATCTCGGATGCAATATTTGACAACATTCCTGGCCTGTCGAACCCTACTTCTCGGAGGGAACAGCATATACGTCTATAACGTCATATATGCTAACCTAAGGCAACCTAACATCTCGGATGTAACATTTGACAACATTCCAGGTGTGTCGGTCCCTACGTCTCGGTGGTAAAGTTACATGCGTCTATAACGTTATATATCCTAACCTAAGGCAACCTAACATCTCGGATGTAACATTTGACAACATTCCAGGCATGTCGGTCCCTACGTCTCGGTGGTAACATTATATGCGTCTATAACGTTATATATCCTTATCTAAGGCAACCTAACATCTCGGTTGCAATATTTGACAACATTCCTAGCCTGTCGAACCCTACTTCTCGGAGGGAACAGTATATACGTCTATAACGTTATATATCCTAACCTAAGGCAACCTGACATCTCGGATGTAATATTCTACATCATTCCAGGCGTGTCGGACCCTACTTCTCGGTGGGAACATTATATGAGTCTATAACGTTGTATATCCTAATCTAAGGCAACCTATTATCTCAGACGTAATATTTTACAATATTCCAGGCGTGTCGGTGCATACTTTTCGGTGGGAATATTATATGCGTCTATAACGGCCGATATCGTAATCTAAGGCAACCTAACATCTCGGATGCAATATTTGACAACATTCCTGGCCTGTCGAACCCTACTTCTCGGAGGGAACAGTATATACGTCTATAACGTCATATATCCTAACCTAAGGCAACCTAACATCTCGGATGTAACATTTGACAACATTCCAGGCGTGTCGGTCCCAACGTCTCGGTGGTAACATTACATGCGTCTATAACGGTATATTTCCTAATCTAAGGCAACCTAACATCTCGGATGCAATATTTGACAACATTCCTGGCCTGTCGAACCCTACTTCTCGGAGGGAACAGTATATACGTTTATAACGTTATATATCCTAACCTAGGGCAACCTAACATCTCGGATGTAATATTCTACAACCTTCCAGGCGTGTCGGACCCTACTTCTCGGTGGGAACATTATATGCGTCTATAACGTTGTATATCCTTATCTAAGGCAACCTAACATCTCGGATGCAATATTTTACAACATTCGTGGCCTGTCGAACCCTACTTCTCGGTGGTAACATTACATGCGTCTATAACGTTATATATCCTAACCTAAGGCCACCTAACATCTCGTATGTAATATTTGTCAACATTCCTGGCGTGTCGGTCCCTACGTCTCGGTGGTAACATTACATGCGTCTATAGCGGTATATATCCTAATCTTAGGCAACCTAACATCTCGGATGTAACATTTTACAACATTCCAGGCCTGTCGGTCCCCACGTCTCGGTGGTAACATTACATGCGTCTATAACGTTATATATCCTAACCTAAGGCCACCTAACACCTCGTATGTAATATTTGTCAACATTCCTGGCGTGTCGGTCTCTACGTCTCGGTGGTAACATTACATGCGTCTATAGCGGTATATATCCTAATCTTAGGCAACCTAACATCTCGGATGTAACATTTTACAACATTCCAGGCCTGTCGGTCCCTACGTCTCGGTGGTAACATTACATGCGTCTATAACATTATATATCCTAACCTAAGGCAACCTGACATCTCTGATGTATTATTCTACAACATTCCAGGCGTGTCGGACCCTACTTCTCGGTGGGAACATTATATGCGTCTATAACGTTGTATATCCTAATCTAGGGCAACCTAATACCTCGGATGCAATATTTGACAACATTCCAGGCGTGTCGGTCCCAACGTCTCGGTGGTAACATTACATGCGTCTATAACGGTATATTTCCTAATCTAAGGCAACCTAACATCTCGGATGCAATATTTGACAACATTCCTGGCCTGTCGAACCCTACTTCCCGGAGGGAACAGTATATACGTCTATAACGTTATATATCCTAACCTAGGGCAACCTAACATCTCGGATGCAATATTTGACAACATTCCAGGCGTGTCGGTCCCAACGTCTCGGTGGTAACATTACATGCGTCTATAACGGTATATTTCCTAATCTAAGGCAACCTAACATCTCGGATGCAATATTTGACAACATTCCTGGCCTGTCGATCCCTACTTCCCGGAGGGAACAGTATATACGTCTATAACGTTATATATCCTAACCTAAGGCAACCTGACATCTCGGATGTATTATTCTACAACATTCCAGGCGTGTCGGACCCTACTTCTCGGTGGGAACATTACATGCGTCTGTAACCTTGTATATCCTAACCTAAGGCAACCTAACATCTCGGATGTAACATTTGACAACATTCCAGGTGTGTCGGTCCCTACGTTTCGGTGGTAACGTTACATGCGTCTATAACGTTATATATCCTAACCTAAGGCAACCTAACATCTCGGATGTAACATTTGACAACATTCCAGGCATGTCGGTCCCTACGTCTCGGTGGTAACATTATATGCGTCTATAATGGTATATTTCCTAATCTAAGGCAACCTAACATCTCGGATGCAATATTTGACAACATTCCTGGCCTGTCGAACCCTACTGCCCGGAGGGAACAGTATATACGTCTATAACGTTATATATCCTAACCTAGGGCAACCTAAAATCTCGGATGTAATATTCTACAACCTTTCACGCGTGTCGGACCCTACTTCTCGGTGGGAACATTATATGTGTCTATAACGTTGTATATCCTTATCTAAGGCAACCTAACATCTCGGATGCAATATTTGACAACATTCCTAGCCTGTCGAACCCTACTTCTCGGAGGGAATAGTATATACGTCTATAACGTTATATAACCTAACCTAAGGCAACCTGACATCTCGGATGTAATATTCTACATCACTCCAGGCGTGTCGGTCCCAACGTCTCGGTGGTAACATTACATGCGTTTATAGCGGTATATTTCCTAATCTAAGGCAACCTAACATCTCGGATGCAATATTTGACAACATTCCTGGCCTGTCGAACCCTACTTCCCGGAGGGAACAGTATATACGTCTATAACGTTATATATCCTAACCTAGGGCAACCTAACATCTCGGATGTAATATTCTACAACCTTCCAGGCGTGTCGGACCCTACGTCTCGGTGGTAACATTACATGCGTCTATAACGGTATATTTCCTAATCTAAGGCAACCTAACACCTCGGATGCAATATTTGACAACATTCCTGGCCTGTCGAACCCTACTTCTCGGAGGGAACAGCATATACGTCTATAACGTTATATATCCTAACCTAAGGCAACCTGACATCTCGGATGTAATATTCTACATCATTCCAGGCGTGTCGGACCCTACTTCTCGGTGGGAACATTATATGAGTCTATAACGTTGTATATCCTAATCTAAGGCAACCTATTATCTCAGACGTAATATTTTACAATATTCCAGGCGTGTCGGTGCATACTTTTCGGTGGGAATATTATATGCGTCTATAACGGCCGATATCGTAATCTAAGGCAACCTAACATCTCGGATGCAATATTTGACAACATTCCTGGCCTGTCGAACCCTACTTCTCGGAGGGAACAGTATATACGTCTATAACGTCATATATCCTAACCTAAGGCAACCTAACATCTCGGATGTAACATTTGACAACATTCCAGGCGTGTCGGTCCCAACGTCTCGGTGGTAACATTACATGCGTCTATAACGGTATATTTCCTAATCTAAGGCAACCTAACATCTCGGATGCAATATTTGACAACATTCCTGGCCTGTCGAACCCTACTTCTCGGAGGGAACAGTATATACGTTTATAACGTTATATATCCTAACCTAGGGCAACCTAACATCTCGGATGTAATATTCTACAACCTTCCAGGCGTGTCGGACCCTACTTCTCGGTGGGAACATTATATGCGTCTATAACGTTGTATATCCTTATCTAAGGCAACCTAACATCTCGGATGCAATATTTTACAACATTCGTGGCCTGTCGAACCCTACTTCTCGGAGGGAACAGTATATACGTCTATAACGGTATATATCCTAATCTAAGGCAACCTAACATCTCGGATGTAACATTTGACAACATTCCAGGCGTGTCGGTCCCTACGTCTCGGTGGTAACATTACATGCGTCTATAACATTATATATCCTAACCTAAGGCAACCTGACATCTCGGATGTATTATTCTACAACATTCCAGGCGTGTCGGACCCTACTTCTCGGTGGGAACATTATATGCGTCTATAACGTTGTATATCCTAATCTAGGGCAACCTAATACCTCGGATGCAATATTTGACAACATTCCAGGCGTGTCGGTCCCAACGTCTCGGTGGTAACATTACATGCGTCTATAACGGTATATTTCCTAATCTAAGGCAACCTAACATCTCGGATGCAATATTTGACAACATTCCTGGCCTGTCGAACCCTACTTCCCGGAGGGAACAGTATATACGTCTATAACGTTATATATCCTAACCTAAGGCAACCTAACATCTCGGATGTAACATTTGACAACATTCCAGGCATGTCGGTCCCTACGTCTCGGTGGTAACATTATATGCGTCTATAATGGTATATTTCCTAATCTAAGGCAACCTAACATCTCGGATGCAATATTTGACAACATTCCTGGCCTGTCGAACCCTACTGCCCGGAGGGAACAGTATATACGTCTATAACGTTATATATCCTAACCTAGGGCAACCTAAAATCTCGGATGTAATATTCTACAACCTTCCACGCGTGTCGGACCCTACTTCTCGGTGGGAACATTATATGTGTCTATAACGTTGTATATCCTTATCTAAGGCAACCTAACATCTCGGATGCAATATTTGACAACATTCCTAGCCTGTCGAACCCTACTTCTCGGAGGGAATAGTATATACGTCTATAACGTTATATAACCTAACCTAAGGCAACCTGACATCTCGGATGTAATATTCTACATCACTCCAGGCGTGTCGGTCCCAACGTCTCGGTGGTAACATTACATGCGTTTATAGCGGTATATTTCCTAATCTAAGGCAACCTAACATCTCGGATGCAATATTTGACAACATTCCTGGCCTGTCGAACCCTACTTCCCGGAGGGAACAGTATATACGTCTATAACGTTATATATCCTAACCTAGGGCAACCTAACATCTCGGATGTAATATTCTACAACCTTCCAGGCGTGTCGGACCCTACGTCTCGGTGGTAACATTACATGCGTCTATAACGTCATATATCCTAACCTAAGGCAACCTAACATCTCGGATGTAACATTTGACAACATTCCAGGCGTGTCGGTCCCAACGTCTCGGTGGTAACATTACATGCGTCTATAACGGTATATTTCCTAATCTAAGGCAACCTAACATCTCGGATGCAATATTTGACAACATTCCTGGCCTGTCGAACCCTACTTCTCGGAGGGAACAGTATATACGTTTATAACGTTATATATCCTAACCTAGGGCAACCTAACATCTCGGATGTAATATTCTACAACCTTCCAGGCGTGTCGGACCCTACTTCTCGGTGGGAACATTATATGCGTCTATAACGTTGTATATCCTTATCTAAGGCAACCTAACATCTCGGATGCAATATTTTACAACATTCGTGGCCTGTCGAACCCTACTTCTCGGAGGGAACAGTATATACGTCTATAACGGTATATATCCTAATCTAAGGCAACCTAACATCTCGGATGTAACATTTGACAACATTCCAGGCGTGTCGGTCCCTACGTCTCGGTGGTAACATTACATGCGTCTATAACATTATATATCCTAACCTAAGGCAACCTGACATCTCGGATGTATTATTCTACAACATTCCAGGCGTGTCGGACCCTACTTCTCGGTGGGAACATTATATGCGTCTATAACGTTGTATATCCTAATCTAGGGCAACCTAATACCTCGGATGCAATATTTGACAACATTCCAGGCGTGTCGGTCCCAACGTCTCGGTGGTAACATTACATGCGTCTATAACGGTATATTTCCTAATCTAAGGCAACCTAACATCTCGGATGCAATATTTGACAACATTCCTGGCCTGTCGAACCCTACTTCCCGGAGGGAACAGTATATACGTCTATAACGTTATATATCCTAACCTAGGGCAACCTAACATCTCGGATGCAATATTTGACAACATTCCAGGCGTGTCGGTCCCAACGTCTCGGTGGTAACATTACATGCGTCTATAACGGTATATTTCCTAATCTAAGGCAACCTAACATCTCGGATGCAATATTTGACAACATTCCTGGCCTGTCGATCCCTACTTCCCGGAGGGAACAGTATATACGTCTATAACGTTATATATCCTAACCTAAGGCAACCTGACATCTCGGATGTATTATTCTACAACATTCCAGGCGTGTCGGACCCTACTTCTCGGTGGGAACATTACATGCGTCTGTAACCTTGTATATCCTAACCTAAGGCAACCTAACATCTCGGATGTAACATTTGACAACATTCCAGGTGTGTCGGTCCCTACGTTTCGGTGGTAACGTTACATGCGTCTATAACGTTATATATCCTAACCTAAGGCAACCTAACATCTCGGATGTAACATTTGACAACATTCCAGGCATGTCGGTCCCTACGTCTCGGTGGTAACATTATATGCGTCTATAATGGTATATTTCCTAATCTAAGGCAACCTAACATCTCGGATGCAATATTTGACAACATTCCTGGCCTGTCGAACCCTACTGCCCGGAGGGAACAGTATATACGTCTATAACGTTATATATCCTAACCTAGGGCAACCTAAAATCTCGGATGTAATATTCTACAACCTTCCACGCGTGTCGGACCCTACTTCTCGGTGGGAACATTATATGTGTCTATAACGTTGTATATCCTTATCTAAGGCAACCTAACATCTCGGATGCAATATTTGACAACATTCCTAGCCTGTCGAACCCTACTTCTCGGAGGGAATAGTATATACGTCTATAACGTTATATAACCTAACCTAAGGCAACCTGACATCTCGGATGTAATATTCTACATCACTCCAGGCGTGTCGGTCCCAACGTCTCGGTGGTAACATTACATGCGTTTATAGCGGTATATTTCCTAATCTAAGGCAACCTAACATCTCGGATGCAATATTTGACAACATTCCTGGCCTGTCGAACCCTACTTCCCGGAGGGAACAGTATATACGTCTATAACGTTATATATCCTAACCTAGGGCAACCTAACATCTCGGATGTAATATTCTACAACCTTCCAGGCGTGTCGGACCCTACGTCTCGGTGGTAACATTACATGCGTCTATAACGTCATATATCCTAACCTAAGGCAACCTAACATCTCGGATGTAACATTTGACAACATTCCAGGCGTGTCGGTCCCAACGTCTCGGTGGTAACATTACATGCGTCTATAACGGTATATTTCCTAATCTAAGGCAACCTAACATCTCGGATGCAATATTTGACAACATTCCTGGCCTGTCGAACCCTACTTCTCGGAGGGAACAGTATATACGTTTATAACGTTATATATCCTAACCTAGGGCAACCTAACATCTCGGATGTAATATTCTACAACCTTCCAGGCGTGTCGGACCCTACTTCTCGGTGGGAACATTATATGCGTCTATAACGTTGTATATCCTTATCTAAGGCAACCTAACATCTCGGATGCAATATTTTACAACATTCGTGGCCTGTCGAACCCTACTTCTCGGAGGGAACAGTATATATGTCTATAACGGTATATATCCTAATCTAAGGCAACCTAACATCTCGGATGTAACATTTGACAACATTCCAGGCGTGTCGGTCCCTACGTCTCGGTGGTAACATTACATGCGTCTATAACATTATATATCCTAACCTAAGGCAACCTGACATCTCGGATGTATTATTCTACAACATTCCAGGCGTGTCGGACCCTACTTCTCGGTGGGAACATTATATGCGTCTATAACGTTGTATATCCTAATCTAGGGCAACCTAATACCTCGGATGCAATATTTGACAACATTCCAGGCGTGTCGGTCCCAACGTCTCGGTGGTAACATTACATGCGTCTATAACGGTATATTTCCTAATCTAAGGCAACCTAACATCTCGGATGCAATATTTGACAACATTCCTGGCCTGTCGAACCCTACTTCCCGGAGGGAACAGTATATACGTCTATAACGTTATATATCCTAACCTAGGGCAACCTAACATCTCGGATGCAATATTTGACAACATTCCAGGCGTGTCGGTCCCAACGTCTCGGTGGTAACATTACATGCGTCTATAACGGTATATTTCCTAATCTAAGGCAACCTAACATCTCGGATGCAATATTTGACAACATTCCTGGCCTGTCGATCCCTACTTCCCGGAGGGAACAGTATATACGTCTATAACGTTATATATCCTAACCTAAGGCAACCTGACATCTCGGATGTATTATTCTACAACATTCCAGGCGTGTCGGACCCTACTTCTCGGTGGGAACATTACATGCGTCTGTAACCTTGTATATCCTAACCTAAGGCAACCTAACATCTCGGATGTAACATTTGACAACATTCCAGGTGTGTCGGTCCCTACGTTTCGGTGGTAACGTTACATGCGTCTATAACGTTATATATCCTAACCTAAGGCAACCTAACATCTCGGATGTAACATTTGACAACATTCCAGGCATGTCGGTCCCTACGTCTCGGTGGTAACATTATATGCGTCTATAATGGTATATTTCCTAATCTAAGGCAACCTAACATCTCGGATGCAATATTTGACAACATTCCTGGCCTGTCGAACCCTACTGCCCGGAGGGAACAGTATATACGTCTATAACGTTATATATCCTAACCTAGGGCAACCTAAAATCTCGGATGTAATATTCTACAACCTTCCACGCGTGTCGGACCCTACTTCTCGGTGGGAACATTATATGTGTCTATAACGTTGTATATCCTTATCTAAGGCAACCTAACATCTCGGATGCAATATTTGACAACATTCCTAGCCTGTCGAACCCTACTTCTCGGAGGGAATAGTATATACGTCTATAACGTTATATAACCTAACCTAAGGCAACCTGACATCTCGGATGTAATATTCTACATCACTCCAGGCGTGTCGGTCCCAACGTCTCGGTGGTAACATTACATGCGTTTATAGCGGTATATTTCCTAATCTAAGGCAACCTAACATCTCGGATGCAATATTTGACAACATTCCTGGCCTGTCGAACCCTACTTCCCGGAGGGAACAGTATATACGTCTATAACGTTATATATCCTAACCTAGGGCAACCTAACATCTCGGATGTAATATTCTACAACCTTCCAGGCGTGTCGGACCCTACGTCTCGGTGGTAACATTACATGCGTCTATAACGGTATATTTCCTAATCTAAGGCAACCTAACACCTCGGATGCAATATTTGACAACATTCCTGGCCTGTCGAACCCTACTTCTCGGAGGAAACAGCATATACGTCTATAACGTTATATATCCTAACCTAAGGCAACCTGACATCTCGGATGTAATATTCTACATCATTCCAGGCGTGTCGGACCCTACTTCTCGGTGGGAACATTATATGAGTCTATAACGTTGTATATCCTAATCTAAGGCAACCTATTATCTCAGACGTAATATTTTACAATATTCCAGGCGTGTCGGTGCATACTTTTCGGTGGGAATATTATATGCGTCTATAACGGCCGATATCGTAATCTAAGGCAACCTAACATCTCGGATGCAATATTTGACAACATTCCTGGCCTGTCGAACCCTACTTCTCGGAGGGAACAGTATATACGTCTATAACGTCATATATCCTAACCTAAGGCAACCTAACATCTCGGATGTAACATTTGACAACATTCCAGGCGTGTCGGTCCCAACGTCTCGGTGGTAACATTACATGCGTCTATAACGGTATATTTCCTAATCTAAGGCAACCTAACATCTCGGATGCAATATTTGACAACATTCCTGGCCTGTCGAACCCTACTTCTCGGAGGGAACAGTATATACGTTTATAACGTTATATATCCTAACCTAGGGCAACCTAACATCTCGGATGTAATATTCTACAACCTTCCAGGCGTGTCGGACCCTACTTCTCGGTGGGAACATTATATGCGTCTATAACGTTGTATATCCTTATCTAAGGCAACCTAACATCTCGGATGCAATATTTTACAACATTCGTGGCCTGTCGAACCCTACTTCTCGGAGGGAACAGTATATACGTCTATAACGGTATATATCCTAATCTAAGGCAACCTAACATCTCGGATGTAACATTTGACAACATTCCAGGCGTGTCGGTCCCTACGTCTCGGTGGTAACATTACATGCGTCTATAACATTATATATCCTAACCTAAGGCAACCTGACATCTCGGATGTATTATTCTACAACATTCCAGGCGTGTCGGACCCTACTTCTCGGTGGGAACATTATATGCGTCTATAACGTTGTATATCCTAATCTAGGGCAACCTAATACCTCGGATGCAATATTTGACAACATTCCAGGCGTGTCGGTCCCAACGTCTCGGTGGTAACATTACATGCGTCTATAACGGTATATTTCCTAATCTAAGGCAACCTAACATCTCGGATGCAATATTTGACAACATTCCTGGCCTGTCGAACCCTACTTCCCGGAGGGAACAGTATATACGTCTATAACGTTATATATCCTAACCTAGGGCAACCTAACATCTCGGATGCAATATTTGACAACATTCCAGGCGTGTCGGTCCCAACGTCTCGGTGGTAACATTACATGCGTCTATAACGGTATATTTCCTAATCTAAGGCAACCTAACATCTCGGATGCAATATTTGACAACATTCCTGGCCTGTCGATCCCTACTTCCCGGAGGGAACAGTATATACGTCTATAACGTTATATATCCTAACCTAAGGCAACCTGACATCTCGGATGTATTATTCTACAACATTCCAGGCGTGTCGGACCCTACTTCTCGGTGGGAACATTACATGCGTCTGTAACCTTGTATATCCTAACCTAAGGCAACCTAACATCTCGGATGTAACATTTGACAACATTCCAGGTGTGTCGGTCCCTACGTTTCGGTGGTAACGTTACATGCGTCTATAACGTTATATATCCTAACCTAAGGCAACCTAACATCTCGGATGTAACATTTGACAACATTCCAGGCATGTCGGTCCCTACGTCTCGGTGGTAACATTATATGCGTCTATAATGGTATATTTCCTAATCTAAGGCAACCTAACATCTCGGATGCAATATTTGACAACATTCCTGGCCTGTCGAACCCTACTGCCCGGAGGGAACAGTATATACGTCTATAACGTTATATATCCTAACCTAGGGCAACCTAAAATCTCGGATGTAATATTCTACAACCTTCCACGCGTGTCGGACCCTACTTCTCGGTGGGAACATTATATGTGTCTATAACGTTGTATATCCTTATCTAAGGCAACCTAACATCTCGGATGCAATATTTGACAACATTCCTAGCCTGTCGAACCCTACTTCTCGGAGGGAATAGTATATACGTCTATAACGTTATATAACCTAACCTAAGGCAACCTGACATCTCGGATGTAATATTCTACATCACTCCAGGCGTGTCGGTCCCAACGTCTCGGTGGTAACATTACATGCGTTTATAGCGGTATATTTCCTAATCTAAGGCAACCTAACATCTCGGATGTAACATTTGACAACATTCCAGGCATGTCGGTCCCTACGTCTCGGTGGTAACATTATATGCGTCTATAATGGTATATTTCCTAATCTAAGGCAACCTAACATCTCGGATGCAATATTTGACAACATTCCTGGCCTGTCGAACCCTACTGCCCGGAGGGAACAGTATATACGTCTATAACGTTATATATCCTAACCTAGGGCAACCTAAAATCTCGGATGTAATATTCTACAACCTTCCACGCGTGTCGGACCCTACTTCTCGGTGGGAACATTATATGTGTCTATAACGTTGTATATCCTTATCTAAGGCAACCTAACATCTCGGATGCAATATTTGACAACATTCCTAGCCTGTCGAACCCTACTTCTCGGAGGGAATAGTATATACGTCTATAACGTTATATAACCTAACCTAAGGCAACCTGACATCTCGGATGTAATATTCTACATCACTCCAGGCGTGTCGGTCCCAACGTCTCGGTGGTAACATTACATGCGTTTATAGCGGTATATTTCCTAATCTAAGGCAACCTAACATCTCGGATGCAATATTTGACAACATTCCTGGCCTGTCGAACCCTACTTCCCGGAGGGAACAGTATATACGTCTATAACGTTATATATCCTAACCTAGGGCAACCTAACATCTCGGATGTAATATTCTACAACCTTCCAGGCGTGTCGGACCCTACGTCTCGGTGGTAACATTACATGCGTCTATAACGGTATATTTCCTAATCTAAGGCAACCTAACACCTCGGATGCAATATTTGACAACATTCCTGGCCTGTCGAACCCTACTTCTCGGAGGGAACAGCATATACGTCTATAACGTTATATATCCTAACCTAGGGCAACCTAAAATCTCGGATGTAATATTCTACAACCTTCCAGGCGTGTCGGACCCTACTTCTCGGTGGGAACATTATATGTGTCTATAACGTTGTATATCCTTATCTAAGGCAACCTAACATCTCGGATGCAATATTTGACAACATTCCTAGCCTGTCGAACCCTACTTCTCGGAGGGAATAGTATATACGTCTATAACGTTATATATCCTAACCTAAGGCAACCTGACATCTCGGATGTAATATTCTACATCACTCCAGGCGTGTCGGTCCCAACGTCTCGGTGGTAACATTACATGCGTTTATAGCGGTATATATCCTAATCTTAGGCAACCTAACATCTCGGATGTAACATTTTAAAACATTCCAGGCCTGTCGGTCCCTACGTCTCGGTGGTAACATTACATGCGTCTATAACGTTATATATCCTAACCTAAGGCCACCTAACATCTCGTATGTAATATTTGACAACATTCCTGGCGTGTCGAACCCTACTTCTCGGTGGGAACAGTATATACGTCTATAACGTTATATATCCTAACCTAAGGCAACCTAACATGTCGGATGTAATATTTGACAACATTCCTGGCGTGTCGGACCCTACTTCTCGGTGGGAACAGTATATACGTCTGTAACGTCATATATCCTAACCTAAGGCAACCTAACATCTCGGATATAACATTTGACAACATTCCAGGCGTGTTGGAACCCTACGTCTCGGTGGTAACATTACGTGCGTCTATAACGTTGTATATCCTAATCTAAGGCAACCTAACATCTCGGATGCAATATTTTACAACATTCGTGGCCTGTCGAACCCTTCTTCTCGGAGGGAACAGTATATACGTCTATAACGGTATATATCCTAATCTAAGGCAACCTAACATCTCGGATGTAACATTTGACAACATTCCAGGCGTGTCGGTCCCTACGTCTCAGTGGTAACATTACATGCGTCTATAACGGTATATTTCCTAATCTAAGGCAACCTAACATCTCGGATGCAATATTTGACAACATTCCTGGCCTGTCGAACCCTACTTCTCGGAGGGAACAGTATATACGTCCATAACGGTATATATCCTAATCTAAGGCAACCTAACATCTCGGATGCAATATTTGATAACATTCCTGGCCTGTCGAACCCTACTTCTCGGAGGGAACAGCATATACGTCTATAACGTCATATATGCTAACCTAAGGCAACCTAACATCTCGGATGTAACATTTGACAACATTCCAGGTGTGTCGGTCCCTACGTCTCGGTGGTAAAGTTACATGCGTCTATAACGTTATATATCCTAACCTAAGGCAACCTAACATCTCGGATGTAACATTTGACAACATTCCAGACATGTCGGTCCCTACGTCTCGGTGGTAACATTATATGCGTCTATAACGTTATATATCCTTATCTAAGGCAACCTAACATCTCGGTTGCAATATTTGACAACATTCCTAGCCTGTCGAACCCTACTTCTCGGAGGGAACAGTATATACGTCTATAACGTTATATATCCTAACCTAAGGCAACCTGACATCTCGGATGTAATATTCTACATCATTCCAGGCGTGTGGGACCCTACTTCTCGGTGGGAACATTATATGAGTCTATAACGTTGTATATCCTAATCTAAGGCAACCTATTATCTCAGACGTAATATTTTACAATATTCCAGGCGTGTCGGTGCATACTTTTCGGTGGGAATATTATATGCGTCTATAACGGTCGATATCGTAATCTAAGGCAACCTAACATCTCGGATGCAATATTTGACAACATTCCTGGCCTGTCGAACCCTACTTCTCGGAGGGAACAGTATATACGTCTATAACGTCATATATCCTAACCTAAGGCAACCTAACATCTCGGATGTAACATTTGACAACATTCCATGCGTGTCGGTCCCAACGTCTCGGTGGTAACATTACATGCGTATATAACGGTATATTTCCTAATCTAAGGCAACCTAACATCTCGTATGTAATATTTGTCAACATTCCTGGCGTGTCGGACCCTACTTCTCGGTGGGAAGGGTATATACGTCTGTAACGTCATATATCCTAACCTAAGGCAACCTAACATCTCGGATATAACATTTGACAACATTCCAGGCGTGTTGGAACCCTACGTCTCGGTGGTAACATTACGTGCGTCTATAACGTTGTATATCCTAATCTAAG
This sequence comes from Xylocopa violacea, assembly GCA_963969225.1. Taxonomy (NCBI): domain Eukaryota; kingdom Metazoa; phylum Arthropoda; class Insecta; order Hymenoptera; family Apidae; genus Xylocopa; species Xylocopa violacea. Next base: position 22,462,865 of record CAXAJV010000002.1, on the reverse strand, counting down.
GCAACCTATTATCTCAGACGTAATATTTTACAATATTCCTGGCGTGTCGGTGCATACTTTTCGGTGGGAATATTATATGGGTCTATAACGGTCGATATCGTATTCTAAGGCAACCTAACATCTCGGATGCAATATTTGACAACATTCCTGGCCTGTCAAACCCTACTTCTCGGAGGGAACAGCATATGCCTCTATAACGTCATATATCCTAACCTAAGGCAACCTAACATCTCGGATGTAACATTTGACAACATTCCAGGCGTGTCGGTCCCAACGTCTCGGTGGTAACATTACATGCGTCTATAACGGTATATTTCCTAATCTAAGGCAACCTAACATCTCGGATGCAATATTTGACAACATTCCTGGCCTGTCGAACCCTACTTCTCGGAGGGAACAGTATATACGTTTATAACGTTATATATCCTAACCTAGGGCAACCTAACATCTCGGATGTAATATTCTACAACCTTCCAGGCGTGTCGGTCCCTACGTCTCGGTGGTAACATTACATGCGTCTATAACGGTATATTTCCTAATCTAAGGCAACCTAACATCTCGGATGCAATATTTGACAACATTCCTGGCCTGTCGAACCCTACTTCTCGGAGGGAACAGTATATACGTCCATAACGGTATATGTCCTAATCTAAGGCAACCTAACATCTCGGATGCAATATTTGATAACATTCCTGGCCTGTCGAACCCTACTTCTCGGAGGGAACAGCATATACGTCTATAACGTCATATATGCTAACCTAAGGCAACCTAACATCTCGGATGTAACATTTGACAACATTCCAGGTGTGTCGGTCCCTACGTCTCGGTGGTAAAGTTACATGCGTCTATAACGTTATATATCCTAACCTAAGGCAACCTAACTTCTCGGATGTAACATTTGACAACATTCCAGACATGTCGGTCCCTACGTCTCGGTGGTAACATTATATGCGTCTATAACGTTATATATCCTTATCTAAGGCAACCTAACATCTCGGTTGCAATATTTGACAACATTCCTAGCCTGTCGATCCCTACTTCCCGGAGGGAACAGTATATACGTCTATAACGTTATATATCCTAACCTAAGGCAACCTGACATCTCGGATGTATTATTCTACAACATTCCAGGCGTGTCGGACCCTACTTCTCGGTGGGAACATTACATGCGTCTATAACCTTGTATATCCTAACCTAAGGCAACCTAACATCTCGGATGTAACATTTGACAACATTCCAGGTGTGTCGGTCCCTACGTCTCGGTGGTAACGTTACATGCGTCTATAACGTTATATATCCTAACCTAAGGCAACCTAACATCTCGGATGTAACATTTGACAACATTCCTGGCCTGTCGAACCCTACTTCTCGGAGGGAACAGTATATACGTTTATAACGTTATATATCCTAACCTAGGGCAACCTAACATCTCGGATGTAATATTCTACAACCTTCCAGGCGTGCCGGACCCTACTTCTCGGTGGGAACATTATATGCGTCTATAACATTATATATCCTAACCTAAGGCAACCTGACATCTCGGATGTATTATTCTACAACATTCCAGGCGTGTCGGACCCTACTTCTCGGTGGGAACATTATATGCGTCTATAACGTTGTATATCCTAATCTAGGGCAACCTAACATCTCGGATGCAATATTTGACAACATTCCTGGCCTGTCGAACCCTACTGCCCGGAGGGAACAGTATATACGTCTATAACGTTATATAACCTAACCTAAGGCAACCTGACATCTCGGATGTAATATTCTACATCACTCCAGGCGTGTCGGTCCCAACGTCTCGGTGGTAACATTACATGCGTTTATAGCGGTATATTTCCTAATCTAAGGCAACCTAACATCTCGGATGCAATATTTGACAACATTCCTGGCCTGTCGAACCCTACTTCCCGGAGGGAACAGTATATACGTCTATAACGTTATATATCCTAACCTAGGGCAACCTAACATCTCGGATGTAATATTCTACAACCTTCCAGGCGTGTCGGACCCTACGTCTCGGTGGTAACATTACATGCGTCTATAACGGTATATTTCCTAATCTAAGGCAACCTAACACCTCGGATGCAATATTTGACAACATTCCTGGCCTGTCGAACCCTACTTCTCGGAGGGAACAGCATATACGTCTATAACGTTATATATCCTAACCTAAGGCAACCTAACATCTCGGATGTAACATTTGACAACATTCCAGGCATGTCGGTCCCTACGTCTCGGTGGTAACATTATATGCGTCTATAATGGTATATTTCCTAATCTAAGGCAACCTAACATCTCGGATGCAATATTTGACAACATTCCTGGCCTGTCGAACCCTACTGCCCGGAGGGAACAGTATATACGTCTATAACGTTATATATCCTAACCTAGGGCAACCTAAAATCTCGGATGTAATATTCTACAACCTTCCACGCGTGTCGGACCCTACTTCTCGGTGGGAACATTATATGTGTCTATAACGTTGTATATCCTTATCTAAGGCAACCTAACATCTCGGATGCAATATTTGACAACATTCCTAGCCTGTCGAACCCTACTTCTCGGAGGGAATAGTATATACGTCTATAACGTTATATAACCTAACCTAAGGCAACCTGACATCTCGGATGTAATATTCTACATCACTCCAGGCGTGTCGGTCCCAACGTCTCGGTGGTAACATTACATGCGTTTATAGCGGTATATTTCCTAATCTAAGGCAACCTAACATCTCGGATGCAATATTTGACAACATTCCTGGCCTGTCGAACCCTACTTCCCGGAGGGAACAGTATATACGTCTATAACGTTATATATCCTAACCTAGGGCAACCTAACATCTCGGATGTAATATTCTACAACCTTCCAGGCGTGTCGGACCCTACGTCTCGGTGGTAACATTCCATGCGTCTATAACGGTATATTTCCTAATCTAAGGCAACCTAACACCTCGGATGCAATATTTGACAACATTCCTGGCCTGTCGAACCCTACTTCTCGGAGGGAACAGCATATACGTCTATAACGTTATATATCCTAACCTAAGGCAACCTAACATCTCGGATGTAACATTTGACAACATTCCAGACATGTCGGTCCCTACGTCTCGGTGGTAACATTATATGCGTCTATAACGTTATATATCCTTATCTAAGGCAACCTAACATCTCGGTTGCAATATTTGACAACATTCCTAGCCTGTCGAACCCTACTTCTCGGAGGGAACAGTATATACGTCTATAACGTTATATATCCTAACCTAAGGCAACCTGACATCTCGGATGTAATATTCTACATCATTCCAGGCGTGTGGGACCCTACTTCTCGGTGGGAACATTATATGAGTCTATAACGTTGTATATCCTAATCTAAGGCAACCTATTATCTCAGACGTAATATTTTACAATATTCCAGGCGTGTCGGTGCATACTTTTCGGTGGGAATATTATATGCGTCTATAACGTTATATATCCTAACCTAAGGCAACCTGACATCTCGGATGTATTATTCTACAACATTCCAGGCGTGTCGGACCCTACTTCTCAGTGGGAACATTATATGCGTCTATAACGTTATATATCCTAACCTAAGGCAACCTAACATCTCGGATGTAATATTCTACAACCTCCCAGGCGTGTCGGTCCCAACGTCTCGGTGGTAACATTACATGCGTCTATAACGGTATATTTCCTAATCTAAGGCAACCTAACATCTCGTATGTAATATTTGTCAACATTCCTGGCGTGTCGGACCCTACTTCTCGGTGGGAAGAGTATATACGTCTGTAACGTCATATATCCTAACCTAAGGCAACCTAACATCTCGGATATAACATTTGACAACATTCCAGGCGTGTTGGAACCCTACGTCTCGGTGGTAACATTACGTGCGACTATAACGTTGTATATCCTAATCTAAGGCAACCTATTATCTCAGACGTAATATTTTACAATATTCCTGGCGTGTCGGTGCATACTTTTCGGTGGGAATATTATATGGGTCTATAACGGTCGATATCGTATTCTAAGGCAACCTAACATCTCGGATGCAATATTTGACAACATTCCTGGCCTGTCAAACCCTACTTCTCGGAGGGAACAGTATATACGTCTATAACGGTATATATCCTAATCTAAGGCAACCTAACATCTCGGATGTAACATTTGACAACATTCCAGGCGTGTCGGTCCCTACGTCTCGGTGGGAACATTATATGTGTCTATAACGTTGTATATCCTTATCTAAGGCAACCTAACATCTCGGATGCAATATTTGACAACATTCCTAGCCTGTCGAACCCTACTTCTCGGAGGGAATAGTATATACGTCTATAACGTTATATATCCTAACCTAAGGCAACCTGACATCTCGGATGTAATATTCTACATCACTCCAGGCGTGTCGGTCCCAACGTCTCGGTGGTAACATTACATGTGTGTATAGCGGTATATATCCTAACCTAAGGCAACCTGACATCTCGGATGTATTATTCTACAACATTCCAGGCGTGTCGGACCCTACTTCTCGGTGGGAACAGTATATACGTCTATAACGTTATATATCCTAACCTAAGGCAACCTAACATGTCGGATGTAATATTTGACAACATTCCTGGCGTGTCGGAACCTACTTCTCGGTGGGAACAGTATATACGTCTGTAACGTCATATATCCTAGCCTAAGGCAACCTAACATCTCGGATATAACATTTGACAACATTCCAGGCGTGTTGGAACCCTACGTCTCGGTGGTAACATTACGTGCGTCTATAACGTTATATATGCTAACCTAAGGCATCCTAACATCTCGGATGCAATATTTGACAACATTCCTGGCCTGTCAAACCCTACTTCTCGGAGGGAACAGCATATACGTCTATAACGTCATATATCCTAACCTAAGGCAACCTAACATCTCGGATGTAACATTTGACAACATTCCAGGTGTGTCGGATCCTACGTCTCGGTGGTAACGTTACATGCGTCTATAACGTTATATATCCTAACCTAAGGCAACCTAACATCTCGGATGTAACATTTGACAACATTCCAGGCATGTCGAACCCTACTTCTCGGAGGGAACAGTATATACGTCCATAACGGTATATGTCCTAATCTAAGGCAACCTAACATCTCGGATGCAATATTTGACAACATTCCTGGCCTGTCGAACCCTACTTCTCGGAGGGAACAGCATATACGTCTATGACGTCATATATGCTAACCTAAGGCAACCTAACATCTCGGATGTAACATTTGACAACATTCCAGGTGTGTCGGTCCCTACGTCTCGGTGGTAAAGTTACATGCGTCTATAACGTTATATATCCTAACCTAAGGCAACCTAACATCTCGGATGTAACATTTGACATCATACCAGGCATGTCGGTCCCTACGTCTCGGTGGTAACATTATATGCGTCTACAACGTTATATATCCTTATCTAAGGCAACCTAACATCTCGGTTGCAATATTTGACAACACTCCTAGCCTGTCGAACCCTACTTCTCGGAGGGAACAGTATATACGTCTATAACGTTATATATCCTAACCTAGGGCAACCTAACATCTCGGATGTAATATTCTACATCATTCCAGGCGTGTCGAAACCTACTTCTCGGATGGAACTGTATATACGTCTATAACGGTATATATCCTAATCTAAGACAACCTAACACCTCGGATGCAATATTTGACAACATTCCTGGCCTGTCGAACCCTACTTCTCGGAGGGAACAGTATATACGTCTATAACGTTATATATCCTAACCTAGGGCAACCTAAAATCTCGGATGTAATATTCTACAACCTTCCAGGCGTGTCGGACCCTACTTCTCGATGGGAACAGTATATACGTCTGTAACGTCATATATCCTAACCTAAGGCAACCTAACATCTCGGATATAACATTTAACAACATTCCAGGCGTTTTGGAACCCTACGCCTCGGTGGTAACATTACGTGCGTCTATAACGTTATATATGCTAACCTAAGGCAACCTAACATCTCGGATGCAATATTTGACAACATTCCTGGCCTGTCGAACCCTACTTCTCGGAGGGAACAGTATATACGTCTATAACGTTATATATCCTAACCTAAGGCAACCTGACATCTCGGATGTATTATTCTACAACATTCCAGGCGTGTCGGACCCTACTTCTCAGTGGGAACATTATATGCGTCTATAACGTTATATATCCTAACCTAAGGCAACCTAACATCTCGGATGTAATATTCTACAACCTCCCAGGCGTGTCGGACCCTACTTCTCGGTGGGAACATTGTATGCGTCTATAACGTTGCATATCCTAATCTAAGGCAACCTAACATCTCGGATGCAATATTTGACAACATTCCTGGCCTGTCGAACCCTACTTCTCGGAGGGAACAGCATATACGTCTATAACGTCATATATGCTAACCTAAGGCAACCTAACATCTCGGATGTAACATTTGACAACATTCCAGGTGTGTCGGTCCCTACGTCTCGGTGGTAAAGTTACATGCGTCTATAACGTTATATATCCTAACCTAAGGCAACCTAACATCTCGGATGTAACATTTGACATCATTCCAGGCATGTCGGTCCCTACGTCTCGGTGGTAACATTATATGCGTCTACAACGTTATATATCCTTATCTAAGGCAACCTAACATCTCGGTTGCAATATTTGACAACATTCCTAGCCTGCCGAACCCTACTTCTCGGAGGGAACAGTATATACGTCTATAACGTTATATATCCTAACCTAGGGCAACCTAACATCTCGGATGTAATATTCTACATCATTCCAGGCGTGTCGAAACCTACTTCTCGGATGGAACTGTATATACGTCTATAACGGTATATATCCTAATCTAAGGCAACCTAACACCTCGGATGCAATATTTGACAACATTCCTGGCCTGTCGAACCCTACTTCTCGGAGGGAACAGTATATACGTCTATAACGTTATATATCCTAACCTAGGGCAACCTAAAATCTCGGATGTAATATTCTACAACCTTCCAGGCGTGTCGGACCCTACTTCTCGGTGGGAACATTATATGTGTCTATAAAGTTGTATATCCTTATCTAAGGCAACCTAACATCTCGGATGCAATATTTGACAACATTCCTAGCCTGTCGAACCCTACTTCTCGGAGGGAATAGTATATACGTCTATAACGTTATATATCCTAACCTAAGGCAACCTGACATCTCGGATGTAATATTCTACATCACTCCAGGCGTGTCGGTCCCAACGTCTCGGTGGTAACATTACATGCGTGTATAGCGGTATATATCCTAATCTTAGGCAACCTAACATCTCGGATGTAACATTTTACAACATTCCAGGCCTGTCGGTCCCTACGTCTCGGTGGTAACATTACATGCGTCTATAACGTTATATATCCTAACCTAAGGCCACCTAACATCTCGTATGTAATATTTGACAACATTCCTGGCGTGTCGAACCCTACTTCTCGGTGGGAACAGTATATACGTCTATAACGTTATATATCCTAACCTAAGGCAACCTAACATGTCGGATGTAATATTTGACAACATTCCTGGCGTGTCGGACCCTACTTCTCGGTGGGAACAGTATATACGTCTGTAACGTCATATATCCTAACCTAAGGCAACCTAACATCTCGGATATAACATTTGACATCATTCCAGGCGTGTTGGAACCCTACGTCTCGGTGGTAACATTACGTGCGTCTATAACGTTATATATGCTAACCTAAGGCATCCTAACATCTCGGATGCAATATATGACAACATTCCTGGCCTGTCAAACCCTACTTCTCGGAGAGAACAGCATATACGTCTATAACGTCATATATCCTAACCTAAGGCAACCTAACATCTCGGATATAACATTTAACAACATTCCAGGCGTTTTGGAACCCTACGCCTCGGTGGTAACATTACGTGCGTCTATAACGTTATATATGCTAACCTAAGGCAACCTAACATCTCGGATGCAATATTTGACAACATTCCTGGCCTGTCGAACCCTACTTCTCGGAGGGAACAGTATATACGTCTATAACGTTATATATCCTAACCTAAGGCAACCTGACATCTCGGATGTATTATTCTACAACATTCCAGGCGTGTCGGACCCTACTTCTCAGTGGGAACATTATATGCGTCTATAACGTTATATATCCTAACCTAAGGCAACCTAACATCTCGGATGTAATATTCTACAACCTCCCAGGCGTGTCGGACCCTACTTCTCGGTGGGAACATTGTTTGCGTCTATAACGTTGCATATCCTAATCTAAGGCAACCTAACATCTCGGATGCAATATTTGACAACATTCCTGGCCTGTCGAACCCTACTTCTCGGAGGGAACAGCATATACGTCTATAACGTCATATATGCTAACCTAAGGCAACCTAACATCTCGGATGTAACATTTGACAACATTCCAGGTGTGTCGGTCCCTACGTCTCGGTGGTAAAGTTACATGCGTCTATAACGTTATATATCCTAACCTAAGGCAACCTAACATCTCGGATGTAACATTTGACATCATTCCAGGCATGTCGGTCCCTACGTCTCGGTGGTAACATTATATGCGTCTACAACGTTATATATCCTTATCTAAGGCAACCTAACATCTCGGTTGCAATATTTGACAACATTCCTAGCCTGCCGAACCCTACTTCTCGGAGGGAACAGTATATACGTCTATAACGTTATATATCCTAACCTAGGGCAACCTAACATCTCGGATGTAATATTCTACATCATTCCAGGCGTGTCGAAACCTACTTCTCGGATGGAACTGTATATACGTCTATAACGGTATATATCCTAATCTAAGGCAACCTAACACCTCGGATGCAATATTTGACAACATTCCTGGCCTGTCGAACCCTACTTCTCGGAGGGAACAGTATATACGTCTATAACGTTATATATCCTAACCTAGGGCAACCTAAAATCTCGGATGTAATATTCTACAACCTTCCAGGCCTGTCGGACCCTACTTCTCGGTGGGAACATTATATGTGTCTATAACGTTGTATATCCTTATCTAAGGCAACCTAACATCTCGGATGCAATATTTGACAACATTCCTAGCCTGTCGAACCCTACTTCTCGGAGGGAATAGTATATACGTCTATAACGTTATATATCCTAACCTAAGGCAACCTGACATCTCGGATGTAATATTCTACATCACTCCAGGCGTGTCGGTCCCAACGTCTCGGTGGTAACATTACATGCGTGTATAGCGGTATATATCCTAATCTTAGGCAACCTAACATCTCGGATGTAACATTTTACAACATTCCAGGCCTGTCGGTCCCTACGTCTCGGTGGTAACATTACATGCGTCTATAACGTTATATATCCTAACCTAAGGCCACCTAACATCTCGTATGTAATATTTGACAACATTCCTGGCGTGTCGAACCCTACTTCTCGGTGGGAACAGTATATACGTCTGTAACGTCATATATCCTAACCTAAGGCAACCTAACATCTCGGATATAACATTTGACAACATTCCAGGCGTGTTGGAACCCTACGTCTCGGTGGTAACATTACGTGCGTCTATAACGTTATATATGCTAACCTAAGGCATCCTAACATCTCGGATGCAATATTTGACAACATTCCTGGCCTGTCAAACCCTACTTCTCGGAGGGAACAGCATATACGTCTATAACGTCATATATCCTAACCTAAGGCAACCTAACATCTCGGATGTAACATTTGACAACATTCCAGGTGTGTCGGATCCTACGTCTCGGTGGTAACGTTACATGCGTCTATAACGTTATATATCCTAACCTAAGGCAACCTAACATCTCGGATGTAACATTTGACAACATTCCAGGCATGTCGGTCCCTACGTCTTGGTGGTAACATTATATGCGTCTATAACGTTATATATCCTTATCTAAGGCAACCTAACATCTCGGATGCAATATTTGACAACATTCCTAGCCTGTCGAACCCTACTTCTCGGAGGGAACAGTATATACGTCTATAACGTTATATATCCTAACCTAAGGCAACCTGACATCTCGGATGTAACGTTTGACAACATTCCAGGCGTGTCGGTCCCTACGTCTCGGTGGTAACATTACATGCGTCTATAACGGTATATTTCCTAATCTAAGGCAACCTAACATCTCGGATGCAATATTTGACAACATTCCTGGCCTGTCGAACCCTACTTCTCGGAGGGAACAGTATATACGTCCATAACGGTATATGTCCTTATCTAAGGCAACCTAACATCTCGGTTGCAATATTTGACAACATTCCTAGCCTGTCGAACCCTACTTCTCGGAGGGAACAGTATATACGTCTATAACGTTATATATCCTAACCTAAGGCAACCTGACATCTCGGATGTAATATTCTACATCACTCCAGGCGTGTCGGTCCCAACGTCTCGGTGGTAACATTACATGCGTGTATAGCGGTATATATCCTAACCTAAGGCAACCTGACATCTCGGATGTATTATTCTACAACATTCCAGGCGTGTCGGACCCTACTTCTCGGTGGGAACAGTATATACGTCTATAACGTTATATATCCTAACCTAAGGCAACCTAACATGTCGGATGTAATATTTGACGACATTCCTGGCGTGTCGGACCCTACTTCTCGGTGGGAACAGTATATACGTCTGTAACGTCATATATCCTAACCTAAGGCAACCTAACATCTCGGATATAACATTTGACAACATTCCAGGCGTGTTGGAACCCTACGTCTCGGTGGTAACATTACGTGCGTCTATAACGTTATATATGCTAACCTAAGGCATCCTAACATCTCGGATGCAATATTTGACAACATTCCTGGCCTGTCAAACCCTACTTCTCGGAGGGAACAGCATATACGTCTATAACGTCATATATCCTAACCTAAGGCAACCTAACATCTCGGATGTAACATTTGACAACATTCCAGGTGTGTCGGATCCTACGTCTCGGTGGTAACGTTACATGCGTCTATAACGTTATATATCCTAACCTAAGGCAACCTAACATCTCGGATGTAACATTTGACAACATTCCAGGCATGTCGGTCCCTACGTCTTGGTGGTAACATTATATGCGTCTATAACGTTATATATCCTTATCTAAGGCAACCTAACATCTCGGATGCAATATTTGACAACATTCCTGGCCTGTCGAACCCTACTTCTCGGAGGGAACAGCATATACGTCTATAACGTCATATATGCTAACCTAAGGCAACCTAACATCTCGGATGTAACATTTGACAACATTCCAGGTGTGTCGGTCCCTACGTCTCGGTGGTAAAGTTACATGCGTCTATAACGTTATATATCCTAACCTAAGGCAACCTAACATCTCGGATGTAACATTTGACAACATTCCAGGCATGTCGGTCCCTACGTCTCGGTGGTAACATTATATGCGTCTATAACGTTATATATCCTTATCTAAGGCAACCTAACATCTCGGTTGCAATATTTGACAACATTCCTAGCCTGTCGAACCCTACTTCTCGGAGGGAACAGTATATACGTCTATAACGTTATATATCCTAACCTAAGGCAACCTGACATCTCGGATGTAATATTCTACATCATTCCAGGCGTGTAGGACCCTACTTCTCGGTGGGAACATTATATGAGTCTATAACGTTGTATATCCTAATCTAAGGCAACCTATTATCTCAGACGTAATATTTTACAATATTCCTGGCGTGTCGGTGCATACTTTTCGGTGGGAATATTATATGCGTCTATAACGGTCGATATCGTAATCTAAGGCAACCTAACATCTCGGATGCAATATTTGACAACATTCCTGGCCTGTCGAACCCTACTTATCGGAGGGAACAGTATATACGTCTATAACGTTATATATCCTAACCTAGGGCAACCTAACATCTCGGATGCAATATTTGACAACATTCCAGGCGTGTCGGACCCTACTTCTCGGTGGGAACATTATATGTGTCTATAACGTTGTATATCCTTATCTAAGGCAACCTAACATCTCGGATGCAATATTTGACAACATTCCTAGCCTGTCGAACCCTACTTCTCGGAGGGAATAGTATATACGTCTATAACGTTATATATCCTAACCTAAGGCAACCTGACATCTCGGATGTAATATTCTACATCACTCCAGGCGTGTCGGTCCCAACGTCTCGGTGGTAACATTACATGCGTGTATAGCGGTATATATCCTAACCTAAGGCAACCTGACATCTCGGATGTATTATTCTACAACATTCCAGGCGTGTCGGACCCTACTTCTCGGTGGGAACAGTATATACGTCTATAACGTTATATATCCTAACCTAAGGCAACCTAACATGTCGGATGTAATATTTGACAACATTCCTGGCGTGTCGGAACCTACTTCTCGGTGGGAACAGTATATACGTCTGTAACGTCATATATCCTAGCCTAAGGCAACCTAACATCTCGGATATAACATTTGACAACATTCCAGGCGTGTTGGAACCCTACGTCTCGGTGGTAACATTACGTGCGTCTATAACGTTATATATGCTAACCTAAGGCATCCTAACATCTCGGATGCAATATTTGACAACATTCCTGGCCTGTCAAACCCTACTTCTCGGAGGGAACAGCATATACGTCTATAACGTCATATATCCTAACCTAAGGCAACCTAACATCTCGGATGTAACATTTGACAACATTCCAGGTGTGTCGGATCCTACGTCTCGGTGGTAACGTTACATGCGTCTATAACGTTATATATCCTAACCTAAGGCAACCTAACATCTCGGATGTAACATTTGACAACATTCCAGGCATGTCGAACCCTACTTCTCGGAGGGAACAGCATATACGTCTATGACGTCATATATGCTAACCTAAGGCAACCTAACATCTCGGATGTAACATTTGACAACATTCCAGGTGTGTCGGTCCCTACGTCTCGGTGGTAAAGTTACATGCGTCTATAACGTTATATATCCTAACCTAAGGCAACCTAACATCTCGGATGTAACATTTGACATCATACCAGGCATGTCGGTCCCTACGTCTCGGTGGTAACATTATATGCGTCTACAACGTTATATATCCTTATCTAAGGCAACCTAACATCTCGGTTGCAATATTTGACAACACTCCTAGCCTGTCGAACCCTACTTCTCGGAGGGAACAGTATATACGTCTATAACGTTATATATCCTAACCTAGGGCAACCTAACATCTCGGATGTAATATTCTACATCATTCCAGGCGTGTCGAAACCTACTTCTCGGATGGAACTGTATATACGTCTATAACGGTATATATCCTAATCTAAGACAACCTAACACCTCGGATGCAATATTTGACAACATTCCTGGCCTGTCGAACCCTACTTCTCGGAGGGAACAGTATATACGTCTATAACGTTATATATCCTAACCTAGGGCAACCTAAAATCTCGGATGTAATATTCTACAACCTTCCAGGCGTGTCGGACCCTACTTCTCGGTGGGAACAGTATATACGTCTGTAACGTCATATATCCTAACCTAAGGCAACCTAACATCTCGGATATAACATTTAACAACATTCCAGGCGTTTTGGAACCCTACGCCTCGGTGGTAACATTACGTGCGTCTATAACGTTATATATGCTAACCTAAGGCAACCTAACATCTCGGATGCAATATTTGACAACATTCCTGGCCTGTCGAACCCTACTTCTCGGAGGGAACAGTATATACGTCTATAACGTTATATATCCTAACCTAAGGCAACCTGACATCTCGGATGTATTATTCTACAACATTCCAGGCGTGTCGGACCCTACTTCTCAGTGGGAACATTATATGCGTCTATAACGTTATATATCCTAACCTAAGGCAACCTAACATCTCGGATGTAATATTCTACAACCTCCCAGGCGTGTCGGACCCTACTTCTCGGTGGGAACATTGTATGCATCTATAACGTTGCATATCCTAATCTAAGGCAACCTAACATCTCGGATGCAATATTTGACAACATTCCTGGCCTGTCGAACCCTACTTCTCGGAGGGAACAGCATATACGTCTATAACGTCATATATGCTAACCTAAGGCAACCTAACATCTCGGATGTAACATTTGACAACATTCCAGGTGTGTCGGTCCCTACGTCTCGGTGGTAAAGTTACATGCGTCTATAACGTTATATATCCTAACCTAAGGCAACCTAACATCTCGGATGTAACATTTGACATCATTCCAGGCATGTCGGTCCCTACGTCTCGGTGGTAACATTATATGCGTCTACAACGTTATATATCCTTATCTAAGGCAACCTAACATCTCGGTTGCAATATTTGACAACATTCCTAGCCTGCCGAACCCTACTTCTCGGAGGGAACAGTATATACGTCTATAACGTTATATATCCTAACCTAGGGCAACCTAACATCTCGGATGTAATATTCTACATCATTCCAGGCGTGTCGAAACCTACTTCTCGGATGGAACTGTATATACGTCTATACCGGTATATATCCTAATCTAAGGCAACCTAACACCTCGGATGCAATATTTGACAACATTCCTGGCCTGTCGAACCCTACTTCTCGGAGGGAACAGTATATACGTCTATAACGTTATATATCCTAACCTAGGGCAACCTAAAATCTCGGATGTAATATTCTACAACCTTCCAGGCGTGTCGGACCCTACTTCTCGGTGGGAACATTATATGTGTCTATAAAGTTGTATATCCTTATCTAAGGCAACCTAACATCTCGGATGCAATATTTGACAACATTCCTAGCCTGTCGAACCCTACTTCTCGGAGGGAATAGTATATACGTCTATAACGTTATATATCCTAACCTAAGGCAACCTGACATCTCGGATGTAATATTCTACATCACTCCAGGCGTGTCGGTCCCAACGTCTCGGTGGTAACATTACATGCGTGTATAGCGGTATATATCCTAATCTTAGGCAACCTAACATCTCGGATGTAACATTTTACAACATTCCAGGCCTGTCGGTCCCTACGTCTCGGTGGTAACATTACATGCGTCTATAACGTTATATATCCTAACCTAAGGCCACCTAACATCTCGTATGTAATATTTGACAACATTCCTGGCGTGTCGAACCCTACTTCTCGGTGGGAACAGTATATACGTCTATAACGTTATATATCCTAACCTAAGGCAACCTAACATGTCGGATGTAATATTTGACAACATTCCTGGCGTGTCGGACCCTACTTCTCGGTGGGAACAGTATATACGTCTGTAACGTCATATATCCTAACCTAAGGCAACCTAACATCTCGGATATAACATTTGACATCATTCCAGGCGTGTTGGAACCCTACGTCTCGGTGGTAACATTACGTGCGTCTATAACGTTATATATGCTAACCTAAGGCATCCTAACATCTCGGATGCAATATTTGACAACATTCCTGGCCTGTCAAACCCTACTTCTCGGAGAGAACAGCATATACGTCTATAACGTCATATATCCTAACCTAAGGCAACCTAACATCTCGGATATAACATTTAACAACATTCCAGGCGTTTTGGAACCCTACGCCTCGGTGGTAACATTACGTGCGTCTATAACGTTATATATGCTAACCTAAGGCAACCTAACATCTCGGATGCAATATTTGACAACATTCCTGGCCTGTCGAACCCTACTTCTCGGAGGGAACAGTATATACGTCTATAACGTTATATATCCTAACCTAAGGCAACCTGACATCTCGGATGTATTATTCTACAACATTCCAGGCGTGTCGGACCCTACTTCTCAGTGGGAACATTATATGCGTCTATAACGTTATATATCCTAACCTAAGGCAACCTAACATCTCGGATGTAATATTCTACAACCTCCCAGGCGTGTCGGACCCTACTTCTCGGTGGGAACATTGTATGCGTCTATAACGTTGCATATCCTAATCTAAGGCAACCTAACATCTCGGATGCAATATTTGACAACATTCCTGGCCTGTCGAACCCTACTTCTCGGAGGGAACAGCATATACGTCTATAACGTCATATATGCTAACCTAAGGCAACCTAACATCTCGGATGTAACATTTGACAACATTCCAGGTGTGTCGGTCCCTACGTCTCGGTGGTAAAGTTACATGCGTCTATAACGTTATATATCCTAACCTAAGGCAACCTAACATCTCGGATGTAACATTTGACATCATTCCAGGCATGTCGGTCCCTACGTCTCGGTGGTAACATTATATGCGTCTACAACGTTATATATCCTTATCTAAGGCAACCTAACATCTCGGTTGCAATATTTGACAACATTCCTAGCCTGCCGAACCCTACTTCTCGGAGGGAACAGTATATACGTCTATAACGTTATATATCCTAACGTAGGGCAACCTAACATCTAGGATGTAATATTCTACATCATTCCAGGCGTGTCGAAACCTACTTCTCGGATGGAACTGTATATACGTCTATAACGGTATATATCCTAATCTAAGGCAACCTAACACCTCGGATGCAATATTTGACAACATTCCTGGCCTGTCGAACCCTACTTCTCGGAGGGAACAGTATATACGTCTATAACGTTATATATCCTAACCTAGGGCAACCTAAAATCTCGGATGTAATATTCTACAACCTTCCAGGCCTGTCGGACCCTACTTCTCGGTGGGAACATTATATGTGTCTATAACGTTGTATATCCTTATCTAAGGCAACCTAACATCTCGGATGCAATATTTGACAACATTCCTAGCCTGTCGAACCCTACTTCTCGGAGGGAATAGTATATACGTCTATAACGTTATATATCCTAACCTAAGGCAACCTGACATCTCGGATGTAATATTCTACATCACTCCAGGCGTGTCGGTCCCAACGTCTCGGTGGTAACATTACATGCGTGTATAGCGGTATATATCCTAATCTTAGGCAACCTAACATCTCGGATGTAACATTTTACAACATTCCAGGCCTGTCGGTCCCTACGTCTCGGTGGTAACATTACATGCGTCTATAACGTTATATATCCTAACCTAAGGCCACCTAACATCTCGTATGTAATATTTGACAACATTCCTGGCGTGTCGAACCCTACTTCTCGGTGGGAACAGTATATACGTCTATAACGTTATATATCCTAACCTAAGGCAACCTAGCATGTCGGATGTAATATTTGACAACATTCCTGGCGTGTCGGACCCTACTTCTCGGTGGGAACAGTATATACGTCTGTAACGTCATATATCCTAACCTAAGGCAACCTAACATCTCGGATATAACATTTGACAACATTCCAGGCGTGTTGGAACCCTACGTCTCGGTGGTAACATTACGTGCGTCTATAACGTTATATATGCTAACCTAAGGCATCCTAACATCTCGGATGCAATATTTGACAACATTCCTGGCCTGTCAAACCCTACTTCTCGGAGGGAACAGCATATACGTCTATAACGTCATATATCCTAACCTAAGGCAACCTAACATCTCGGATGTAACATTTGACAACATTCCAGGTGTGTCGGATCCTACGTCTCGGTGGTAACGTTACATGCGTCTATAACGTTATATATCCTAACCTAAGGCAACCTAACATCTCGGATGTAACATTTGACAACATTCCAGGCATGTCGGTCCCTACGTCTTGGTGGTAACATTATATGCGTCTATAACGTTATATATCCTTATCTAAGGCAACCTAACATCTCGGATGCAATATTTGACAACATTCCTAGCCTGTCGAACCCTACTTCTCGGAGGGAACAGTATATACGTCTATAACGTTATATATCCTAACCTAAGGCAACCTGACATCTCGGATGTAACGTTTGACAACATTCCAGGCGTGTCGGTCCCTACGTCTCGGTGGTAACATTACATGCGTCTATAACGGTATATTTCCTAATCTAAGGCAACCTAACATCTCGGATGCAATATTTGACAACATTCCTGGCCTGTCGAACCCTACTTCTCGGAGGGAACAGTATATACGTCCATAACGGTATATGTCCTTATCTAAGGCAACCTAACATCTCGGTTGCAATATTTGACAACATTCCTAGCCTGTCGAACCCTACTTCTCGGAGGGAACAGTATATACGTCTATAACGTTATATATCCTAACCTAAGGCAACCTGACATCTCGGATGTAATATTCTACATCATTCCAGGCGTGTCGGACCCTACTTCTCGGTGGGAACATTATATGAGTCTATAACGTTGTATATCCTAATCTAAGGCAACCTATTATCTCAGACGTAATATTTTACAATATTCCTGGCGTGTCGGTGCATACTTTTCGGTGGGAATATTATATGCGTCTATAACGGTCGATATCGTAATCTAAGGCAACCTAACATCTCGGATGCAATATTTGACAACATTCCTGGCCTCTCGAACCCTACTTCTCGGAGGGAACAGTATATACGTCTATAACGTTATATATCCTAACCTAGGGCAACCTAACATCTCGGATGCAATATTTGACAACATTCCAGGCGTGTCGGACCCTACTTCTCGGTGGGAACATTATATGTGTCTATAACGTTGTATATCCTTATCTAAGGCAACCTAACATCTCGGATGCAATATTTGACATCATTCCTAGCCTGTCGAACCCTACTTCTCGGAGGGAATAGTATATACGTCTATAACGTTATATATCCTAGCCTAAGGCAACCTGACATCTCGGATGTAATATTCTACATCACTCCAGGCGTGTCGGTCCCAACGTCTCGGTGGTAACATTACATGCGTGTATAGCGGTATATATCCTAACCTAAGGCAACCTGACATCTCGGATGTATTATTCTACAACATTCCAGGCGTGTCGGACCCTACTTCTCGGTGGGAACAGTATATACGTCTATAACGTTATATATCCTAACCTAAGGCAACCTAACATGTCGGATGTAATATTTGACGACATTCCTGGCGTGTCGGACCCTACTTCTCGGTGGGAACAGTATATACGTCTGTAACGTCATATATCCTAACCTAAGGCAACCTAACATTTCGGATATAACATTTGACAACATTCCAGGCGTGTTGGAACCCTACGTCTCGGTGGTAACATTACGTGCGTCTATAACGTTATATATGCTAACCTAAGGCATCCTAACATCTCGGATGCAATATTTGACAACATTCCTGGCCTGTCAAACCCTACTTCTCGGAGGGAACAGCATATACGTCTATAACGTCATATATCCTAACCTAAGGCAACCTAACATCTCGGATGTAACATTTGACAACATTCCAGGTGTGTCGGATCCTACGTCTCGGTGGTAACGTTACATGCGTCTATAACGTTATATATCCTAACCTAAGGCAACCTAACATCTCGGATGTAACATTTGACAACATTCCAGGCATGTCGGTCCCTACGTCTTGGTGGTAACATTATATGCGTCTATAACGTTATATATCCTTATCTAAGGCAACCTAACATCTCGGATGCAATATTTGACAACATTCCTAGCCTGTCGAACCCTACTTCTCGGAGGGAACAGTATATACGTCTATAACGTTATATATCCTAACCTAAGGCAACCTGACATCTCGGATGTAACATTTGACAACATTCCAGGCGTGTCGGTCCCTACGTCTCGGTGGTAACATTACATGCGTCTATAACGGTATATATCCTAACCTAAGGCAACCTAACATCTCGGATGTAACATTTGACATCATTCCAGGCATGTCGGTCCCTACGTCTCGGTGGTAACATTATATGCGTCTACAACGTTATATATCCTTATCTAAGGCAACCTAACATCTCGGTTGCAATATTTGACAACACTCCTAGCCTGTCGAACCCTACTTCTCGGAGGGAACAGTATATACGTCTATAACGTTATATATCCTAACCTAGGGCAACCTAAAATCTCGGATGTAATATTCTACAACCTTCCAGGCGTGTCGGACCCTACTTCTCGGTGGGAACAGTATATACGTCTGTAACGTCATATATCCTAACCTAAGGCAACCTAACATCTCGGATATAACATTTAACAACATTCCAGGCGTTTTGGAACCCTACGCCTCGGTGGTAACATTACGTGCGTCTATAACGTTATATATGCTAACCTAAGGCAACCTAACATCTCGGATGCAATATTTGACAACATTCCTGGCCTGTCGAACCCTACTTCTCGGAGGGAACAGCATATACGTCTATAACGTCATATATGCTAACCTAAGGCAACCTAACATCTCGGATGTAACATTTGACAACATTCCAGGTGTGTCGGTCCCTACGTCTCGGTGGTAAAGTTACATGCGTCTATAACGTTATATATCCTAACCTAAGGCAACCTAACATCTCGGATGTAACATTTGACATCATTCCAGGCATGTCGGTCCCTACGTCTCGGTGGTAACATTATATGCGTCTACAACGTTATATATCCTTATCTAAGGCAACCTAACATCTCGGTTGCAATATTTGACAACATTCCTAGCCTGCCGAACCCTACTTCTCGGAGGGAACAGTATATACGTCTATAACGTTATATATCCTAACCTAGGGCAACCTAACATCTAGGATGTAATATTCTACATCATTCCAGGCGTGTCGAAACCTACTTCTCGGATGGAACTGTATATACGTCTATAACGGTATATATCCTAATCTAAGGCAACCTAACACCTCGGATGCAATATTTGACAACATTCCTGGCCTGTCGAACCCTACTTCTCGGAGGGAACAGTATATACGTCTATAACGTTATATATCCTAACCTAGGGCAACCTAAAATCTCGGATGTAATATTCTACAACCTTCCAGGCCTGTCGGACCCTACTTCTCGGTGGGAACATTATATGTGTCTATAACGTTGTATATCCTTATCTAAGGCAACCTAACATCTCGGATGCAATATTTGACAACATTCCTAGCCTGTCCAACCCTACTTCTCGGAGGGAATAGTATATACGTCTATAACGTTATATATCCTAACCTAAGGCAACCTGACATCTCGGATGTAATATTCTACATCACTCCAGGCGTGTCGGTCCCAACGTCTCGGTGGTAACATTACATGCGTGTATAGCGGTATATATCCTAATCTTAGGCAACCTAACATCTCGGATGTAACATTTTACAACATTCCAGGCCTGTCGGTCCCTACGTCTCGGTGGTAACATTACATGCGTCTATAACGTTATATATCCTAACCTAAGGCCACCTAACATCTCGTATGTAATATTTGACAACATTCCTGGCGTGTCGAACCCTACTTCTCGGTGGGAACAGTATATACGTCTATAACGTTATATATCCTAACCTAAGGCAACCTAGCATGTCGGATGTAATATTTGACAACATTCCTGGCGTGTCGGACCCTACTTCTCGGTGGGAACAGTATATACGTCTGTAACGTCATATATCCTAACCTAAGGCAACCTAACATCTCGGATATAACATTTGACAACATTCCAGGCGTGTTGGAACCCTACGTCTCGGTGGTAACATTACGTGCGTCTATAACGTTATATATGCTAACCTAAGGCATCCTAACATCTCGGATGCAATATTTGACAACATTCCTGGCCTGTCAAACCCTACTTCTCGGAGGGAACAGCATATACGTCTATAACGTCATATATCCTAACCTAAGGCAACCTAACATCTCGGATGTAACATTTGACAACATTCCAGGTGTGTCGGATCCTACGTCTCGGTGGTAACGTTACATGCGTCTATAACGTTATATATCCTAACCTAAGGCAACCTAACATCTCGGATGTAACATTTGACAACATTCCAGGCATGTCGGTCCCTACGTCTTGGTGGTAACATTATATGCGTCTATAACGTTATATATCCTTATCTAAGGCAACCTAACATCTCGGATGCAATATTTGACAACATTCCTAGCCTGTCGAACCCTACTTCTCGGAGGGAACAGTATATACGTCTATAACGTTATATATCCTAACCTAAGGCAACCTGACATCTCGGATGTAACGTTTGACAACATTCCAGGCGTGTCGGTCCCTACGTCTCGGTGGTAACATTACATGCGTCTATAACGGTATATTTCCTAATCTAAGGCAACCTAACATCTCGGATGCAATATTTGACAACATTCCTGGCCTGTCGAACCCTACTTCTCGGAGGGAACAGTATATACGTCCATAACGGTATATGTCCTTATCTAAGGCAACCTAACATCTCGGTTGCAATATTTGACAACATTCCTAGCCTGTCGAACCCTACTTCTCGGAGGGAACAGTATATACGTCTATAACGTTATATATCCTAACCTAAGGCAACCTGACATCTCGGATGTAATATTCTACATCATTCCAGGCGTGTCGGACCCTACTTCTCGGTGGGAACATTATATGAGTCTATAACGTTGTATATCCTAATCTAAGGCAACCTATTATCTCAGACGTAATATTTTACAATATTCCTGGCGTGTCGGTGCATACTTTTCGGTGGGAATATTATATGCGTCTATAACGGTCGATATCGTAATCTAAGGCAACCTAACATCTCGGATGCAATATTTGACAACATTCCTGGCCTCTCGAACCCTACTTCTCGGAGGGAACAGTATATACGTCTATAACGTTATATATCCTAACCTAGGGCAACCTAACATCTCGGATGCAATATTTGACAACATTCCAGGCGTGTCGGACCCTACTTCTCGGTGGGAACATTATATGTGTCTATAACGTTGTATATCCTTATCTAAGGCAACCTAACATCTCGGATGCAATATTTGACATCATTCCTAGCCTGTCGAACCCTACTTCTCGGAGGGAATAGTATATACGTCTATAACGTTATATATCCTAGCCTAAGGCAACCTGACATCTCGGATGTAATATTCTACATCACTCCAGGCGTGTCGGTCCCAACGTCTCGGTGGTAACATTACATGCGTGTATAGCGGTATATATCCTAACCTAAGGCAACCTGACATCTCGGATGTATTATTCTACAACATTCCAGGCGTGTCGGACCCTACTTCTCGGTGGGAACAGTATATACGTCTATAACGTTATATATCCTAACCTAAGGCAACCTAACATGTCGGATGTAATATTTGACGACATTCCTGGCGTGTCGGACCCTACTTCTCGGTGGGAACAGTATATACGTCTGTAACGTCATATATCCTAACCTAAGGCAACCTAACATCTCGGATATAACATTTGACAACATTCCAGGCGTGTTGGAACCCTACGTCTCGGTGGTAACATTACGTGCGTCTATAACGTTATATATGCTAACCTAAGGCATCCTAACATCTCGGATGCAATATTTGACAACATTCCTGGCCTGTCAAACCCTACTTCTCGGAGGGAACAGCATATACGTCTATAACGTCATATATCCTAACCTAAGGCAACCTAACATCTCGGATGTAACATTTGACAACATTCCAGGTGTGTCGGATCCTACGTCTCGGTGGTAACGTTACATGCGTCTATAACGTTATATATCCTAACCTAAAGCAACCTAACATCTCGGATGTAACATTTGACAACATTCCAGGCATGTCGGTCCCTACGTCTTGGTGGTAACATTATATGCGTCTATAACGTTATATATCCTTATCTAAGGCAACCTAACATCTCGGATGCAATATTTGACAACATTCCTAGCCTGTCGAACCCTACTTCTCGGAGGGAACAGTATATACGTCTATAACGTTATATATCCTAACCTAAGGCAACCTGACATCTCGGATGTAACATTTGACAACATTCCAGGCGTGTCGGTCCCTACGTCTCGGTGGTAACATTACATGCGTCTATAACGGTATATATCCTAACCTAAGGCAACCTAACATCTCGGATGTAACATTTGACATCATTCCAGGCATGTCGGTCCCTACGTCTCGGTGGTAACATTATATGCGTCTACAACGTTATATATCCTTATCTAAGGCAACCTAACATCTCGGTTGCAATATTTGACAACACTCCTAGCCTGTCGAACCCTACTTCTCGGAGGGAACAGTATATACGTCTATAACGTTATATATCCTAACCTAGGGCAACCTAAAATCTCGGATGTAATATTCTACAACCTTCCAGGCGTGTCGGACCCTACTTCTCGGTGGGAACAGTATATACGTCTGTAACGTCATATATCCTAACCTAAGGCAACCTAACATCTCGGATATAACATTTAACAACATTCCAGGCGTTTTGGAACCCTACGCCTCGGTGGTAACATTACGTGCGTCTATAACGTTATATATGCTAACCTAAGGCAACCTAACATCTCGGATGCAATATTTGACAACATTCCTGGCCTGTCGAACCCTACTTCTCGGAGGGAACAGTATATACGTCTATAACGTTATATATCCTAACCTAAGGCAACCTGACATCTCGGATGTAACGTTTGACAACATTCCAGGCGTGTCGGTCCCTACGTCTCGGTGGTAACATTACATGCGTCTATAACGGTATATTTCCTAATCTAAGGCAACCTAACATCTCGGATGCAATATTTGACAACATTCCTGGCCTGTCGAACCCTACTTCTCGGAGGGAACAGTATATACGTCCATAACGGTATATGTCCTTATCTAAGGCAACCTAACATCTCGGTTGCAATATTTGACAACATTCCTAGCCTGTCGAACCCTACTTCTCGGAGGGAACAGTATATACGTCTATAACGTTATATATCCTAACCTAAGGCAACCTGACATCTCGGATGTAATATTCTACATCATTCCAGGCGTGTCGGACCCTACTTCTCGGTGGGAACATTATATGAGTCTATAACGTTGTATATCCTAATCTAAGGCAACCTATTATCTCAGACGTAATATTTTACAATATTCCTGGCGTGTCGGTGCATACTTTTCGGTGGGAATATTATATGCGTCTATAACGGTCGATATCGTAATCTAAGGCAACCTAACATCTCGGATGCAATATTTGACAACATTCCTGGCCTCTCGAACCCTACTTCTCGGAGGGAACAGTATATACGTCTATAACGTTATATATCCTAACCTAGGGCAACCTAACATCTCGGATGCAATATTTGACAACATTCCAGGCGTGTCGGACCCTACTTCTCGGTGGGAACATTATATGTGTCTATAACGTTGTATATCCTTATCTAAGGCAACCTAACATCTCGGATGCAATATTTGACAACATTCCTAGCCTGTCGAACCCTACTTCTCGGAGGGAATAGTATATACGTCTATAACGTTATATATCCTAGCCTAAGGCAACCTGACATCTCGGATGTAATATTCTACATCACTCCAGGCGTGTCGGTCCCAACGTCTCGGTGGTAACATTACATGCGTGTATAGCGGTATATATCCTAACCTAAGGCAACCTGACATCTCGGATGTATTATTCTACAACATTCCAGGCGTGTCGGACCCTACTTCTCGGTGGGAACAGTATATACGTCTATAACGTTATATATCCTAACCTAAGGCAACCTAACATGTCGGATGTAATATTTGACGACATTCCTGGCGTGTCGGACCCTACTTCTCGGTGGGAACAGTATATACGTCTGTAACGTCATATATCCTAACCTAAAGCAACCTAACATCTCGGATATAACATTTGACAACATTCCAGGCGTGTTGGAACCCTACGTCTCGGTGGTAACATTACGTGCGTCTATAACGTTATATATGCTAACCTAAGGCATCCTAACATCTCGGATGCAATATTTGACAACATTCCTGGCCTGTCAAACCCTACTTCTCGGAGGGAACAGCATATACGTCTATAACGTCATATATCCTAACCTAAGGCAACCTAACATCTCGGATGTAACATTTGACAACATTCCAGGTGTGTCGGATCCTACGTCTCGGTGGTAACGTTACATGCGTCTATAACGTTATATATCCTAACCTAAGGCAACCTAACATCTCGGATGTAACATTTGACAACATTCCAGGCATGTCGGTCCCTACGTCTTGGTGGTAACATTATATGCGTCTATAACGTTATATATCCTTATCTAAGGCAACCTAACATCTCGGATGCAATATTTGACAACATTCCTAGCCTGTCGAACCCTACTTCTCGGAGGGAACAGTATATACGTCTATAACGTTATATATCCTAACCTAAGGCAACCTGACATCTCGGATGTAACATTTGACAACATTCCAGGCGTGTCGGTCCCTACGTCTCGGTGGTAACATTACATGCGTCTATAACGGTATATATCCTAACCTAAGGCAACCTAACATCTCGGATGTAACATTTGACATCATTCCAGGCATGTCGGTCCCTACGTCTCGGTGGTAACATTATATGCGTCTACAACGTTATATATCCTTATCTAAGGCAACCTAACATCTCGGTTGCAATATTTGACAACACTCCTAGCCTGTCGAACCCTACTTCTCGGAGGGAACAGTATATACGTCTATAACGTTATATATCCTAACCTAGGGCAACCTAAAATCTCGGATGTAATATTCTACAACCTTCCAGGCGTGTCGGACCCTACTTCTCGGTGGGAACAGTATATACGTCTGTAACGTCATATATCCTAACCTAAGGCAACCTAACATCTCGGATATAACATTTAACAACATTCCAGGCGTTTTGGAACCCTACGCCTCGGTGGTAACATTACGTGCGTCTATAACGTTATATATGCTAACCTAAGGCAACCTAACATCTCGGATGCAATATTTGACAACATTCCTGGCCTGTCGAACCCTACTTCTCGGAGGGAACAGTATATACGTCTATAACGTTATATATCCTAACCTAAGGCAACCTGACATCTCGGATGTATTATTCTACAACATTCCAGGCGTGTCGGACCCTACTTCTCAGTGGGAACATTATATGCGTCTATAACGTTATATATCCTAACCTAAGGCAACCTAACATCTCGGATGTAATATTCTACAACCTCCCAGGCGTGTCGGACCCTACTTCTCGGTGGGAACATTGTATGCGTCTATAACGTTGCATATCCTAATCTAAGGCAACCTAACATCTCGGATGCAATATTTGACAACATTCCTGGCCTGTCGAACCCTACTTCTCGGAGGGAACAGCATATACGTCTATAACGTCATATATGCTAACCTAAGGCAACCTAACATCTCGGATGTAACATTTGACAACATTCCAGGTGTGTCGGTCCCTACGTCTCGGTGGTAAAGTTACATGCGTCTATAACGTAATATATCCTAACCTAAGGCAACCTAACATCTCGGATGTAACATTTGACATCATTCCAGGCATGTCGGTCCCTACGTCTCGGTGGTAACATTATATGCGTCTATAACGGTATATTTCCTAATCTAAGGCAACCTAACATCTCGGATGCAATATTTGACAACATTCCTGGCCTGTCGAACCCTACTTCCCGGAGGGAACAGTATATACGTCTATAACGTCATATATCCTAACCTAAGGCAACCTAACATCTCGGATGTAACATTTGACAACATTCCAGGTGTGTCGGATCCTACGTCTCGGTGGTAACGTTACATGCGTCTATAACGTTATATATCCTAACCTAAGGCAACCTAACATCTCGGATGTAACATTTGACAACATTCCAGGCATGTCGGTCCCTACGTCTTGGTGGTAACATTATATGCGTCTATAACGTTATATATCCTTATCTAAGGCAACCTAACATCTCGGATGCAATATTTGACAACATTCCTAGCCTGTCGAACCCTACTTCTCGGAGGGAACAGTATATACGTCTATAACGTTATATATCCTAACCTAAGGCAACCTGACATCTCCGATGTAATATTCTACATCATTCCAGGCGTGTCGGACCCTACTTCTCGGTGGGAACATTATATGCGTCTATAACCTTGTATATCCTAACCTAAGGCAACCTAACATCTCGGATGTAACATTTGACAACATTCCAGGTGTGTCGGTCCCTACGTCTCGGTGGTAACGTTACATGCGTCTATAACGTTATATATCCTAACCTAAGGCAACCTAACATCTCGGATGTAACATTTGACAACATTCCAGGCATGTCGGTCCCTACGTCTCGGTGGTAACATTATATGCGTCTATAACGGTATATTTCCTAATCTAAGGCTACCTAACATCTCGGATGCAATATTTGACAACATTCCTGGCCTGTCGAACCCTACTTCCCGGAGGGAACAGTATATACGTCTATAACGTTATATATCCTAACCTAGGGCAACCTAACATCTGGGATGTAATATTCGACATCACTCCAGGCGTGTCGGTCCCAACGTCTCGGTGGTAACATTACATGCGTGTATAGCGGTATATATCCTAATCTTAGGCAACCTAACATCTCGGATGTAACATTTTACAACATTCCAGGCCTGTCGGTCCCTACGTCTCGGTGGTAACATTACATGCGTCTATAACGTTATATATCCTAACCTAAGGCCACCTAACATCTCGTATGTAGTATTTGACAACATTCCTGGCGTGTCGAACCCTACTTCTCGGTGGGAACAGTATATACGTCTATAACGTTATATATCCTAACCTAAGGCAACCTGACATCTCGGATGTAATATTCTACATCATTCCAGGCGTGTCGGACCCTACTTCTCGGTGGGAACATTATATGAGTCTATAACGTTGTATATCCTAATCTAAGGCAACCTATTGTCTCAGACGAAATATTTTACAATATTCCTGGCGTGTCGGTGCATACTTTTCGGTGGGAATATTATATGGGTCTATAACGGTCGATATCGTATTCTAAGGCAACCTAACATCTCGGATGCAATATTTGACAACATTCCTGGCCTGTCAAACCTACTTCTCGGAGGGAACAGCATATACGTCTATAACGTCATATATCCTAACCTAAGGCAACCTAACATCTCGGATGTAACATTTGACAACATTCCAGGCGTGTCGGTCCCTACGTCTCGGTGGTAACATTACATGCGTCTATAACGGTATATTTCCTAATCTAAGGCAACCTAACATCTCGGATGCAATATTTGACAACATTCCTGGCCTGTCGAACCCTACTTCTCGGAGGGAACAGTATATACGTCTATAACGGTATATGTCCTAATCTAAGGCAACCTAACATCTCGGATGCAATATTTGACAACATTCCTGGCCTGTCAAACCCTACTTCTCGGAGGGAACAGCATATACGTCTATAACGTCATATATCCTAACCTAAGGCAACCTAACATCTCGGATGTAACATTTGACAACATTCCAGGCGTGTCGGTCCCTACGTCTCGGTGGTAACATTACATGCGTCTATAACGGTATATTTCCTAATCTAAGGCAACCTAACATCTCGGATGCAATATTTGACAACATTCCTGGCCTGTCGAACCCTACTTCACGGAGGGAACAGTATATACGTCTATAACGTCATATATCCTAACCTAAGGCAACCTAACATCTCGGATGTAATATTTGTCAACATTCCTGGCGTGTCGGTCCCTACGTCTCGGTGGTAACATTACATGCGTCTATAGCGGTATATATCCTAATCTTAGGCAACCTAACATCTCGGATGTAACATTTTACAACATTCCAGGCCTGTCGGTCCCTACGTCTCGGTGGTAACATTACATGCGTCTATAACGTTATATATCCTAACCTAAGGCCACCTAACATCTCGTATGTAATATTTGACAACATTCCTGGCGTGTCGAACCCTACTTCTCGGTGGGAACAGTATATACGTCTATAACGTTATATATCCTAACCTAAGGCAACCTAGCATGTCGGATGTAATATTTGACAACATTCCTGGCGTGTCGGACCCTACTTCTCGGTGGGAACAGTATATACGTCTGTAACGTCATATATCCTAACCTAAGGCAACCAAACATCTCGGATATAACATTTGACAACATTCCAGGCGTGTTGGAACCCTACGTCTCGGTGGTAACATTACGTGCGTCTATAACGTTATATATGCTAACCTAAGGCATCCTAACATCTCGGATGCAATATTTGACAACATTCCTGGCCTGTCAAACCCTACTTCTCGGAGGGAACAGCATATACGTCTATAACGTCATATATCCTAACCTAAGGCAACCTAACATCTCGGATGTAACATTTGACAACATTCCAGGTGTGTCGGATCCTACGTCTCGGTGGTAACGTTACATGCGTCTATAACGTTATATATCCTAACCTAAGGCAACCTAACATCTCGGATGTAACATTTGACAACATTCCAGGCATGTCGGTCCCTACGTCTTGGTGGTAACATTATATGCGTCTATAACGTTATATATCCTTATCTAAGGCAACCTAACATCTCGGATGCAATATTTGACAACATTCCTAGCCTGTCGAACCCTACTTCTCGGAGGGAACAGTATATACGTCTATAACGTTATATATCCTAACCTAAGGCAACCTGACATCTCGGATGTAACGTTTGACAACATTCCAGGCGTGTCGGTCCCTACGTCTCGGTGGTAACATTACATGCGTCTATAACGGTATATTTCCTAATCTAAGGCAACCTAACATCTCGGATGCAATATTTGACAACATTCCTGGCCTGTCGAACCCTACTTCTCGGAGGGAACAGTATATACGTCCATAACTGTATATGTCCTTATCTAAGGCAACCTAACATCTCGGTTGCAATATTTGACAACATTCCTAGCCTGTCGAACCCTACTTCTCGGAGGGAACAGTATATACGTCTATAACGTTATATATCCTAACCTAAGGCAACCTGACATCTCGGATGTAATATTCTACATCATTCCAGGCGTGTCGGACCCTACTTCTCGGTGGGAACATTATATGAGTCTATAACGTTGTATATCCTAATCTAAGGCAACCTATTATCTCAGACGTAATATTTTACAATATTCCTGGCGTGTCGGTGCATACTTTTCGGTGGGAATATTATATGCGTCTATAACGGTCGATATCGTAATCTAAGGCAACCTAACATCTCGGATGCAATATTTGACAACATTCCTGGCCTCTCGAACCCTACTTCTCGGAGGGAACAGTATATACGTCTATAACGTTATATATCCTAACCTAGGGCAACCTAACATCTCGGATGCAATATTTGACAACATTCCAGGCGTGTCGGACCCTACTTCTCGGTGGGAACATTATATGTGTCTATAACGTTGTATATCCTTATCTAAGGCAACCTAACATCTCGGATGCAATATTTGACAACATTCCTAGCCTGTCGAACCCTACTTCTCGGAGGGAATAGTATATACGTCTATAACGTTATATATCCTAGCCTAAGGCAACCTGACATCTCGGATGTAATATTCTACATCACTCCAGGCGTGTCGGTCCCAACGTCTCGGTGGTAACATTACATGCGTGTATAGCGGTATATATCCTAACCTAAGGCAACCTGACATCTCGGATGTATTATTCTACAACATTCCAGGCGTGTCGGACCCTACTTCTCGGTGGGAACAGTATATACGTCTATAACGTTATATATCCTAACCTAAGGCAACCTAACATGTCGGATGTAATATTTGACGACATTCCTGGCGTGTCGGACCCTACTTCTCGGTGGGAACAGTATATACGTCTGTAACGTCATATATCCTAACCTAAGGCAACCTAACATCTCGGATATAACATTTGACAACATTCCAGGCGTGTTGGAACCCTACGTCTCGGTGGTAACATTACGTGCGTCTATAACGTTATATATGCTAACCTAAGGCATCCTAACATCTCGGATGCAATATTTGACAACATTCCTGGCCTGTCAAACCCTACTTCTCGGAGGGAACAGCATATACGTCTATAACGTCATATATCCTAACCTAAGGCAACCTAACATCTCGGATGTAACATTTGACAACATTCCAGGTGT
Organism: Xylocopa violacea; assembly: GCA_963969225.1. Taxonomy (NCBI): domain Eukaryota; kingdom Metazoa; phylum Arthropoda; class Insecta; order Hymenoptera; family Apidae; genus Xylocopa; species Xylocopa violacea. Next base: position 22,431,081 of record CAXAJV010000002.1, on the reverse strand, counting down.
GTCGGATCCTACGTCTCGGTGGTAACGTTACATGCGTCTATAACGTTATATATCCTAACCTAAGGCAACCTAACATCTCGGATGTAACATTTGACAACATTCCAGGCATGTCGGTCCCTACGTCTTGGTGGTAACATTATATGCGTCTATAACGTTATATATCCTTATCTAAGGCAACCTAACATCTCGGATGCAATATTTGACAACATTCCTAGCCTGTCGAACCCTACTTCTCGGAGGGAACAGTATATACGTCTATAACGTTATATATCCTAACCTAAGGCAACCTGACATCTCGGATGTAACATTTGACAACATTCCAGGCGTGTCGGTCCCTACGTCTCGGTGGTAACATTACATGCGTCTATAACGGTATATTTCCTAATCTAAGGCAACCTAACATCTCGGATGCAATATTTGTCAACATTCCTCACCTGTCGAACCCTACTTCTCGGAGGGAACAGTATATACGTCCATAACGGTATATGTCCTAATCTAAGGCAACCTAACATCTCGGATGCAATATTTGACAACATTCCTGGCCTGTCGAACCCTACTTCTCGGAGGGAACAGCATATACGTCTATAACGTCATATATGCTAACCTAAGGCAACCTAACATCTCGGATGTAACATTTGACAACATTCCAGGTGTGTCGGTCCCTACGTCTCGGTGGTAAAGTTACATGCGTCTATAACGTTATATATCCTAACCTAAGGCAACCTAACATCTCGGATGTAACATTTGACATCATTCCAGGCATGTCGGTCCCTACGTCTCGGTGGTAACATTATATGCGTCTACAACGTTATATATCCTTATCTAAGGCAACCTAACATCTCGGTTGCAATATTTGACAACACTCCTAGCCTGTCGAACCCTACTTCTCGGAGGGAACAGTATATACGTCTATAACGTTATATATCCTAACCTAGGGCAACCTAAAATCTCGGATGTAATATTCTACAACCTTCCAGGCGTGTCGGACCCTACTTCTCGGTGGGAACAGTATATACGTCTGTAACGTCATATATCCTAACCTAAGGCAACCTAACATCTCGGATATAACATTTAACAACATTCCAGGCGTTTTGGAACCCTACGCCTCGGTGGTAACATTACGTGCGTCTATAACGTTATATATGCTAACCTAAGGCAACCTAACATCTCGGATGCAATATTTGACAACATTCCTGGCCTGTCGAACCCTACTTCTCGGAGGGAACAGTATATACGTCTATAACGTTATATATCCTAACCTAAGGCAACCTGACATCTCGGATGTATTATTCTACAACATTCCAGGCGTGTCGGACCCTACTTCTCAGTGGGAACATTATATGCGTCTATAACGTTATATATCCTAACCTAAGGCAACCTAACATCTCGGATGTAATATTCTACAACCTCCCAGGCGTGTCGGACCCTACTTCTCGGTGGGAACATTGTATGCGTCTATAACGTTGCATATCCTAATCTAAGGCAACCTAACATCTCGGATGCAATATTTGACAACATTCCTGGCCTGTCGAACCCTACTTCTCGGAGGGAACAGCATATACGTCTATAACGTCATATATGCTAACCTAAGGCAACCTAACATCTCGGATGTAACATTTGACAACATTCCAGGTGTGTCGGTCCCTACGTCTCGGTGGTAAAGTTACATGCGTCTATAACGTTATATATCCTAACCTAAGGCAACCTAACATCTCGGATGTAACATTTGACATCATTCCAGGCATGTCGGTCCCTACGTCTCGGTGGTAACATTATATGCGTCTATAACGGTATATTTCCTAATCTAAGGCAACCTAACATCTCGGATGCAATATTTGACAACATTCCTGGCCTGTCGAACCCTACTTCCCGTTGGGAACAGTATATACGTCTATAACGTTATATATCCTAACCTAGGGCAACCTAAAATCTCGGATGTAATATTCTACAACCTTCCAGGCGTGTCGGAACCTACTTCTCGGTGGGAACAGTATATACGTCTGTAACGTCATATATCCTAACCTAAGGCAACCTAACATCTCGGATATAACATTTGACAACATTCCAGGCGTGTTGGAACCCTACGTCTCGGTGGTAACATTACGTGCGTCTATAACGTTATATATGCTAACCTAAGGCATCCTAACATCTCGGATGCAATATTTGACAACATTCCTGGCCTGTCAAACCCTACGTCTCGGAGGGAACAGCATATATGTCTATAACGTCATATATCCTAACCTAAGGCAACCTAACATCTCGGATGTAACATTTGACAACATTCCAGGTGTGTCGGATCCTACGTCTCGGTGGTAACGTTACATGCGTCTATAACGTTATATATCCTAACCTAAGGCAACCTAACATCTCGGATGTAACATTTGACAACATTCCAGGCATGTCGGTCCCTACGTCTTGGTGGTAACATTATATGCGTCTATAACGTTATATATCCTTATCTAAGGCAACCTAACATCTCGGATGCAATATTTGACAACATTCCTAGCCTGTCGAACCCTACTTCTCGGAGGGAACAGTATATACGTCTATAACGTTATATATCCTAACCTAAGGCAACCTGACATCTCCGATGTAATATTCTACATCATTCCAGGCGTGTCGGACCCTACTTCTCGGTGGGAACATTATATGCGTCTATAACCTTGTATATCCTAACCTAAGGCAACCTAACATCTCGGATGTAACATTTGACAACATTCCAGGTGTGTCGGTCCCTACGTCTCGGTGGTAACGTTACATGCGTCTATAACGTTATATATCCTAACCTAAGGCAACCTAACATCTCGGATGTAACATTTGACAACATTCCAGGCATGTCGGTCCCTACGTCTCGGTGGTAACATTATATGCGTCTATAACGGTATATTTCCTAATCTAAGGCAACCTAACATCTCGGATGCAATATTTGACAACATTCCTGGCCTGTCGAACCCTACTTCCCGGAGGGAACAGTATATACGTCTATAACGTTATATATCCTAACCTAGGGCAACCTAACATCTCGGATGTAATATTCGACATCACTCCAGGCGTGTCGGTCCCAACGTCTCGGTGGTAACATTACATGCGTGTATAGCGGTATATATCCTAATCTTAGGCAACCTAACATCTCGGATGTAACATTTTACAACATTCCAGGCCTGTCGGTCCCTACGTCTCGGTGGTAACATTACATGCGTCTATAACGTTATATATCCTAACCTAAGGCCACCTAACATCTCGTATGTAATATTTGACAACATTCCTGGCCTGTCAAACCTACTTCTCGGAGGGAACAGCATATACGTCTATAACGTCATATATCCTAACCTAAGGCAACCTAACATCTCGGATGTAACATTTGACAACATTCCAGGCGTGTCGGTCCCTACGTCTCGGTGGTAACATTACATGCGTCTATAACGGTATATTTCCTAATCTAAGGCAACCTAACATCTCGGATGCAATATTTGACAACATTCCTGGCCTGTCGAACCCTACTTCTCGGAGGGAACAGTATATACGTCTATAACGGTATATGTCCTAATCTAAGGCAACCTAACATCTCGGATGCAATATTTGACAACATTCCTGGCCTGTCAAACCCTACTTCTCGGAGGGAACAGCATATACGTCTATAACGTCATATATCCTAACCTAAGGCAACCTAACATCTCGGATGTAACATTTGACAACATTCCAGGCGTGTCGGTCCCTACGTCTCGGTGGTAACATTACATGCGTCTATAACGGTATATTTCCTAATCTAAGGCAACCTAACATCTCGGATGCAATATTTGACAACATTCCTGGCCTGTCGAACCCTACTTCACGGAGGGAACAGTATATACGTCTATAACGTCATATATCCTAACCTAAGGCAACTTAACATCTCGGATGTAATATTTGTCAACATTCCTGGCGTGTCGGTCCCTACGTCTCGGTGGTAACATTACATGCGTCTATAGCGGTATATATCCTAATCTTAGGCAACCTAACATCTCGGATGTAACATTTTACAACATTCCAGGTGTGTCGGTCCCTACGTCTCGGTGGTAACGTTACATGCGTCTATAACGTTATATATCCTAACCTAAGGCAACCTAACATCTCGGATGTAATATTTGTCAACATTCCTGGCATGTCGGTCCCTACGTCTTGGTGGTAACATTATATGCGTCTATAACGTTATATATCCTTATCTAAGGCAACCTAACATCTCGGATGCAATATTTGACAACATTCCTAGCCTGTCGAACCCTACTTCTCGGAGGGAACAGTATATACGTCTATAACGTTATATATCCTAACCTAAGGCAACCTGACATCTCCGATGTAATATTCTACATCATTCCAGGCGTGTCGGACCCTACTTCTCGGTGGGAACATTATATGCGTCTATAACCTTGTATATCCTAACCTAAGGCAACCTAACATCTCGGATGTAACATTTGACAACATTCCAGGTGTGTCGGTCCCTACGTCTCGGTGGTAACGTTACATGCGTCTATAACGTTATATATCCTAACCTAAGGCAACCTAACATCTCGGATGTAACATTTGACAACATTCCAGGCATGTCGGTCCCTACGTCTCGGTGGTAACATTATATGCGTCTATAACGGTATATTTCCTAATCTAAGGCAACCTAACATCTCGGATGCAATATTTGACAACATTCCTGGCCTGTCGAACCCTACTTCCCGGAGGGAACAGTATATACGTCTATAACGTTATATATCCTAACCTAGGGCAACCTAACATCTCGGATGTAATATTCGACATCACTCCAGGCGTGTCGGTCCCAACGTCTCGGTGGTAACATTACATGCGTGTATAGCGGTATATATCCTAATCTTAGGCAACCTAACATCTCGGATGTAACATTTTACAACATTCCAGGCCTGTCGGTCCCTACGTCTCGGTGGTAACATTACATGCGTCTATAACGTTATATATCCTAACCTAAGGCCACCTAACATCTCGTATGTAATATTTGACAACATTCCTGGCGTGTCGAACCCTACTTCTCGGTGGGAACAGTATATACGTCTATAACGTTATATATCCTAACCTAAGGCAACCTGACATCTCGGATGTAATATTCTACATCATTCCAGGCGTGTCGGACCCTACTTCTCGGTGGGAACATTATATGAGTCTATAACGTTGTATATCCTAATCTAAGGCAACCTATTGTCTCAGACGAAATATTTTACAATATTCCTGGCGTGTCGGTGCATACTTTTCGGTGGGAATATTATATGGGTCTATAACGGTCGATATCGTATTCTAAGGCAACCTAACATCTCGGATGCAATATTTGACAACATTCCTGGCCTGTCAAACCTACTTCTCGGAGGGAACAGCATATACGTCTATAACGTCATATATCCTAACCTAAGGCAACCTAACATCTCGGATGTAACATTTGACAACATTCCAGGCGTGTCGGTCCCTACGTCTCGGTGGTAACATTACATGCGTCTATAACGGTATATTTCCTAATCTAAGGCAACCTAACATCTCGGATGCAATATTTGACAACATTCCTGGCCTGTCGAACCCTACTTCTCGGAGGGAACAGTATATACGTCTATAACGGTATATGTCCTAATCTAAGGCAACCTAACATCTCGGATGCAATATTTGACAACATTCCTGGCCTGTCAAACCCTACTTCTCGGAGGGAACAGCATATACGTCTATAACGTCATATATCCTAACCTAAGGCAACCTAACATCTCGGATGTAACATTTGACAACATTCCAGGCGTGTCGGTCCCTACGTCTCGGTGGTAACATTACATGCGTCTATAACGGTATATTTCCTAATCTAAGGCAACCTAACATCTCGGATGCAATATTTGACAACATTCCTGGCCTGTCGAACCCTACTTCACGGAGGGAACAGTATATACGTCTATAACGTCATATATCCTAACCTAAGGCAACCTAACATCTCGGATGTAATATTTGTCAACATTCCTGGCGTGTCGGTCCCTACGTCTCGGTGGTAACATTACATGCGTCTATAGCGGTATATATCCTAATCTTAGGCAACCTAACATCTCGGATGTAACATTTTACAACATTCCAGGCCTGTCGGTCCCTACGTCTCGGTGGTAACATTACATGCGTCTATAACATTATATATCCTAACCTAAGGCCACCTAACATCTCGTATGTAATATTTGACAACATTCCTGGCGTGTCGAACCCTACTTCTCGGTGGGAACAGTATATACGTCTATAACGTTATATATCCTAACCTAAGGCAACCTAACATGTCGGATGTAATATTTGACAACATTCCTGGCGTGTCGGACCCTACTTCTCGGTGGGAACAGTATATACGTCTGTAACGTCATATATCCTAACCTAAGGCAACCTAACATATCGGATATAACATTTGACAACATTCCAGGCGTGTTGGAACCCTACGTCTCTGTGGCAACATTACGTGCGTCTATAACGCTATATATGCTAACCTAAGGCAACCTAACATCTCGGATGCAATATTTGACAACATTCCTGGCGTGTCGAACCCTACTTCTCGGTGGGAACAGTATATACGTCTATAACGTTATATATCCTAACGTAAGGCTACCTAACATCTCGGATGTAATATTTGACAACATTCCTGGCGTGTCGGACCCTACTTCTCGGTGGGAACAGTATATATGTCTGTAACGTCATATATCCTAACCTAAGGCAACCTAACATCTCGGATATAACATTTTACAACATTCCCGGCGTGTTGGAACCCTACGTCTCGGTGGTAACATTACGAGCGTCTATAACGTTATATATGCTAACCTAAGGCAACCTAACATCTCGGATGCAATATTTGACAACATTCCTGGCGTGTCAAACCCTACTTCTCGGAGGGAACAGTATATACGTCTATAACGTCATATATCCTAACCTAAGGCAACCTGACATCTCGGATGTATTATTCTACAACATTCCAGGCCTGTCGGTCCCTACGTCTCGGTGGTAACATTACATGCGTCTATAACGTTATATATCCTAACCTAAGGCCACCTAACATCTCGTATGTAATATTTGACAACATTCCTGGCGTGTCGAACCCTACTTCTCGGTGGGAACAGTATATACGTCTATAACGTTATATATCCTAACCTAAGGCAACCTGACATCTCGGATGTAATATTCTACATCATTCCAGGCGTGTCGGACCCTACTTCTCGGTGGGAACATTATATGCGTCTATAGCGGTATATATCCTAACCTAAGGCAACCTGAGTTCTCGGATGCAATATTTGACAACATTCCTGGCCTGTCGAACCCTACTTCTCGGAGGGAACAGCATATACGTCTATAACGTCATATATGCTAACCTAGGGCAACCTAACATCTCGGATGTAACATTTGACAACATTCCAGGTGTGTCGGTCCCTACGTCTCGGTGGTAACATTATATGCGTCTACAACGTTATATATCCTAATCTTAGGCAACCTAACATCTCGGATGTAACATTTTACCACATTCCAGGCGTGTTGGAACTCTACGTCTCGGTGGTAAAGTTACATGCGTCTATAACGTTATATATCCTAACCTAAGGCAACCTAACATCTCGGATGTAACATTTGACATCATTCCAGGCATGTCGGTCCCTACGTCTCGGTGGTAACATTATATGCGTCTACAACGTTATATATCCTTATCTAAGGCAACCTAACATCTCGGTTGCAATATTTGACAACACTCCTAGCCTGTCGAACCCTACTTCTCGGAGGGAACAGTATATACGTCTATAACGTTATATATCCTAACCTAGGGCAACCTAACATCTCGGATGTAATATTCTACATCATTCCAGGCGTGTCGAAACCTACTTCTCGGATGGAACTGTATATACGTCTATAACGGTATATATCCTAATCTAAGGCAACCTAACACCTCGGATGCAATATTTGACAACATTCCTGGCCTGTCGAACCCTACTTCTCGGAGGGAACAGTATATACGTCTATAACGTTATATATCCTAACCTAGGGCAACCTAAAATCTCGGATGTAATATTCTACAACCTTCCAGGCGTGTCGGACCCTACTTCTCGGTGGGAACAGTATATACGTCTGTAACGTCATATATCCTAACCTAAGGCAACCTAACATCTCGGATATAACATTTAACAACATTCCAGGCGTTTTGGAACCCTACGCCTCGGTGGTAACATTACGTGCGTCTATAACGTTATATATGCTAACCTAAGGCAACCTAACATCTCGGATGCAATATTTGACAACATTCCTGGCCTGTCGAACCCTACTTCTCGGAGGGAACAGTATATACGTCTATAACGTTATATATCCTAACCTAAGGCAACCTGACATCTCGGATGTATTATTCTACAACATTCCAGGCGTGTCGGACCCTACTTCTCAGTGGGAACATTATATGCGTCTATAACGTTATATATCCTAACCTAAGGCAACCTAACATCTCGGATGTAATATTCTACAACCTCCCAGGCGTGTCGGACCCTACTTCTCGGTGGGAACATTGTATGCGTCTATAACGTTGCATATCCTAATCTAAGGCAACCTAACATCTCGGATGCAATATTTGACAACATTCCTGGCCTGTCGAACCCTACTTCTCGGAGGGAACAGCATATACGTCTATAACGTCATATATGCTAACCTAAGGCAACCTAACATCTCGGATGTAACATTTGACAACATTCCAGGTGTGTCGGTCCCTACGTCTCGGTGGTAAAGTTACATGCGTCTATAACGTTATATATCCTAACCTAAGGCAACCTAACATCTCGGATGTAACATTTGACATCATTCCAGGCATGTCGGTCCCTACGTCTCGGTGGTAACATTATATGCGTCTACAACGTTATATATCCTTATCTAAGGCAACCTAACATCTCGGTTGCAATATTTGACAACATTCCTATCCTGTCGAACCCTACATCTCGGAGGGAATAGTATATACGTCTATAACGTTATATATCCTAACCTAAGGCAACCTGACATCTTGGATGTAATATTCTACATCACTCCAGGCGTGTCGGTCCCAACGTCTCGGTGGTAACATTACATGCGTCTATAACGTTATATATCCTAACCTAAGGCCACCTAACATCTCGTATGTAATATTTGACAACATTCCTGGCGTGTCGAACCCTACTTCTCGGTGGGAACAGTATATACGTCTATAACGTTATATATCCTAACCTAAGGCAACCTAACATGTCGGATGTAATATTTGACAACATTCCTGGCGTGTCGGACCCTACTTCTCGGTGGGAACAGTATATACGTCTGTAACGTTATATATCCTTATCTAAGGCAACCTAACATCTCGGATGCAATATTTGACAACATTCCTAGCCTGTCGAAACCTACTTCTCGGAGGGAACAGTATATAAGTCTATAACGTTATATATCCTAACCTAAGGCAACCTGACATCTCGGATGTAACATTTGACAACATTCCAGGCGTGTCGGTCCCTACGTCTCGGTGGTAACATTACATGCGTCTATAACGGTATATTTCCTAATCTAAGGCAACCTAACATCTCGGATGCAATATTTGACAACATTCCTGGCCTGTTGAACCCTACTTCTCGGAGGGAACAGTATATACGTCTATAACGTTATATATCCTAACCTAAGGCAACCTGACATCTCGGATGTAATATTCTACAACCTTCCAGGCGTGTCGGACCCTACTTCTCGGTGGGAACAGTATATACGTCTGTAACGTCATATATCCTAACCTAAGGCAACCTATCATCTCGGATATAACATTTAACAACATTCCAGGCGTTTTGGAACCCTACGCCTCGGTGGTAACATTACGTGCGTCTATAACGTTATATATGCTAACCTAAGGCAACCTAACATCTCGGATGCAATATTTGACAACATTCCTGGCCTGTCGAACCCTACTTCTCGGAGGGAACAGCATATACGTCTATAACGTCATATATGCTAACCTAAGGCAACCTAACATCTCGGATGTAACATTTGACAACATTCCAGGTGTGTCGGTCCCTACGTCTCGGTGGTAAAGTTACATGCGTCTATAACGTTATATATCCTAACCTAAGGCAACCTAACATCTCGGATGTAACATTTGACATCATTTCAGGCTTGTCGGTCCCTACGTCTCGGTGGTAACATTATATGCGTCTACAACGTTATATATCCTTATCTAAGGCAACCTAACATCTCGGTTGCAATATTTGACAACATTCCTGGCCTGTCGAACCCTACTTCTCGGAGGGAACAGTATATACGTCTATAACGTTATATATCCTAACCTAGGGCAACCTAAAATCTCGGATGTAATATTCTACAACCTTCCAGGCGTGTCGGACCCTACTTCTCGGTGGGAACATTATATGTGTCTATAACGTTGTATATCCTTATCTAAGGCAACCTAACATCTCGGATGCAATATTTGACAACTTTCCTATCCTGTCGAACCCTACATCTCGGAGGGAATAGTATATACGTCTATAACGTTATATATCCTAACCTAAGGCAACCTGACATCTCGGATGTAATATTCTACATCACTCCAGGCGTGTCGGTCCCAACGTCTCGGTGGTAACATTACATGCGTCTATAACGTTATATATCCTAACCTAAGGCCACCTAACATCTCGTATGTAATATTTGACAACATTCCTGGCGTGTCGAACCCTACTTCTCGGTGGGAACAGTATATACGTCTATAACGTTATATATCCTAACCTAAGGCAACCTAACATGTCGGATGTAATATTTGACAACATTCCTGGCGTGTCGGAACCTACTTCTCGGTGGGAACAGTATATACGTCTGTAACGTCATATATCCTAACCTAAGGCAACCTAACATCTCGGATATAACATTTGACAACATTCCAGGCGTGTTGGAACCCTACGTCTCGGTGGTAACATTACGTGCGTCTATAACGTTATATATGCTAACCTAAGGCATCCTAACATCTCGGATGCAATATTTGACAACATTCCTGGCCTGTCGAACCCTACTTCTCGGAGGGAACAGCATATACGTCTATAACGTCATATATGCTAACCTAGGGCAACCTAACATCTCGGATGTAACATTTGACAACATTCCAGGTGTGTCGGTCCCTACGTCTCGGTGGTAACATTATATGCGTCTACAACGTTATATATCCTAATCTTAGGCAACCTAACATCTCGGATGTAACATTTTACCACATTCCAGGCGTGTTGGAACCCTACGTCTCGGTGGTAAAGTTACATGCGTCTATAACGTTATATATCCTAACCTAAGGCAACCTAACATCTCGGATGTAACATTTGACATCATTCCAGGCATGTCGGTCCCTACGTCTCGGTGGTAACATTATATGCGTCTACAACGTTATATATCCTTATCTAAGGCAACCTAACATCTCGGTTGCAATATTTGACAACACTCCTAGCCTGTCGAACCCTACTTCTCGGAGGGAACAGTATATACGTCTATAACGTTATATATCCTAACCTAGGGCAACCTAACATCTCGGATGTAATATTCTACATCATTCCAGGCGTGTCGAAACCTACTTCTCGGATGGAACTGTATATACGTCTATAACGGTATATATCCTAATCTAAGGCAACCTAACACCTCGGATGCAATATTTGACAACATTCCTGGCCTGTCGAACCCTACTTCTCGGAGGGAACAGTATATACGTCTATAACGTTATATATCCTAACCTAGGGCAACCTAAAATCTCGGATGTAATATTCTACAACCTTCCAGGCGTGTCGGACCCTACTTCTCGGTGGGAACAGTATATACGTCTGTAACGTCATATATCCTAACCTAAGGCAACCTAACATCTCGGATATAACATTTAACAACATTCCAGGCGTTTTGGAACCCTACGCCTCGGTGGTAACATTACGTGCGTCTATAACGTTATATATGCTAACCTAAGGCAACCTAACATCTCGGATGCAATATTTGACAACATTCCTGGCCTGTCGAACCCTACTTCTCGGAGGGAACAGTATATACGTCTATAACGTTATATATCCTAACCTAAGGCAACCTGACATCTCGGATGTATTATTCTACAACATTCCAGGCGTGTCGGACCCTACTTCTCAGTGGGAACATTATATGCGTCTATAACGTTATATATCCTAACCTAAGGCAACCTAACATCTCGGATGTAATATTCTACAACCTCCCAGGCGTGTCGGACCCTACTTCTCGGTGGGAACATTGTATGCGTCTATAACGTTGCATATCCTAATCTAAGGCAACCTAACATCTCGGATGCAATATTTGACAACATTCCTGGCCTGTCGAACCCTACTTCTCGGAGGGAACAGCATATACGTCTATAACGTCATATATGCTAACCTAAGGCAACCTAACATCTCGGATGTAACATTTGACAACATTCCAGGTGTGTCGGTCCCTACGTCTCGGTGGTAAAGTTACATGCGTCTATAACGTTATATATCCTAACCTAAGGCAACCTAACATCTCGGATGTAACATTTGACATCATTCCAGGCATGTCGGTCCCTACGTCTCGGTGGTAACATTATATGCGTCTACAACGTTATATATCCTTATCTAAGGCAACCTAACATCTCGGTTGCAATATTTGACAACATTCCTATCCTGTCGAACCCTACATCTCGGAGGGAATAGTATATACGTCTATAACGTTATATATCCTAACCTAAGGCAACCTGACATCTCGGATGTAATATTCTACATCACTCCAGGCGTGTCGGTCCCAACGTCTCGGTGGTAACATTACATGCGTCTATAACGTTATATATCCTAACCTAAGGCCACCTAACATCTCGTATGTAATATTTGACAACATTCCTGGCGTGTCGAACCCTACTTCTCGGTGGGAACAGTATATACGTCTATAACGTTATATATCCTAACCTAAGGCAACCTAACATGTCGGATGTAATATTTGACAACATTCCTGGCGTGTCGGACCCTACTTCTCGGTGGGAACAGTATATACGTCTGTAACGTTATATATCCTTATCTAAGGCAACCTAACACCTCGGATGCAATATTTGACAACATTCCTAGCCTGTCGAACCCTACATCTCGGAGGGAACAGTATATACGTCTATAGCGGTATATATCCTAATCTAAGGCCACCTAACATCTCGTATGTAATATTTGACAACATTCCTGGCGTGTCGAACCCTACTTCTCGGTGGGAACAGTATATACGTCTATAACGTTATATATCCTAACGTAAGGCAACCTAACATCTCGGATGCAATATTTGACAACATTCCTGGCCTGTTGAACCCTACTTCTCGGAGGGAACAGTATATACGTCTATAACGTTATATATCCTAACCTAAGGCAACCTGACATCTCGGATGTAATATTCTACAACCTTCCAGGCGTGTCGGACCCTACTTCTCGGTGGGAACAGTATATACGTCTGTAACGTCATATATCCTAACCTAAGGCAACCTAACATCTCGGATATAACATTTAACAACATTCCAGGCGTTTTGGAACCCTACGCCTCGGTGGTAACATTACGTGCGTCTATAACGTTATATATGCTAACCTAAGGCAACCTAACATCTCGGATGCAATATTTGACAACATTCCTGGCCTGTCGAACCCTACTTCTCGGAGGGAACAGCATATACGTCTATAACGTCATATATGCTAACCTAAGGCAACCTAACATCTCGGATGTAACATTTGACAACATTCCAGGTGTGTCGGTCCCTACGTCTCGGTGGTAAAGTTACATGCGTCTATATCGTTATATATCCTAACCTAAGGCAACCTAACATCTCGGATGTAACATTTGACATCATTTCAGGCATGTCGGTCCCTACGTCTCGGTGGTAACATTATATGCGTCTACAACGTTATATATCCTTATCTAAGGCAACCTAACATCTCGGTTGCAATATTTGACAACATTCCTGGCCTGTCGAACCCTACTTCTCGGAGGGAACAGTATATACGTCTATAACGTTATATATCCTAACCTAGGGCAACATAAAATCTCGGATGTAATATTCTACAACCTTCCAGGCGTGTCGGACCCTACTTCTCGGTGGGAACATTATATGTGTCTATAACGTTGTATATCCTTATCTAAGGCAACCTAACATCTCGGATGCAATATTTGACAACATTCCTATCCTGTCGAACCCTACATCTCGGAGGGAATAGTATATACGTCTATAACGTTATATATCCTAACCTAAGGCAACCTGACATCTCGGATGTAATATTCTACATCACTCCAGGCGTGTCGGTCCCAACGTCTCGGTGGTAACATTACATGCGTCTATAACGTTATATATCCTAACCTAAGGCCACCTAACATCTCGTATGTAATATTTGACAACATTCCTGGCGTGTCGAACCCTACTTCTCGGTGGGAACAGTATATACGTCTATAACGTTATATATCCTAACCTAAGGCAACCTAACATGTCGGATGTAATATTTGACAACATTCCTGGCGTGTCGGAACCTACTTCTCGGTGGGAACAGTATATACGTCTGTAACGTCATATATCCTAACCTAAGGCAACCTAACATCTCGGATATAACATTTGACAACATTCCAGGCGTGTTGGAACCCTACGTCTCGGTGGTAACATTACGTGCGTCTATAACGTTATATATGCTAACCTAAGGCATCCTAACATCTCGGATGCAATATTTGACAACATTCCTGGCCTGTCAAACCCTACTTCTCGGAGGGAACAGCATATACGTCTATAACGTCATATATCCTAACCTAAGGCAACCTAACATCTCGGATGTAACATTTGACAACATTCCAGGTGTGTCGGATCCTACGTCTCGGTGGTAACGTTACATGCGTCTATAACGTTATATATCCTAACCTAAGGCAACCTAACATCTCGGATGTAACATTTGACAACATTCCAGGCATGTCGGTCCCTACGTCTTGGTGGTAACATTATATGCGTCTATAACGTTATATATCCTTATCTAAGGCAACCTAACATCTCGGATGCAATATTTGACAACATTCCTAGCCTGTCGAACCCTACTTCTCGGAGGGAACAGTATATACGTCTATAACGTTATATATCCTAACCTAAGGCAACCTGACATCTCGGATGTAATATTCTACATCATTCCAGGCGTGTCGGACCCTACTTCTCGGTGGGAACATTATATGCGTCTATAACCTTGTATATCCTAACCTAAGGCAACCTAACATCTCGGATGTAACATTTGACAACATTCCAGGTGTGTCGGTCCCTACGTCTCGGTGGTAACGTTACATGCGTCTATAACGTTATATATCCTAACCTAAGGCAACCTAACATCTCGGATGTAACATTTGACAACATTCCAGGCATGTCGGTCCCTACGTCTCGGTGGTAACATTATATGTGTCTATAACGGTATATTTCCTAATCTAAGGCAACCTAACATCTCGGATGCAATATTTGACAACATTCCTGGCCTGTCGAACCCTACTTCCCGGAGGGAACAGTATATACGTCTATAACGTTATATATCCTAACCTAGGGCAACCTAACATCTCGGATGTAATATTCTACATCACTCCAGGCGTGTCGGTCCCAACGTCTCGGTGGTAACATTACATGCGTGTATAGCGGTATATATCCTAATCTTAGGCAACCTAACATCTCGGATGTAACATTTTACAACATTCCAGGCCTGTCGGTCCCTACGTCTCGGTGGTAACATTACATGCGTCTATAACGTTATATATCCTAACCTAAGGCCACCTAACATCTCGTATGTAATATTTGACAACATTCCTGGCGTGTCGAACCCTACTTCTCGGTGGGAACAGTATATACGTCTATAACGTTATATATCCTAACCTAAGGCAACCTGACATCTCGGATGTAATATTCTACATCATTCCAGGCGTGTCGGACCCTACTTCTCGGTGGGAACATTATATGAGTCTATAACGTTGTATATCCTAATCTAAGGCAACCTATTGTCTCAGACGAAATATTTTACAATATTCCTGGCGTGTCGGTGCATACTTTTCGGTGGGAATATTATATGGGTCTATAACGGTCGATATCGTATTCTAAGGCAACCTAACATCTCGGATGCAATATTTGACAACATTCCTGGCCTGTCAAACCTACTTCTCGGAGGGAACAGCATATACGTCTATAACGTCATATATCCTAACCTAAGGCAACCTAACATCTCGGATGCAATATTTGACAACATTCCTGGCCTGTCGAACCCTACTTCTCGGAGGGAACAGTATATACGTCTATAACGGTATATGTCCTAATCTAAGGCAACCTAACATCTCGGATGCAATATTTGACAACATTCCTGGCCTGTCAAACCCTACTTCTCGGAGGGAACAGCATATACGTCTATAACGTCATATATCCTAACCTAAGGCAACCTAACATCTCGGATGTAACATTTGACAACATTCCAGGCGTGTCGGTCCCTACGTCTCGGTGGTAACATTACATGCGTCTATAACGGTATATTTCCTAATCTAAGGCAACCTAACATCTCGGATGCAATATTTGACAACATTCCTGGCCTGTCGAACCCTACTTCTCGGAGGGAACAGTATATACGTCTATAACGTCATATATCCTAACCTAAGGCAACCTAACATCTCGGATGTAATATTTGTCAACATTCCTGGCGTGTCGGTCCCTACGTCTCGGTGGTAACATTACATGCGTCTATAGCGGTATATATCCTAATCTTAGGCAACCTAACATCTCGGATGTAACATTTTACAACATTCCAGGCCTGTCGGTCCCTACGTCTCGGTGGTAGCATTACATGCGTCTATAACATTATATATCCTAACCTAAGGCCACCTAACATCTCGTGTGTAATATTTGACAACATTCCTGGCGTGTCGAACCCTACTTCTCGGTGGGAACAGTATATACGTCTATAACGTTATATATCCTAACCTAAGGCAACCTAACATGTCGGATGTAATATTTGACAACATTCCTGGCGTGTCGGACCCTACTTCTCGGTGGGAACAGTATATACGTCTGTAACGTCATATATCCTAACCTAAGGCAACCTAACATATCGGATATAACATTTGACAACATTCCAGGCGTGTTGGAACCCTACGTCTCTGTGGTAACATTACGTGCGTCTATAACGCTATATATGCTAACCTAAGGCAACCTAACATCTCGGATGCAATATTTGACAACATTCCTGGCCTGTCGAACCCTATTTCTCGGAGGGAACAGTATATACGTCTATAACGTTACATATCCTAACCTAAGGCAACCTGACATCTCGGATGTATTATTCTACAACATTCCAGGCGTGTCGGACCCTACTTCTCGGTGGGAACATTATATGCGTCTATAACGTTGTATATCCTAATCTAAGGCAACCTAACATCTCGGATGCAATATTTGACAACATTCCTGGCCTGTCGAACCCTACATCTCGGAGGGAACAGTATATACGTCTATAGCGGTATATATCCTAATCTAAGGCCACCTAACATCTCGTATGTAATATTTGACAACATTCCTGGCGTGTCGAACCCTACTTCTCGGTGGGAACAGTATATACGTCTATAACGTTATATATCCTAACCTAAGGCAACCTAACATCTCGGATGTAACATTTGACAACATTCCAGGCGTGTCGGTCCCTACGTCTCGGTGGTAACATTACATGCGTCTATAACGGTATATATCCTAATCTTAGGCAACCTAACATCTCGGATGTAACATTTTACCACATTCCAGGCGTGTTGGAACCCTACGTCTCGGTGGTAACATTACGTGCGTCTATAACGTTATATATGCTAACCTAAGGCAACCTAACATCTCGGATGCAATATTGGACAACATTCCTGGCCTGTCGAACACTATTTCTCGGAGGGAACAGTATATACGTCTATAACGTTATATATCCTAACCTAAGGCAACCTGACATCTCGGATGTAATATTATACATCATTCCAGGCGTGTCGGACCCTACTTCTCGGTGGGAACATTATATGCGTCTATAGCGGTATATATCCTAACCTAAGGCAACCTGACTTCTCGGATGCAATATTTGACAACATTCCTGGCCTGTCGAACCCTACTTCTCGGAGGGAACAGCATATACATCTATAACGTCATATATCCTAGCCTAAGGCAACCTAACATCTCGGATGTAACATTTGACAACATTCCAGGCGTGTCGGTCCCTACGTCTCGGTAGTAACATTACATGCGTCTATCACGGTATATATCCTAATCTTAGGCAACCCAACATCTCGGATGTAACATTTTACCACATTCCAGGCGTGTCGGTCCCTACGTCTCGGTGGTAACATTACATGCGTCTATAACGTTATATATCCTAACCTAAGGCCACCTAACATCTCGTATGTAATATTTGACAACATTCCTGGCGTGTCGAACCCTACTTCTCGGTGGGAACAGTATATACGTCTATAACGTTATATATCCTAACCTAAGGCAACCTAACATCTCGGATATAACATTTGACAACATTCCAGGCGTGTTGGAACCCTACGTCTCTGTGGTAACATTACGTGCGTCTATAACGCTATATATGCTAACCTAAGGCAACCTAACATCTCGGATGCAATATTTGACAACATTCCTGGCCTGTCGAACCCTATTTCTCGGAGGGAACAGTATATACGTCTATAACGTTACATATCCTAACCTAAGGCAACCTGACATCTCGGATGTATTATTCTACAACATTCCAGGCGTGTCGGACCCTACTTCTCGGTGGGAACTTTATATGCGTCTATAACGTTGTATATCCTAATCTAAGGCAACCTAACATCTCGGATGCAATATTTGACAACATTCCTGGCCTCTCGAACCCTACATCTCGGAGGGAACAGTATATACGTCTATAGCGGTATATATCCTAATCTAAGGCCACCTAACATCTCGTATGTAATATTTGACAACATTCCTGGCGTGTCGAACCCTACTTCTCGGTGGGAACAGTATATACGTCTATAACGTTATATATCCTAACCTAAGGCAACCTAACATCTCGGATGTAATATTTGACAACATTCCTGGCGTGTCGGACCCTACTTCTCGGTGGTAACATTACATGCGTCTATAACGGTATATATCCTAATCTTAGGCAACCTAACATCTCGGATGTAACATTTTACCACATTCCAGGCGTGTTGGAACCCTACGTCTCGGTGGTAACATTACGTGCGTCTATAACGTTATATATGCTAACCTAAGGCAACCTAACATCTCGGATGCAATATTTGACAACATTCCTGGCCTGTCGAACACTATTTCTCGGAGGGAACAGTATATACGTCTATAACGTTATATATCCTAACCTAAGGCAACCTGACATCTCGGATGTAATATTCTACATCATTCCAGGCGTGTCGGACCCTACTTCTCGGTGGGAACATTATATGCGTCTATAGCAGTATATATCCTAACCTAAGGCAACCTGACTTCTCGGATGCAATATTTGACAACATTCCTGGCCTGTCAAACCCTACTTCTCGGAGGGAACAGCATATACATCTATAACGTCATATATCCTAGCCTAAGGCAACCTAACATCTCGGATGTAACATTTGACAACATTCCAGGCGTGTCGGTCCCTACGTCTCGGTAGTAACATTACATGCGTCTATCACGGTATATATCCTAATCTTAGGCAACCCAACATCTCGGATGTAACATTTTACCACATTCCAGGCGTGTCGGTCCCTACGTCTCGGTGGTAACATTACATGCGTCTATAACGTTATATATCCTAACCTAAGGCCACCTAACATCTCGTATGTAATATTTGACAATATTCCTGGCGTGTCGGTCCCTACGTCTCGGTGGTAACATTACATGCGTCTATAGCGGTATATATCCTAATCTTAGGCAACCTAACATCTCGGATGTAACATTTTACAACATTCCAGGCCTGTCGGTCCCTACGTCTCGGTGGTAACATTACATGCGTCTATAACGTTATATATCCTAACCTAAGGCCACCTAACATCTCGGATGCAATATTTGACAACATTCCTAGCCTGTCGAACCCTACTCCTCGGAGGGAACAGTATATACGTCTATAACGTTACATATCCTAACCTAAGGCAACCTGACATCTCGGATGTAATATTCTACATCATTCCAGTCGTGTCGGACCCTACTTCTCGGTGGGAACATTATATGCGTCTATAGCGGTATATATCCTAATCTTAGGCAACCTAACATCTCGGATGTAACATTTTACAACATTCCAGGCCTGTCGGTCCCTACGTCTCGGTGGTAACATTACATGCGTCTATAACGTTATATATCCTAACCTAAGGCCACCTAACATCTCGGATGCAATATTTGACAACACTCCTGGCCTGTCGAACCCTATTTCTCGGAGGGAACAGTATATACGTCTATAACGTTACATATCCTAACCTAAGGCAACCTGACATCTCGGATGTATTATTCTACAACATTCCAGGCGTGTCGGACCCTACTTCTCGGTGGGAACATTATATGCGTCTATAACGTTGTATATCCTAATCTAAGGCAATCTAACATCTCGGATGCAATATTTGACAACATTCCTGGCCTGTCGAACCCTACATCTCGGAGGGAACAGTATATACGTCTATAGCGGTATATATCCTAATCTAAGGCCACCTAACATCTCGTATGTAATATTTGACAACATTCCTGGCGTGTCGAACCCTACTTCTCGGTGGGAACAGTATATACGTCTATAACGTTATATATCCTAACGTAAGGCAACCTAACATCTCGGATGTAATATTTGACAACATTCCTGGCGTGTCGGACCCTACTTCTCGGAGGGAACAGTATATATGTCTGTAACGTCATATATCCTAACCTAAGGCAACCTAACATCTCGGATATAACATTTGACAACATTCCCGGCGTGTTGGAACCCTACGTCTCGGTGGTAACATTACGTGCGTCTATAACGTTATATATGCTAACCTAAGGCAACCTAACATCTCGGATGCAATATTTGACAACATTTCTGGCGTGTCAAACCCTACTTCTCGGAGGGAACAGTATATACGTCTATAACGTCATATATCCTAACCTAAGGCAACCTGACATCTCGGTTGTAACATTTGACAACATTCCAGGTGTGTCGGTCCCTACGTCTCGGTGGTAACGTTACATGCGTCTATAACGTTATATATCCTAACCTAAGGCAACCTAACATCTCGGATGCAATATTTGACAACATTCCTGGCCTGTCGAACCCTACTTCTCGGAGGGAACAGTATATACGTCTATAACGTTATATATCCTAACCTAAGGCAACCTAACATCTCGGATGTAATATTCTACATCATTCCCGGCGTGTCGGACCCTACTTCTCGGGGGGAACATTATATGAGTCTATAACGTTGTATATCCTAATCTAAGGCAACCTATTATCTCAGACGTAATATTTTACAATATTCCTGGCGTGTCGGTGCATACTTTTCGGTGGGAATATTATATGCGTCTATAACGGTCGATATCATAATCTAAGGCAACCTAACATCTCGGATGCAATATTTGGCAACATTCCTGGCCTGTCGAACCCTACTTCTCGGAGGGAACAGTATATACGGCTATAACGTTATATATCCTAACCTAGGGCAACCTAACATCTCGGATGTATTATTCTACAACATTCCAGGCCTGTCGGTCCCTACGTCTCGGTGGTAACATTACATGCGTCTATAACGTTATATATCCTAACCTAAGGCCACCTAACATCTCGTATGTAATATTTGACAACATTCCTGGCGTGTCGAACCCTACTTCTCGGTGGGAACAGTATATACGTCTATAACGTTATATATCCTTTTTTTTTTTTTTTTTTTTTTTTCGCAGGGAAATCCTCATGGATACCGTGGATTTTTTGGGAAATCCGCGGTTATGTCGGACTCTTACCGACTAAAACCCTGCGGTGGTCTTCCTACACTTGTAGCGGGTAGCCGGGAACTCTTTCGAACGCGTCCAGCATCCCGCCTCGTGTCTGAGTTCTTTGAACTCTCTGTTCATAGCTGGCGTGCGAGTTCATACTTTAGATTGGCAACGACTGCAACCACCACAGTCGTTTGCCTCTCCTCGGTCGAGCGCGTGCCGGATAGACTTGACCCAAATCCTGTCTAGCCGGCGCTCGGCTGCTCTTTCTGTTTTTTCTTATTTACTTTTTCTTTGCGCAATCTTTTCTATTACGCTTGTGTGCGAATGCATGCATTCCTCACGCGTACCTCTTTGTCGAATTTCTTGCGCCTGTCTTCAATCTTCGAAGTCGTCTTCCTCTTCTCCCGCTTGCGGCGTTTGAGATGGACGGCGACGGCGAAGCTCCGCTCCCCGGTGGGTACTTTGGAGCGACTCTCGCGCCCTGACGGACGAGAGTCCCCTACCTTGGAGTGGAACGTGGCAAACGTCTACAACGCCGACCACGTAAGGCTCGTCGAGCAGAAAGCGTGCGCTCTCTTTCGCGCTCGGCGGCTTCCTTCGCAGCCATCACTTTGTCGCAAAACAAGGTAACGGCTCGCCAGTATCTCTCCCCTTCCAGCATCTTCGGCAGGATGCTGGTCGGCGAGAGATCCCGTCCGATCTCTGCCACGAGAGCGTGGCGCAGCGTTTGCCACGCTGGACAGCGTTCCAACGTGTGCTGCGCAGAGTCGTCTCCGTCTCCGCAATGGTGACATTCAGCCGTGGCCTCTTTTCC
This sequence comes from Xylocopa violacea, assembly GCA_963969225.1. Lineage (NCBI taxonomy): Eukaryota > Metazoa > Arthropoda > Insecta > Hymenoptera > Apidae > Xylocopa > Xylocopa violacea. The sequence continues at coordinate 22,408,333 of CAXAJV010000002.1, read as the reverse complement.
GATCTTGCAGAGGTACTGACCGAAGCATCCATGTCCAGTCAGCACCTGCGTCACTCTGAAGGTGAGCTGCCCTCTCCTGTTTTCTACCCAGTTTTCCAAGATGGGTAGAATCGCTCCCACGATCCTGTGATTGGTCGCAGGTGCGAGTTTCTCCTTCCATTTAGAGAAAGTGAGGCGTCTCGCTTCTCTTCTAATCTCGTCCCTTGTCGGAGCAGGTGCACCTTCTTCTTCTACCTGGCGCGTTGTGCGAAGGGTTTCGTACACTATGAGGTCTTCCTGCGCCAGGTATTCCAGGGGTGCGAGACCCGCCAGCATTGTTGCCGCGTCGTAGGAAATCGTGCGATATCCTCTTATGACCCGAATGGCTATTCTTCGCCACGCGCTTCGCAGCAGCTGCAGCTTTCTGCCTCCTTTGTTAAGCGCGTCGCTCCATACCGGGGCTCCGTAAAGCGCAATGCTTTTTATCACCCCAGCATAGACTTTCCTTACTTTCTCGTCCGGTCCGTGCAGATTCGGCATGATGCGGCTTAGATAATTTGCCGCAGCATCCAGTCGAACGGCCTGACGAGCGAAGTGGAGACCAAAGTTCCATTTATCGTCGAGGAGCAGTCCGAGATACTTCATCTCGCTCCCCACTGTAACTTTGGATGGTCCAATGTTGACCACTTCGTTTCCTCCTCGCGGGTCTCTTCTTCGTCCCTTGAAGCACAGGATTTCAGATTTCTCCGGTGCCATCTGGAGCCCCATCTTCTTGATCGTATTAGCCACGACCGCAACTGCCACTTCGGCCCGGCAGATTGCGCGTTGCCGACACGTGTCGACTGCCAACACCATCGTGTCATCCGCGTAGCACGTGAGATGCACGCCGGACGGCATTGGCAGCTTCAGGACCGCGTCGTACCCGAGATTCCAGAGAAGCGGTCCGAGGACCGATCCCTGGGGAACGCCGCGATCAATCTTCTTTTTCTCGATTCCATGCCGGCTATCGTAGAGAACCGCGCGGTCGCTCAGGTAATTTTCCACGACCCTTCGCAGGTATCGCGGAAACCCGTGCTTTTCAAGCGCTCTACGAATCGTACTCCATTCGAGGGAGTTGAACGCATTCTTAATATCTAAAGATATCACGATTACGACTCCCCCGGCGGCGATCGCGTTTTCGGCGAAACTTTTCACTTGTCGAATCGCGTCAATCGTCGATCGTCCTTCTCGGAAGCCGAATTGGTTCTCGGCTAAGTTCGGCCCGGTTCGCGACAGGTGCTCGATGAGGCGGTTGTGGATTATCCTTTCAAATAATTTTCCGACCTCGTCGAGCAAAACTATCGGCCTGTACGCTGCCGGTAAATCCTCCGATTTTCCCGGCTTTCGGAGCAATACTAATCTGCCGGTTTTCCATCTTGCTGGAAACGTACCCGTCTTCAAGCATGCTGTAAATAACTTCCGCAATCTTGAATTCAGGACACTGAGTGCCATCGACCAGGCACGGCCGGGAATTCCGTCCGGTCCGGGCGCGGTGTTCTTCTTTGTCATGCGCTTTATGGCGCGAGCCATTTCCTCCTCGGTGACGTCGTTGTCCAGCGACCAGATGATCGGGTCGATGTGTGCTGAAATTTGCGAGTTGCTCGCCGACGTAGCCTCTTCCGGTGGGAAGAGCGTGTCGACAACTCGCTTCAAGAACGGCGTCTCCATCGTCTCCGTTAACGGGGGCGCCCACGGTCGTAATTTATTCATTACTATCTTGTACGGCCGCCCCCACGGATCCTCGCGCAGTGTTTCCAGCAGCCCGTCCCATGCTCGTGCCTTTGATGTCTTTATGGCCGCCTGCAGCTCTATTTTCTTCTCCTTGTAAACTTCATAGAGCTGCGCTTTCCTCACCGAATCGGGATTCCTCCGTTTCCGGTATCTCGTATATTGTCTCCGTGCGTTTGTGCTCTCCGCACGGAGAAGAGCGATCTCGTTCCTCCACCAATATACGGGTTTACGAGTGGGGTTCGACCTTATTTTCGGCATGCTTGCGTTGCACACCGATGTCAACGTCCTCGTAAACCATTCTGCTTCTCGCTCGACTACGGCCGCTTCGGTCGGTTCGCTCGGCCAGGTAGCGGCGAGGGTTGCCGCCATAAACATATCTTCGTCGATTTTTCGCAACGACCATCTATTTTGCTTCTGGTCCGCTGCCCTTCTTCCTTGTACCGTGGATATGTCGATCCTTATATATAAGTGATCAGATAAAGTTTCGATCGGATCCACTTTCCAGCTCGTGACTCTTCGAGATGCTGCGTCGTTCGCGAACGAGAGGTCGACCTTGCTCTCGCCCTGTGGACGCACGCACGTACTGGCAGATCCTTGATTCAACAGTCTGAGATTCGCGGATGCTGCCCAGTCCATCGTCGAGTGTCCACGCTGAGTCGTTCTGGAAGAGCGCCACATAGTCGCGTGCGCGTTGAAATCTCCCAGTACGAATGTCGGTTGCGAGGCGTGATTTCGCACTACACCCTCCACTTCGTCCAGGAGCTGATCGAAATCTTGCAACGACCAACTCGGCGGCGCGTATATTCCAATGACGACGCAATCCGACCACGATACTGCGACGTAACCACGCCCTTGCGCGATGGCTGTGATCGGTCGGATGCGTGTCGGCGTCGCCTGAATTATTGCAACCGTCTTCTCCCTGTTTGCTATCCATGACGGCTTGTCGTGGATTAAATACGGCTCCGCGGCAACCACTAATTCAACCACGCCGCTTTGCAGGCTTTCGAGCATAAGATCTTGTGCTCTCGCGGCGTGATTTAAATTAGTTTGCAGGATCTGGCATTTCATATTGAAAGTTACGCCAGATCCATCGCCTCCTCGCGGCTGGTGCTCGCCTTCAGAGTTTCGCGCTCCTTCTCCTCTTCGTGGTTGTGTTTGGCTGCTGCTGCAGCTTTTTCCTTCTTTTCCTCAGGTTTCTTATCCTTACCTGAGGATTTAGCGCTCGATTGAGTAGCGTTCTTCTGTCCTTTTTTTTGCCGGCGGCGGGACAGTGCAGGCTTTGCTACCTGCTCTGTGTCCATGCGGGCGGTTTGCCGACTTGCATACCGGGCACGTCGGTGCCTTCTCATTGCATTCCGCAGCGCGGTGTCCCTTCTCACCGCACCGGTAACACGCCTCCGTTCGGTCCACGGTCGCGGAGCATTTCGCGATTACGTGTCCGATTTCCCAACATTTGAAGCAGGTAAGTTGTCGTGCTTCGATGGGTTCAACGCGGACGGACGTCCATCCGACCTTTACTTTACCGTTTTCGGTAACCTTCTTTGCGGCGGCGACCGGGCATTGCATAAGCATCGTGCCCATGCCGTTATACGCCGTCCTCCTGGGACCGGTTTTTATCTCGTCGGCGGTGCAGCCGCCTTGTGCGGCGACTGCTTCGACGACCTCACCGACCGTGATCGAGTCTTCCATCCTGAAGATCCTCAGGGCCGCTCTCTTGCAGGGGCGCGTGATTTTTACACCCCTCGTGATCGCGAATAGCCCGGTTAACTTGTTGGCGAGCGCGTTCGCCTTCTCTTCTTTACCTTCGCCGCTTATTTCGAGAATAAGCGCTCCGGTCAGCGCTTTCCTGGGTTTGACCTCACCGATTCCCAGGTCCGACAGTTTGATCTTCTGCCGCGCCGTTGTCATAAGCTCGGCGTATGTCGATTTACTGCCCTCCTCTATAGTGATTACGACAGCGGCCGTGCTCGGGGTTTTCATCACTATCGGCTTTTCTTTTGGCATCGACTTCGCAGCTGCTACCTTCTTGCCTGCCCTCACGGTCTTGTTTACGGTGGCCGTCGTCTCCTTTTTCGACTTTCTGCCGAGGACTTTCGTCCACGGCGTCTCCGTCTCCTTCTTGTTCTGCGGAGCAGGTGCGCTCGCTGCTGGACACTTCCCTTCGCTCTCCTTCCGAACCTGCTCCTTTTGAATCTGTTCCATCCTCTTCTGGATGGGTGATTTCTTTGTTTCCGCTTTCGCGGATTTTTTCACCGGTGGAAGGGGCATTGCCTCTCTCTTCCCAGCGGACTTCTCCTTCTTTATGATTGCGGCGCTTGTTCCCTCTTTCGCGGGTTCTTCGCGTCGCGCAACATTTCGTGCCTCCGACCGCGGACGATCCTCCTTCGGAGCGAAGCGCTTCTCCGCCTTCTCCCAAAATTGTGTAAGCCGTTCGTTGACAACGGCCCCAATCTGCTCCATTAGCAGTACGAGACCGGTGTCGGGGATGCTGGCTTCCTCCTGCTTCGTAGTCAGCGATTGCCGTCGTGTTCTTTTATCACTACGCTCGGCGATCTCCATGCTTTTGATCGCCGGCGATAATTGGCTGTTTGCCGTATTTTCGAGGGCGGTCAGCCTCTCCTTGAGAAGGGCATTCTCCTTCTCCAGTTTTTCAGCCTTAGCTTTAATAAGGCTGAATTCCTGATCTCCTGCTGTTCCGGCGATGGCGCGGCTGGCGCGTTGTTCAGCTTCCGTAGTCGCCGCTCGCAGGATTCGAACGCTGACGCGCATCGACCGTTTAATTGTGCCTTTCAGCTGCGACGACTTCGCAGCGGCATATTCAATTTTGGCCGCCGATTCCAGAGCCCAGGCTGCCAGATCCTCTATCGGCATTTTCCTGGCCTCTTCGTCAAAAACTTCCTGGTCCGGAATAGGATTTGACGTCCTTGATGGTGGCGGCGGCATGCAATCACCGTAGAGGAGCTCTCGCTCTAGAGCGTCCTCTGCATCCTTCTCGGCAGCTTTATCGGCTAGCAGTTTGGTTTCCGCCAATTTTATGTATTCCTCCGTTGTGGGGGGGCGTCCCCTCTTCTTCAGATGCTTCGTTGACTCGGACGGCGTCGTCGAGAGCAACGAAGCGAGTGACGTGTCCGAATCGTATTCGGACGTCTCCGCCTTTGACCTCTTCACGCTCCTGCGCGTGCGTGGAATTCTCCTCTCTGGTTCCCGCAGCATCCTGCCTTCCGTCCTCTCCGACTTGCTGCTGCCGCCGGTTCTGCAACTGATAAGGCCACTCGGGCCGGCCCCCTCTCCCCCACTCGCCACGGTCGCGTAATCGCGCGTCGCCATGCTTGGTTACCCAAGCAGGGCTTCGCACGATAATTAATTTGCCGACGAGTCGGTCGCGCAAACGCTATTCTCCTCCGTGGAGAAAATCACACCGCGCACCTCACTTGCTCCGCCGTGTGGGAACGTTCGCACTTCCCACGTTCAGCGCAGACCGGTTGTCTGTCTCTGTCCCGCACACAGTTCAACCGTCACTCTCTCTTTGTCTCTCTATTCGTCCTCTCACTCGCTCTTGCGTTCGCTTCGATTTCCGCGAACAGTTCACGGAGCGACGCCAGAGTTCAAGATTCGCGCTTTAAGAGTCTCTAGCACTTACCTTTTTTGTCTTCTTTGTCGCAATCTCCTGGAATAATCCGAGATTGATTACGGCTGGTAGCCTCTTTCTCGCCGAGTTCCCGCGTCGCACTTTTACACCGTTTTTTGCACTAATGTTATCGAAAATCAGTGTTTCTACAATCGTGCTTAACGACCGGAAGCGCTGAAAGTGCGGGAACACGTCGAAAAGGCCGGGAGAAGCCCTTGTTTCGCGACTGCCGTCTCGACGCGGCGTACGTGCCACGCCTGACTGTCAAGATGGCGGCGGCGACGCCTCGTTTTCTCCCGATGCTTTTCCACGTATTATCGCACCTTTTTCTCCAGTGCCCGCAACCACGGGAGCCACCTCACAGTCACTTTTGCCGCAAAGAGCACTTTAAGTTCGCAAACAAGCAGCAATCGCCGGAAAGAACGCCCTAATCGCGGTGGAACGCGTACGTGCCACGGCTGCGCGGCAATATGGCGGCGGTGACGCCCTGTTCCTTTCCGCCGATTTCCACTTGTTTTCGCACACTTTTGGCACTTTCCACTGCACAAACTGCGCACTGGTTGTGCCGCACGTGACACTGACTCTCAGGGAAGTGATCCAGACCACTTTCCAACTCCTTTTCTGCCGAAAACGCCGAATCAATTATCGACGCCACGTCACCGAAAGCGAACAAAGGACACGCAGAGCGTATATTCCTTTCTATCGCGTTATTCTTGCTACTAGCTTCTAGTTCTTACACTAGAAGTTTTCACAATCCTCCTCGGAAGGATATAAACCGAAGTATATATCCTTTATCGCCTAAAAAGTCGCGTCGTACAACTCAGGTAGCGGAGCGCACCGAAACACGTCCGCTCTCTACGGCTGCTCGAACGAGACTGAACGTTATATATCCTAGCCTAAGGCAACCTAACATCTCGGATGTAACATTTGACAACATTCCAGGCGTGTCGGTCCCTACGTCTCGGTAGTAACATTACATGCGTCTATCACGGTATATATCCTAATCTTAGGCAACCCAACATCTCGGATGTAACATTTTACCACATTCCAGGCGTGTCGGTCCCTACGTCTCGGTGGTAACATTACATGCGTCTATAACGTTATATATCCTAACCTAAGGCCACCTAACATCTCGTATGTAATATTTGACAATATTCCTGGCGTGTCGGTCCCTACGTCTCGGTGGTAACATTACATGCGTCTATAGCGGTATATATCCTAATCTTAGGCAACCTAACATCTCGGATGTAACATTTTACAACATTCCAGGCCTGTCGGTCCCTACGTCTCGGTGGTAACATTACATGCGTCTATAACGTTATATATCCTAACCTAAGGCCACCTAACATCTCGGATGCAATATTTGACAACATTCCTAGCCTGTCGAACCCTACTCCTCGGAGGGAACAGTATATACGTCTATAACGTTACATATCCTAACCTAAGGCAACCTGACATCTCGGATGTAATATTCTACATCATTCCAGTCGTGTCGGACCCTACTTCTCGGTGGGAACATTATATGCGTCTATAGCGGTATATATCCTAATCTTAGGCAACCTAACATCTCGGATGTAACATTTTACAACATTCCAGGCCTGTCGGTCCCTACGTCTCGGTGGTAACATTACATGCGTCTATAACGTTATATATCCTAACCTAAGGCCACCTAACATCTCGGATGCAATATTTGACAACATTCCTGGCCTGTCGAACCCTATTTCTCGGAGGGAACAGTATATACGTCTATAACGTTACATATCCTAACCTAAGGCAACCTGACATCTCGGATGTATTATTCTACAACATTCCTGGCGTGTCGGACCCTACTTCTCGGTGGGAACAGTATATACGTCTGTAACGTTATATATCCTAACCTAAGGCAACCTAACATCTCGGATGCAATATTTGACAACATTCCTGGCCTGTCGAACCCTACTTCTCGGAGGGAACAGCATATACATCTATAACGTCATATATCCTAGCCTAAGGCAACCTGACATCTCGGATGTAACATTTGACAACATTCCAGGCGTGTCGGTCCCTACGTCTCGGTGGTAACATTACATGCGTCTATAACGGTATATATCCTAATCTTAGGCAACCTAACATCTCGGATGTAACATTTTACCACATTCCAGGCGTGTTGGAACCCTACGTCTCGGTGGTAACATTACGTGCGTCTATAACGTTATATATGCTAACCTAAGGCAACCTAACATCTCGGATGCAATATTTGACAACATTCCTGGCCTGTCAAACCCTACTTCTCGGAGGGAACAGCATATACGTCTATAGCGGTATATATCCTAATCTAAGGCCACCTAACATCTCGTATGTAATATTTGACAACATTCCTGGCGTGTCGAACCCTACTTCTCGGTGGGAACAGTATATACGTCTATAACGTTATATATCCTAATCTAAGGCCACCTAACATCTCGTATGTAATATTTGACAACATTCCTGGCGTGTCGAACCCTACTTCTCGGTGGGAACAGTATATACGTCTATAACGTTATATATCCTAACCTAAGGCAACCTAACATCTCGGATGTAACATTTGACAACATTCCAGGCATGTCGGTCCCTACGTCTCGGTGGTAACATTATATGCGTCTATAACGTTATATATCCTTATCTAAGGCAACCTAACATCTCGGATGCAATATTAGACAACATTCCTAGCCTGTCGAACCCTACTCCTCGGAGGGAACAGTATATACGTCTATAAAGTTATATATCCTAACCTAAGGCAACCTGACATCTCGGATGTAATATTCTACATCATTCCAGTCGTGTCGGACCCTACTTCTCGGTGGGAACATTATATGCGTCTATAGCGGTATATATCCTAATCTTAGGCAACCTAACATCTCGGATGTAACATTTTACAACATTCCAGGCCTGTCGGTCCCTACGTCTCGGTGGTAACATTACATGCGTCTATAACGTTATATATCCTAACCTAAGGCCACCTAACATCTCGTATGTAATATTTGACAACATTCCTGGCGTGTCGAACCCTACTTCTCGGTGGGAACAGTATATACGTCTATAACGTTATATATCCTAACCTAAGGCAACCTGACATCTCGGTTGTAACATTTGACAACATTCCAGGTGTGTCGGTCCCTACGTCTCGGTGGTAACGTTACATGCGTCTATAACGTTATATATCCTAACCTAAGGCAACCTAACATCTCGGATGCAATATTTGACAACATTCCTGGCCTGTCGAACCCTACTTCTCGGAGGGAACAGTATATACGACTATAACGTTATATATCCTAACCTAGGGCAACCTAACATCTCGGATGTATTATTCTACAACATTCCTGGCCTGTCGAACCCTACTTCTCGGAGGGAACAGTATATACGTCTATAACGTTATATATCCTAACCTAAGGCAACCTAACATCTCGGATGTAATATTCTACATCATTCCCGGCGTGTCGGACCCTACTTCTCGGGGGGAACATTATATGAGTCTATAACGTTGTATATCCTAATCTAAGGCAACCTATTATCTCAGACGTAATATTTTACAATATTCCTGGCGTGTCGGTGCATACTTTTCGGTGGGAATATTATATGCGTCTATAACGGTCGATATCGTAATCTAAGGCAACCTAACATCTCGGATGCAATATTTGGCAACATTCCTGGCCTGTCGGACCCTACTTCTCGGAGGGAACAGCATATACATCTATAACGTCATATATCCTAGCCTAAGGCAACCTAACATCTCGGATGTAACATTTGACAACATTCCAGGCGTGTCGGTCCCTACGTCTCGGTGGTAACATTACATGCGTCTATAACGGTATATATCCTAATCTTAGGCAACCTAACATCTCGGATGTAACATTTTACCACATTCCAGGCGTGTTGGAACCCTACGTCTCGGTGGTAACATTACGTGCGTCTATAACGTTATATATGCTAACCTAAGGCAACCTAACATCTCGGATGCAATATTTGACAACATTCCTGGCCTGTCGAACCCTACTTCTCGGAGGGAACAGCATATACATCTATAACGTCATATATCCTAGCCTAAGGCAACCTAACATCTCGGATGTAACATTTGACAACATTCCAGGCGTGTCGGTCCCTACGCCTCGGTAGTAACATTACATGCGTCTATCACGGTATATATCCTAATCTTAGGCAACCCAACATCTCGGATGTAACATTTTACCACATTCCAGGCGTGTCGGTCCCTACGTCTCGGTGGTAACATTACATGCGTCTATAACGTTATATATCCTAACCTAAGGCCACCTAACATCTCGTATGTAATATTTGACAACATTCCTGGCGTGTCGAACCCTACTTCTCGGTGGGAACAGTATATACGTCTATAACGTTATATATCCTAACCTAAGGCAACCTAACATCTCGGATATAACATTTGACAACATTCCAGGCGTGTTGGAACCCTACGTCTCTGTGGTAACATTACGTGCGTCTATAACGGTATATATCCTAATCTTAGGCAACCTAACATCTCGGATGTAACATTTTACCACATTCCAGGCGTGTTGGAACCCTACGTCTCGGTGGTAACATTACGTGCGTCTATAACGTTATATATGCTAACCTAAGGCAACCTAACATCTCGGATACAATATTTGACAACATTCCTGGCGTGTCGGACCGTACTTCTCGGAGGGAACAGTATATACGTCTATAACGTTATATATCCTAACCAAAGGCAACCTGACATCTCGGATGTAATATTCTACATCATTCCAGGCGTGTCGGACCCTACTTCTCGGTGGGAACATTATATGCGTCTATAGCGGTATATATCCTAACCTAAGGCAACCTGACTTCTCGGGTGCAATATTTGACAACATTCCTGGCCTGTCGAACCCTACTTCTCGGAGGGAACAGTATATACGTCTATAACGTTATATATCCTAACCTAAGGCAACCTGACATCTCGGATGTAATATTCTACATCATTCCAGGCGTGTCGGACCCTACTTCTCGGTGGGAACATTATATGCGTCTATAGCGGTATATATCCTAACCTAAGGCAACCTGACTTCTCGGGTGCAATATTTGACAACATTCCTGGCCTGTCGAACCCTACTTCTCGGAGGGAACAGCATATACAACTATAACGTCATATATCCTAGCCTAAGGCAACCTAACATCTCGGATGTAACATTTGACAACATTCCAGGCGTGTCGGTCCCTACGTCTCGGTAGTAGCATTACATGCGTCTATAACGGTATATATCCTAATCTTAGGCAACCCAACATCTCGGATGTAACATTTTACCACATTCCAGGCGTGTCGGTCCCTACGTCTCGGTGGTAACATTACATGCGTCTATAACGTTATATATCCTAACCTGAGGCCACCTAACATCTCGTATGTAATATTTGACAACACTCCTGGCGTGTCGAACCCTACTTCTCGGTGGGAACAGTATATAAGTCTATAACGTTATATATCCTAACCTAAGGCAACCTAACATCTCGGATGTAATATTTGATAACATTCCTGGCGTGTCGAACCCTACTTCTCGGTGGGAACAGTATATACGTCTATAACGTTATATATCCTAACCTAAGGCAACCTAACATCTCGGATGTAACATTTGACAACATTCCAGGCATGTCGGTCCCTACGTCTCGGTGGTAACATTATATGCGTCTATAACGTTATATATCCTTATCTAAGGCAACCTAACATCTCGGATGCAATATTTGACAACATTCCTAGCCTGTCGAACCCTACTCCTCGGAGGGAACAGTATATACGTCTATAACGTTATATATCCTAACCTAAGGCAACCTGACATCTCGGATGTAATATTCTACATCATTCCAGTCGTGTCGGACCCTACTTCTCGGTGGGAACATTATATGCGTCTATAGCGGTATATATCCTAATCTTAGGCAACCTAACATCTCGGATGTATCATTTTACAACATTCCAAGCCTGTCGGTCCCTACGTCTCGGTGGTAACATTACATGCGTCTATAACGTTATATATCCTAACCTAAGGCCACCTAACTTCTCGTATGTAATATTTGACAACATTCCTGGCGTGTCGAACCCTACTTCTCGGTGGGAACAGTATATACGTCTGTAACGTTATATATCCTAACCTAAGGCAACCTAACATCTCGGATGCAATATTTGACAACATTACAGGCGTGTCGGTCCCAACGTCTCGGTGGTAACATTACATGCGTCTATAACGGTATATATCCTAATCTTAGGCAACCTAACATCTCGGATGTAACATTTTACCACATTCCAGGCGTGTTGGAACCCTACGTCTCGGTGGTAACATTACGTGCGTCTATAACGTTATATATTCTAACCTAAGGCAACCTAACATCTCGGATGCAATATTTGACAACATTCCTGGCCTGTCGAACACTATTTCTCGGAGGGAACAGTATATACGTCTATAACGTTATATATCCTAACCTAAGGCAACCTGACAGTTCGGATGTAATATTCTACATCATTCCAGGCGTGTCGGACCCTACTTCTCGGTGGGAACATTATATGCGTCTATAGCGGTATATATCCTAGCCTAAGGCAACCTGACTTCTCGGGTGCAATATTTGACAACATTCCTGGCCTGTCGAACCCTACTTCTCGGAGGGAACAGCATATACAACTATAACGTCATATATCCTAGCCTAAGGCAACCTAACATCTCGGATGTAACATTTGACAACATTCCAGGCGTGTCGGTCCCTACGTCTCGGTGGTAACATTACATGCGTCTATAACGGTATATATTCTAATCTTAGGCAACCCAACATCTCGGATGTAACATTTTACCACATTCCAGGCGTGTCGGTCCCTACGTCTCGGTGGTAACATTACATGCGTCTATAACGTTATATATCCTAACCTGAGGCCACCTAACATCTCGTATGTAATATTTGACAACACTCCTGGCGTGTCGAACCCTACTTCTCGGTGGGAACAGTATATAAGTCTATAACGTTATATATCCTAACCTAAGGCAACCTAACATCTCGGATGTATTATTTGATAACATTCCTGGCGTGTCGGACCCTACTTCTCGGTGGGAACAGTATATACGTCTGTAACGTTATATATCCTAACCTAAGGCAACCTAACATCTCGGATGCAATATTTGACAACATTCCTGGCCTGTCGAACCCTACTTCTCGGAGGGAACAGCATATACATCTATAACGTCATATATCCTAGCCTAAGGCAACCTAACATCTCGGATGTAACATTTGACAACATTCCAGGCGTGTCGGTCCCTACGTCTCGGTGGTAACATTACATGCGTCTATAACGGTATATATCCTAATCTTAGGCAACCTAACATCTCGGATGTATCATTTTACAACATTCCAAGCCTGTCGGTCCCTACGTCTCGGTGGTAACATTACATGCGTCTATAACGTTATATATCCTAACCTAAGGCCACCTAACATCTCGTATGTAATATTTGACAACATTCCTGGCGTGTCGAACCCTACTTCTCGGTGGGAACATTATATGCGTCTATAGCGGTATATATCCTAATCTTAGGCAACCTAACATCTCGGATGTATCATTTTACAACATTCCAAGCCTGTCGGTCCCTACGTCTCGGTGGTAACATTACATGCGTCTATAACGTTATATATCCTAACCTAAGGCCACCTAACATCTCGTATGTAATATTTGACAACATTCCTGGCGTGTCGAACCCTACTTCTCGGTGGGAACAGTATATACGTCTGTAACGTTATATATCCTAACCTAAGGCAACCTAACATCTCGGATGCAATATTTGACAACATTCCTGGCCTGTCGAACCCTACTTCTCGGAGGGAACAGCATATACATCTATAACGTCATATATCCTAGCCTAAGGCAACCTAACATCTCGGATGTAACATTTGACAACATTCCAGGCGTGTCGGTCCCTACGTCTCGGTGGTAACATTACATGCGTCTATAACGGTATATATCCTAATCTTAGGCAACCTAACATCTCGGATGTAACATTTTACCACATTCCAGGCGTGTTGGAACCCTACGTCTCGGTGGTAACATTACGTGCGTCTATAACGTTATATATTCTAACCTAAGGCAACCTAACATCTCGGATGCAATATTTGACAACATTCCTGGCCTGTCGAACACTATTTCTCGGAGGGAACAGTATATACGTCTATAACGTTATATATCCTAACCTAAGGCAACCTGACATCTCGGATGTAATATTCTACATCATTCCAGGCGTGTCGGACCCTACTTCTCGGTGGGAACATTATATGCGTCTATAGCGGTATATATCCTAACCTAAGGCAACCTGACTTCTCGGGTGCAATATTTGACAACATTCCTGGCCTGTCGAACCCTACTTCTCGGAGGGAACAGCATATACAACTATAACGTCATATATCCTAGCCTAAGGCAACCTAACATCTCGGATGTAACATTTGACAACATTCCAGGCGTGTCGGTCCCTACGTCTCGGTAGTAGCATTACATGCGTCTATAACGGTATATATCCTAATCTTAGGCAACCCAACATCTCGGATGTAACATTTTACCACATTCCAGGCGTGTCGGTCCCTACGTCTCGGTGGTAACATTACATGCGTCTATAACGTTATATATCCTAACCTGAGGCCACCTAACATCTCGTATGTAATATTTGACAACACTCCTGGCGTGTCGAACCCTACTTCTCGGTGGGAACAGTATATAAGTCTATAACGTTATATATCCTAACCTAAGGCAACCTAACATCTCGGATGTAATATTTGATAACATTCCTGGCGTGTCGAACCCTACTTCTCGGTGGGAACAGTATATACGTCTATAACGTTATATATCCTAACCTAAGGCAACCTAACATCTCGGATGCAATATTTGACAACATTACAGGCGTGTCGGTCCCAACGTCTCGGTGGTAACATTACATGCGTCTATAACGGTATATATCCTAATCTTAGGCAACCTAACATCTCGGATGTAACATTTTACCACATTCCAGGCGTGTTGGAACCCTACGTCTCGGTGGTAACATTACGTGCGTCTATAACGTTGTATATTCTAACCTAAGGCAACCTAACATCTCGGATGCAATATTTGACAACATTCCTGGCCTATCGAACACTATTTCTCGGAGGGAACAGTATATACGTCTATAACGTTATATATCCTAACCTAAGGCAACCTGACAGTTCGGATGTAATATTCTACATCATTCCAGGCGTGTCGGACCCTACTTCTCGGTGGGAACATTATATGCGTCTATAGCGGTATATATCCTAGCCTAAGGCAACCTGACTTCTCGGGTGCAATATTTGACAACATTCCTGGCCTGTCGAACCCTACTTCTCGGAGGGAACAGCATATACAACTATAACGTCATATATCCTAGCCTAAGGCAACCTAACATCTCGGATGTAACATTTGACAACATTCCAGGCGTGTCGGTCCCTACGTCTCGGTGGTAACATTACATGCGTCTATAACGGTATATATCCTAATCTTAGGCAACCCAACATCTCGGATGTAACATTTTACCACATTCCAGGCGTGTCGGTCCCTACGTCTCGGTGGTAACATTACATGCGTCTATAACGTTATATATCCTAACCTGAGGCCACCTAACATCTCGTATGTAATATTTGACAACACTCCTGGCGTGTCGAACCCTACTTCTCGGTGGGAACAGTATATAAGTCTATAACGTTATATATCCTAACCTAAGGCAACCTAACATCTCGGATGTAATATTTGATAACATTCCTGGCGTGTCGGACCCTACTTCTCGGTGGGAACAGTATATACGTCTGTAACGTTATATATCCTAACCTAAGGCAACCTAACATCTCGGATGCAATATTTGACAACATTCCTGGCCTGTCGAACCCTACTTCTCGGAGGGAACAGCATATACATCTATAACGTCATATATCCTAGCCTAAGGCAACCTAACATCTCGGATGTAACATTTGACAACATTCCAGGCGTGTCGGTCCCTACGTCTCGGTGGTAACATTACATGCGTCTATAACGGTATATATCCTAATCTTAGGCAACCTAACATCTCGGATGTAACATTTTACCACATTCCAGGCGTGTTGGAACCCTACGTCTCGGTGGTAACATTACGTGCGTCTATAACGTTATATATGCTAACCTAAGGCAACCTAACATCTCGGATGCAATATTTGACAACATTCCTGGCCTGTCAAACCCTACTTCTCGGAGGGAACAGCATATACGTCTATAGCGGTATA
This sequence comes from Xylocopa violacea, assembly GCA_963969225.1. Classification (NCBI taxonomy): domain Eukaryota; kingdom Metazoa; phylum Arthropoda; class Insecta; order Hymenoptera; family Apidae; genus Xylocopa; species Xylocopa violacea. The sequence goes on along the minus strand of CAXAJV010000002.1, from coordinate 22,392,687 downwards.
TATCCTAATCTAAGGCCACCTAACATCTCGTATGTAATATTTGACAACATTCCTGGCGTGTCGAACCCTACTTCTCGGTGGGAACAGTATATACGTCTATAACGTTATATATCCTAACCTCAGGCAACCTAACATCTCGGATGTAACATTTGACAACATTCCAGGCATGTCGGTCCCTACGTCTCGGTGGTAACATTATATGCGTCTATAACGTTATATATCCTTATCTAAGGCAACCTAACATCTCGGATGCAATATTTGACAACATTCCTAGCCTGTCGAACCCTACTCCTCGGAGGGAACAGTATATACGTCTATAACGTTATATATCCTAACCTAAGGCAACCTGACATCTCGGATGTAATATTCTACATCATTCCAGTCGTGTCGGACCCTACTTCTCGGTGGGAACATTATATGCGTCTATAGCGGTATATATCCTAATCTTAGGCAACCTAACATCTCGGATGTATCATTTTACAACATTCCAAGCCTGTCGGTCCCTCCGTCTCGGTGGTAACATTACATGCGTCTATAACGTTATATATCCTAACCTAAGGCCACCTAACATCTCGTATGTAATATTTGACAACATTCTTGGCGTGTCGAACCCTACTTCTCGGTGGGAACAGTATATACGTCTGTAACGTTATATATCCTAACCTAAGGCAACCTAACATCTCGGATGCAATATTTGACAACATTCCTGGCCTGTCAAACCCTACTTCTCGGAGGGAACAGCATATACGTCTATAGCGGTATATATCCTAATCTAAGGCCACCTAACATCTCGTATGTAATATTTGACAACATTCCTGGCGTGTCGAACCCTACTTCTCGGTGGGAACAGTATATACGTCTATAACGTTATATATCCTAACCTAAGGCAACCTAACATCTCGGATGTAACATTTGACAACATTCCAGGCATGTCGGTCCCTACGTCTCGGTGGTAACATTATATGCGTCTATAACGTTATATATCCTTATCTAAGGCAACCTAACATCTCGGATGCAATATTTGACAACATTCCTAGCCTGTCGAACCCTACTCCTCGGAGGGAACAGTATATACGTCTATAACGTTATATATCCTAACCTAAGGCAACCTGACATCTCGGATGTAATATTCTACATCATTCCAGTCGTGTCGGACCCTACTTCTCGGTGGGAACATTATATGCGTCTATAGCGGTATATATCCTAATCTTAGGCAACCTAACATCTCGGATGTATCATTTTACAACATTCCAAGCCTGTCGGTCCCTCCGTCTCGGTGGTAACATTACATGCGTCTATAACGTTATATATCCTAACCTAAGGCCACCTAACATCTCGTATGTAATATTTGACAACATTCCTGGCGTGTCGAACCCTACTTCTCGGTGGGAACAGTATATACGTCTGTAACGTTATATATCCTAACCTAAGGCAACCTAACATCTCGGATGCAATATTTGACAACATTCCTGGCCTGTCGAACCCTACTTCTCGGAGGGAACAGCATATACATCTATAACGTCATATATCCTAGCCTAAGGCAACCTAACATCTCGGATGTAACATTTGACAACATTCCAGGCGTGTCGGTCCCTACGTCTCGGTGGTAACATTACATGCGTCTATAACGGTATATATCCTAATCTTAGGCAACCTAACATCTCGGATGTAACATTTCACCACATTCCAGGCGTGTTGGAACCCTACGTCTCGGTGGTAACATTACGTGCGTCTATAACGTTATATATTCTAACCTAAGGCAACCTAACATCTCGGATGCAATATTTGACAACATTCCTGGCCTGTCGAACACTATTTCTCGGAGGGAACAGTATATACGTCTATAACGTTATATATCCTAACCTAAGGCAACCTGACATCTCGGATGTAATATTCTACATCATTCCAGGCGTGTCGGACCCTACTTCTCGGTGGGAACATTATATGCGTCTATAGCGGTATATATCCTAACCTAAGGCAACCTGACTTCTCGGGTGCAATATTTGACAACATTCCTGGCCTGTCGAACCCTACTTCTCGGAGGGAACAGCATATACAACTATAACGTCATATATCCTAGCCTAAGGCAACCTAACATCTCGGATGTAACATTTGACAACATTCCACGCGTGTCGGTCCCTACGTCTCGGTAGTAACATTACATGCGTCTATAACGGTATATATCCTAATCTTAGGCAACCCAACATCTCGGACGTAACATTTTACCACATTCCAGGCGTGTCGGTCCCTACGTCTCGGTGGTAACATTACATGCGTCTATAACGTTATATATCCTAACCTGAGGCCACCTAACATCTCGTATGTAATATTTGACAACACTCCTGGCGTGTCGAACCCTACTTCTCGGTGGGAACAGTATATAAGTCTATAACGTTATATATCCTAACCTAAGGCAACCTAACATCTCGGATGTAATATTTGATAACATTCCTGGCGTGTCGGACCCTACTTCTCGGTGGGAACAGTATATACGTCTGTAACGTTATATATCCTAACCTAAGGCAACCTAACATCTCGGATGCAATATTTGACAACATTCCTGGCCTGTCGAACCCTACTTCTCGGAGGGAACAGCATATACATCTATAACGTCATATATCCTAGCCTAAGGCAACCTAACATCTCGGATGCAACATTTGACAACATTCCAGGCATGTCGGTCCCTACGTCTCTGTGGTAACATTATATGCGTCTATAACGTTATATATCCTTATCTAAGGCAACCTAACATCTCGGATGCAATATTTGACAACATTCCTAGCCTGTCGAACCCTACTCCTCGGAGGGAACAGTATATACGTCTATAACGTTATATATCCTAACCTAAGGCAACCTGACATCTCGGATGTAATATTCTACATCATTCCAGTCGTGTCGGACCCTACTTCTCGGTGGGAACATTATATGCGTCTATAGCGGTATATATCCTAATCTTAGGCAACCTAACATCTCGGATGTATCATTTTACAACATTCCATGCCTGTCGGTCCCTACGTCTCGGTGGTAACATTACATGCGTCTATAACGTTATATATCCTAACCTAAGGCCACCTAACATCTCGTATGTAATATTTGACAACATTCCTGGCGTGTCGAACCCTACTTCTCGGTGGGAACAGTATATACGTCTGTAACGTTATATATCCTAACCTAAGGCAACCTAACATCTCGGATGCAATATTTGACAACATTCCTGGCCTGTCGAAACCTACTTCTCGGAGGGAACAGCATATACATCTATAACGTCATATATCCTAGCCTAAGGCAACCTAACATCTCGGATGTAACATTTGACAACATTCCAGGCGTGTCGGTCCCTACGTCTCGGTGGTAACATTACATGCGTCTATAATGGTATATATCCTAATCTTAGGCAACCTAACATCTCGGATGTAACATTTCACCACATTCCAGGCGTGTTGGAACCCTACGTCTCGGTGGTAACATTACGTGCGTCTATAACGTTATATATTCTAACCTAAGGCAACCTAACATCTCGGATGCAATATTTGACAACATTCCTGGCCTGTCGAACACTATTTCTCGGAGGGAACAGTATATACGTCTATAACGTTATATATCCTAACCTAAGGCAACCTGACATCTCGGATGTAATATTCTACATCATTCCAGGCGTGTCGGACCCTACTTCTCGGTGGGAACATTATATGCGTCTATAGCGGTATATATCCTAACCTAAGGCAACCTGACTTCTCGGGTGCAATATTTGACAACATTCCTGGCCTGTCGAACCCTACTTCTCGGAGGGAACAGCATATACAACTATAACGTCATATATCCTAGCCTAAGGCAACCTAACATCTCGGATGTAACATTTGACAACATTCCACGCGTGTCGGTCCCTACGTCTCGGTAGTAACATTACATGCTTCTATAACGGTATATATCCTAATCTTAGGCAACCCAACATCTCGGACGTAACATTTTACCACATTCCAAGCCTGTCGGTCCCTACGTCTCGGTGGTAACATTACATGCGTCTATAACGTTATATATCCTAACCTAAGGCCACCTAACATCTCGTATGTAATATTTGACAACATTCCTGGCGTGTCGAACCCTACTTCTCGGTGGGAACAGTATATACGTCTGTAACGTTATATATCCTAACCTAAGGCAACCTAACATCTCGGATGCAATATTTGACAACATTCCTGGCCTGTCGAACCCTACTTCTCGGAGGCAACAGCATATACATCTATAACGTCATATATCCTAGCCTAAGGCAACCTAACATCTCGGATGTAACATTTGACAACATTCCAGGCGTGTCGGTCCCTACGTCTCGGTGGTAACATTACATGCGTCTATAACGGTATATATCCTAATCTTAGGCAACCTAACATCTCGGATGTAACATTTTACCACATTCCAGGCGTGTTGGAACCCTACGTCTCGGTGGTAACATTACGTGCGTCTATAACGTTATATATTCTAACCTAAGGCAACCTAACATCTCGGATGCAATATTTGACAACATTCCTGGCCTGTCGAACACTATTTCTCGGAGGGAACAGTATATACGTCTATAACGTTATATATCCTAACCTAAGGCAACCTGACATCTCGGATGTAATATTCTACATCATTCCAGGCGTGTCGGACCCTACTTCTCGGTGGGAACATTATATGCGTCTATAGCGGTATATATCCTAATCTTAGGCAACCTAACATTTCGGATGTAACATTTTACAACATTCCAGGCCTGTCGGTCCCTACGTCTCGGTGGTAACATTACATGCGTCTATAACGTTATATATCCTTATCTAAGGCAACCTAACATCTCGGATGCAATATTTGACAACATTCCTAGCCTGTCGAACCCTACTCCTCGGAGGGAACAGTATATACGTCTATAACGTTATATATCCTAACCTAAGGCAACCTGACATCTCGGATGTAATATTCTACATCATTCCAGGCGTGTCGGACCCTACTTCTCGGTGGGAACATTATATGCGTCTATAGCGGTATATATCCTAACCTAAGGCAACCTAACATCTCGGATGTAACATTTGACAACATTCCAGGCATGTCGGTCCCTACGTCTCGGTGGTAACATTATATGCGTCTATAACGTTATATATCCTTATCTGAGGCAACCTAACATCTCGGATGCAATATTTGACAACATTCCTAGCCTGTCGAACCCTACTTCTCGGAGGGAACAGTATATACGTCTATAACGTTATATATCCTAACCTAAGGCAACCTGACATCTCGGATGTATTATTCTACAACATTCCAGGCGTGTCGGACCCTACTTCTCGGTGGGAACATTATATGCGTCTATAACGTTGTATATCCTAATCTAAGGCAACCTAACATCTCGGATGCAATATTTGACAACATTCCTGGCCTGTCGAACCCTACATCTCGGAGGGAACAGTATATACGTCTATAGCGGTATATATCCTAATCTAAGGCCACCTAACATCTCGTATGTAATATTTGACAACATTCCTGGCGTGTCGAACCCTACTTCTCGGTGGGAACAGTATATACGTCTATAACGTTATATATCCTAACATAAGGCAACCTGACATCTCGGATGTAATATTCTACATAATTCCAGGCGTGTCGGACCCTACTTCTCGGTGGGAACATTATATGCGTCTATAGCGGTATATATCCTAATCTTAGGCAACCTAACATCTCGGATGTAACATTTTACAACATTCCAGGCCTGTCGGTCCCTACGTCTCGGTGGTAACATTACATGCGTCTATAACGTTATATATCCTAACCTAAGGCCACCTAACATCTCGTATGTAATATTTGACAACATTCCTGGCGTGTCGAACCCTACTTCTCGGGGGGAACAGTATATACGTCTGTAACGTCATATATCCTAACCTAAGGCAACCTAACATCTCGGATGTAACATTTGACAACTTTCCAGGCGTGTCGGTCCCTACGTCTGGGTGGTAACATTACATGCGTCTATAACGGTATATATCCTAATCTTAGGCAACCTAACATCTCGGATGTAACATTTTACCACATTCCGGGCGTGTCGGTCCCTACGTCTCGGTGGTAACATTACATGCGTCTATAACGTTATATATCCTAACCTAAGGCCACCTAACATCTCGTATGTAATATTTGACAATATTCCTGGCGTGTCGGTCCCTACGTCTCGGTGGTAACATTACATGCGTCTATAGCGGTATATATCCTAATCTTAGGCAACCTAACATCTCGGATGTAACATTTTACAACATTCCAGGCCTGTCGGTCCCTACGTCTCGGTGGTAACATTACATGCGTCTATAACGTTATATATCCTAACCTAAGGCCACCTAACATCTCGTATGTAATATTTGACAACATTCCTGGCGTGTCGAACCCTACTTCTCGGTGGGAACAGTATATACGTCTGTAACGTCATATATCCTAACCTAAGGCAACCTAACATCTGGGATATAACATTTGACAACATTCCAGGCGTGTTGGAACCCTACGTCTCTGTGGTAACATGACGTGCGTCTATAACGCTATATATGCTATCCTAAGGCAACCTAACATCTCGGATGCAATATTTGACAACATTCCTGGCCTGTCGAACCCTATTTCTCGGAGGGAACAGTATATACGTCTATAACGTTATATATCTTAACCTAAGACAACCTGACATCTCGGATGTATTATTCTACAACATTCCAGGCGTGTCGGACCCTACTTCTCGGTGGGAACATTATATGCGTCTATAACGTTGTATATCCTAATCTAAGGCAACCTAACATCTCGGATGCAATATTTGACAACATTCCTGGCCTGTCGAACCCCACATCTCGGAGGGAACAGTATATAGGTCTATAGCGGTATATATCCTAATCTTAGGCAACCTAACATCTCGGATGTAACATTTGACAACATTCCAGGCATGTCGGTCCCTACGTCTCGGTGGTAACATTATATGCGTCTATAACGTTATATATCCTTATCTAAGGCAACCTAACATCTCGGATGCAATATTTGACAACATTCCTAGCCTGTCGAACCCTACTCCTCGGAGGGAACAGTATATACGTCTATAACGTTATATATCCTAACCTAAGGCAACCTGACATCTCGGATGTAATATTCTACATCATTCCAGGCGTGTCGGACCCTACTTCTCGGTGGGAACATTATATGCGTCTATAGCGGTATATATCCTAACCTAAGGCAACCTAACATCTCGGATGTAACATTTGACAACATTCCAGGCATGTCGGTCCCTACTTCTCGGTGGGAACATTATATGCGTCTATAACGTTGTATATCCTAATCTAAGGCAACCTAACATCTCGGATGCAATATTTGACAACATTCCTGGCCTGTCGAACCCTACATCTCGGAGGGAACAGTATATACGTCTATAGCGGTATATATCCTAATCTAAGGCCACATAACATCTCGTATGTAATATTTGACAACATTCCTGGCGTGTCGAACCCTACTTCTCGGTGGGAACATTATATACGTCTATAACGTTATATATCCTAACATAAGGCAACCTGACATCTCGGATGTAATATTCTACATAATTCCAGGCGTGTCGGACCCTACTTCTCGGTGGGAACATTATATGCGTCTATAGCGGTATATATCCTAATCTTTGGCAACCTAACATCTCGGATGTAACATTTTACAACATTCCAGGCCTGTCGGTCTCTACGTCTCGGTGGTAACATTACATGCGTCTATAACGTTATATATCCTAACCTAAGGCCACCTAACATCTCGTATGTAATATTTGACAACATTCCTGGCGTGTCGAACCCTACTTCTCGGGGGGAACAGTATATACGTCTGTAACGTCATATATCCTAACCTAAGGCAACCTAACATCTCGGATGCAATATTTGACAACATTCCTGGCCTGTCGAACCCTACTTCTCGGAGGGAACAGCATATACATCTATAACGTCATATTTCCTCGCCTAAGGCAACCTAACATCTCGGATGTAACATTTGACAACTTTCCAGGCGTGTCGGTCCCTACGTCTCGGTGGTAACATTACATGCGTCTATAACGGTATATATCCTAATCTTAGGCAACCTAACATCTCGTATGTAATATTTGACAACATTCCTGGCGTGTCGAACCCTACTTCTCGGTGGGAACAGTATATACGTCTATAACGTTATATATCTTAACCTAAGACAACCTGACATCTCGGATGTATTATTCTACAACATTCCAGGCGTGTCGGACCCTACTTCTCGGTGGGAACATTATATGCGTCTATAACGTTGTATATCCTAATCTAAGGCAACCTAACATCTCGGATGCAATATTTGACAACATTCCTGGCCTGTCGAACCCCACATCTCGGAGGGAACAGTATATAGGTCTATAGCGGTATATATCCTAATCTTAGGCAACCTAACATCTCGGATGTAACATTTGACAACATTCCAGGCATGTCGGTCCCTACGTCTCGGTGGTAACATTATATGCGTCTATAACGTTATATATCCTTATCTAAGGCAACCTAACATCTCGGATGCAATATTTGACAACATTCCTAGCCTGTCGAACCCTACTCCTCGGAGGGAACAGTATATACGTCTATAACGTTATATATCCTAACCTAAGGCAACCTGACATCTCGGATGTAATATTCTACATCATTCCAGGCGTGTCGGACCCTACTTCTCGGTGGGAACATTATATGCGTCTATAGCGGTATATATCCTAACCTAAGGCAACCTAACATCTCGGATGTAACATTTGACAACATTCCAGGCATGTCGGTCCCTACTTCTCGGTGGGAACATTATATGCGTCTATAACGTTGTATATCCTAATCTAAGGCAACCTAACATCTCGGATGCAATATTTGACAACATTCCTGGCCTGTCGAACCCTACATCTCGGAGGGAACAGTATATACGTCTATAGCGGTATATATCCTAATCTAAGGCCACATAACATCTCGTATGTAATATTTGACAACATTCCTGGCGTGTCGAACCCTACTTCTCGGTGGGAACATTATATACGTCTATAACGTTATATATCCTAACATAAGGCAACCTGACATCTCGGATGTAATATTCTACATAATTCCAGGCGTGTCGGACCCTACTTCTCGGTGGGAACATTATATGCGTCTATAGCGGTATATATCCTAATCTTTGGCAACCTAACATCTCGGATGTAACATTTTACAACATTCCAGGCCTGTCGGTCTCTACGTCTCGGTGGTAACATTACATGCGTCTATAACGTTATATATCCTAACCTAAGGCCACCTAACATCTCGTATGTAATATTTGACAACATTCCTGGCGTGTCGAACCCTACTTCTCGGGGGGAACAGTATATACGTCTGTAACGTCATATATCCTAACCTAAGGCAACCTAACATCTCGGATGCAATATTTGACAACATTCCTGGCCTGTCGAACCCTACTTCTCGGAGGGAACAGCATATACATCTATAACGTCATATTTCCTAGCCTAAGGCAACCTAACATCTCGGATGTAACATTTGACAACTTTCCAGGCGTGTCGGTCCCTACGTCTCGGTGGTAACATTACATGCGTCTATAACGGTATATATCCTAATCTTAGGCAACCTAACATCTCGTATGTAATATTTGACAACATTCCTGGCGTGTCGAACCCTACTTCTCGGTGGGAACAGTATATACGTCTACAACGTTATATATCCTAACCTAAGGCAACCTAACATCTCGGATATAACATTTGACAACATTCCAGGCGTGTTGGAACCCTACGTCTCTGTGGTAACATTACGTGCGTCTATAACGCTATATATGCTAACCTAAGGCAACCTAACATCTCGGATGTAATATTTTACTACATTCGTGGCGCGCCGACCGCTATTTCTCGATGGGAACATTATATACGTCTATATCGCTATATATCCTAGCCTAAGGCAACCTAACATGTCGAGCGTAATATTTTACAACATTCCTGGCTCGTCGGCACATACTTCTCGGTGGGAACTTTATATACGTCTATAACGTTATATATCCTAACATAAGGCATCCTTACATGTCGAATGTAATATTTTACAATATTCCTGGCACGTCGGCCCCTACTTCTCGGTGGGAACATTATATACGTCTATAACGCTATATATCCTAACCTAAGGCAACCTAACATCTCGGATGTAATATATTACTACATTCCTGGCACGTCGGCCCCTACTTCTCGGTGGGAACATTATATACGTCTATAACGCTATATATCCTAGCCTAAGGCAAACTAACATGTCGAATGTAATATTTTACAACATTCCCGTCACATCGGCCCCTACTTCTCGGTGGGAACATTATATACGCCTATAACGTTATATATTCTAGTCTAAGGCAACCTAACATCTCGGATGTAATATTTTACTACATTCGTGGCGCACCGGCCCCTACTTCTCGGTGGGAACATTATATGCGTCTATAACGTTGTATATCCTAATCTAAGGCAACCTAACATCTCGGATGCAATATTTGACAACATTCCTGGCCTGTCGAACCCTACATCTCGGAGGGAACAGTATATAGGTCTATAGCGGTATATATCCTAATCTTAGGCAACCTAACATCTCGGATGTAACATTTTACAACATTCCAGGCCTGTCGAACCCTACTTCTCGGAGGGAACATTACATGCGTCTATAACGTTATATATCCTAACCTAAGGCCACCTAACATCTCGTATGTAATATTTGACAATATTCCTGGCGTGTCGGTCCCTACGTCTCGGTGGTAACATTACATGCGTCTATAGCGGTATATATCCTAATCTTAGGCAACCTAACATCTCGGATGTAACATTTTACAACATTCCAGGCCTGTCGGTCCCTACGTCTCGGTGGTAACATTACATGCGTCTATAACGTTATATATCCTAACCTAAGGCCACCTAACATCTCGTATGTAATATTTGACAATATTCCTGGCGTGTCGGTCCCTACGTCTCGGTGGTAACATTACATGCGTCTATAGCGGTATATATCCTAATCTTAGGCAACCTAACATCTCGGATGTAACATTTTACAACATTCCAGGCCTGACGGTCCCTACGTCTCGGTGGTAATATTACATGCGTCTATAACGTTATATATCCTAACCTAAGGCCACCTAACATCTCGTATGTAATATTTGGCAACATTCCTGGCGTGTCGAACCCTACTTCTCGGTGGGAACAGTATATACGTCTATAACGTTATATATCCTAACCTAAGGCAACCTGACATCTCGGATGTATTATTCTACAACATTCCAGGCGTGTCGGTCCCTACGTCTCGGTGGTAACATTATATGCGTCTATAACGTTATATATCCTTATCTGAGGCAACCTAACATCTCGGATGCAATATTTGACAACATTCCTAGCCTGTCGAACCCTACTTCTCGGAGGGAACAGTATATACGTCTATAACGTTATATATCCTAACCTAAGGCAACCTGACATCTCGGATGTATTATTCTACAACATTCCAGGCGTGTCGGTCCCTACGTCTCGGTGGTAACATTACATGCGTCTATAACGTTATATATCCTAACCTAAGGCCACCTAACATCTCGTATGTAATATTTGACAACATTCCTGGCGTGTCGAACCCTACTTCTCGGGGGGAACAGTATATACGTCTGTAACGTCATATATCCTAACCTAAGGCAACCTAACATCTCGGATGTAACATTTGACAACTTTCCAGGCGTGTCGGTCCCTACGTCTGGGTGGTAACATTACATGCGTCTATAACGGTATATATCCTAATCTTAGGCAACCTAACATCTCGGATGTAACATTTTACCACATTCCGGGCGTGTCGGTCCCTACGTCTCGGTGGTAACATTACATGCGTCTATAACGTTATATATCCTAACCTAAGGCCACCTAACATCTCGTATGTAATATTTGACAATATTCCTGGCGTGTCGGTCCCTACGTCTCGGTGGTAACATTACATGCGTCTATAGCGGTATATATCCTAATCTTAGGCAACCTAACATCTCGGATGTAACATTTTACAACATTCCAGGCTTGTCGGTCCCTACGTCTCGGTGGTAACATTACATGCGTCTATAACGTTATTTATCCTAACCTAAGGCCACCTAACATCTCGTATGTAATATTTGACAACATTCCTGGCGTGTCGAACCCTACTTCTCGGTGGGAACAGTATATACGTCTGTGACGTCATATATCCTAACCTAAGGCATCCTAACATCTGGGATATAACATTTGACAACATTCCAGGCGTGTTGGAACCCTACGTCTCTGTGGTAACATTACGTGCGTCTATAATGCTATATATGCTATCCTAAGGCAACCTAACATCTCGGATGCAATATTTGACAACATTCCTGGCCTGTCGAACCCTATTTCTCGGAGGGAACAGTATATACGTCTATAACGTTATATATCTTAACCTAAGACAACCTGACATCTCGGATGTATTATTCTACAACATTCCAGGCGTGTCGGACCCTACTTCTCGGTGGGAACATTATATGCGTCTATAACGTTGTATATCCTAATCTAAGGCAACCTAACATCTCGGATGCAATATTTGACAACATTCCTGGCCTGTCGAACCCTACATCTCGGAGGGAACAGTATATACGTCTATAGCGGTATATATCCTAATCTAAGGCCACCTAACATCTCGTATGTAATATTTGACAACATTCCTGGCGTGTCGAACCCTACTTCTCGGTGGGAACAGTATATACGTCTATAACGTTATATATCCTAACATAAGGCAACCTGACATCTCGGATGTAATATTCTACATAATTCCAGGCGTGTCGGACCCTACTTCTCGGTGGGAACATTATATGCGTCTATAGCGGTATATATCCTAATCTTTGGCAACCTAACATCTCGGATGTAACATTTTACAACATTCCAGGCCTGTCGGTCCCTACGTCTCGGTGGTAACATTACATGCGTCTATAACGTTATATATCCTAACCTAAGGCCACCTAACATCTCGTATGTAATATTTGACAACATTCCTGGCGTGTCGAACCCTACTTCTCGGGGGGAACAGTATATACGTCTGTAACGTCATATATCCTAACCTAAGGCAACCTAACATCTCGGATGCAATATTTGACAACATCCCTGGCCTGTCGAACCCTACTTCTCGGAAGGAACAGCATATACATCTATAACGTCATATATCCTAGCCTAAGGCAACCTAACATCTCGGATGTAACATTTGACAACTTTCCAGGCGTGTCGGTCCCTACGTCTCGGTGGTAACATTACATGCGTCTATAACGGTATATATCCTAATCTTAGGCAACCTAACATCTCGTATGTAATATTTGACAACATTCCTGGCGTGTCGAACCCTACTTCTCGGTGGGAACAGTATATACGTCTACAACGTTATATATCCTAACCTAAGGCAACCTAACATCTCGAATATAACATTTGACAACATTCCAGGCGTGTTGGAACCCTACGTCTCTGTGGTAACATTACGTGCGTCTATAACGCTATATATGCTAACCTAAGGCAACCTAACATCTCGGATGTAATATTTTACTACATTCGTGGCGCGCCGACCGCTATTTCTTGATGGGAACATTATATACGTCTATATCGCTATATATCCTAGCCTAAGGCAACCTAACATGTCGAGCGTAATATTTTACAACATTCCTGGCTCGTCGGCACCTACTTCTCGGTGGGAACTTTATATACGTCTATAACGTTATATATCCTAACATAAGGCATCCTTACATGTCGAATGTAATATTTTACAATATTCCTGGCACGTCGGCCCCTACTTCTCGGTGGGAACATTATATACGTCTATAACGCTATATATCCTAACCTAAGGCAACCTAACATCTCGGATGTAATATATTACTACATTCCTGGCACGTCGGCCCCTACTTCTCGGTGGGAACATTATATACGCCTATAACGTTATATATTCTAGTCTAAGGCAACCTAACATCTCGGATGTAATATTTTACTACATTCGTGGCGCACCGGCCCCTACTTCTCGGTGGGAACATTATATGCGTCTATAACGTTGTATATCCTAATCTAAGGCAACCTAACATCTCGGATGCAATATTTGACAACATTCCTGGCCTGTCGAACCCTACATCTCGGAGGGAACAGTATATACGTCTATAGCGGTATATATCCGAATCTAAGGCCACCTAACATCTCGTATGTAATATTTGACAACATTCCTGGCGTGTCGAACCCTACTTCTCGGTGGGAACAGTATATACGTCTATAACGTTATATATCCTAACATAAGGCAACCTGACATCTCGGATGTAATATTCTTCATAATTCCAGGCGTGTCGGACCCTACTTCTCGGTGGGAACATTATATGCGTCTATAGCGGTATATATCCTAATCTTAGGCAACCTAACATCTCGGATGTAACATTTTACAACATTCCAGGCCTGTCGGTCCCTACGTCTCGGTGGTAACATTACATGCGTCTATAACGTTATATATCCTAACCTAAGGCCACCTAACATCTCGTATGTAATATTTGACAACATTCCTGGCGTGTCGAACCCTACTTCTCGGGGGGAACAGTATATACGTCTGTAACGTCATATATCCTAACCTAAGGCAACCTAACATCTCGGATGTAACATTTGACAACTTTCCAGGCGTGTCGGTCCCTACGTCTGGGTGGTAACATTACATGCGTCTATAACGGTATATATCCTAATCTTAGGCAACCTAACATCTCGGATATAACATTTTACCACATTCCGGGCGTGTCGGTCCCTACGTCTCGGTGGTAACATTACATGCGTCTATAACGTTATATATCCTAACCTAAGGCCACCTAACATCTCGTATGTAATATTTGACAATATTCCTGGCGTGTCGGTCCCTACGTCTCGGTGGTAACATTACATGCGTCTATAGCGGTATATATCCTAATCTTAGGCAACCTAACATCTCGGATGTAACATTTTACAACATTCCAGGCTTGTCGGTCCCTACGTCTCGGTGGTAACATTACATGCGTCTATAACGTTATTTATCCAAACCTAAGGCCACCTAACATCTCGTATGTAATATTTGACAACATTCCTGGCGTGTCGAACCCTACTTCTCGGTGGGAACAGTATATACGTCTGTAACGTCATATATCCTAACCTAAGGCAACCTAACATCTGGGATATAACATTTGACAACATTCCAGGCGTGTTGGAACCCTACGTCTCTGTGGTAACATTACGTGCGTCTATAACGCTATATATGCTATCCTAAGGCAACCTAACATCTCGGATGCAATATTTGACAACATTCCTGGCCTGTCGAACCCTATTTCTCGGAGGGAACAGTATATACGTCTATAACGTTATATATCTTAACCTAAGACAACCTGACATCTCGGATGTATTATTCTACAACATTCCAGGCGTGTCGGACCCTACTTCTCGGTGGGAACATTATATGCGTCTATAACGTTGTATATCCTAATCTAAGGCAACCTAACATCTCGGATGCAATATTTGACAACATTCCTGGCCTGTCGAACCCTACATCTCGGAGGGAACAGTATATACGTCTATAGCGGTATATATCCTAATCTAAGGCCACCTAACATCTCGTATGTAATATTTGACAACATTCCTGGCGTGTCGAACCCTACTTCTCGGTGGGAACAGTATATACGTCTACAACGTTATATATCCTAACCTAAGGCAACCTAACATCTCGGATATAACATTTGACAACATTCCAGGCGTGTTGGAACCCTACGTCTCTGTGGTAACATTACGTGCGTCTATAACGCTATATATGCTAACCTAAGGCAACCTAACATCTCGGATGTAATATTTTACTACATTCGTGGCGCGCCGACCGCTATTTCTCGATGGGAACATTATATACGTCTATATCGCTATATATCCTAGCCTAAGGCAACCTAACATGTCGAGCGTAATATTTTACAACATTCCTGGCTCGTCGGCACCTACTTCTCGGTGGGAACTTTATATACGTCTATAACGTTATATATCCTAACATAAGGCATCCTTACATGTCGAATGTAATATTTTACAATATTCCTGGCACGTCGGCCCCTACTTCTCGGTGGGAACATTATATACGTCTATAACGCTATATATCCTAACCTAAGGCAACCTAACATCTCGGATGTAATATATTACTACATTCCTGGCACGTCGGCCCCTACTTCTCGGTGGGAACATTATATACGTCTATAACGCTATATATCCTAGCCTAAGGCAAACTAACATGTCGAATGTAATATTTTACAACATTCCCGTCACATCGGCCCCTACTTCTCGGTGGGAACATTATATACGCCTATAACGTTATATATTCTAGTCTAAGGCAACCTAACATCTCGGATGTAATATTTTACTACATTCGTGGCGCACCGGCCCCTACTTCTCGGTGGGAACATTATATGCGTCTATAACGTTGTATATCCTAATCTAAGGCAAACTAACATCTCGGATGTAATATTTGACAACATTCCTGGCGTGTCGGACCCTACTTCTCGGTGGGAACAGTATATACGTCTGTAACGTCATATATCCTAATCTAAGGCAACCTAACATCTCGGATATAACATTTGACAACATTCCAGGCGTGTCGGTCTCTACGTCTCGGTGGTAACATTACATGCGTCTATAACGTTATATATCCTAACCTAAGGCCACCTAACATCTCGTATGTAATATTTGGCAACATTCCTGGCGTGTCGAACCCTACTTCTCGGTGGGAACAGTATATACGTCTATAACGTTATATATCCTAACCTAAGGCAACCTGACATCTCGGATGTATTATTCTACAACATTCCAGGCGTGTCGGACCCTACTTCTCGGTGGGAACAGTATATACGTCTGTAACGTCATATATCCTAACCTAAGGCAACCTAACATCTCGGATGCAATATTTGACAACATTCGTGGCCTGTCGAACCCTACTTCTCGGAGGGAACAGCATATACATCTATAACGTCATATATCCTAGCCTAAGGCAACCTAACATCTCGGATGTAATATTCTACATCATTCCAGGCGTGTCGGACCCTACTTCTCGGTGGGAACATTATATGCGTCTATAGCGGTATATATCCTAATCTTAGGCAACCTAACATCTCGGATGTAACATTTTACAACATTCCAGGCCTGTCGGTCCCTACGTCTCGGTGGTAACATTACATGCGTCTATAACGTTATATATCCTAACCTAAGGCCACCCAACATCTCGTATGTAATATTTGACAACATTCCTGGCGTGTCGAACCCTACTTCTCGGTGGGAACAGTATATACGTCTATAACGTTATATATCCTAACCTAAGGCAACCTAACATCTCGGATGTAATATTTGACAACATTCCTGGCGTGTCGGAACCTACTTCTCGGTGGGAACAGTATATACGTCTGTAACGTCATATATCCTAACCTAAGGCAACCTAACATCTCGGATGCAATATTTGACAACATTCCTGGCCTGTCGAACCCTACTTCTCGGAGGGAACAGCTTATACATCTATAACGTCATATATCCTAGCCTAAGGCAACCTAACATCTCGGATGTAACATTTGACAACATTCCAGGCGTGTCGGTCCCTACGTCTCGGTGGTAACATTACATGCGTCTATAACGTTATATATCCTAACCTAAGGCCACCTAACATCTCGTATGTAATATTTGACAATATTCCTGGCGTGTCGGTCCCTACGTCTCGGTGGTAACATTACATGCGTCTATAGCGGTATATATCCTAATCTTAGGCAACCTAACATCTCGGATGTAACATTTTACAACATTCCAGGCTTGTCGGTCCCTACGTCTCGGTGGTAACATTACATGCGTCTATAACGTTATTTATCCTAACCTAAGGCCACCTAACATCTCGTATGTAATATTTGACAACATTCCTGGCGTGTCGAACCCTACTTCTCGGTGGGAACAGTATATACGTCTGTAACGTCATATATCCTAACCTAAGGCAACCTAACATCTGGGATATAACATTTGACAACATTCCAGGCGTGTTGGAACCCTACGTCTCTGTGGTAACATTACGTGCGTCTATAACGCTATATATGCTATCCTAAGGCAACCTAACATCTCGGATGCAATATTTGACAACATTCCTGGCCTGTCGAACCCTATTTCTCGGAGGGAACAGTATATACGTCTATAACGTTATATATCTTAACCTAAGACAACCTGACATCTCGGATGTATTATTCTACAACATTCCAGGCGTGTCGGACCCTACTTCTCGGTGGGAACATTATATGCGTCTATAACGTTGTATATCCTAATCTAAGGCAACCTAACATCTCGGATGCAATATTTGACAACATTCCTGGCCTGTCGAACCCTACATCTCGGAGGGAACAGTATATACGTCTATAGCGGTATATATCCTAATCTAAGGCCACCTAACATCTCGTATGTAATATTTGACAACATTCCTGGCGTGTCGAACCCTACTTCTCGGTGGGAACAGTATATACGTCTACAACGTTATATATCCTAACCTAAGGCAACCTAACATCTCGGATATAACATTTGACAACATTCCAGGCGTGTTGGAACCCTACGTCTCTGTGGTAACATTACGTGCGTCTATAACGCTATATATGCTAACCTAAGGCAACCTAACATCTCGGATGTAATATTTTACTACATTCGTGGCGCGCCGACCGCTATTTCTCGATGGGAACATTATATACGTCTATATCGCTATATATCCTAGCCTAAGGCAACCTAACATGTCGAGCGTAATATTTTACAACATTCCTGGCTCGTCGGCACCTACTTCTCGGTGGGAACTTTATATACGTCTATAACGTTATATATCCTAACATAAGGCATCCTTACATGTCGAATGTAATATTTTACAATATTCCTGGCACGTCGGCCCCTACTTCTCGGTGGGAACATTATATACGTCTATAACGCTATATATCCTAACCTAAGGCAACCTAACATCTCGGATGTAATATATTACTACATTCCTGGCACGTCGGCCCCTACTTCTCGGTGGGAACATTATATACGTCTATAACGCTATATATCCTAGCCTAAGGCAAACTAACATGTCGAATGTAATATTTTACAACATTCCCGTCACATCGGCCCCTACTTCTCGGTGGGAACATTATATACGCCTATAACGTTATATATTCTAGTCTAAGGCAACCTAACATCTCGGATGTAATATTTTACTACATTCGTGGCGCACCGGCCCCTACTTCTCGGTGGGAACATTATATGCGTCTATAACGTTGTATATCCTAATCTAAGGCAAACTAACATCTCGGATGCAATATTTGACAACATTCCTGGCCTGTCGAACCCTACATCTCGGAGGGAACAGTATATAGGTCTATAGCGGTATATATCCTAATCTTAGGCAACCTAACATCTCGGATGTAACATTTTACAACATTCCAGGCCTGTCGGTCCCTACGTCTCGGTGGTAACATTACATGCGTCTATAACGTTATATATCCTAACCTAAGGCCACCTAACATCTCGTATGTAATATTTGACAATATTCCTGGCGTGTCGGTCCCTACGTCTCGGTGGTAACATTACATGCGTCTATAGCGGTATATATCCTAATCTTAGGCAACCTAACATCTCGGATGTAACATTTTACAACATTCCAGGCCTGTCGGTCCCTACGTCTCGGTGGTAACATTACATGCGTCTATAACGTTATATATCCTAACCTAAGGCCACCTAACATCTCGTATGTAATATTTGACAATATTCCTGGCGTGTCGGTCCCTACGTCTCGGTGGTAACATTACATGCGTCTATAGCGGTATATATCCTAATATTAGGCAACCTAACATCTCGGATGTAACATTTGACAACATTCCAGGCCTGTCGGTCCCTACGTCTCGGTGGTAATATTACATGCGTCTATAACGTTATATATCCTAACCTAAGGCCACCTAACATCTCGTATGTAATATTTGGCAACATTCCTGGCGTGTCGAACCCTACTTCTCGGTGGGAACAGTATATACGTCTATAACGTTATATATCCTAACCTAAGGCAACCTGACATCTCGGATGTATTATTCTACAACATTCCAGGCGTGTCGGACCCTACTTCTCGGTGGGAACAGTATATACGTCTGTAACGTCATATATCCTAACCTAAGGCAACCTAACATCTCGGATGCAATATTTGACAACATTCCTGGCCTGTCGAACCCTACGTCTCGGTGGTAATATTACATGCGTCTATAACGTTATATATCCTAACCTAAGGCCACCTAACATCTCGTATGTAATATTTGGCAACATTCCTGGCGTGTCGAACCCTACTTCTCGGTGGGAACAGTATATACGTCTATAACGTTATATATCCTAACCTAAGGCAACCTGACATCTCGGATGTATTATTCTACAACATTCCAGGCGTGTCGGACCCTACTTCTCGGTGGGAACAGTATATACGTCTGTAACGTCATATATCCTAACCTAAGGCAACCTAACATCTCGGATGCAATATTTGACAACATTCCTGGCCTGTCGAACCCTACTTCTCGGAGGGAACAGCATATACATCTATAACGTCATATATCCTAGCCTAAGGCAACCTAACATCTCGGATGTAATATTCTACATCATTCCAGGCGTGTCGGACCCTACTTCTCGGTGGGAACATTATATGCGTCTATAGCGGTATATATCCTAATCTTAGGCAACCTAACATCTCGGATGTAACATTTTACAACATTCCAGGCCTGTCGGTCACTACGTCTCGGTGGTAACATTACATGCGTCTATAACGTTATATATCCTAACCTAAGGCCACCCAACATCTCGTATGTAATATTTGACAACATTCCTGGCGTGTCGAACCCTACGTCTCGGTGGTAACATTACATGCGTCTATAACGTTATATATCCTAACCTAAGGCCACCCAACATCTCGTATGTAATATTTGACAACATTCCTGGCGTGTCGAACCCTACTTCTCGGTGGGAACAGTATATACGTCTATAACGTTATATATCCTAACCTAAGGCAACCTAACATCTCGGATGTAATATTTGACAACATTCCTGGCGTGTCGGAACCTACTTCTCGGTGGGAACAGTATATACGTCTGTAACGTCATATATCCTAACCTAAGGCAACCTAACATCTCGGATGCAATATTTGACAACATTCCTGGCCTGTCGAACCCTACTTCTCGGAGGGAACAGCTTATACATCTATAACGTCATATATCCTAGCCTAAGGCAACCTAACATCTCGGATGTAACATTTGACAACATTCCAGGCGTGTCGGTCCCTACGTCTCGGTGGTAACATTACATGCGTCTATAACGGTATATATCCTAATCTTAGGCAACCTAACATCTCGGATGTAACATTTGACAACATTCCAGGCGTGTCGGTCCCTACGTCTCGGTGATAACATTACATGCGTCTATAGCGGTATATATCCTGATCTTAGGCAACCTAACATCTCGGATGTAACATTTTACAACATTCCTGGCGTGTCGGACCCTACTTCTCGGTGGGAACAGTGTATACGTCTGTAACGTCATATATCCTAACCTAAGGCAACCTAACATCTCGGATGCAATATTTCACAACATTCCTGGCCTGTCGAACCCTATTTCTCGGAGGGAACAGTATATACGTCTATAATGTTATATATCCTGACCTAAGGCAACCTGACATCTCGGATGTATTATTCTACAACATTCCAGGCGTGTCGGACCCTACTTCTCGGTGGGAACATTATATGCGTCTATAACGTTGTATATCCTAATCTAAGGCAACCTAACATCTCGGATGCAATATTTGACAACATTCCTGGCTTGTCGAACCCTACATCTCGGAGGGAACAGTATATAGGTCTATAGCGGTATATATCCTAATCTTAGGCAACCTAACATCTCGGATGTAACATTTTACAACATTCCAGGCCTGTCGGTCCCTACGTCTCGGTGGTAACATTACATGCGTCTATAACGTTATATATCCTAACCTAAGGCCACTTAACATCTCGTATGTAATATTTGACAATATTCCTGGCGTGACGGTCCCTACGTCTCGGTGGTAACATTACATGCGTCTATAGCGGTATATATCCTAATCTTAGGCAACCTAACATCTCGGATGTAACATTTTACCACATTCCAGGCGTGTCGGTCCCTACGTCTCGGTGGTAACATTACATGCGTCTATAACGTTATATATCCTAACCTAAGGCCACCTAACATCTCGTATGTAATATTTGACAATATTCCTGGCGTGTCGGTCCCTACGTCTCGGTGGTAACATTGCATGCGTCTATAACGTTATATATCCTAACCTAAGGCAACCTGACATCTCGGATGTAATATTCTACATCATTCCAGGCGTGTCGGACCCTACTTCTCGGTGGGAACATTATATGCGTCTATAGCGGTATATATCCTAATCTTAGGCAACCTAACATCTCGGATGTAACATTTTACAACATTCCAGGCCTGTCGGTCCGTACGTCTCGGTGGTAACATTACATGCGTCTATAACGTTATATATCCTAACCTAAGGCCACCTAACATCTCGTATGTAATATTTGACAACATTCCTGGCGTGTCGAACCCTACTTCTCGGTGGGAACAGTATATACGTCTATAACGTTATATATCCTAACCTAAGGCAACCTAACATCTCGGATGTAATATTTGACAACATTCCTGGCGTGTCGGAACCTACTTCTCGGTGGGAACAGTATATACGTCTGTAACGTCATATATCCTAACCTAAGGCAACCTAACATCTCGGATGCAATATTTGACAACATGCCTGGCCTGTCGAACCCTACTTCTCGGAGGGAACAGCTTATACATCTATAACGTCATATATCCTAGCCTAAGGCAACCTAACATCTCGGATGTAACATTTGACAACATTCCAGGCGTGTCGGTCCCTACGTCTCGGTGGTAACATTACATGCGTCTATAACGGTATATATCCTAATCTTAGGCAACCTAACATCTCGGATGTAACATTTGACAACATTCCAGGCGTGTCGGTCCCTACGTCTCGGTGATAACATTACATGCGTCTATAGCGGTATATATCCTAATCTTAGGCAACCTAACATCTCGGATGTAACATTTTACAACATTCCTGGCGTGTCGGACCCTACTTCTCGGTGGGAACAGTGTATACGTCTGTAACGTCATATATCCTAACCTAAGGCTACCTAACATCTCGGATGCAATATTTCACAACATTCCTGGCCTGTCGAACCCTATTTCTCGGAGGGAACAGTATATACGTCTATAACGTTATATATCCTGACCTAAGGCAACCTGACATCTCGGATGTATTATTCTACAACATTCCAGGCGTGTCGGACCCTACTTCTCGGTGGGAACATTATATGCGTCTATAACGTTGCATATCCAAATCTAAGGCAACCTAACATCTCGGATGCAATATTTGACAACATTCCTGGCCTGTCGAACCCTACATCTCGGAGGGAACAGTATATACGTCTATAGCGGTATATATCCTAATCTAAGGCCACCTAACATCTCGTATGTATTATTTGACAACATTCCTGGCGTGTCGAACCCTACTTCTCGGTGGGAACAGTATATACGTCTATAACGTTATATATCCTAACGTAAGGCAACCTAACATCTCGGATGTAATATTTGACAACATTCCTGGCGTGCCGGACCCTACTTCGCGGTGGGAACAGTATATATGTCTATAACGTCATATATCCTAACCTAAGGCAACCTAACATCTCGGATATAACATTTGACAACATTCCCGGCGTGTTGGAACCCTACGTCTCGGTGGTAACATTACGTGCGTCTATAGCGTTATATATGCTAACCTAAGGCAACCTAACATCTCGGATGCAATTTTGACAACATTCCTGGCCTGTCAGACCCTACTTCTCGGAGGGAACAGCATATACGTCTATAACGTCATATATCCTAACCTAAGGCAACCTAACATCTCGGATGTAACATTTGACAACATTCCAGGTGTGTCGGTCCCTACGTCTCGGTGGTAACGTTACATGCGTCTATAATGTTATATATCCTAACCTAAGGCAACCTAACATCTCGGATGTAACATTTGACAACATTCCAGGCATGTCGGTCCCTACGTCTCGATGGTAACATTATATGCGTCTATAACGTTATATATCCTTATCTAAGGCAACCTAACATCTCGGATGCAATATTTGACAACATTCCTAGCCTGTCGAACCCTACTTCTCGGAGGGAACAGTATATACGTCTATAACGTTATATATCCTAACCTAAGGCAACCTGACATCTCGGATGTAATATTCTACATCATTCCAGGCGTGTCGGTCTCTACGTCTCGGTGGTAACATTACATGCGTCTATAACGTTATATATCCTAACCTAAGGCCACCTAACATCTCGTATGTAATATTTGACAATATTCCTGGCGTGTCGGTCCCTACGTCTCGGTGGTAACATTACATGCGTCTATAACGTTATATATCCTAACATAAGGCCACCTAACATCTCGTATGTAATATTTGACAATATTCCTGGCGTGTCGGTCCTACGTCTCGGTGGTAACATTACATGCGTCTATAGCGGTATATATCCTAACCTAAGGCCACCTAACATCTCGTATGTAATATTTGACAATATTCCTGGCGTGTCGGTCCTACGTCTCGGTGGTAACATTACATGCGTCTATAGCGGTATATATCCTAATCTTAGGCAACCTAACATCTCGGATGTAACATTTTACAACATTCCAGGCCTGTGGGTCCCTACGTCCCGGTGGTAACATTACATGCGTCTATAACGTTATTTATCCTAACCTAAGGCCACCTAACATCTCGTATGTAATATTTGACAACATTACTGGCGTGTCGAACCCTACGTCTCGGTGGGAACAGTATATACGTCTATAACGTTATATATCCTAACCTAAGGCAACCTAACATCTCGGATTTAATATTTGACAACATTCCTGGCGTGTCGGACCCTACTTCTCGGTGGGAACAGTATATACGTCTATAACGTCATATATCCTAACCTAAGGCAACCTAACATCTCGGATGTAACATTTTACAACATTCCAGGCGTGTCGGTCCCTACGTCTCGGTGGTAGCATTACATGCGTCTATAACGTTATATATCCTAACCTAAGGCAACCTAACATCTCGGATGCAATATTTGTCAACATTCCTGGCCTGTCGAACCCTACTTCTCGGAGGGAACAGTATGTACGTCTATAACGTTATATATCCTAACCTAAGGCAACCTAACATCTCGGATATATTATTCTACAACTTTCCAGGCGTGTCGGACCCTACTTCTCGGTGGGAACATTATATGCGTCTATAACGTTGTATATCCTAATCTAAGGCAACCTAACATCTCGGATGCAATATTTGACAACATTCCTGGCCTGTCGAACCTTACATCTCGGAGGGAACAGTATATAGGTCTATAGCGGTATACATCCTAATCTAAGGCCACCTAACATCTCGTATGTAATATTTGACAACATTCCTGGCGTGTCGAACCCTACTTCTCGGTGGGAACAGTATATACGTCTATAACGTTATATATCCTAACGTAAGGCAACCTAACATCTCGGATGTAATATTTGACAACATTCCTGGCGTGTCGGAACCTACTTCTCGGTGGGAACAGTATATATGTCTGTAACGTCATATATCCTAACCTTAGGCAACCTAACATCTCGGATGTAACATTTTACAACATTCCAGGCCTGTAGGTCCCTACGTCTCGGTGGTAACATTACATGCGTCTATAACGTTATATATCCTAACCTAAGGCCACCTAACATCTCGTATGTAATATTTGACAACATTCCTGGCGTGTCGAACGCTACTTCTCGCTGGGAACAGTATATACGTCTATAACGTTATATATCCTAACCTAAGGCAACCTAACATCTCGGATGTAATATTTGACAACATTCCTGGCGTGTCGGACCCTACTTCTCGGTGGGAACAGTATATACGTCTGTAACGTCATATATCCTAATCTAAGGCAACCTAACATCTCGGATATAACATTTGACAACATTCCAGGCGTGTTGGAACCCTACGTCTCTGTGGTAACATTACGTGCGTCTATAACGCTATATACGCTAACCTAAGGCAACCTAACATCTCGGATGCAATATTTGACAACATTCCTGGCATGTAGAACCCTACTCCTCGGAGGGAACAGCATATACGTCTATAACGTCATATATCCTAACCTAAGGCAACCTAACATCTCGGATGCAATATTTGACAACATTCCTGGCCTGTCGAACCAGACTTCTCGGAGGGAACAGCATATACGTCTATAACGCTATATATCCTAACCTAAGGCCACCTAACATCTCGTATGTAATATTTGACAACATTCCTGGCGTGTCGAACGCTACTTCTCGCTGGGAACAGTATATACGTCTATAACGTTATATATCCTAACCTAAGGCAACCTAACATCTCGGATGCAATATTTGACAACATTCCTGGCCTGTCGAACCCTACTTCTCGGAGGGAACAGCATATACGTCTATTACGACATATATCCTAACCTAAGACAACCTAACATCTCGGATATAACATTTGACAACATTCCCGGCGTGTTGGAAACCTACGTCTCGGTGGTAACATTACGTGCGTCTATAACGTTATATATGCTAACCTAAGACAACCTAAAATCTCGGATGCAATATTTGACAACATTCCTAGCCTGTCGAACCCTACTTCTCGGAGGAAACAGCATATACGTCTATAACGTCATATATCCTAACCTAAGGCAACCTAACATCTCGGATGTAACATTTGACAACATTCCAGGTGTGTCGGTCCCTACGTCTCGGTGGTAACGTTACATGCGTCTACAACGTTATATATCCTAACCTAAGGCAACCTAACATCTCGGATGTAACATTTGACAACTTTCCAGGCGTGTCGGTCCCTACGTCTCGGTGGTAACATTACATGCGTCTACAACGGTATATATCCTAATCTTAGGCAACCTAACATCTCGTATGTAATATTTGACAACATTCCTGGCGTGTCGAACCCTACTTCTCGGTGGGAACAGTATATACGTCTACAACGTTATATATCCTAACCTAAGGCAACCTAACATCTCGGATATAACATTTGACAACATTCCAGGCGTGTTGGAACCCTACGTCTCTGTGGTAACATTACGTGCGTCTATAACGCTATATATGCTAACCTAAGGCAACCTAACATCTCGGATGTAATATTTTACTACATTCGTGGCGCGCCGACCGCTATTTCTCGATGGGAACATTATATACGTCTATATCGCTATATATCCTAGCCTAAGGCAACCTAACATGTCGAGCGTAATATTTTACAACATTCCTGGCTCGTCGGCACCTACTTCTCGGTGGGAACTTTATATACGTCTATAACGTTATATATCCTAACCTAAGGCAACCTAACATCTCGGATGTAATATATTACTACATTCCTGGCACGTCGGCCCCTACTTCTCGGTGGGAACATTATATACGTCTATAACGCTATATATCCTAGCCTAAGGCAAACTAACATGTCGAATGTAATATTTTACAACATTCCCGTCACATCGGCCCCTACTTCTCGGTGGGAGCATTATATACGCCTATAACGTTATATATTCTAGTCTAAGGCAACCTAACATCTCGGATATATTATTCTACAACTTTCCAGGCGTGTCGGACCCTACTTCTCGGTGGGAACATTATATGCGTCTATAACGTTGTATATCCTAATCTAAGGCAACCTAACATCTCGGATGCAATATTTGACAACATTCCTGGCCTGTCGAACCTTACATCTCGGAGGGAACAGTATATAGGTCTATAGCGGTATACATCCTAATCTAAGGCCACCTAACATCTCGTATGTAATATTTGACAACATTCCTGGCGTGTCGAACCCTACTTCTCGGTGGGAACAGTATATACGTCTATAACGTTATATATCCTAACGTAAGGCAACCTAACATCTCGGATGTAATATTTGACAACATTCCTGGCGTGTCGGAACCTACTTCTCGGTGGGAACAGTATATATGTCTGTAACGTCATATATCCTAACCTTAGGCAACCTAACATCTCGGATGTAACATTTTACAACATTCCAGGCCTGTAGGTCCCTACGTCTCGGTGGTAACATTACATGCGTCTATAACGTTATATATCCTAACCTAAGGCCACCTAACATCTCGTATGTAATATTTGACAACATTCCTGGCGTGTCGAACGCTACTTCTCGCTGGGAACAGTATATACGTCTATAACGTTATATATCCTAACCTAAGGCAACCTAACATCTCGGATGTAATATTTGACAACATTCCTGGCGTGTCGGACCCTACTTCTCGGTGGGAACAGTATATACGTCTGTAACGTCATATATCCTAATCTAAGGCAACCTAACATCTCGGATATAACATTTGACAACATTCCAGGCGTGTTGGAACCCTACGTCTCTGTGGTAACATTACGTGCGTCTATAACGCTATATACGCTAACCTAAGGCAACCTAACATCTCGGATGCAATATTTGACAACATTCCTGGCATGTAGAACCCTACTCCTCGGAGGGAACAGCATATACGTCTATAACGTCATATATCCTAACCTAAGGCAACCTAACATCTCGGATGCAATATTTGACAACATTCCTGGCCTGTCGAACCAGACTTCTCGGAGGGAACAGCATATACGTCTATAACGCTATATATCCTAACCTAAGGCCACCTAACATCTCGTATGTAATATTTGACAACATTCCTGGCGTGTCGAACGCTACTTCTCGCTGGGAACAGTATATACGTCTATAACGTTATATATCCTAACCTAAGGCAACCTAACATCTCGGATGCAATATTTGACAACATTCCTGGCCTGTCGAACCCTACTTCTCGGAGGGAACAGCATATACGTCTATTACGACATATATCCTAACCTAAGACAACCTAACATCTCGGATATAACATTTGACAACATTCCCGGCGTGTTGGAAACCTACGTCTCGGTGGTAACATTACGTGCGTCTATAACGTTATATATGCTAACCTAAGACAACCTAAAATCTCGGATGCAATATTTGACAACATTCCTAGCCTGTCGAACCCTACTTCTCGGAGGAAACAGCATATACGTCTATAACGTCATATATCCTAACCTAAGGCAACCTAACATCTCGGATGTAACATTTGACAACATTCCAGGTGTGTCGGTCCCTACGTCTCGGTGGTAACGTTACATGCGTCTACAACGTTATATATCCTAACCTAAGGCAACCTAACATCTCGGATGTAACATTTGACAACTTTCCAGGCGTGTCGGTCCCTACGTCTCGGTGGTAACATTACATGCGTCTACAACGGTATATATCCTAATCTTAGGCAACCTAACATCTCGTATGTAATATTTGACAACATTCCTGGCGTGTCGAACCCTACTTCTCGGTGGGAACAGTATATACGTCTACAACGTTATATATCCTAACCTAAGGCAACCTAACATCTCGGATATAACATTTGACAACATTCCAGGCGTGTTGGAACCCTACGTCTCTGTGGTAACATTACGTGCGTCTATAACGCTATATATGCTAACCTAAGGCAACCTAACATCTCGGATGTAATATTTTACTACATTCGTGGCGCGCCGACCGCTATTTCTCGATGGGAACATTATATACGTCTATATCGCTATATATCCTAGCCTAAGGCAACCTAACATGTCGAGCGTAATATTTTACAACATTCCTGGCTCGTCGGCACCTACTTCTCGGTGGGAACTTTATATACGTCTATAACGTTATATATCCTAACATAAGGCATCCTTACATGTCGAATGTAATATTTTACAATATTCCTGGCACGTCGGCCCCTACTTCTCGGTGGGAACATTATATACGTCTATAACGCTATATATCCTAACCTAAGGCAACCTAACATCTCGGATGTAATATATTACTACATTCCTGGCACGTCGGCCCCTACTTCTCGGTGGGAACATTATATACGTCTATAACGCTATATATCCTAGCCTAAGGCAAACTAACATGTCGAATGTAATATTTTACAACATTCCCGTCACATCGGCCCCTACTTCTCGGTGGGAGCATTATATACGCCTATAACGTTATATATTCTAGTCTAAGGCAACCTAACATCTCGGATGTAATATTTTACTACATTCGTGGCGCACCGGTCCCTACTTCTCGGTGGGAACATTATATGCGTCTATAACGTTGTATATCCTAATCTAAGGCAACCTAACATCTCGGATGCAATATTTGACAACATTCCTGGCCTGTCGAACCCTACATCTCGGAGGGAACAGTATATAGGTCTATAGCGGTATATATCCTAATCTTAGGCAACCTAACATCTCGGATGTAACATTTTACAACATTCCAGGCCTGTCGGTCCCTACGTCTCGGTGGTAACATTACATGCGTCTATAACGTTATATATCCTAACCTAAGGCCACCTAACATCTCGTATGTAATATTTGACAATATTCCTGGCGTGTCGGTCCCTACGTCTCGGTGGTAACATTACATGCGTCTATAGCGGTATATATCCTAATCTTAGGCAACCTAACATCTCGGATGTAACATTTTACAACATTCCAGGCCTGTCGGTCCCTACGTCTCGGTGGTAACATTACATGCGTCTATAACGTTATATATCCTAACCTAAGGCCACCTAACATCTCGTATGTAATATTTGACAATATTCCTGGCGTGTCGGTCCCTACGTCTCGGTGGTAACATTACATGCGTCTATAGCGGTATATATCCTAATCTTAGGCAACCTAACATCTCGGATGTAACATTTTACAACATTCCAGGCCTGTCGGTCCCTACGTCTCGGTGGTAATATTACATGCGTCTATAACGTTATATATCCTAACCTAAGGCCACCTAACATCTCGTATGTAATATTTGGCAACATTCCTGGCGTGTCGAACCCTACTTCTCGGTGGGAACAGTATATACGTCTATAACGTTATATATCCTAACCTAAGGCAACCTGACATCTCGGATGTATTATTCTACAACATTCCAGGCGTGTCGGACCCTACTTCTCGGTGGGAACAGTATATGCGTCTATAGCGGTATATATCCTAACCTAAGGCAACCTAACATCTCGGATGTAACATTTGACAACATTCCAGGCCTGTCGAACCCTACATCTCGGAGGGAACAGTATATACGTCTATAGCGGTATATATCCTAATCTAAGGCCACCTAACATCTCGTATGTAATATTTGACAACATTCCTGGCGTGTCGAACCCTACTTCTCGGTGGGAACAGTATATACGTCTATAACGTTATATATCCTAACATAAAGCAACCTGACATCTCGGATGTAATATTCTTCATAATTCCAGGCGTGTCGGACCCTACTTCTCGGTGGGAACATTATATGCGTCTATAGCGGTATATATCCTAATCTTAGGCAACCTAACATCTCGGATGTAACATTTTACAACATTCCAGGCCTGTCGGTCCCTACGTCTCGGTGGTAACATTACATGCGTCTATAACGTTATATATCCTAACCTAAGGCCACCTAACATCTCGTATGTAATATTTGACAACATTCCTGGCGTGTCGAACCCTACTTCTCGGGGGGAACAGTATATACGTCTGTAACGTCATATATCCTAACCTAAGGCAACCTAACATCTCGGATGTAACATTTGACAACTTTCCAGGCGTGTCGGTCCCTACGTCTGGGTGGTAACATTACATGCGTCTATAACGGTATATATCCTAATCTTAGGCAACCTAACATCTCGGATGTAACATTTTACCACATTCCGGGCGTGTCGGTCCCTACGTCTCGGTGGTAACATTACATGCGTCTATAACGTTATATATCCTAACCTAAGGCCACCTAACATCTCGTATGTAATATTTGACAATATTCCTGGCGTGTCGGTCCCTACGTCTCGGTGGTAACATTACATGCGTCTATAGCGGTATATATCCTAATCTTAGGCAACCTAACATCTCGGATGTAACATTTTACAACATTCCAGGCCTGTCGGTCCCTACGTCTCGGTGGTAACATTACATGCGTCTATAACGTTATATATCCTAACCTAAGGCCACCTAACATCTCGTATGTAATATTTGACAATATTCCTGGCGTGTCGGTCCCTACGTCTCGGTGGTAACATTACATGCGTCTATAGCGGTATATATCCTAATCTTAGGCAACCTAACATCTCGGATGTAACATTTGACAACATTCCAGGCCTGTCGGTCCCTACGTCTCGGTGGTAATATTACATGCGTCTATAACGTTATATATCCTAACCTAAGGCCACCTAACATCTCGTATGTAATATTTGGCAACATTCCTGGCGTGTCGAACCCTACTTCTCGGTGGGAACAGTATATACGTCTATAACGTTATATATCCTAACCTAAGGCAACCTGACATCTCGGATGTATTATTCTACAACATTCCAGGCGTGTCGGACCCTACTTCTCGGTGGGAACAGTATATACGTCTGTAACGTCATATATCCTAACCTAAGGCAACCTAACATCTCGGATGCAATATTTGACAACATTCCTGGCCTGTCGAACCCTACTTCTCGTAGGGAACAGCATATACATCTATAACGTCATATATCCTAGCCTAAGGCAACCTAACATCTCGGATGTAATATTCTACATCATTCCAGGCGTGTCGGACCCTACTTCTCGGTGGGAACATTATATGCGTCTATAGCGGTATATATCCTAATCTTAGGCAACCTAACATCTCGGATGTAACATTTTACAACATTCCAGGCCTGTCGGTCCCTACGTCTCGGTGGTAACATTACATGCGTCTATAACGTTATATATCCTAACCTAAGGCCACCCAACATCTCGTATGTAATATTTGACAACATTCCTGGCGTGTCGAACCCTACTTCTCGGTGGGAACAGTATATACGTCTATAACGTTATATATCCTAACCTAAGGCAAACCTAACATCTCGGATGTAATATTTGACAACATTCCTGGCGTGTCGGAACCTACTTCTCGGTGGGAACAGTATATACGTCTGTAACGTCATATATCCTAACCTAAGGCAACCTAACATCTCGGATGCAATATTTGACAACATTCCTGGCCTGTCGAACCCTACTTCTCGGAGGGAACAGCTTATACATCTATAACGTCATATATCCTAGCCTAAGGCAACCTAACATTTCGGATGTAACATTTTACAACATTCCAGGCGTGTCGGTCCCTACGTCTCGGTGGTAGCATTACATGCGTCTATAACGTTATATATCCTAACCTAAGGCAACCTAACATCTCGGATGCAATATTTGTCAACATTCCTGGCCTGTCGAACCCTACTTCTCGGAGGGAACAGTATGTACGTCTATAACGTTATATATCCTAACCTAAGGCAACCTAACATCTCGGATATATTATTCTACAACTTTCCAGGCGTGTCGGACCCTACTTCTCGGTGGGAACATTATATGCGTCTATAACGTTGTATATCCTAATCTAAGGCAACCTAACATCTCGGATGCAATATTTGACAACATTCCTGGCCTGTCGAACCTTACATCTCGGAGGGAACAGTATATAGGTCTATAGCGGTATACATCCTAATCTAAGGCCACCTAACATCTCGTATGTAATATTTGACAACATTCCTGGCGTGTCGAACCCTACTTCTCGGTGGGAACAGTATATACGTCTATAACGTTATATATCCTAACGTAAGGCAACCTAACATCTCGGATGTAATATTTGACAACATTCCTGGCGTGTCGGAACCTACTTCTCGGTGGGAACAGTATATATGTCTGTAACGTCATATATCCTAACCTTAGGCAACCTAACATCTCGGATGTAACATTTTACAACATTCCAGGCCTGTAGGTCCCTACGTCTCGGTGGTAACATTACATGCGTCTATAACGTTATATATCCTAACCTAAGGCCACCTAACATCTCGTATGTAATATTTGACAACATTCCTGGCGTGTCGAACGCTACTTCTCGCTGGGAACAGTATATACGTCTATAACGTTATATATCCTAACCTAAGGCAACCTAACATCTCGGATGTAATATTTGACAACATTCCTGGCGTGTCGGACCCTACTTCTCGGTGGGAACAGTATATACGTCTGTAACGTCATATATCCTAATCTAAGGCAACCTAACATCTCGGATATAACATTTGACAACATTCCAGGCGTGTTGGAACCCTACGTCTCTGTGGTAACATTACGTGCGTCTATAACGCTATATACGCTAACCTAAGGCAACCTAACATCTCGGATGCAATATTTGACAACATTCCTGGCATGTAGAACCCTACTCCTCGGAGGGAACAGCATATACGTCTATAACGTCATATATCCTAACCTAAGGCAACCTAACATCTCGGATGCAATATTTGACAACATTCCTGGCCTGTCGAACCAGACTTCTCGGAGGGAACAGCATATACGTCTATAACGCTATATATCCTAACCTAAGGCCACCTAACATCTCGTATGTAATATTTGACAACATTCCTGGCGTGTCGAACGCTACTTCTCGCTGGGAACAGTATATACGTCTATAACGTTATATATCCTAACCTAAGGCAACCTAACATCTCGGATGCAATATTTGACAACATTCCTGGCCTGTCGAACCCTACTTCTCGGAGGGAACAGCATATACGTCTATTACGACATATATCCTAACCTAAGACAACCTAACATCTCGGATATAACATTTGACAACATTCCCGGCGTGTTGGAAACCTACGTCTCGGTGGTAACATTACGTGCGTCTATAACGTTATATATGCTAACCTAAGACAACCTAAAATCTCGGATGCAATATTTGACAACATTCCTAGCCTGTCGAACCCTACTTCTCGGAGGAAACAGCATATACGTCTATAACGTCATATATCCTAACCTAAGGCAACCTAACATCTCGGATGTAACATTTGACAACATTCCAGGTGTGTCGGTCCCTACGTCTCGGTGGTAACGTTACATGCGTCTACAACGTTATATATCCTAACCTAAGGCAACCTAACATCTCGGATGTAACATTTGACAACTTTCCAGGCGTGTCGGTCCCTACGTCTCGGTGGTAACATTACATGCGTCTATAACGGTATATATCCTAATCTTAGGCAACCTAACATCTCGTATGTAATATTTGACAACATTCCTGGCGTGT
This sequence comes from Xylocopa violacea, assembly GCA_963969225.1. NCBI lineage: Eukaryota > Metazoa > Arthropoda > Insecta > Hymenoptera > Apidae > Xylocopa > Xylocopa violacea. The sequence goes on along the minus strand of CAXAJV010000002.1, from coordinate 22,357,401 downwards.
CGAACCCTACTTCTCGGTGGGAACAGTATATACGTCTACAACGTTATATATCCTAACCTAAGGCAACCTAACATCTCGGATATAACATTTGACAACATTCCAGGCGTGTTGGAACCCTACGTCTCTGTGGTAACATTACGTGCGTCTATAACGCTATATACGCTAACCTAAGGCAACCTAACATCTCGGATGCAATATTTGACAACATTCCTGGCATGTAGAACCCTACTCCTCGGAGGGAACAGCATATACGTCTATAACGTCATATATCCTAACCTAAGGCAACCTAACATCTCGGATGCAATATTTGACAACATTCCTGGCCTGTCGAACCAGACTTCTCGGAGGGAACAGCATATACGTCTATAACGCTATATATCCTAACCTAAGGCCACCTAACATCTCGTATGTAATATTTGACAACATTCCTGGCGTGTCGAACGCTACTTCTCGCTGGGAACAGTATATACGTCTATAACGTTATATATCCTAACCTAAGGCAACCTAACATCTCGGATGCAATATTTGACAACATTCCTGGCCTGTCGAACCCTACTTCTCGGAGGGAACAGCATATACGTCTATTACGACATATATCCTAACCTAAGACAACCTAACATCTCGGATATAACATTTGACAACATTCCCGGCGTGTTGGAAACCTACGTCTCGGTGGTAACATTACGTGCGTCTATAACGTTATATATGCTAACCTAAGACAACCTAAAATCTCGGATGCAATATTTGACAACATTCCTAGCCTGTCGAACCCTACTTCTCGGAGGAAACAGCATATACGTCTATAACGTCATATATCCTAACCTAAGGCAACCTAACATCTCGGATGTAACATTTGACAACATTCCAGGTGTGTCGGTCCCTACGTCTCGGTGGTAACGTTACATGCGTCTACAACGTTATATATCCTAACCTAAGGCAACCTAACATCTCGGATGTAACATTTGACAACTTTCCAGGCGTGTCGGTCCCTACGTCTCGGTGGTAACATTACATGCGTCTATAACGGTATATATCCTAATCTTAGGCAACCTAACATCTCGTATGTAATATTTGACAACATTCCTGGCGTGTCGAACCCTACTTCTCGGTGGGAACAGTATATACGTCTACAACGTTATATATCCTAACCTAAGGCAACCTAACATCTCGGATATAACATTTGACAACATTCCAGGCGTGTTGGAACCCTACGTCTCTGTGGTAACATTACGTGCGTCTATAACGCTATATATGCTAACCTAAGGCAACCTAACATCTCGGATGTAATATTTTACTACATTCGTGGCGCGCCGACCGCTATTTCTCGATGGGAACATTATATACGTCTATATCGCTATATATCCTAGCCTAAGGCAACCTAACATGTCGAGCGTAATATTTTACAACATTCCTGGCTCGTCGGCACCTACTTCTCGGTGGGAACTTTATATACGTCTATAACGTTATATATCCTAACATAAGGCATCCTTACATGTCGAATGTAATATTTTACAATATTCCTGGCACGTCGGCCCCTACTTCTCGGTGGGAACATTATATACGTCTATAACGCTATATATCCTAACCTAAGGCAACCTAACATCTCGGATGTAACATATTACTACATTCCTGGCACGTCGGCCCCTACTTCTCGGTGGGAACATTATATACGTCTATAACGCTATATATCCTAGCCTAAGGCAAACTAACATGTCGAATGTAATATTTTACAACATTCCCGTCACATCGGCCCCTACTTCTCGGTGGGAGCATTATATACGCCTATAACGTTATATATTCTAGTCTAAGGCAACCTAACATCTCGGATGTAATATTTTACTACATTCGTGGCGCACCGGCCCCTACTTCTCGGTGGGAACATTATATGCGTCTATAACGTTGTATATCCTAATCTAAGGCAACCTAACATCTCGGATGCAATATTTGACAACATTCCTGGCCTGTCGAACCCTACATCTCGGAGGGAACAGTATATAGGTCTATAGCGGTATATATCCTAATCTTAGGCAACCTAACATCTCGGATGTAACATTTTACAACATTCCAGGCCTGTCGGTCCCTACGTCTCGGTGGTAACATTACATGCGTCTATAACGTTATATATCCTAACCTAAGGCCACCTAACATCTCGTATGTAATATTTGACAATATTCCTGGCGTGTCGGTCCCTACGTCTCGGTGGTAACATTACATGCGTCTATAGCGGTATATATCCTAATCTTAGGCAACCTAACATCTCGGATGTAACATTTTACAACATTCCAGGCCTGTCGGTCCCTACGTCTCGGTGGTAATATTACATGCGTCTATAACGTTATATATCCTAACCTAAGGCCACCTAACATCTCGTATGTAATATTTGGCAACATTCCTGGCGTGTCGAACCCTACTTCTCGGTGGGAACAGTATATACGTCTATAACGTTATATATCCTAACCTAAGGCAACCTGACATCTCGGATGTATTATTCTACAACATTCCAGGCGTGTCGGACCCTACTTCTCGGTGGGAACAGTATATACGTCTGTAACGTCATATATCCTAACCTAAGGCAACCTAACATCTCGGATGCAATATTTGACAACATTCCTGGCCTGTCGAACCCTACTTCTCGGAGGGAACAGCATATACATCTATAACGTCATATATCCTAGCCTAAGGCAACCTAACATCTCGGATGTAACATTTGACAACATTCCAGGCGTGTCGGTCCCTACGTCTCGGTGGTAACATTACATAGGTCTATAACGGTATATATCCTAATCTTAGGCAACCTAACATCTCGGATGTAACATTTTACCAAATTCCAGGCGTGTCGGTCCCTACGTCTCGGTGGTAACATTACATGCGTCTATAACGTTATATATCCTAACCTAAGGCCACCTAACATCTCGTATGTAATATTTGACAATATTCCTGGCGTGTCGGTCCCTACATCTCGGTGGTAACATTGCATGCGTCTATAACGTTATATATCCTAACCTAAGGCAACCTGACATCTCGGATGTAATATTCTACATCATTCCAGGCGTGTCGGACCCTACTTCTCGGAGGGAACAGTATATACGTCTATAACGTTATATATCCTAACCTAAGGCAACCTGACATCTCGGATGTAATATTCTACATCATTCCAGTCGTGTCGGACCCTACTTCTCGGTGGGAACATTATATGCGTCTATAGCGGTATATATCCTAATCTTAGGCAACCTAACATTTCGGATGTAACATTTTACAACATTCCAGGCCTGTCGGTCCCTACGTCTCGGTGGTAAAATTACATGCGTCTATAACGTTATATATCCTAACCTAAGGCCACCTAACATCTCGGATGCAATATTTGACAACATTCCTAGCCTGTCGAACCCTACTCCTCGGAGGGAACAGTATATACGTCTATAACGTTATATATCCTAACCTAAGGCAACCTGACATCTCGGATGTAATATTCTACATCATTCCAGGCGTGTCGGACCCTACTTCTCGGTGGGAACATTATATGCGTCTATAGCGGTATATATCCTAACCTAAGGCCACCTAACATCTCGTATGTAATATTTGACAATATTCCTGGCGTGTCGGTCCCTACATCTCGGTGGTAACATTGCATGCGTCTATAACGTTATATATCCTAACCTAAGGCAACCTGACATCTCGGATGTAATATTCTACATCATTCCAGGCGTGTCGGACCCTACTTCTCGGAGGGAACAGTATATACGTCTATAACGTTATATATCCTAACCTAAGGCAACCTGACATCTCGGATGTAATATTCTACATCATTCCAGTCGTGTCGGACCCTACTTCTCGGTGGGAACATTATATGCGTCTATAGCGGTATATATCCTAATCTTAGGCAACCTAACATTTCGGATGTAACATTTTACAACATTCCAGGCCTGTCGGTCCCTACGTCTCGGTGGTAAAATTACATGCGTCTATAACGTTATATATCCTAACCTAAGGCCACCTAACATCTCGGATGCAATATTTGACAACATTCCTAGCCTGTCGAACCCTACTCCTCGGAGGGAACAGTATATACGTCTATAACGTTATATATCCTAACCTAAGGCAACCTGACATCTCGGATGTAATATTCTACATCATTCCAGGCGTGTCGGACCCTACTTCTCGGTGGGAACATTATATGCGTCTATAGCGGTATATATCCTAACCTAAGGCAACCTAACATCTCGGATGTAACATTTGACAACATTCCAGGCATGTCGGTCCCTACGTCTCGGTGGTAACATTATATGCGTCTATAACGTTATATATCCTTATCTGAGGCAACCTAACATCTCGGATGCAATATTTGACAACATTCCTAGCCTGTCGAACCCTACTTCTCGGAGGGAACAGTATATACGTCTATAACGTTATATATCCTAACCTAAGGCAACCTGACATCTCGGATGTATTATTCTACAACATTCCAGGCGTGTCGGACCCTACTTCTCGGTGGGAACATTATATGCGTCTATAACGTTGTATATCCTAATCTAAGGCAACCTAACATCTCGGATGCAATATTTGACAACATTCCTGGCCTGTCGAACCCTACATCTCGGAGGGAACAGTATATACGTCTATAGCGGTATATATCCTAATCTAAGGCCACCTAACATCTCGTATGTAATATTTGACAACATTCCTGGCGTGTCGAACCCTACTTCTCGGTGGGAACAGTATATACGTCTATAACGTTATATATCCTAACATAAGGCAACCTGACATCTCGGATGTAATATTCTTCATAATTCCAGGCGTGTCGGACCCTACTTCTCGGTGGGAACATTATATGCGTCTATAGCGGTATATATCCTAATCTTAGGCAACCTAACATCTCGGATGTAACATTTTACAACATTCCAGGCCTGTCGGTCCCTACGTCTCGGTGGTAACATTACATGCGTCTATAACGTTATATATCCTAACCTAAGGCCACCTAACATCTCGTATGTAATATTTGACAACATTCCTGGCGTGTCGAACCCTACTTCTCGGGGGGAACAGTATATACGTCTGTAACGTCATATATCCTAACCTAAGGCAACCTAACATCTCGGATGTAACATTTGACAACTTTCCAGGCGTGTCGGTCCCTACGTCTGGGTGGTAACATTACATGCGTCTATAACGGTATATATCCTAATCTTAGGCAACCTAACATCTCGGATGTAACATTTTACCACATTCCGGGCGTGTCGGTCCCTACGTCTCGGTGGTAACATTACATGCGTCTATAACGTTATATATCCTAACCTAAGGCCACCTAACATCTCGTATGTAATATTTGACAATATTCCTGGCGTGTCGGTCCCTACGTCTCGGTGGTAACATTACATGCGTCTATAGCGGTATATATCCTAATCTTAGGCAACCTAACATCTCGGATGTAACATTTTACAACATTCCAGGCCTGTCGGTCCCTACGTCTCGGTGGTAACATTACATGCGTCTATAACGTTATATATCCTAACCTAAGGCCACCTAACATCTCGTATGTAATATTTGACAATATTCCTGGCGTGTCGGTCCCTACGTCTCGGTGGTAACATTACATGCGTCTATAGCGGTATATATCCTAATCTTAGGCAACCTAACATCTCGGATGTAACATTTGACAACATTCCAGGCCTGTCGGTCCCTACGTCTCGGTGGTAATATTACATGCGTCTATAACGTTATATGTCCTAACCTAAGGCCACCTAACATCTCGTATGTAATATTTGGCAACATTCCTGGCGTGTCGAACCCTTCTTCTCGATGGGAACAGTATATACGTCTATAACGTTATATATCCTAACCTAAGGCAACCTGACATCTCGGATGTATTATTCTACAACATTCCAGGCGTGTCGGACCCTACTTCTCGGTGGGAACAGTATATACGTCTGTAACGTCATATATCCTAACCTAAGGCAACCTAACATCTCGGATGCAATATTTGACAACATTCCTGGCCTGTCGAACCCTACGTCTCGGTGGTAATATTACATGCGTCTATAACGTTATATATCCTAACCTAAGGCCACCTAACATCTCGTATGTAATATTTGGCAACATTCCTGGCGTGTCGAACCCTACTTCTCGGTGGGAACAGTATATACGTCTATAACGTTATATATCCTAACCTAAGGCAACCTGACATCTCGGATGTATTATTCTACAACATTCCAGGCGTGTCGGACCCTACTTCTCGGTGGGAACAGTATATACGTCTGTAACGTCATATATCCTAACCTAAGGCAACCTAACATCTCGGATGCAATATTTGACAACATTCCTGGCCTGTCGAACCCTACTTCTCGTAGGGAACAGCATATACATCTATAACGTCATATATCCTAGCCTAAGGCAACCTAACATCTCGGATGTAATATTCTACATCATTCCAGGCGTGTCGGACCCTAGTTCTCGGTGGGAACATTATATGCGTCTATAGCGGTATATATCCTAATCTTAGGCAACCTAACATCTCGGATGTAACATTTTACAACATTCCAGGCCTGTCGGTCCCTACGTCTCGGTGGTAACATTACATGCGTCTATAACGTTATATATCCTAACCTAAGGCCACCCAACATCTCGTATGTAATATTTGACAACATTCCTGGCGTGTCGAACCCTACTTCTCGGTGGGAACAGTATATACGTCTATAACGTTATATATCCTAACCTAAGGCAACCTAACATCTCGGATGTAATATTTGACAACATTCCTGGCGTGTCGGAACCTACTTCTCGGTGGGAACAGTATATACGTCTGTAACGTCATATATCCTAACCTAAGGCAACCTAACATCTCGGATGCAATATTTGACAACATTCCTGGCCTGTCGAACCCTACTTCTCGGAGGGAACAGCTTATACATCTATAACGTCATATATCCTAGCCTAAGGCAACCTAACATCTCGGATGTAACATTTGACAACATTCCAGGCGTGTCGGTCCCTACGTCTCGGTGGTAACATTACATGCGTCTATAACGGTATATATCCTAATCTTAGGCAACCTAACATCTCGGATGTAACATTTGACAACATTCCAGGCGTGTCGGTCCCTACGTCTCGGTGATAACATTACATGCGTCTATAGCGGTATATATCCTGATCTTAGGCAACCTAACATCTCGGATGTAACATTTTACAACATTCCTGGCGTGTCGGACCCTACTTCTCGGTGGGAACAGTGTATACGTCTGTAACGTCATATATCCTAACCTAAGGCAACCTAACATCTCGGATGCAATATTTCACAACATTCCTGGCCTGTCGAACCCTATTTCTCGGAGGGAACAGTATATACGTCTATAACGTTATATATCCTGACCTAAGGCAACCTGACATCTCGGATGTATTATTCTACAACATTCCAGGCGTGTCGGACCCTACTTCTCGGTGGGAACATTATATGCGTCTATAACGTTGTATATCCTAATCTAAGGCAACCTAACATCTCGGATGCAATATTTGACAACATTCCTGGCCTGTCGAACCCTACATCTCGCAGGGAACAGTATATAGGTCTATAGCGGTATATATCCTAATCTTAGGCAACCTAACATCTCGGATGTAACATTTTACAACATTCCAGGCCTGTCGGTCCCTACGTCTCGGTGGTAACATTACATGCGTCTATAACGTTATATATCCTAACCTAAGGCCACCTAACATCTCGTATGTAATATTTGACAATATTCCTGGCGTGACGGTCCCTACGTCTCGGTGGTAACATTACATGCGTCTATAGCGGTATATATCCTAATCTTAGGCAACCTAACATCTCGGATGTAACATTTTACCACATTCCAGGCGTGTCGGTCCCTACGTCTCGGTGGTAACATTACATGCGTCTATAACGTTATATATCCTAACCTAAGGCCACCTAACATCTCGTATGTAATATTTGACAATATTCCTGGCGTGTCGGTCCCTACGTCTCGGTGGTAACATTGCATGCGTCTATAACGTTATATATCCTAACCTAAGGCAACCTGACATCTCGGATGTAATATTCTACATCATTCCAGGCGTGTCGGACCCTACTTCTCGGTGGGAACATTATATGCGTCTATAGCGGTATATATCCTAATCTTAGGCAACCTAACATCTCGGATGTAACATTTTACAACATTCCAGGCCTGTCGGTCCGTACGTCTCGGTGGTAACATTACATGCGTCTAGAACGTTATATATCCTAACCTAAGGCCACCTAACATCTCGTATGTAATATTTGACAACATTCCTGGCGTGTCGAACCCTACTTCTCGGTGGGAACAGTATATACGTCTATAACGTTATATATCCTAACCTAAGGCAACCTAACATCTCGGATGTAATATTTGACAACATTCCTGGCGTGTCGGAACCTACTTCTCGGTGGGAACAGTATATACGTCTGTAACGTCATATATCCTAACCTAAGGCAACCTAACATCTCGGATGCAATATTTGACAACATTCCTGGCCTGTCGAACCCTACTTCTCGGAGGGAACAGCTTATACATCTATAACGTCATATATCCTAACCTAAGGCAACCTAACATCTCGGATGTAACATTTGACAACATTCCAGGTGTGTCGGTCCCTACGTCTCGGTGGTAACGTTACATGCGTCTATAACGTTATATATCCTAACCTAAGGCAACCTAACATCTCGGATGTAACATTTGACAACATTCTAGGCATGTCGGTCCCTACGTCTCGATGGTAACATTATATGCGTCTATAGCGTTATATATGCTAACCTAAGGCAACCTAACATCTCGGATGCAATATTTGACAACATTCCTGGCCTGTCAGACCCTACTTCTCGGAGGGAACAGCATATACGTCTATAACGTCATATATCCTAACCTAAGGCAACCTAACATCTCGGATGTAACATTTGACAACATTCCAGGTGTGTCGGTCCCTACGTCTCGGTGGTAACGTTACATGCGTCTATAACGTTATATATCCTAACCTAAGGCAACCTGACATCTCGGATGTATTATACTACAACATTCCTGGCGTGTCGGACCCTACTTCTCGGTGGGAACATTATATGCGTCTATAACGTTATATATCCTAACCTAAGGCCACCTAACATCTCGTATGTAATATTTGACAACATTCCTGGCGTGTCGAACCCTACTTCTCGGTGGGAACAGTATATACGTCTATAACGTTATATATCCTAACCTAAGGCAACCTAACATCTCGGATGTAATATTTGACAACATTCCTGGCCTGTCGAACCCTATTTCTCGCAGGGAACAGTATATACGTCTATAACGTTATATATCCTAACCTAAGGCAACCTGACATCTCGGATGTATTATACTACAACATTCTAGGCGTGTCGGACCCTACTTCTCGGTGGGAACATTATATGCGTCTATAACGTTGTATATCCTAATCTAAGGCAACCTAACATCTCGGATGCAATATTTGACAACATTCCTGGCCTGTCGAGCCCTACATCTCGGAGGGAACAGTATATACGTCTATAGCGGTATATATCCTAATCTAAGGCCACCTAACATCTCGTATGTATTATTTGACAACATTCCTGGCGTGTCGAACCCTACTTCTCGGTGGGAACAGTATATACGTCTATAACGTTATATATCCTAACGTAAGGAAACCTAACATCTCGGATGTAATATTTGACAACATTCCTGGCGTGACGGACCCTACCTCTCGGTGGGAACAGTATATATGTCTATAACGTCATATATCCTAACCTAAGGCAACCTAACATCTCGGATATAACATTTGACAACATTCCCAGCGTGTTGGAACCCTACGTCTCGGTGGTAACATTACGTGCGTCTATAGCGTTATATATGCTAACCTAAGGCAACCTAACATCTCGGATGCAATATTTGACAACATTCCTGGCCTGTCAGACCCTACTTCTCGGAGGGAACAGCATATACGTCTATAACGTCATATATCCTAACCTAAGGCAACCTAACATCTCGGATGTAACATTTGACAACATTCCAGGTGTGTCGGTCCCTACGTCTCGGTGGTAACGTTACATGCGTCTATAACGTTATATATCCTAACCTAAGGCAACCTAACATCTCGGATGTAATATTTGACAACATTCCTGGCCTGTCGAACCCTATTTCTCGCAGGGAACAGTATATACGTCTATAACGTTATATATCCTAACCTAAGGCAACCTGACATCTCGGATGTATTATACTACAACATTCTAGGCGTGTCGGACCCTACTTCTCGGTGGGAACATTATATGCGTCTATAACGTTGTATATCCTAATCTAAGGCAACCCAACATCTCGGATGCAATATTTGACAACATTCCTGGCCTGTCGAGCCCTACATCTCGGAGGGAACAGTATATACGTCTATAGCGGTATATATCCTAATCTAAGGCCACCTAACATCTCGTATGTAATATTTGACAACATTCCTGGCGTGTCGGAACCTACTTCTCGGTGGGAACAGCTTATACATCTATAACGTCATATATCCTTGCCTAAGGCAACCTAACATCTCGGATGTAACATTTGACAACATTCCAGGCGTGTCGGTCCCTACGTCTCGGTGGTAACATTACATGCGTCTATAACGGTATATATCCTAATCTTAGGCAACCTAACATCTCGGATGTAACATTTGACAACATTCCAGGCGTGTCGGTCCCTACGTCTCGGTGATAACATTACATGCGTCTATAGCGGTATATATCCTGATCGTAGGCAACCTAACATCTCGGATGTAACATTTTACAACATTCCTGGCGTGTCGGACCCTACTTCTCGGTGGGAACAGTGTATACGTCTGTAACGTCATATATCCTAACCTAAGGCAACCTAACATCTCGGATGCAATATTTCACAACATTCCTGGCCTGTCGAACCCTATTTCTCGGAGGGAACAGTATATACGTCTATAACGTTATATATCCTGACCTAAGGCAACCTGACATCTCGGATGTATTATTCTACAACATTCCAGGCGTGTCGGACCCTACTTCTCGGTGGGAACATTATATGCGTCTATAACGTTGTATATCCTAATCTAAGGCAACCTAACATCTCGGATGCAATATTTGACAACATTCCTGGCCTGTCGAACCCTACATCTCGGAGGGAACAGTATATAGGTCTATAGCGGTATATATCCTAATCTTAGGCAACCTAACATCTCGGATGTAACATTTTACAACATTCCAGGCCTGTCGGTCCCTACGTCTCGGTGGTAACATTACATGCGTCTATAACGTTATATATCCTAACCTAAGGCCACCTAACATCTCGTATGTAATATTTGACAATATTCCTGGCGTGACGGTCCCTACGTCTCGGTGGTAACATTACATGCGTCTATAGCGGTATATATCCTAATCTTAGGCAACCTAACATCTCGGATGTAACATTTTACCACATTCCAGGCGTGTCGGTCCCTACGTCTCGGTGGTAACATTACATGCGTCTATAACGTTATATATCCTAACCTAAGGCCACCTAACATCTCGTATGTAATATTTGACAATATTCCTGGCGTGTCGGTCCCTACGTCTCGGTGGTAACATTGCATGCGTCTATAACGTTATATATCCTAACCTAAGGCAACCTGACATCTCGGATGTAATATTCTACATCATTCCAGGCGTGTCGGGCCCTACTTCTCGGTGGGAACATTATATGCGTCTATAGCGGTATATATCCTAATCTTAGGCAACCTAACATCTCGGATGTAACATTTTACAACATTCCAGGCCTGTCGGTCCGTACGTCTCGGTGGTAACATTACATGCGTCTAGAACGTTATATATCCTAACCTAAGGCCACCTAACATCTCGTATGTAATATTTGACAACATTCCTGGCGTGTCGAACCCTACTTCTCGGTGGGAACAGTATATACGTCTATAACGTTATATATCCTAACCTAAGGCAACCTAACATCTCGGATGTAATATTTGACAACATTCCTGGCGTGTCGGAACCTACTTCTCGGTGGGAACAGTATATACGTCTGTAACGTCATATATCCTAACCTAAGGCAACCTAACATCTCGGATGCAATATTTGACAACATTCCTGGCCTGTCGAACCCTACTTCTCGGAGGGAACAGCTTATACATCTATAACGTCATATATCCTAACCTAAGGCAACCTAACATCTCGGATGTAACATTTGACAACATTCCAGGTGTGTCGGTCCCTACGTCTCGGTGGTAACGTTACATGCGTCTATAACGTTATATATCCTAACCTAAGGCAACCTAACATCTCGGATGTAACATTTGACAACATTCTAGGCATGTCGGTCCCTACGTCTCGATGGTAACATTATATGCGTCTATAGCGTTATATATGCTAACCTAAGGCAACCTAACATCTCGGATGCAATATTTGACAACATTCCTGGCCTGTCAGACCCTACTTCTCGGAGGGAACAGCATATACGTCTATAACGTCATATATCCTAACCTAAGGCAACCTAACATCTCGGATGTAACATTTGACAACATTCCAGGTGTGTCGGTCCCTACGTCTCGGTGGTAACGTTACATGCGTCTATAACGTTATATATCCTAACCTAAGGCAACCTGACATCTCGGATGTATTATACTACAACATTCCTGGCGTGTCGGACCCTACTTCTCGGTGGGAACATTATATGCGTCTATAACGTTATATATCCTAACCTAAGGCCACCTAACATCTCGTATGTAATATTTGACAACATTCCTGGCGTGTCGAACCCTACTTCTCGGTGGGAACAGTATATACGTCTATAACGTTATATATCCTAACCTAAGGCAACCTAACATCTCGGATGTAATATTTGACAACATTCCTGGCCTGTCGAACCCTATTTCTCGCAGGGAACAGTATATACGTCTATAACGTTATATATCCTAACCTAAGGCAACCTGACATCTCGGATGTATTATACTACAACATTCTAGGCGTGTCGGACCCTACTTCTCGGTGGGAACATTATATGCGTCTATAACGTTGTATATCCTAATCTAAGGCAACCTAACATCTCGGATGCAATATTTGACAACATTCCTGGCCTGTCGAGCCCTACATCTCGGAGGGAACAGTATATACGTCTATAGCGGTATATATCCTAATCTAAGGCCACCTAACATCTCGTATGTATTATTTGACAACATTCCTGGCGTGTCGAACCCTACTTCTCGGTGGGAACAGTATATACGTCTATAACGTTATATATCCTAACGTAAGGAAACCTAACATCTCGGATGTAATATTTGACAACATTCCTGGCGTGACGGACCCTACCTCTCGGTGGGAACAGTATATATGTCTATAACGTCATATATCCTAACCTAAGGCAACCTAACATCTCGGATATAACATTTGACAACATTCCCAGCGTGTTGGAACCCTACGTCTCGGTGGTAACATTACGTGCGTCTATAGCGTTATATATGCTAACCTAAGGCAACCTAACATCTCGGATGCAATATTTGACAACATTCCTGGCCTGTCAGACCCTACTTCTCGGAGGGAACAGCATATACGTCTATAACGTCATATATCCTAACCTAAGGCAACCTAACATCTCGGATGTAACATTTGACAACATTCCAGGTGTGTCGGTCCCTACGTCTCGGTGGTAACGTTACATGCGTCTATAACGTTATATATCCTAACCTAAGGCAACCTAACATCTCGGATGTAATATTTGACAACATTCCTGGCCTGTCGAACCCTATTTCTCGCAGGGAACAGTATATACGTCTATAACGTTATATATCCTAACCTAAGGCAACCTGACATCTCGGATGTATTATACTACAACATTCTAGGCGTGTCGGACCCTACTTCTCGGTGGGAACATTATATGCGTCTATAACGTTGTATATCCTAATCTAAGGCAACCCAACATCTCGGATGCAATATTTGACAACATTCCTGGCCTGTCGAGCCCTACATCTCGGAGGGAACAGTATATACGTCTATAGCGGTATATATCCTAATCTAAGGCCACCTAACATCTCGTATGTAATATTTGACAACATTCCTGGCGTGTCGGAACCTACTTCTCGGTGGGAACAGTATATACGTCTGTAACGTCATATATCCTAACCTAAGGCAACCTAACATCTCGGATGCAATATTTGACAACATGCCTGGCCTGTCGAACCCTACTTCTCGGAGGGAACAGCTTATACATCTATAACGTCATATATCCTAGCCTATGGCAACCTAACATCTCGGATGTAACATTTGACAACATTCCAGGCGTGTCGGTCCCTACGTCTCGGTGGTAACATTACATGCGTCTATAACGGTATATATCCTAATCTTAGGCAACCTAACATCTCGGATGTAACATTTGACAACATTCCAGGCGTGTCGGTCCCTACGTCTCGGTGATAACATTACATGCGTCTATAGCGGTATATATCCTAATCTTAGGCAACCTAACATCTCGGATGTAACATTTTACAACATTCCTGGCCTGTCAGACCCTACTTCTCGGAGGGAACAGCATATACGTCTATAACGTCATATATCCTAACCTAAGGCAACCTAACATCTCGGATGTAACATTTGACAACATTCCAGGTGTGTCGGTCCCTACGTCTCGGTGGTAACGTTACATGCGTCTATAACGTTATATATCCTAACCTAAGGCAACCTAACATCTCGGATGTAACATTTGACAACATTCCAGGCATGTCGGTCCCTACGTCTCGATGGTAACATTATATGCGTCTATAACGTTATATATCCTTATCTAAGGCAACCTAACATCTCGGATGCAATATTTGACAACATTCCTAGCCTGTCGAACCCTACTTCTCGGAGGGAACAGTATATACGTCTATAACGTTATATATCCTAACCTAAGGCAACCTGACATCTCGGATGTAATATTCTACATCATTCCAGGCGTGTCGGACCCTACTTCTCGGTGGGAACATTATATGCGTCTATAGCAGTACATATCCTAATCTTAGGCAACCTAACATCTCGGATGTAACATTTTACAACATTCCAGGCCTGTCAGTCCCTACGTCTCGGTGGTAACATTACATGCGTCTATAACGTTATATATCCTAACCTAAGGCCACCTAACATCTCGTATGTAATATTTGACAACATTCCTGGCGTGTCGAACCCTACTTCTCGGTGGGAACAGTATATACGTCTATAACGTTATATATCCTAACCTAAGGCAACCTAACATCTCGGATGTAATATTTGACAACATTCCTGGCCTGTCGAACCCTATTTCTCGCAGGGAACAGTATATACGTCTATAACGTTATATATCCTAACCTAAGGCAACCTGACATCTCGGATGTATTATACTACAACATTCTAGGCGTGTCGGACCCTACTTCTCGGTGGGAACATTATATGCGTCTATAACGTTGTATATCCTAATCTAAGGCAACCTAACATCTCGGATGCAATATTTGACAACATTCCTGGCCTGTCGAGCCCTACACCTCGGAGGGAACAGTATATACGTCTATAGCGGTATATATCCTAATCTAAGGCCACCTAACATCTCGTATGTATTATTTGACAACATTCCTGGCGTGTCGAACCCTACTTCTCGGTGGGAACAGTATATACGTCTATAACGTTATATGACCTAACGTAAGGAAACCTAACATCTCGGATGTAATATTTGACAACATTCCTGGCGTGACGGACCCTACCTCTCGGTGGGAACAGTATATATGTCTATAACGTCATATATCCTAACCTAAGGCAACCTAACATCTCGGATATAACATTTGACAACATTCCCAGCGTGTTGGAACCCTACGTCTCGGTGGTAACATTACGTGCGTCTATAGCGTTATATATGCTAACCTAAGGCAACCTAACATCTCGGATGCAATATTTGACAACATTCCTGGCCTGTCAGACCCTACTTCTCGGAGGGAACAGCATATACGTCTATAACGTCATATATCCTAACCTAAGGCAACCTAACATCACGGATGTAACATTTGACAACATTCCAGGTGTGTCGGTCCCTACGTCTCGGTGGTAACGTTACATGCGTCTATAACGTTATATATCCTAACCTAAGGCAACCTAACATCTCGGATGTAATATTTGACAACATTCCTGGCCTGTCGAACCCTATTTCTCGCAGGGAACAGTATATACGTCTATAACGTTATATATCCTAACCTAAGGCAACCTGACATCTCGGATGTATTATACTACAACATTCTAGGCGTGTCGGACCCTACTTCTCGGTGGGAACATTATATGCGTCTATAACGTTGTATATCCTAATCTAAGGCAACCTAACATCTCGGATGCAATATTTGACAACATTCCTGGCCTGTCGAGCCCTACATCTCGGAGGGAACAGTATATACGTCTATAGCGGTATATATCCTAATCTAAGGCCACCTAACATCTCGTATGTAATATTTGACAACATTCCTGGCGTGTCGGAACCTACTTCTCGGTGGGAACAGTATATACGTCTGTAACGTCATATATCCTAACCTAAGGCAACCTAACATCTCGGATGCAATATTTGACAACATGCGTGGCCTGTCGAACCCTACTTCTCGGAGGGAACAGCTTATACATCTATAACGTCATATATCCTAGCCTAAGGCAACCTAACATCTCGGATGTAACATTTGACAACATTCCAGGCGTGTCGGTCCCTACGTCTCGGTGGTAACATTACATGCGTCTATAACGGTATATATCCTAATCTTAGGCAACCTAACATCTCGGATGTAACATTTGACAACATTCCAGGCGTGTCGGTCCCTACGTCTCGGTGATAACATTACATGCGTCTATAGCGGTATATATCCTAATCTTAGGCAACCTAACATCTCGGATGTAACATTTTACAACATTCCTGGCGTGTCGGACCCTACTTCTCGGTGGGAACAGTGTATACGTCTGTAACGTCATATATCCTAACCTAAGGCAACCTAACATCTCGGATGCAATATTTCACAACATTCCTGGCCTGTCGAACCCTATTTCTCGGAGGGAACAGTATATACGTCTATAACGTTATATATCCTGACCTAAGGCAACCTGACATCTCGGATGTATTATTCTACAACATTCCAGGCGTGTCGGACCCTACTTCTCGGTGGGAACATTATATGCGTCTATAACGTTGCATATCCAAATCTAAGGCAACCTAACATCTCGGATGCAATATTTGACAACATTCCTGGCCTGTCGAACCCTACATCTCGGAGGGAACAGTATATACGTCTATAGCGGTATATATCCTAATCTAAGGCCACCTAACATCTCGTATGTATTATTTGACAACATTCCTGGCGTGTCGAACCCTACTTCTCGGTGGGAACAGTATATACGTCTATAACGTTATATATCCTAACGTAAGGCAACCTAACATCTCGGATGTAATATTTGACAACATTCCTGGCGTGCCGGACCCTACTTCGCGGTGGGAACAGTATATATGTCTATAACGTCATATATCCTAACCTAAGGCAACCTAACATCTCGGATATAACATTTGACAACATTCCCGGCGTGTTGGAACCCTACGTCTCGGTGGTAACATTACGTGCGTCTATAGCGTTATATATGCTAACCTAAGGCAACCTAACATCTCGGATGCAATATTTGACAACATTCCTGGCCTGTCAGACCCTACTTCTCGGAGGGAACAGCATATACGTCTATAACGTCATATATCCTAACCTAAGGCAACCTAACATCTCGGATGTAACATTTGACAACATTCCAGGTGTGTCGGTCCCTACGTCTCGGTGGTAACGTTACATGCGTCTATAACGTTATATATCCTAACCTAAGGCAACCTAACATCTCGGATGTAACATTTGACAACATTCCAGGCATGTCGGTCCCTACGTCTCGATGGTAACATTATATGCGTCTATAACGTTATATATCCTTATCTAAGGCAACCTAACATCTCGGATGCAATATTTGACAACATTCCTAGCCTGTCGAACCCTACTTCTCGGAGGGAACAGTATATACGTCTATAACGTTATATATCCTAACCTAAGGCAACCTGACATCTCGGATGTAATATTCTACATCATTCCAGGCGTGTCGGACCCTACTTCTCGGTGGGAACATTATATGCGTCTATAGCAGTACATATCCTAATCTTAGGCAACCTAACATCTCGGATGTAACATTTTACAACATTCCAGGCCTGTCAGTCCCTACGTCTCGGTGGTAACATTACATGCGTCTATAACGTTATATATCCTAACCTAAGGCCACCTAACATCTCGTATGTAATATTTGACAACATTCCTGGCGTGTCGAACCCTACTTCTCGGTGGGAACAGTATATACGTCTATAACGTTATATATCCTAACCTAAGGCAACCTAACATCTCGGATGTAATATTTGACAACATTCCTGGCCTGTCGAACCCTATTTCTCGCAGGGAACAGTATATACGTCTATAACGTTATATATCCTAACCTAAGGCAACCTGACATCTCGGATGTATTATACTACAACATTCTAGGCGTGTCGGACCCTACTTCTCGGTGGGAACATTATATGCGTCTATAACGTTGTATATCCTAATCTAAGGCAACCTAACATCTCGGATATAACATTTGACAACATTCCCGGCGTGTTGGAACCCTACGTCTCGGTGGTAACATTACGTGCGTCTATAGCGTTATATATGCTAACCTAAGGCAACCTAACATCTCGGATGCAATATTTGACAACATTCCTGGCCTGTCAGACCCTACTTCTCGGAGGGAACAGCATATACGTCTATAACGTCATATATCCTAACCTAAGGCAACCTAACATCTCGGATGTAACATTTGACAACATTCCAGGTGTGTCGGTCCCTACGTCTCGGTGGTAACGTTACATGCGTCTATAACGTTATATATCCTAACCTAAGGCAACCTAACATCTCGGATGTAACATTTGACAACATTCCAGGCATGTCGGTCCCTACGTCTCGATGGTAACATTATATGCGTCTATAACGTTATATATCCTTATCTAAGGCAACCTAACATCTCGGATGCAATATTTGACAACATTCCTAGCCTGTCGAACCCTACTTCTCGGAGGGAACAGTATATACGTCTATAACGTTATATATCCTAACCTAAGGCAACCTGACATCTCGGATGTAATATTCTACATCATTCCAGGCGTGTCGGACCCTACTTCTCGGTGGGAACATTATATGCGTCTATAGCAGTACATATCCTAATCTTAGGCAACCTAACATCTCGGATGTAACATTTTACAACATTCCAGGCCTGTCAGTCCCTACGTCTCGGTGGTAACATTACATGCGTCTATAACGTTATATATCCTAACCTAAGGCCACCTAACATCTCGTATGTAATATTTGACAACATTCCTGGCGTGTCGAACCCTACTTCTCGGTGGGAACAGTATATACGTCTATAACGTTATATATCCTAACCTAAGGCAACCTAACATCTCGGATGTAATATTTGACAACATTCCTGGCCTGTCGAACCCTATTTCTCGCAGGGAACAGTATATACGTCTATAACGTTATATATCCTAACCTAAGGCAACCTGACATCTCGGATGTATTATACTACAACATTCTAGGCGTGTCGGACCCTACTTCTCGGTGGGAACATTATATGCGTCTTTAACGTTGTATATCCTAATCTAAGGCAACCTAACATCTCGGATGCAATATTTGACAACATTCCTGGCCTGTCGAGCCCTACATCTCGGAGGGAACAGTATATACGTCTATAGCGGTATATATCCTAATCTAAGGCCACCTAACATCTCGTATGTATTATTTGACAACATTCCTGGCGTGTCGAACCCTACTTCTCGGTGGGAACAGTATATACGTCTATAACGTTATATATCCTAACGTAAGGAAACCTAACATCTCGGATGTAATATTTGACAACATTCCTGGCGTGACGGACCCTACCTCTCGGTGGGAACAGTATATATGTCTATAACGTCATATATCCTAACCTAAGGCAACCTAACATCTCGGATATAACATTTGACAACATTCCCAGCGTGTTGGAACCCTACGTCTCGGTGGTAACATTACGTGCGTCTATAGCGTTATATATGCTAACCTAAGGCAACCTAACATCTCGGATGCAATATTTGACAACATTCCTGGCCTGTCAGACCCTACTTCTCGGAGGGAACAGCATATACGTCTATAACGTCATATATCCTAACCTAAGGCAACCTAACATCTCGGATGTAACATTTGACAACATTCCAGGTGTGTCGGTCCCTACGTCTCGGTGGTAACGTTACATGCGTCTATAACGTTATATATCCTAACCTAAGGCAACCTAACATCTCGGATGTAACATTTGACAACATTCCAGGCATGTCGGTCCCTACGTCTCGATGGTAACATTATATGCGTCTATAACGTTATATATCCTTATCTAAGGCAACCTAACATCTCGGATGCAATATTTGACAACATTCCTAGCCTGTCGAACCCTACTTCTCGGAGGGAACAGTATATACGTCTATAACGTTATATATCCTAACCTAAGGCAACCTGACATCTCGGATGTAATATTCTACATCATTCCAGGCGTGTCGGACCCTACTTCTCGGTGGGAACATTATATGCGTCTATAGCAGTACATATCCTAATCTTAGGCAACCTAACATCTCGGATGTAACATTTTACAACATTCCAGGCCTGTCAGTCCCTACGTCTCGGTGGTAACATTACATGCGTCTATAACGTTATATATCCTAACCTAAGGCCACCTAACATCTCGTATGTAATATTTGACAACATTCCTGGCGTGTCGAACCCTACTTCTCGGTGGGAACAGTATATACGTCTATAACGTTATATATCCTAACCTAAGGCAACCTAACATCTCGGATGTAATATTTGACAACATTCCTGGCCTGTCGAACCCTATTTCTCGCAGGGAACAGTATATACGTCTATAACGTTATATATCCTAACCTAAGGCAACCTGACATCTCGGATGTATTATACTACAACATTCTAGGCGTGTCGGACCCTACTTCTCGGTGGGAACATTATATGCGTCTATAACGTTGTATATCCTAATCTAAGGCAACCTAACATCTCGGATGCAATATTTGACAACATTCCTGGCCTGTCGAGCCCTACATCTCGGAGGGAACAGTATATACGTCTATAGCGGTATATATCCTAATCTAAGGCCACCTAACATCTCGTATGTATTATTTGACAACATTCCTGGCGTGTCGAACCCTACTTCTCGGTGGGAACAGTATATACGTCTATAACGTTATATATCCTAACGTAAGGAAACCTAACATCTCGGATGTAATATTTGACAACATTCCTGGCGTGACGGACCCTACCTCTCGGTGGGAACAGTATATATGTCTATAACGTCATATATCCTAACCTAAGGCAACCTAACATCTCGGATATAACATTTGACAACATTCCCAGCGTGTTGGAACCCTACGTCTCGGTGGTAACATTACGTGCGTCTATAGCGTTATATATGCTAACCTAAGGCAACCTAACATCTCGGATGCAATATTTGACAACATTCCTGGCCTGTCAGACCCTACTTCTCGGAGGGAACAGCATATACGTCTATAACGTCATATATCCTAACCTAAGGCAACCTAACATCTCGGATGTAACATTTGACAACATTCCAGGTGTGTCGGTCCCTACGTCTCGGTGGTAACGTTACATGCGTCTATAACGTTATATATCCTAACCTAAGGCAACCTAACATCTCGGATGTAACATTTGACAACATTCCAGGCATGTCGGTCCCTACGTCTCGATGGTAACATTATATGCGTCTATAACGTTATATATCCTTATCTAAGGCAACCTAACATCTCGGATGCAATATTTGACAACATTCCTAGCCTGTCGAACCCTACTTCTCGGAGGGAACAGTATATACGTCTATAACGTTATATATCCTAACCTAAGGCAACCTGACATCTCGGATGTAATATTCTACATCATTCCAGGCGTGTCGGACCCTACTTCTCGGTGGGAACATTATATGCGTCTATAGCAGTACATATCCTAATCTTAGGCAACCTAACATCTCGGATGTAACATTTTACAACATTCCAGGCCTGTCAGTCCCTACGTCTCGGTGGTAACATTACATGCGTCTATAACGTTATATATCCTAACCTAAGGCCACCTAACATCTCGTATGTAATATTTGACAACATTCCTGGCGTGTCGAACCCTACTTCTCGGTGGGAACAGTATATACGTCTATAACGTTATATATCCTAACCTAAGGCAACCTAACATCTCGGATGTAATATTTGACAACATTCCTGGCCTGTCGAACCCTATTTCTCGCAGGGAACAGTATATACGTCTATAACGTTATATATCCTAACCTAAGGCAACCTGACATCTCGGATGTATTATACTACAACATTCTAGGCGTGTCGGACCCTACTTCTCGGTGGGAACATTATATGCGTCTATAACGTTGTATATCCTAATCTAAGGCAACCTAACATCTCGGATGCAATATTTGACAACATTCCTGGCCTGTCGAGCCCTACATCTCGGAGGGAACAGTATATACGTCTATAGCGGTATATATCCTAATCTAAGGCCACCTAACATCTCGTATGTATTATTTGACAACATTCCTGGCGTGTCGAACCCTACTTCTCGGTGGGAACAGTATATACGTCTATAACGTTATATATCCTAACGTAAGGAAACCTAACATCTCGGATGTAATATTTGACAACATTCCTGGCGTGACGGACCCTACCTCTCGGTGGGAACAGTATATATGTCTATAACGTCATATATCCTAACCTAAGGCAACCTAACATCTCGGATATAACATTTGACAACATTCCCAGCGTGTTGGAACCCTACGTCTCGGTGGTAACATTACGTGCGTCTATAGCGTTATATATGCTAACCTAAGGCAACCTAACATCTCGGATGCAATATTTGACAACATTCCTGGCCTGTCAGACCCTACTTCTCGGAGGGAACAGCATATACGTCTATAACGTCATATATCCTAACCTAAGGCAACCTAACATCTCGGATGTAACATTTGACAACATTCCAGGTGTGTCGGTCCCTACGTCTCGGTGGTAACGTTACATGCGTCTATAACGTTATATATCCTAACCTAAGGCAACCTGACATCTCGGATGTATTATACTACAACATTCCTGGCGTGTCGGACCCTACTTCTCGGTGGGAACATTATATGCGTCTATAACGTTGTATATCCTAATCTAAGGCAACCTAACATCTCGGATGCAATATTTGACAACATTCCTGGCCTGTCGAGCCCTACATCTCGGAGGGAACAGTATATACGTCTATAGCGGTATATATCCTAATCTAAGGCCACCTAACATCTCGTATGTAATATTTGACAACATTCCTGGCGTGTCGGAACCTACTTCTCGGTGGGAACAGTATATACGTCTGTAACGTCATATATCCTAACCTAAGGCAACCTAACATCTCGGATGCAATATTTGACAACCTGCCTGGCCTGTCGAACCCTACTTCTCGGAGGGAACAGCTTATACATCTATAACGTCATATATCCTAGCCTAAGGCAACCTAACATCTCGGATGTAACATTTGACAACATTCCAGGCGTGTCGGTCCCTACGTCTCGGTGGTAACATTACATGCGTCTATAACGGTATATATCCTAATCTTAGGCAACCTAACATCTCGGATGTAACATTTGACAACATTCCAGGCGTGTCGGTCCCTACGTCTCGGTGATAACATTACATGCGTCTATAGCGGTATATATCCTAATCTTAGGCAACCTAACATCTCGGATGTAACATTTTACAACATTCCTGGCGTGTCGGACCCTACTTCTCGGTGGGAACAGTGTATACGTCTGTAACGTCATATATCCTAACCTAAGGCAACCTAACATCTCGGATGCAATATTTCACAACATTCCTGGCCTGTCGAACCCTATTTCTCGGAGGGAACAGTATATACGTCTATAACGTTATATATCCTGACCTAAGGCAACCTGACATCTCGGATGTATTATTCTACAACATTCCAGGCGTGTCGGACCCTACTTCTCGGTGGGAACATTATATGCGTCTATAACGTTGCATATCCAAATCTAAGGCAACCTAACATCTCGGATGCAATATTTGACAACATTCCTGGCCTGTCGAACCCTACATCTCGGAGGGAACAGTATATACGTCTATAGCGGTATATATCCTAATCTAAGGCCACCTAACATCTCGTATGTATTATTTGACAACATTCCTGGCGTGTCGAACCCTACTTCTCGGTGGGAACAGTATATACGTCTATAACGTTATATATCCTAACGTAAGGCAACCTAACATCTCGGATGTAATATTTGACAACATTCCTGGCGTGCCGGACCCTACTTCGCGGTGGGAACAGTATATATGTCTATAACGTCATATATCCTAACCTAAGGCAACCTAACATCTCGGATATAACATTTGACAACATTCCCGGCGTGTTGGAACCCTACGTCTCGGTGGTAACATTACGTGCGTCTATAGCGTTATATATGCTAACCTAAGGCAACCTAACATCTCGGATGCAATATTTGACAACATTCCTGGCCTGTCAGACCCTACTTCTCGGAGGGAACAGCATATACGTCTATAACGTCATATATCCTAACCTAAGGCAACCTAACATCTCGGATGTAACATTTGACAACATTCCAGGTGTGTCGGTCCCTACGTCTCGGTGGTAACGTTACATGCGTCTATAACGTTATATATCCTAACCTAAGGCAACCTAACATCTCGGATGTAACATTTGACAACATTCCAGGCATGTCGGTCCCTACGTCTCGATGGTAACATTATATGCGTCCATAACGTTATATATCCTTATCTAAGGCAACCTAACATCTCGGATGCAATATTATTCTTAACCCGGCCCCGGGAGGGGGCTCGAGTATGCTACCTCGCCATTATGGCACACGCGGAAAAACACCCTTTTTCCCTACTCCCCCGGCCAAGCCCCCGCCGAGGGAGCGGATGTGGAGAAACCAGCACCGCATTGCACATTTGTTTCGTCATTTAAACTCCTGCTGCGCGTCCAGCCGCGCAACAGGGTAAGCTAAGTTTATCGGTTTTGGTGCATCGTGTTATCTTTCAACACCTTTACGTAGGGAGAAGAAGACCCCTCCTGACTCCTCGTCGGCTGTAAGGACTTTTGTTCTCCGAACGCAAATTTGGTTTTGGGTTCAATATTGATTCCCCAAAGCCTACCCAACGTTCGGGAATCTCGGATGCAATATTTGACAACATTCCTAGCCTGTCGAACCCTACTTCTCGGAGGGAACAGTATATACGTCTATAACGTTATATATCCTAACCTAAGGCAACCTGACATCTCGGATGTAATATTCTACATCATTCCAGGCGTGTCGGACCCTACTTCTCGGTGGGAACATTATATGCGTCTATAGCAGTACATATCCTAATCTTAGGCAACCTAACATCTCGGATGTAACATTTTACAACATTCCAGGCCTGTCAGTCCCTACGTCTCGGTGGTAACATTACATGCGTCTATAACGTTATATATCCTAACCTAAGGCCACCTAACATCTCGTATGTAATATTTGACAACATTCCTGGCGTGTCGAACCCTACTTCTCGGTGGGAACAGTATATACGTCTATAACGTTATATATCCTAACCTAAGGCAACCTAACATCTCGGATGTAATATTTGACAACATTCCTGGCCTGTCGAACCCTATTTCTCGCAGGGAACAGTATATACGTCTATAACGTTATATATCCTAACCTAAGGCAACCTGACATCTCGGATGTATTATACTACAACATTCTAGGCGTGTCGGACCCTACTTCTCGGTGGGAACATTATATGCGTCTATAACGTTGTATATCCTAATCTAAGGCAACCTAACATCTCGGATGCAATATTTGACAACATTCCTGGCCTGTCGAGCCCTACATCTCGGAGGGAACAGTATATACGTCTATAGCGGTATATATCCTAATCTAAGGCCACCTAACATCTCGTATGTATTATTTGACAACATTCCTGGCGTGTCGAACCCTACTTCTCGGTGGGAACAGTATATACGTCTATAACGTTATATATCCTAACGTAAGGAAACCTAACATCTCGGATGTAATATTTGACAACATTCCTGGCGTGCCGGACCCTACTTCGCGGTGGGAACAGTATATATGTCTATAACGTCATATATCCTAACCTAAGGCAACCTAACATCTCGGATATAACATTTGACAACATTCCCGGCGTGTTGGAACCCTACGTCTCGGTGGTAACATTACGTGCGTCTATAGCGTTATATATGCTAACCTAAGGCAACCTAACATCTCGGATGCAATATTTGACAACATTCCTGGCCTGTCAGACCCTACTTCTCGGAGGGAACAGCATATACGTCTATAACGTCATATATCCTAACCTAAGGCAACCTAACATCTCGGATGTAACATTTGACAACATTCCAGGTGTGTCGGTCCCTACGTCTCGGTGGTAACGTTACATGCGTCTATAACGTTATATATCCTAACCTAAGGCAACCTAACATCTCGGATGTAACATTTGACAACATTCCAGGCATGTCGGTCCCTACGTCTCGATGGTAACATTATATGCGTCTATAACGTTATATATCCTTATCTAAGGCAACCTAACATCTCGGATGCAATATTTGACAACATTCCTAGCCTGTCGAACCCTACTTCTCGGAGGGAACAGTATATACGTCTATAACGTTATATATCCTAACCTAAGGCAACCTGACATCTCGGATGTAATATTCTACATCATTCCAGGCGTGTCGGACCCTACTTCTCGGTGGGAACATTATATGCGTCTATAGCGGTACATATCCTAATCTTAGGCAACCTAACATCTCGGATGTAACATTTTACAACATTCCAGGCCTGTCAGTCCCTACGTCTCGGTGGTAACATTACATGCGTCTATAACGTTGTATATCCTAATCTAAGGCAACCTAACATCTCGGATGCAATATTTGACAACATTCCTGGCCTGTCGAACCCTACATCTCGGAGGGAACAGTATATAGGTCTATAGCGGCATATATCCTAATCTAAGGCCACCTAACATCTCGTATGTAATATTTGACAACATTCCTGGCGTGTCGAACCCTACTTCTCGGTGGGAACAGTATATACGTCTATAACGTTATATATCCTAACGTAAGGCAACCTAACATCTCGGATGTAATATTTGACAACATTCCTGGCGTGTCGGAACCTACTTCTCGGTGGGAACAGTATATATGTCTGTAACGTCATATATCCTAACCTTAGGCAACCTAACATCTCGGATGTAACATTTTACAACATTCCAGGCCTGTAGGTCCCTACGTCTCGGTGGTAACATTACATGCGTCTATAACGTTATATATCCTAACCTAAGGCCACCTAACATCTCGTATGTAATATTTGACAACATTCCTGGCGTGTCGAACGCTACTTCTCGCTGGGAACAGTATATACGTCTATAACGTTATATATCCTAACCTAAGGCAACCTAACATCTCGGATGTAATATTTGACAACATTCCTGGCGTGTCGGACCCTACTTCTCGGTGGGAACAGTATATACGTCTGTAACGTCATATATCCTAATCTAAGGCAACCTAACATCTCGGATATAACATTTGACAACATTCCAGGCGTGTTTGAACCCTACGTCTCTGTGGTAACATTACGTGCGTCTATAACGCTATATACGCTAACCTAAGGCAACCTAACATCTCGGATGCAATATTTGACAACATTCCTGGCATGTAGAACCCTACTCCTCGGAGGGAACAGTATATACGTCTGTAACGACATATATCCAAACCTAAGACAACCTAACATCCCGGATGTAACATTTGACAACATTCCAGGTGTGTCGGTCCCTACGTCTCGGTGGTAACGTTACATGCGTCTATAACGTTATATATCCTAACCTAAGGCAACCTAACATCTCGGATGCAATATTTGACAACATTCCTGGCCTGTCGAATCCTACCTCTCGGAGGGAACAGCATATACGTCTATAACGTCATATATCCTAACCTAAGGCAACCTAACATCTCGGATGCAATATTTGACAACATTCCTGGCCTGTCGAACCAGACTTCTCGGAGGGAACAGCATATACGTCTATAACGTTATATATCCTAACCTAAGGCCACCTAACATCTCGTATGTAATATTTGACAACATTCCTGGCGTGTCGAACGCTACTTCTCGCTGGGAACAGTATATACGTCTATAACGTTATATATCCTAACCTAAGGCAACCTAACATCTCGGATGCAATATTTGACAACATTCCTGGCCTGTCGAACCCTACTTCTCGGAGGGAACAGCATATACGTCTATTACGACATATATCCTAACCTAAGACAACCTAACATCTCAGATATAACATTTGACAACATTCCCGGCGTGTTGGAAACCTACGTCTCGGTGGTAACATTACGTGCGTCTATAACGTTATATATGCTAACCTAAGACAACCTAAAATCTCGGATGCAATATTTGACAACATTCCTAGCCTGTCGAACCCTACTTCTCGGAGGGAACAGCATATACGTCTATAACGTCATATATCCTAACCTAAGGCAACCAAACATCTCGGATGTAACATTTGACAACATTCCAGGTGTGTCGGTCCCTACGTCTCGGTGGTAACGTTACATGCGTCTACAACGTTATATATCCTAACCTAAGGCAACCTAACATCTCGGATGTAACATTTGACAACATTCCAGGCGTGTCGGTCTCTACGTCTCGGTGGTAACATTACATGCGTCTATAACGTTATATATCCTAACCTAAGGCCACCTAACATCTCGTATGTAATATTTGACAATATTCCTGGCGTGTCGGTCCCTACGTCTCGGTGGTAACATTACATGCGTCTATAACGTTATATATCCTAACATAAGGCCACCTAACATCTCGTATGTAATATTTGACAATATTCCTGGCGTGTCGGTCCCTACGTCTCGGTGGTAACATTACATGCGTCTATAGCGGTATATATCCTAATCTTAGGCAACCTAACATCTCGGATGTAACATTTTACAACATTCCAGGCCTGTCCGTCCCTACGTCTCGGTGGTAACATTACATGCGTCTATAACGTTATATATCCTAACCTAAGGCCACCTAACATCTCGTATGTAATATTTGACAACATTCCTGGCGTGTCGAACCCTACTTCTCGGTGGGAACAGTATATACGTCTATAACGTTATATATCCTAACCTAAGGCAACCTAACTTCTCGGATGTAATATTTGACAACATTCCTAGCGTGTCGGACCCTACTTCTCGGTTGGCACAGTATATACGTCTGTAACGTCATATATCCTAACCTAAGGCAACCTAACATCTCGGATATAACATTTGACAACATTCCCGGCGTGTTGGAACCCTACGTCTCTGTGGTAACATTACGTGCGTCTATAACGCTATATATGCTAACCTAAGGCAACCTAACATCTCGGATGCAATATTTGACAACATTCCTGGCCTGTCGAACCCTATTTCGCGGAGGGAACAGTATATACGTCTATAACGTTATATATCCTAACCTAAGGCAACCTGACATCTCGGATGTATTATTCTACAACATTCCAGGCGTGTCGGACCCTACTTCTCGGTGGGAACATTATATGCGTCTATAACGTTGTATATCCTAATCTAAGGCAACCTAACATCTCGGATGTAATATTTGACAACATTCCTGGCGTGTCGGACCCTACTTCTCGGTGGGAACAGTATATATGTCTGTAACGTCATATATCCTAATCTGAGGCAACCTAACATCTCGGATGTAACATTTTACAACATTCCAGGCCTGTCGGTCCCTACGTCTCGGTGGTAACATTACATGCGTCTATAACGTTATATATCCTAACCTAAGGCCACCTAACATCTCGTATGTAATATTTGACAACATTCCTGGCGTGTCGAACGCTACTTCTCGCTGGGAACAGTATATACGTCTATAACGTTATATATCCTAACCTAAGGCAACCTAACATCTCGGATGTAATATTTGACAACATTCCTGGCGTGTCGGACCCTACTTCTCGGTGGGAACAGTATATATGTCTGTAACGTCATATATCCTAACCTTAGGCAACCTAACATCTCGGATGTAACATTTTACAACATTCCAGGCCTGTGGGTCCCTACGTCCCGGTGGTAACATTACATGCGTCTATAACGTTATTTATCCTAACCTAAGGCCACCTAACATCTCGTATGTAATATTTGACAACATTCCTGGCGTGTCGAACCCTACTTCTCGGTGGGAACAGTATATACGTCTATAACGTTATATATCCTAACCTAAGGCAACCTAACATCTCGGATGTAATATTTGACAACATTCCTGGCCTGTCGAACCCTACTTGTCGGAGGGAACAGTATGTACGTCTATAACGTTATATATCCTAACCTAAGGCAACCTAACATCTCGGATATATTATTCTACAACTTTCCAGGCGTGTCGGACCCTACTTCTCGGTGGTAGCATTACATGCGTCTATAACGTTATATATCCTAACCTAAGGCAACCTAACATCTCGGATGCAATATTTGACAACATTCCTGGCCTGTCGAACCCTACATCTCGGAGGGAACAGTATATAGGTCTATAGCGGTATATATCCTAATCTAAGGCCACCTAACATCTCGTATGTAATATTTGACAACATTCCTGGCGTGTCGAACCCTACTTCTCGGTGGGAACAGTATATACGTCTATAACGTTATATATCCTAACGTAAGGCAACCTAACATCTCGGATGTAATATTTGACAACATTCCTGGCGTGTCGGACCCTACATCTCGGTGGGAACAGTATATATGTCTGTAACGTCATATATCCTAACCTTAGGCAACCTAACATCTCGGATGTAACATTTTACAACATTCCAGGCCTGTCGGTCCCTACGTCTCGGTGGTAACATTACATGCGTCTATAACGTTATATATCCTAACCTAAGGCCACCTAACATCTCGTATGTAATATTTGACAACATTCCTGGCGTGTCGAACGCTACTTCTCGCTGGGAACAGTATATACGTCTATAACGTTATATATCCTAACCTAAGGCAACCTAACATCTCGGATGTAATATTTGACAACATTCCTGGCGTGTCGGACCCTACTTCTCGGTGGGAACAGTATATACGTCTGTAACGTCATATATCCTAATCTAAGGCAACCTAACATCTCGGATATAACATTTGATAACATTCCAGGCGTGTTGGAACCCTACGTCTCTGTGGTAACATTACGTGCGTCTATAGCGCTATATACGCTAACCTAAGGCAACCTAACATCTCGGATGCAATATTTGACAAAATTCCTGGCATGTAGAACCCTACTCCTCGGAGGGAACAGTATATACGTCTGTAACGACATATATCCAAACCTAAGACAACCTAACATCGCGGATGTAACATTTGACAACATTCCAGGCGTGTCGGTCCCTACGTCTCGGTGGTAACGTTACATGCGTCTACAACGTTATATATCCTAACCTAAGGCAACCTAACATCTCGGATGTAACATTTGACAACATTCCAGGCGTGTCGGTCTCTACGTCTCGGTGGTAACATTACATGCGTCTATAACGTTATATATCCTAACCTAAGGCCGCCTAACATCTCGTATGTAATATTTGACAATATTCCTGGCGTGTCGGTCCCTACGTCTCGGTGGTAACATTACATGCGTCTATAACGTTATATATCCTAACATAAGGCCACCTAACATCTCGGATGCAATATTTGACAACATTGCTGGCCTGTCGAACCCTACTTCTCGGAGGGAACAGCATATACGTCTATTACGACATATATCCTAACCTAAGACAACCTAACATCTCGGATATAACATTTGACAACATTCCCGGCGTGTTGGAAACCTACGTCTCGGTGGTAACATTACGTGCGTCTATAACGGTATATATGCTAGCCTAAGACAACCTAAAATCTCGGATGCAATATTTGACAACATTCCTAGCCTGTCGAACCCTACTTCTCGGAGGGAACAGCATATACGTCTATAACGTCATATATCCTAACCTAAGGCAACCTAACATCTCGGATGTAACATTTGACAACATTCCAGGTGTGTCGGTCCCTACGTCTCGGTGGTAACGTTACATGCGTCTACAACGTTATATATCCTAACCTAAGGCAACCTAACATCTCGGATGTAACATTTGACAACATTCCAGGCGTGTCGGTCTCTACGTCTCGGTGGTAACATTACATGCGTCTATAACGTTATATATCCTAACCTAAGGCCACCTAACATCTCGTATGTAATATTTGACAATATTCCTGGCGTGTCGGTCCCTACGTCTCGGTGGTAACATTACATGCGTCTATAACGTTATATATCCTAACATAAGGCCACCTAACATCTCGTATGTAATATTTGACAATATTCCTGGCGTGTCGGTCCTTACGTCTCGGTGGTAACATTACATGCGTCTATCGCAGTATATATCCTAATCATAGGCAACCTAACATCTCGGATGTAACATTTTACAACATTCCAGGCCTGTCGGTCCCTACGTCTCGGTGGTAACATTACATGCGTCTATAACGTTATATATCCTAACCTAAGGCCACCTAACATCTCGTATGTAATATTTGACAACATTCCTGGCGTGTCGAACCCTACTTCTCGGTGGGAACAGTATATACGTCTATAACGTTATATATCCTAACCTAAGGCAACCTAACTTCTCGGATGTAATATTTGACAACATTCCTGGCGTGTCGGACCCTACTTCTCGGTGGGAACAGTATATGCGTCAATAACGTCATATATCCTAACCTAAGGCAACCTAACATCTCGGATGTAACATTTGACAACATTCCAGGCGTGTCGGTCCCTACGTCTCGGTAGTAGCATTACATGCGTCTATAACGTTATATATCCTAACCTAAGGCAACCTAACATCTCGGATGTAATATTTGACAACATTCCTGGCGTGTCGGACCCTACTTCTCGGTGGGAACAGTATATATGTCTGTAACGTCATATATCCTAACCTTAGGCAACCTAACATCTCGGATGTAACATTTTACAACATTCCAGGCCTGTGGGTCCCTACGTCCCGGTGGTAACATTACATGCGTCTATAACGTTATTTATCCTAACCTAAGGCCACCTAACATCTCGTATGTAATATTTGACAACATTCCTGGCGTGTCGAACCCTACTTCTCGGTGGGAACAGTATATACGTCTATAACGTTATATATCCTAACCTAAGGCAACCTAACATCTCGGATGTAATATTTGACAACATTCCTGGCGTGTCGGACCCTACTTCTCGGTGGGAACAGTATATACGTCTATAACGTCATATATCCTAACCTAAGGCAACCTAACATCTCGGATGTAACATTTGACAACATTCCAGGCGTGTCGGTCCCTACTTCTCGGTGGGAACAGTATATACGTCTATAACGTTATATATCCTAACCTAAGGCAACCTAACATCTCGGATGCAATATTTGACAACATTCCTGGCCTGTCGAACCCTACTTCTCGGAGGGAACAGTATGTACGTCTATAACGTTATATATCCTAACCTAAGGCAACCTAACATCTCGGATACATTATTCTACAACTTTCCAGGCGTGTCGGACCCTACTTCTCGGTGGGAACATTATATGCGTCTATAACGTTGTATATCCTAATCTAAGGCAACCTAACATCTCGGATGCAATATTTGACAACATTCCTGGCCTGTCGAACCCTACATCTCGGAGGGAACAGTATATAGGTCTATAGCGGTATATATCCTAATCTAAGGCCACCTAACATCTCGTATGTAATATTTGACAACATTCCTGGCGTGTCGAACCCTACTTCTCGGTGGGAACAGTATATACGTCTATAACGTTATATATCCTAACGTAAGGCAACCTAACATCTCGGATGTAATATTTGACAACATTCCTGGCGTGTCGGACCCTACTTCTCGGTGGGAACAGTATATATGTCTGTAACGTCATATATCCTAACCTTAGGCAACCTAACATCTCGGATGTAACATTTTACAACATTCCAGGCCTGTCGGTCCCTACGTCTCGGTGGTAACATTACATGCGTCTATAACGTTATATATCCTAACGTAAGGCAACCTAACATCTCGGATGTAATATTTGACAACATTCCTGGCGTGTCGGACCCTACTTCTCGGTGGGAACAGTATATATGTCTGTAACGTCATATATCCTAACCTTAGGCAACCTAACATCTCGGATGTAACATTTTACAACATTCCAGGCCTGTCGGTCCCTGCGTCTCGGTGTTAACATTACATGCGTCTATAACGTTATATATCCTAACCTAAGGCCACCTAACATCTCGTATGTAATATTTGACAACATTCCAGGCGTGTCGAACGCTACTTCTCGCTGGGAACAGTATATACGTCTATAACGTTATATATCCTAACCTAAGGCAACCTAACATCTCGGATGCAATATTTGACAACATTCCTGGCCTGTCGAACCCTACTTCTCGGAGGGAACAGTATGTACGTCTATAACGTTACATATCCTAACCTAAGGCAACCTAACATCTCGGATATATTATTCTACAACTTTCCAGGCGTGTCGGACCCTACTTCTCGGTGAG
This sequence comes from Xylocopa violacea, assembly GCA_963969225.1. Taxonomy (NCBI): domain Eukaryota; kingdom Metazoa; phylum Arthropoda; class Insecta; order Hymenoptera; family Apidae; genus Xylocopa; species Xylocopa violacea. The sequence goes on along the minus strand of CAXAJV010000002.1, from coordinate 22,322,649 downwards.
AACATTATATGCATCTATAACGTTGTATATCCTAATCTAAGGCAACCTAACATCTCGGATGCAATATTTGACAACATTCCTGGCCTGTCGAACCCTACATCTCGGAGGGAACAGTATATAGGTCTATAGCGGTATATATCCTAATCTAAGGCCACCTAACATCTCGTATGTAATATTTGACAACATTCCTGGCGTGTCGAACGCTACTTCTCGCTGGGAACAGTATATACGTCTATAACGTTATATATCCTAACCTAAGGCAACCTAACATCTCGGATGTAATATTTGACAACATTCCTGGCGTGTCGGACCCTACTTCTCGGTGGGAACAGTATATACGTCTGTAACGTCATATATCCTAATCTAAGGCAACCTAACATCTCGGATATAACATTTGACAACATTCCAGGCGTGTCGGTCTCTACGTCTCGGTGGTAACATTACATGCGTCTATAACGTTATATATCCTAACCTAAGGCCACCTAACATCTCGTATGTAATATTTGACAATATTCCTGGCGTGTCGGTCCCTACCTCTCGGTGGTAACATTACATGCGTCTATAACGTTATATATCCTAACATAAGGCCACCTAACATCTCGTATGTAATATTTGACAATATTCCTGGCGTGTCGGTCCCTACGTCTCGGTGGTAACATTACATGCGTCTATAGCGGTATATATCCTAATCTTAGGCAACCTAACATCTCGGATGTAACATTTTACAACATTCCAGGCCTGTGGGTCCCTACGTCCCGGTGGTAACATTACATGCGTCTATAACGTTATTTATCCTAACCTAAGGCCACCTAACATCTCGTATGTAATATTTGACAACATTCCTGGCGTGTCGAACCCTACTTCTCGGTGGGAACAGTATATACGTCTATAACGTTATATATCCTAACCTAAGGCAACCTAACATCTCGGATGTAATATTTGACAACATTCCTGGCGTGTCGGACCCTACTTCTCGGTGGGAACAGTATATACGTCTATAACGTCATATATCCTAACCTAAGGCAACCTAACATCTCGGATGTAACATTTGACAACATTCCAGGCGTGTCGGTCCCTACGTCTCGGTGGTAGCATTACATGCTTCTATAACGTTATATATCCTAACCTAAGGCAACCTAACATCTCGGATGCAATATTTGTCAACATTCCTGGCCTGTCGTACCCTACTTCTCGGAGGGAACAGTATGTACGTCTATAACGTTATATATCCTAACCTAAGGCAACCTAACATCTCGGATATATTATTCTACAACTTTCCAGGCGTGTCGGACCCTACTTCTCGGTGGGAACATTATATGCGTCTATAACGTTGTATATCCTAATCTAAGGCAACCTAACATCTCGGATGCAATATTTGACAACATTCCTGGCCTGTCGAACCCTACATCTCGGAGGGAACAGTATATAGGTCTATAGCGGTATATATCCTAATCTAAGGCCACCTAACATCTCGTATGTAATATTTGACAACATTCCTGGCGTGTCGAACGCTACTTCTCGCTGGGAACAGTATATACGTCTATAACGTTATATATCCTAACGTAAGGCAACCTAACATCTCGGATGTAATATTTGACAACATTCCTGGCGTGTCGGAACCTACTTCTCGGTGGGAACAGTATATATGTCTGTAACGTCATATATCCTAACCTTAGGCAACCTAACATCTCGGATGTAACATTTTACAACATTCCAGGCCTGTAGGTCCCTACGTCTCGGTGGTAACATTACGTGCGTCTATAACGCTATATACGCTAACCTAAGGCAACCTAACATCTCGGATGCAATATTTGACAACATTCCTGGCATGTAGAACCCTACTCCTCGGAGGGAACAGTATATACGTCTGTAACGACATATATCCAAACCTAAGACAACCTAACATCCCGGATGTAACATTTGACAACATTCCAGGCGTGTCGGTCCCTACGTCTCGGTGGTAACGTTACATGCGTCTATAACGTTATATATCCTAACCTAAGGCAACCTAACATCTCGGATGCAATATTTGACAACATTCCTGGCCTGTCGAATCCTACCTCTCGGAGGGAGCAGCATATACGTCTATAACGTCATATATCCTAACCTAAGGCAACCTAACATCTCGGATGCAATATTTGACAACATTCCTGGCCTGTCGAACCAGACTTCTCGGAGGGAACAGCATATACGTCTATAACGTTATATATCCTAACCTAAGGCAACCTAACATCTCGGATGCAATATTTGACAACATTCCTGGCCTGTCGAATCCTACCTCTCGGAGGGAACAGCATATACGTCTATAACGTCATATATCCTAACCTAAGGCAACCTAACATCTCGGATGCAATATTTGACAACATTCCTGGCCTGTCGAACCCTACTTCTCGGAGGGAACAGCATATACGTCTATTACGACATATATCCTAACCTAAGACAACCTAACATCTCGGATATAACATTTGACAACATTCCCGGCGTGTTGGAAACCTACGTCTCGGTGGTAACATTACGTGCGTCTATAACGTTATATATGCTAACCTAAGACAACCTAAAATCTCGGATGCAATATTTGACAACATTCCTAGCCTGTCGAACCCTACTTCTCGGAGGGAACAGCATATACGTCTATAACGTCATATATCCTAACCTAAGGCAACCTAACATCTCGGATGTAACATTTGACAACATTCCAGGTGTGTCGGTCCCTACGTCTCGGTGGTAACGTTACATGCGTCTACAACGTTATATATCCTAACCTAAGGCAACCTAACATCTCGGATGTAACATTTGACAACATTCCAGGCGTGTCGGTCTCTACGTCTCGGTGGTAACATTACATGCGTCTATAACGTTATATATCCTAACCTAAGGCCACCTAACATCTCGTATGTAATATTTGACAATATTGCTGGCGTGTCGGTCCCTACGTCTCGGTGGTAACATTACATGCGTCTATAACGTTATATATCCTAACATAAGGCCACCTAACATCTCGTATGTAATATTTGACAATATTCCTGGCGTGTCGGTCCCTACGTCTCGGTGGTAACATTACATGCCTCTATAGCGGTATATATCCTAATCTTAGGCAACCTAACATCTCGGATGTAACATTTTACAACATTCCAGGCCTGTCGGTCCCTACGTCTCGGTGGTAACATTACATGCGTCTATAACGTTATATATCCTAACCTAAGGCCACCTAACATCTCGTATGTAATATTTGACAACATTCCTGGCGTGTCGAACCCTACTTCTCGGTGGGAACAGTATATACGTCCATAACGTTATATATCCTAACCTAAGGCAACCTAACTTCTCGGATGTAATATTTGACAACATTCCTAGCGTGTCGGACCCTACTTCTCGGTTGGCACAGTATATACGTCTGTAACGTCATATATCCTAACCTAAGGCAACCTAACATCTCGGATATAACATTTGACAACATTCCCGGCGTGTTGGAACCCTACGTCTCTGTGGTAACATTACGTGCGTCTATAACGCTATATATGCTAACCTAAGGCAACCTAACATCTCGGATGCAATATTTGACAACATTCCTGGCCTGTCGAACCCTATTTCGCGGAGGGAACAGTATATACGTCTATAACGTTATATATCCTAACCTAAGGCAACCTGACATCTCGGATGTATTATTCTACAACATACCAGGCGTGTCGGACCCTACTTCTCGGTGGGAACATTATATGCGTCTATAACGTTGTATATCCTAATCTAAGGCAACCTAACATCTCGGATGCAATATTTGACAACATTCCTGGCCTGTCGAAACCTACATCTCGGAGGGAACAGTATATAGGTCTATAGCGGTATATATCCTAATCTAAGGCCACCTAACATCTCGTATGTAATATTTGACAACATTCCTGGCGTGTCGAACCCTACTTCTCGGTGGGAACAGTATATACGTCTATAACGTTATATATCCTAACGTAAGGCAACCTAACATCTCGGATGTAATATTTGACAACATTCCTGGCGTGTCGGACCCTACTTCTCGGTGGGAACAGTATATATGTCTGTAACGTCATATATCCTAATCTTAGGCAACCTAACATCTCGGATGTAACATTTTACAACATTCCATGCCTGTCGGTCCCTACGTCTCGGTGGTAACATTACATGCGTCTATAACGTTATATATCCTAACCTAAGGCCACCTAACATCTCGTATGTAATATTTGACAACATTCCTGGCGTGTCGAACGCTACTTCTCGCTGGGAACAGTATATACGTCTATAACGTTATATATCCTAACCTAAGGCAACCTAACATCTCGGATGTAATATTTGACAACATTCCTGGCGTGTCGGACCCTACTTCTCGGTGGGAACAGTATATACGTCTGTAACGTCATATATCCTAATCTAAGGCAACCTAACATCTCGGATATAACATTTGACAACATTCCAGGCGTGTTGGAACCCTACGTCTCTGTGGTAACATTACATGCGTCTATAACGTTATATATCCTAACCTAAGGCCACCTAACATCTCGTATGTAATATTTGACAATATTCCTGGCGTGTCGGTCCCTACGTCTCGGTGGTAACATTACATGCGTCTATAGCGGTATATATCCTAATCTTAGGCAACCTAACATCTCGGATGTAACATTTTACAACATTCCAGGCCTGTGGGTCCCTACGTCCCGGTGGTAACATTACATGCGTCTATAACGTTATTTATCCTAACCTAAGGCCACCTAACATCTCGTATGTAATATTTGACAACATTCCTGGCGTGTCGAACCCTACATCTCGGTGGGAACAGTATATACGTCTATAACGTTATATATCCTAACCTAAGGCAACCTAACATCTCGGATGTAATATTTGACAACATTCCTGGCGTGTCGGACCCTACTTCTCGGTGGGAACAGTATATACGTCTATAACGTCATATATCCTAACCTAAGGCAACCTAACATCTCGGATGTAACATTTGACAACATTCCAGGCGTGTCGGTCCCTACGTCTCGGTGGTAGCATTACATGCGTCTATAACGTTATATATCCTAACCTAAGGCAACCTAACATCTCGGATGCAATATTTGACAACATTCCTGGCCTGTCGAACCCTACTTCTCGGAGGGAACAGTATGTACGTCTATAACGTTATATATCCTAACCTAAGGCAACCTAACATCTCGGATATATTATTCTACAACTTTCCAGGCGTGTCGGACCCTACTTCTCGGTGGGAACATTATATGCGTCTATAACGTTGTATATCCTAATCTAAGGCAACCTAACATCTCGGATGCAATATTTGACAACATTCCTGGCCTGTCGAACCCTACATCTCGGAGGGAACAGTATATAGGTCTATAGCGGTATATATCCTAATCTAAGGCCACCTAACATCTCGTATGTAATATTTGACAACATTCCTGGCGTGTCGAACCCTACTTCTCGGTGGGAACAGTATATATGTCTGTAACGTCATATATCCTAACCTTAGGCAACCTAACATCTCGGATGTAACATTTTACAACATTCCAGGCCTGTCGGTCCCTACGTCTCGGTGGTAACATTACATGCGTCTATAACGTTATATATCCTAACCTAAGGCCACCTAACATCTCGTATGTAATATTTGACAACATTCCTGGCGTGTCGAACGCTACTTCTCGCCGGGAACAGTATATACGTCTATAACGTTATATATCCTAACCTAAGGCAACCTAACATCTCGGATGTAATATTTGACAACATTCCTGGCGTGTCGGACCCTACTTCTCGGTGGGAACAGTATATACGTCTGTAACGTCATATATCCTAATCTAAGGCAACCTAACATCTCGGATATAACATTTGACAACATTCCAGGTGTGTTGGAACCCTACGTCTCTGTGGTAACATTACGTGCGTCTATAGCGCTATATACGCTAACCTAAGGCAACCTAACATCTCGGATTTAATATTTGACAACATTCCTGGCATGTAGAACCCTACTCCTCGGAGGGAACAGTATATACGTCTGTAACGACATATATCCAAACCTAAGACAACCTAACATCCCGGATGTAACATTTGACAACATTCCAGGCGTGTCGGTCCCTACGTCTCGGTGGTAACGTTACATGCGTCTACAACGTTATATATCCTAACCTAAGGCAACCTAACATCTCGGATGTAACATTTGACAACATTCCAGGCGTGTCGGTCTCTACGTCTCGGTGGTAACATTACATGCGTCTATAACGTTATATATCCTAACCTAAGGCCGCCTAACATCTCGTATGTAATATTTGACAATATTCCTGGCGTGTCGGTCCCTACGTCTCGGTGGTAACATTACATGCGTCTATAACGTTATATATCCTAACATAAGGCCACCTAACATCTCGGATGCAATATTTGACAACATTGCTGGCCTGTCGAACCCTACTTCTCGGAGGGAACAGCATATACGTCTATTACGACATATATCCTAACCTAAGACAACCTAACATCTCGGATATAACATTTGACAACATTCCCGGCGTGTTGGAAACCTACGTCTCGGTGGTAACATTACGTGCGTCTATAACGGTATATATGCTAACCTAAGACAACCTAAAATCTCGGATGCAATATTTGACAACATTCCTGGCCTGTCGAACCCTACTTCTCGGAGGGAACAGCATATACGTCTATAACGTCATATATCCTAACCTAAGGCAACCTAACATCTCGGATGTAACATTTGACAACATTCCAGGCGTGTCGGTCCCTACGTCTCGGTGGTAGCATTACATGCGTCTATAACGTTATATATCCTAACCTAAGGCAACCTAACATCTCGGATGTAATATTTGACAACATTCCTGGCGTGTCGGACCCTACTTCTCGGTGGGAACAGTATATATGTCTGTAACGTCATATATCCTAACCTTAGGCAACCTAACATCTCGGATGTAACATTTTACAACATTCCAGGCCTGTCGGTCCCTACGTCTCGGTGGTAACATTACATACGTCTATAACGTTATATATCCTAACCTAAGGCCACCTAACATCTCGTATGTAATATTTGACAACATTCCTGACGTATCGAACGCTACTTCTCGCTGGGAACAGTATATACGTCTATAACGTTATATATCCTAACCTAAGGCAACCTAACATCTCGGATGTAATATTTGACAACATTCCTGGCGTGTCGGACCCTACTTCTCGGTGGGAACAGTATATACGACTGTAACGTCATATATCCTAATCTTAGGAAACCTAACATCTCGGATGTAACATTTTACAACATTCCAGGCCTGTGGGTCCCTACGTCCCGGTGGTAACATTACATGCGTCTATAACGTTATTTATCCTAACCTAAGGCCACCTAACATCTCGTATGTAATATTTGACAACATTCCTGGCGTGTCGAACCCTACTTCTCGGTGGGAACAGTATATACGTCTATAACGTTATATATCCTAACCTAAGGCAACCTAACATCTCGGATGTAATATTTGACAACATTCCTGGCGTGTCGGATCCTACTTCTCGGTGGGAACAGTATATACGTCTATAACGTCATATATCCTAACCTAAGGCAACCTAACATCTCGGATGTAACATTTGACAACATTCCAGGCGTGTCGGTCCCTACGTCTCGGTGGTAGCATTACATGCGTCTATAACGTTATATATCCTAACCTAAGGCAACCTAACATCTCGGATGCAACATTTGACAACATTCCTGGCCTGTCGAACCCTACTTCTCGGAGGGAACAGTATGTACGTCTATAACGTTATATATCCTAACCTAAGGCAACGTAACATCTCGGATACATTATTCTACAACTTTCCAGGCGTGTCGGACCCTACTTCTCGGTGGGAACATTATATGCGTCTATAACGTTGTATATCCTAATCTAAGGCAACCTAACATCTCGGATGCAATATTTGACAACATTCCTGGCCTGTCGAACCCTACATCTCGGAGGGAACAGTATATAGGTCTATAGCGGTATATATCCTAATCTAAGGCCACCTAGCATCTCGTATGTAATATTTGACAACATTCCTGGCGTGTCGAACCCTACTTCTCGGTGGGAACAGTATATACGTCTATAACGTTATATATCCTAACGTAAGGCAACCTAACATCTCGGATGTAATATTTGACAACATTCCTGGCGTGTCGGACCCTACTTCTCGGTGGGAACAGTATATATGTCTGTAACGTCATATATCCTAACCTTAGGCAACCTAACATCTCGGATGTAACATTTTACAACATTCCAGGCCTGTCGGTCCCTACGTCTCGGTGGTAACATTACATGCGTCTATAACGTTATATATCCTAACCTAAGGCCACCTAACATCTCGTATGTAATATTTGACAACATTCCTGGCGTGTCGAACGCTACTTCTCGCCGGGAACAGTATATACGTCTATAACGTTATATATCCTAACCTAAGGCAACCTAACATCTCGGATGTAATATTTGACAACATTCCTGGCGTGTCGGACCCTACTTCTCGGTGGGAACAGTATATATGTCTGTAACGTCATATATCCTAATCTTAGGCAACCTAACATCTCGGATGTAACATTTTACAACATTCCAGGCCTGTCGGTCCCTACGTCTCGGTGGTAACATTACATGCGTCTATAACGTTATATATCCTAACCTAAGGCCACCTAACATCTCGTATGTAATATTTGACAACATTCCTGGCGTGTCGAACGCTACTTCTCGCTGGGAACAGTATATACGTCTATAACGTTATATATCCTAACCTAAGGCAACCTAACATCTCGGATGTAATATTTGACAACATTCCTGGCGTGTCGGACCCTACTTCTCGGTGGGAACAGTATATACGTCTGTAACGTCATATATCCTAATCTAAGGCAACCTAACATCTCGGATATAACATTTGACAACATTCCAGGCGTGTTGGAACCCTACGTCTCTGTGGTAACATTACATGCGTCTATAACGTTATATATCCTAACCTAAGGCCACCTAACATCTCGTATGTAATATTTGACAATATTCCTGGCGTGTCGGTCCCTACGTCTCGGTGGTAACATTACATGCGTCTATAGCGGTATATATCCTAATCTTAGGCAACCTAACATCTCGGATGTAACATTTTACAACATTCCAGGCCTGTGGGTCCCTACGTCCCGGTGGTAACATTACATGCGTCTATAACGTTATTTATCCTAACCTAAGGCCACCTAACATCTCGTATGTAATATTTGACAACATTCCTGGCGTGTCGAACCCTACATCTCGGTGGGAACAGTATATACGTCTATAACGTTATATATCCTAACCTAAGGCAACCTAACATCTCGGATGTAATATTTGACAACATTCCTGGCGTGTCGGACCCTACTTCTCGGTGGGAACAGTATATACGTCTATAACGTCATATATCCTAACCTAAGGCAACCTAACATCTCGGATGTAACATTTGACAACATTCCAGGCGTGTCGGTCCCTACGTCTCGGTGGTAGCATTACATGCGTCTATAACGTTATATATCCTAACCTAAGGCAACCTAACATCTCGGATGCAATATTTGACAACATTCCTGGCCTGTCGAACCCTACTTCTCGGAGGGAACAGTATGTACGTCTATAACGTTATATATCCTAACCTAAGGCAACCTAACATCTCGGATATATTATTCTACAACTTTCCAGGCGTGTCGGACCCTACTTCTCGGTGGGAACATTATATGCGTCTATAACGTTGTATATCCTAATCTAAGGCAACCTAACATCTCGGATGCAATATTTGACAACATTCCTGGCCTGTCGAACCCTACATCTCGGAGGGAACAGTATATAGGTCTATAGCGGTATATATCCTAATCTAAGGCCACCTAACATCTCGTATGTAATATTTGACAACATTCCTGGCGTGTCGAACCCTACTTCTCGGTGGGAACAGTATATATGTCTGTAACGTCATATATCCTAACCTTAGGCAACCTAACATCTCGGATGTAACATTTTACAACATTCCAGGCCTGTCGGTCCCTACGTCTCGGTGGTAACATTACATGCGTCTATAACGTTATATATCCTAACCTAAGGCCACCTAACATCTCGTATGTAATATTTGACAACATTCCTGGCGTGTCGAACGCTACTTCTCGCCGGGAACAGTATATACGTCTATAACGTTATATATCCTAACCTAAGGCAACCTAACATCTCGGATGTAATATTTGACAACATTCCTGGCGTGTCGGACCCTACTTCTCGGTGGGAACAGTATATACGTCTGTAACGTCATATATCCTAATCTAAGGCAACCTAACATCTCGGATATAACATTTGACAACATTCCAGGTGTGTTGGAACCCTACGTCTCTGTGGTAACATTACGTGCGTCTATAGCGCTATATACGCTAACCTAAGGCAACCTAACATCTCGGATGCAATATTTGACAACATTCCTGGCCTGTCGAATCCTACCTCTCGGAGGGAACAGCATATACGTCTATAACGTCATATATCCTAACCTAAGGCAACCTAACATCTCGGATGCAATATTTGACAACATTCCTGGCCTGTCGAACCCTACTTCTCGGAGGGAACAGCATATACGTCTATTACGACATATATCCTAACCTAAGACAACCTAACATCTCGGATATAACATTTGACAACATTCCCGGCGTGTTGGAAACCTACGTCTCGGTGGTAACATTACGTGCGTCTATAACGTTATATATGCTAACCTAAGACAACCTAAAATCTCGGATGCAATATTTGACAACATTCCTAGCCTGTCGAACCCTACTTCTCGGAGGGAACAGCATATACGTCTATAACGTCATATATCCTAACCTAAGGCAACCTAACATCTCGGATGTAACATTTGACAACATTCCAGGTGTGTCGGTCCCTACGTCTCGGTGGTAACGTTACATGCGTCTACAACGTTATATATCCTAACCTAAGGCAACCTAACATCTCGGATGTAACATTTGACAACATTCCAGGCGTGTCGGTCTCTACGTCTCGGTGGTAACATTACATGCGTCTATAACGTTATATATCCTAACCTAAGGCCACCTAACATCTCGTATGTAATATTTGACAATATTGCTGGCGTGTCGGTCCCTACGTCTCGGTGGTAACATTACATGCGTCTATAACGTTATATATCCTAACATAAGGCCACCTAACATCTCGTATGTAATATTTGACAATATTCCTGGCGTGTCGGTCCCTACGTCTCGGTGGTAACATTACATGCGTCTATAGCGGTATATATCCTAATCTTAGGCAACCTAACATCTCGGATGTAACATTTTACAACATTCCAGGCCTGTCGGTCCCTACGTCTCGGTGGTAACATTACATGCGTCTATAACGTTATATATCCTAACCTAAGGCCACCTAACATCTCGTATGTAATATTTGACAACATTCCTGGCGTGTCGAACCCTACTTCTCGGTGGGAACAGTATATACGTCCATAACGTTATATATCCTAACCTAAGGCAACCTAACTTCTCGGATGTAATATTTGACAACATTCCTAGCGTGTCGGACCCTACTTCTCGGTTGGCACAGTATATACGTCTGTAACGTCATATATCCTAACCTAAGGCAACCTAACATCTCGGATATAACATTTGACAACATTCACGGCGTGTTGGAACCCTACGTCTCTGTGGTAACATTACGTGCGTCTATAACGCTATATATGCTAACCTAAGGCAACCTAACATCTCGGATGCAATATTTGACAACATTCCTGGCCTGTCGAACCCTATTTCGCGGAGGGAACAGTATATACGTCTATAACGTTATATATCCTAACCTAAGGCAACCTGACATCTCGGATGTATTATTCTACAACATACCAGGCGTGTCGGACCCTACTTCTCGGTGGGAACATTATATGCGTCTATAACGTTGTATATCCTAATCTAAGGCAACCTAACATCTCGGATGCAATATTTGACAACATTCCTGGCCTGTCGAAACCTACATCTCGGAGGGAACAGTATATAGGTCTATAGCGGTATATATCCTAATCTAAGGCCACCTAACATCTCGTATGTAATATTTGACAACATTCCTGGCGTGTCGAACCCTACCTCTCGGTGGGAACAGTATATACGTCTATAACGTTATATATCCTAACGTAAGGCAACCTAACATCTCGGATGTAATATTTGACAACATTCCTGGCGTGTCGGACCCTACTTCTCGGTGGGAACAGTATATATGTCTGTAACGTCATATATCCTAATCTTAGGCAACCTAACATCTCGGATGTAACATTTTACAACATTCCAGGCCTGTCGGTCCCTACGTCTCGGTGGTAACATTACATGCGTCTATAACGTTATATATCCTAACCTAAGGCCACCTAACATCTCGTATGTAATATTTGACAACATTCCTGGCGTGTCGAACGCTACTTCTCGCTGGGAACAGTATATACGTCTATAACGTTATATATCCTAACCTAAGGCAACCTAACATCTCGGATGTAATATTTGACAACATTCCTGGCGTGTCGGACCCTACTTCTCGGTGGGAACAGTATATACGTCTGTAACGTCATATATCCTAATCTAAGGCAACCTAACATCTCGGATATAACATTTGACAACATTCCAGGCGTGTTGGAACCCTACGTCTCTGTGGTAACATTACATGCGTCTATAACGTTATATATCCTAACCTAAGGCCACCTAACATCTCGTATGTAATATTTGACAATATTCCTGGCGTGTCGGTCCCTACGTCTCGGTGGTAACATTACATGCGTCTATAGCGGTATATATCCTAATCTTAGGCAACCTAACATCTCGGATGTAACATTTTACAACATTCCAGGCCTGTGGGTCCCTACGTCCCGGTGGTAACATTACATGCGTCTATAACGTTATTTATCCTAACCTAAGGCCACCTAACATCTCGTATGTAATATTTGACAACATTCCTGGCGTGTCGAACCCTACATCTCGGTGGGAACAGTATATACGTCTATAACGTTATATATCCTAACCTAAGGCAACCTAACATCTCGGATGTAATATTTGACAACATTCCTGGCGTGTCGGACCCTACTTCTCGGTGGGAACAGTATATACGTCTATAACGTCATATATCCTAACCTAAGGCAACCTAACATCTCGGATGTAACATTTGACAACATTCCAGGCGTGTCGGTCCCTACGTCTCGGTGGTAGCATTACATGCGTCTATAACGTTATATATCCTAACCTAAGGCAACCTAACATCTCGGATGCAATATTTGACAACATTCCTGGCCTGTCGAACCCTACTTCTCGGAGGGAACAGTATGTACGTCTATAACGTTATATATCCTAACCTAAGGCAACCTAACATCTCGGATATATTATTCTACAACTTTCCAGGCGTGTCGGACCCTACTTCTCGGTGGGAACATTATATGCGTCTATAACGTTGTATATCCTAATCTAAGGCAACCTAACATCTCGGATGCAATATTTGACAACATTCCTGGCCTGTCGAACCCTACATCTCGGAGGGAACAGTATATAGGTCTATAGCGGTATATATCCTAATCTAAGGCCACCTAACATCTCGTATGTAATATTTGACAACATTCCTGGCGTGTCGAACCCTACTTCTCGGTGGGAACAGTATATATGTCTGTAACGTCATATATCCTAACCTTAGGCAACCTAACATCTCGGATGTAACATTTTACAACATTCCAGGCCTGTCGGTCCCTACGTCTCGGTGGTAACATTACATGCGTCTATAACGTTATATATCCTAACCTAAGGCCACCTAACATCTCGTATGTAATATTTGACAACATTCCTGGCGTGTCGAACGCTACTTCTCGCCGGGAACAGTATATACGTCTATAACGTTATATATCCTAACCTAAGGCAACCTAACATCTCGGATGTAATATTTGACAACATTCCTGGCGTGTCGGACCCTACTTCTCGGTGGGAACAGTATATACGTCTGTAACGTCATATATCCTAATCTAAGGCAACCTAACATCTCGGATATAACATTTGACAACATTCCAGGTGTGTTGGAACCCTACGTCTCTGTGGTAACATTACGTGCGTCTATAGCGCTATATACGCTAACCTAAGGCAACCTAACATCTCGGATTTAATATTTGACAACATTCCTGGCATGTAGAACCCTACTCCTCGGAGGGAACAGTATATACGTCTGTAACGACATATATCCAAACCTAAGACAACCTAACATCCCGGATGTAACATTTGACAACATTCCAGGCGTGTCGGTCCCTACGTCTCGGTGGTAACGTTACATGCGTCTACAACGTTATATATCCTAACCTAAGGCAACCTAACATCTCGGATGTAACATTTGACAACATTCCAGGCGTGTCGGTCTCTACGTCTCGGTGGTAACATTACATGCGTCTATAACGTTATATATCCTAACCTAAGGCCGCCTAACATCTCGTATGTAATATTTGACAATATTCCTGGCGTGTCGGTCCCTACGTCTCGGTGGTAACATTACATGCGTCTATAACGTTATATATCCTAACATAAGGCCACCTAACATCTCGGATGCAATATTTGACAACATTGCTGGCCTGTCGAACCCTACTTCTCGGAGGGAACAGCATATACGTCTATTACGACATATATCCTAACCTAAGACAACCTAACATCTCGGATATAACATTTGACAACATTCCCGGCGTGTTGGAAACCTACGTCTCGGTGGTAACATTACGTGCGTCTATAACGGTATATATGCTAACCTAAGACAACCTAAAATCTCGGATGCAATATTTGACAACATTCCTGGCCTGTCGAACCCTACTTCTCGGAGGGAACAGCATATACGTCTATAACGTCATATATCCTAACCTAAGGCAACCTAACATCTCGGATGTAACATTTGACAACATTCCAGGCGTGTCGGTCCCTACGTCTCGGTGGTAGCATTACATGCGTCTATAACGTTATATATCCTAACCTAAGGCAACCTAACATCTCGGATGTAATATTTGACAACATTCCTGGCGTGTCGAACGCTACTTCTCGCCGGGAACAGTATATACGTCTATAACGTTATATATCCTAACCTAAGGCAACCTAACATCTCGGATGTAATATTTGACAACATTCCTGGCGTGTCGGACCCTACTTCTCGGTGGGAACAGTATATACGTCTATAACGTCATATATCCTAACCTAAGGCAACCTAACATCTCGGATGTAACATTTGACAACATTCCAGGCGTGTCGGTCCCTACGTCTCGGTGGTAGCATTACATGCGTCTATAACGTTATATATCCTAACCTAAGGCAACCTAACATCTCGGATGCAACATTTGACAACATTCCTGGCCTGTCGAACCCTACTTCTCGGAGGGAACAGTATGTACGTCTATAACGTTATATATCCTAACCTAAGGCAACGTAACATCTCGGATACATTATTCTACAACTTTCCAGGCGTGTCGGACCCTACTTCTCGGTGGGAACATTATATGCGTCTATAACGTTGTATATCCTAATCTAAGGCAACCTAACATCTCGGATGCAATATTTGACAACATTCCTGGCCTGTCGAACCCTACATCTCGGAGGGAACAGTATATAGGTCTATAGCGGTATATATCCTAATCTAAGGCCACCTAGCATCTCGTATGTAATATTTGACAACATTCCTGGCGTGTCGAACCCTACTTCTCGGTGGGAACAGTATATACGTCTATAACGTTATATATCCTAACGTAAGGCAACCTAACATCTCGGATGTAATATTTGACAACATTCCTGGCGTGTCGGACCCTACTTCTCGGTGGGAACAGTATATATGTCTGTAACGTCATATATCCTAACCTTAGGCAACCTAACATCTCGGATGTAACATTTTACAACATTCCAGGCCTGTCGGTCCCTACGTCTCGGTGGTAACATTACATGCGTCTATAACGTTATATATCCTAACCTAAGGCCACCTAACATCTCGTATGTAATATTTGACAACATTCCTGGCGTGTCGAACGCTACTTCTCGCTGGGAACAGTATATACGTCTATAACGTTATATATCCTAACCTAAGGCAACCTAACATCTCGGATGTAATATTTGACAACATTCCTGGCGTGTCGGACCCTACTTCTCGGTGGGAACAGTATATACGTCTGTAACGTCATATATCCTAATCTAAGGCAACCTAACATCTCGGATATAACATTTGACAACATTCCTGGCGTGTCGAACCCTACTTCTCGGTGGGAACAGTATATACGTCTATAACGTTATATATCCTAACGTAAGGCAACCTAACATCTCGGATGTAATATTTGACAACATTCCTGGCGTGTCGGACCCTACTTCTCGGTGGGAACAGTATATATGTCTGTAACGTCATATATCCTAACCTTAGGCAACCTAACATCTCGGATATAACATTTTACAACATTCCAGGCCTGTCGGTCCCTACGTCTCGGTGGTAACATTACATGCGTCTATAACGTTATATATCCTAACCTAAGGCCACCTAACATCTCGTATGTAATATTTGACAACATTCCTGGCGTGTCGAACGCTACTTCTCGCCGGGAACAGTATATACGTCTATAACGTTATATATCCTAACCTAAGGCAACCTAACATCTCGGATGTAATATTTGACAACATTCCTGGCGTGTCGGACCCTACTTCTCGGTGGGAACAGTATATATGTCTGTAACGTCATATATCCTAATCTTAGGCAACCTAACATCTCGGATGTAACATTTTACAACATTCCAGGCCTGTCGGTCCCTACGTCTCGGTGGTAACATTACATGCGTCTATAACGTTATATATCCTAACCTAAGGCCACCTAACATCTCGTATGTAATATTTGACAACATTCCTGGCGTGTCGAACGCTACTTCTCGCTGGGAACAGTATATACGTCTATAACGTTATATATCCTAACCTAAGGCAACCTAACATCTCGGATGTAATATTTGACAACATTCCTGGCGTGTCGGACCCTACTTCTCGGTGGGAACAGTATATACGTCTGTAACGTCATATATCCTAATCTAAGGCAACCTAACATCTCGGATATAACATTTGACAACATTCCAGGCGTGTTGGAACCCTACGTCTCTGTGGTAACATTACATGCGTCTATAACGTTATATATCCTAACCTAAGGCCACCTAACATCTCGTATGTAATATTTGACAATATTCCTGGCGTGTCGGTCCCTACGTCTCGGTGGTAACATTACATGCGTCTATAGCGGTATATATCCTAATCTTAGGCAACCTAACATCTCGGATGTAACATTTTACAACATTCCAGGCCTGTGGGTCCCTACGTCCCGGTGGTAACATTACATGCGTCTATAACGTTATTTATCCTAACCTAAGGCCACCTAACATCTCGTATGTAATATTTGACAACATTCCTGGCGTGTCGAACCCTACATCTCGGTGGGAACAGTATATACGTCTATAACGTTATATATCCTAACCTAAGGCAACCTAACATCTCGGATGTAATATTTGACAACATTCCTGGCGTGTCGGACCCTACTTCTCGGTGGGAACAGTATATACGTCTATAACGTCATATATCCTAACCTAAGGCAACCTAACATCTCGGATGTAACATTTGACAACATTCCAGGCGTGTCGGTCCCTACGTCTCGGTGGTAGCATTACATGCGTCTATAACGTTATATATCCTAACCTAAGGCAACCTAACATCTCGGATGCAATATTTGACAACATTCCTGGCCTGTCGAACCCTACTTCTCGGAGGGAACAGTATGTACGTCTATAACGTTATATATCCTAACCTAAGGCAACCTAACATCTCGGATATATTATTCTACAACTTTCCAGGCGTGTCGGACCCTACTTCTCGGTGGGAACATTATATGCGTCTATAACGTTGTATATCCTAATCTAAGGCAACCTAACATCTCGGATGCAATATTTGACAACATTCCTGGCCTGTCGAACCCTACATCTCGGAGGGAACAGTATATAGGTCTATAGCGGTATATATCCTAATCTAAGGCCACCTAACATCTCGTATGTAATATTTGACAACATTCCTGGCGTGTCGAACCCTACTTCTCGGTGGGAACAGTATATATGTCTGTAACGTCATATATCCTAACCTTAGGCAACCTAACATCTCGGATGTAACATTTTACAACATTCCAGGCCTGTCGGTCCCTACGTCTCGGTGGTAACATTACATGCGTCTATAACGTTATATATCCTAACCTAAGGCCACCTAACATCTCGTATGTAATATTTGACAACATTCCTGGCGTGTCGAACGCTACTTCTCGCCGGGAACAGTATATACGTCTATAACGTTATATATCCTAACCTAAGGCAACCTAACATCTCGGATGTAATATTTGACAACATTCCTGGCGTGTCGGACCCTACTTCTCGGTGGGAACAGTATATACGTCTGTAACGTCATATATCCTAATCTAAGGCAACCTAACATCTCGGATATAACATTTGACAACATTCCAGGTGTGTTGGAACCCTACGTCTCTGTGGTAACATTACGTGCGTCTATAGCGCTATATACGCTAACCTAAGGCAACCTAACATCTCGGATGCAATATTTGACAACATTCCTGGCCTGTCGAATCCTACCTCTCGGAGGGAACAGCATATACGTCTATAACGTCATATATCCTAACCTAAGGCAACCTAACATCTCGGATGCAATATTTGACAACATTCCTGGCCTGTCGAACCCTACTTCTCGGAGGGAACAGCATATACGTCTATTACGACATATATCCTAACCTAAGACAACCTAACATCTCGGATATAACATTTGACAACATTCCCGGCGTGTTGGAAACCTACGTCTCGGTGGTAACATTACGTGCGTCTATAACGTTATATATGCTAACCTAAGACAACCTAAAATCTCGGATGCAATATTTGACAACATTCCTAGCCTGTCGAACCCTACTTCTCGGAGGGAACAGCATATACGTCTATAACGTCATATATCCTAACCTAAGGCAACCTAACATCTCGGATGTAACATTTGACAACATTCCAGGTGTGTCGGTCCCTACGTCTCGGTGGTAACGTTACATGCGTCTACAACGTTATATATCCTAACCTAAGGCAACCTAACATCTCGGATGTAACATTTGACAACATTCCAGGCGTGTCGGTCTCTACGTCTCGGTGGTAACATTACATGCGTCTATAACGTTATATATCCTAACCTAAGGCCACCTAACATCTCGTATGTAATATTTGACAATATTGCTGGCGTGTCGGTCCCTACGTCTCGGTGGTAACATTACATGCGTCTATAACGTTATATATCCTAACATAAGGCCACCTAACATCTCGTATGTAATATTTGACAATATTCCTGGCGTGTCGGTCCCTACGTCTCGGTGGTAACATTACATGCGTCTATAGCGGTATATATCCTAATCTTAGGCAACCTAACATCTCGGATGTAACATTTTACAACATTCCAGGCCTGTCGGTCCCTACGTCTCGGTGGTAACATTACATGCGTCTATAACGTTATATATCCTAACCTAAGGCCACCTAACATCTCGTATGTAATATTTGACAACATTCCTGGCGTGTCGAACCCTACTTCTCGGTGGGAACAGTATATACGTCCATAACGTTATATATCCTAACCTAAGGCAACCTAACTTCTCGGATGTAATATTTGACAACATTCCTAGCGTGTCGGACCCTACTTCTCGGTTGGCACAGTATATACGTCTGTAACGTCATATATCCTAACCTAAGGCAACCTAACATCTCGGATATAACATTTGACAACATTCCCGGCGTGTTGGAACCCTACGTCTCTGTGGTAACATTACGTGCGTCTATAACGCTATATATGCTAACCTAAGGCAACCTAACATCTCGGATGCAATATTTGACAACATTCCTGGCCTGTCGAACCCTATTTCGCGGAGGGAACAGTATATACGTCTATAACGTTATATATCCTAACCTAAGGCAACCTGACATCTCGGATGTATTATTCTACAACATACCAGGCGTGTCGGACCCTACTTCTCGGTGGGAACATTATATGCGTCTATAACGTTGTATATCCTAATCTAAGGCAACCTAACATCTCGGATGCAATATTTGACAACATTCCTGGCCTGTCGAAACCTACATCTCGGAGGGAACAGTATATAGGTCTATAGCGGTATATATCCTAATCTAAGGCCACCTAACATCTCGTATGTAATATTTGACAACATTCCTGGCGTGTCGAACCCTACTTCTCGGTGGGAACAGTATATATGTCTGTAACGTCATATATCCTAACCTTAGGCAACCTAACATCTCGGATGTAACATTTTACAACATTCCAGGCCTGTCGGTCCCTACGTCTCGGTGGTAACATTACATGCGTCTATAACGTTATATATCCTAACCTAAGGCCACCTAACATCTCGTATGTAATATTTGACAACATTCCTGGCGTGTCGAACGCTACTTCTCGCCGGGAACAGTATATACGTCTATAACGTTATATATCCTAACCTAAGGCAACCTAACATCTCGGATGTAATATTTGACAACATTCCTGGCGTGTCGGACCCTACTTCTCGGTGGGAACAGTATATACGTCTGTAACGTCATATATCCTAATCTAAGGCAACCTAACATCTCGGATATAACATTTGACAACATTCCAGGTGTGTTGGAACCCTACGTCTCTGTGGTAACATTACGTGCGTCTATAGCGCTATATACGCTAACCTAAGGCAACCTAACATCTCGGATGCAATATTTGACAACATTCCTGGCCTGTCGAATCCTACCTCTCGGAGGGAACAGCATATACGTCTATAACGTCATATATCCTAACCTAAGGCAACCTAACATCTCGGATGCAATATTTGACAACATTCCTGGCCTGTCGAACCCTACTTCTCGGAGGGAACAGCATATACGTCTATTACGACATATATCCTAACCTAAGACAACCTAACATCTCGGATATAACATTTGACAACATTCCCGGCGTGTTGGAAACCTACGTCTCGGTGGTAACATTACGTGCGTCTATAACGTTATATATGCTAACCTAAGACAACCTAAAATCTCGGATGCAATATTTGACAACATTCCTAGCCTGTCGAACCCTACTTCTCGGAGGGAACAGCATATACGTCTATAACGTCATATATCCTAACCTAAGGCAACCTAACATCTCGGATGTAACATTTGACAACATTCCAGGTGTGTCGGTCCCTACGTCTCGGTGGTAACGTTACATGCGTCTACAACGTTATATATCCTAACCTAAGGCAACCTAACATCTCGGATGTAACATTTGACAACATTCCAGGCGTGTCGGTCTCTACGTCTCGGTGGTAACATTACATGCGTCTATAACGTTATATATCCTAACCTAAGGCCACCTAACATCTCGTATGTAATATTTGACAATATTGCTGGCGTGTCGGTCCCTACGTCTCGGTGGTAACATTACATGCGTCTATAACGTTATATATCCTAACATAAGGCCACCTAACATCTCGTATGTAATATTTGACAATATTCCTGGCGTGTCGGTCCCTACGTCTCGGTGGTAACATTACATGCGTCTATAGCGGTATATATCCTAATCTTAGGCAACCTAACATCTCGGATGTAACATTTTACAACATTCCAGGCCTGTCGGTCCCTACGTCTCGGTGGTAACATTACATGCGTCTATAACGTTATATATCCTAACCTAAGGCCACCTAACATCTCGTATGTAATATTTGACAACATTCCTGGCGTGTCGAACCCTACTTCTCGGTGGGAACAGTATATACGTCCATAACGTTATATATCCTAACCTAAGGCAACCTAACTTCTCGGATGTAATATTTGACAACATTCCTAGCGTGTCGGACCCTACTTCTCGGTTGGCACAGTATATACGTCTGTAACGTCATATATCCTAACCTAAGGCAACCTAACATCTCGGATATAACATTTGACAACATTCCCGGCGTGTTGGAACCCTACGTCTCTGTGGTAACATTACGTGCGTCTATAACGCTATATATGCTAACCTAAGGCAACCTAACATCTCGGATGCAATATTTGACAACATTCCTGGCCTGTCGAACCCTATTTCGCGGAGGGAACAGTATATACGTCTATAACGTTATATATCCTAACCTAAGGCAACCTGACATCTCGGATGTATTATTCTACAACATACCAGGCGTGTCGGACCCTACTTCTCGGTGGGAACATTATATGCGTCTATAACGTTGTATATCCTAATCTAAGGCAACCTAACATCTCGGATGCAATATTTGACAACATTCCTGGCCTGTCGAAACCTACATCTCGGAGGGAACAGTATATAGGTCTATAGCGGTATATATCCTAATCTAAGGCCACCTAACATCTCGTATGTAATATTTGACAACATTCCTGGCGTGTCGAACCCTACCTCTCGGTGGGAACAGTATATACGTCTATAACGTTATATATCCTAACGTAAGGCAACCTAACATCTCGGATGTAATATTTGACAACATTCCTGGCGTGTCGGACCCTACTTCTCGGTGGGAACAGTATATATGTCTGTAACGTCATATATCCTAATCTTAGGCAACCTAACATCTCGGATGTAACATTTTACAACATTCCAGGCCTGTCGGTCCCTACGTCTCGGTGGTAACATTACATGCGTCTATAACGTTATATATCCTAACCTAAGGCCACCTAACATCTCGTATGTAATATTTGACAACATTCCTGGCGTGTCGAACGCTACTTCTCGCTGGGAACAGTATATACGTCTATAACGTTATATATCCTAACCTAAGGCAACCTAACATCTCGGATGTAATATTTGACAACATTCCTGGCGTGTCGGACCCTACTTCTCGGTGGGAACAGTATATACGTCTGTAACGTCATATATCCTAATCTAAGGCAACCTAACATCTCGGATATAACATTTGACAACATTCCAGGCGTGTTGGAACCCTACGTCTCTGTGGTAACATTACATGCGTCTATAACGTTATATATCCTAACCTAAGGCCACCTAACATCTCGTATGTAATATTTGACAATATTCCTGGCGTGTCGGTCCCTACGTCTCGGTGGTAACATTACATGCGTCTATAGCGGTATATATCCTAATCTTAGGCAACCTAACATCTCGGATGTAACATTTTACAACATTCCAGGCCTGTGGGTCCCTACGTCCCGGTGGTAACATTACATGCGTCTATAACGTTATTTATCCTAACCTAAGGCCACCTAACATCTCGTATGTAATATTTGACAACATTCCTGGCGTGTCGAACCCTACATCTCGGTGGGAACAGTATATACGTCTATAACGTTATATATCCTAACCTAAGGCAACCTAACATCTCGGATGTAATATTTGACAACATTCCTGGCGTGTCGGACCCTACTTCTCGGTGGGAACAGTATATACGTCTATAACGTCATATATCCTAACCTAAGGCAACCTAACATCTCGGATGTAACATTTGACAACATTCCAGGCGTGTCGGTCCCTACGTCTCGGTGGTAGCATTACATGCGTCTATAACGTTATATATCCTAACCTAAGGCAACCTAACATCTCGGATGCAATATTTGACAACATTCCTGGCCTGTCGAACCCTACTTCTCGGAGGGAACAGTATGTACGTCTATAACGTTATATATCCTAACCTAAGGCAACCTAACATCTCGGATATATTATTCTACAACTTTCCAGGCGTGTCGGACCCTACTTCTCGGTGGGAACATTATATGCGTCTATAACGTTGTATATCCTAATCTAAGGCAACCTAACATCTCGGATGCAATATTTGACAACATTCCTGGCCTGTCGAACCCTACATCTCGGAGGGAACAGTATATAGGTCTATAGCGGTATATATCCTAATCTAAGGCCACCTAACATCTCGTATGTAATATTTGACAACATTCCTGGCGTGTCGAACCCTACTTCTCGGTGGGAACAGTATATATGTCTGTAACGTCATATATCCTAACCTTAGGCAACCTAACATCTCGGATGTAACATTTTACAACATTCCAGGCCTGTCGGTCCCTACGTCTCGGTGGTAACATTACATGCGTCTATAACGTTATATATCCTAACCTAAGGCCACCTAACATCTCGTATGTAATATTTGACAACATTCCTGGCGTGTCGAACGCTACTTCTCGCCGGGAACAGTATATACGTCTATAACGTTATATATCCTAACCTAAGGCAACCTAACATCTCGGATGTAATATTTGACAACATTCCTGGCGTGTCGGACCCTACTTCTCGGTGGGAACAGTATATACGTCTGTAACGTCATATATCCTAATCTAAGGCAACCTAACATCTCGGATATAACATTTGACAACATTCCAGGTGTGTTGGAACCCTACGTCTCTGTGGTAACATTACGTGCGTCTATAGCGCTATATACGCTAACCTAAGGCAACCTAACATCTCGGATTTAATATTTGACAACATTCCTGGCATGTAGAACCCTACTCCTCGGAGGGAACAGTATATACGTCTGTAACGACATATATCCAAACCTAAGACAACCTAACATCCCGGATGTAACATTTGACAACATTCCAGGCGTGTCGGTCCCTACGTCTCGGTGGTAACGTTACATGCGTCTACAACGTTATATATCCTAACCTAAGGCAACCTAACATCTCGGATGTAACATTTGACAACATTCCAGGCGTGTCGGTCTCTACGTCTCGGTGGTAACATTACATGCGTCTATAACGTTATATATCCTAACCTAAGGCCGCCTAACATCTCGTATGTAATATTTGACAATATTCCTGGCGTGTCGGTCCCTACGTCTCGGTGGTAACATTACATGCGTCTATAACGTTATATATCCTAACATAAGGCCACCTAACATCTCGGATGCAATATTTGACAACATTGCTGGCCTGTCGAACCCTACTTCTCGGAGGGAACAGCATATACGTCTATTACGACATATATCCTAACCTAAGACAACCTAACATCTCGGATATAACATTTGACAACATTCCCGGCGTGTTGGAAACCTACGTCTCGGTGGTAACATTACGTGCGTCTATAACGGTATATATGCTAACCTAAGACAACCTAAAATCTCGGATGCAATATTTGACAACATTCCTGGCCTGTCGAACCCTACTTCTCGGAGGGAACAGCATATACGTCTATAACGTCATATATCCTAACCTAAGGCAACCTAACATCTCGGATGTAACATTTGACAACATTCCAGGCGTGTCGGTCCCTACGTCTCGGTGGTAGCATTACATGCGTCTATAACGTTATATATCCTAACCTAAGGCAACCTAACATCTCGGATGTAATATTTGACAACATTCCTGGCGTGTCGGACCCTACTTCTCGGTGGGAACAGTATATATGTCTGTAACGTCATATATCCTAACCTTAGGCAACCTAACATCTCGGATGTAACATTTTACAACATTCCAGGCCTGTCGGTCCCTACGTCTCGGTGGTAACATTACATACGTCTATAACGTTATATATCCTAACCTAAGGCCACCTAACATCTCGTATGTAATATTTGACAACATTCCTGACGTATCGAACGCTACTTCTCGCTGGGAACAGTATATACGTCTATAACGTTATATATCCTAACCTAAGGCAACCTAACATCTCGGATGTAATATTTGACAACATTCCTGGCGTGTCGGACCCTACTTCTCGGTGGGAACAGTATATACGACTGTAACGTCATATATCCTAATCTTAGGAAACCTAACATCTCGGATGTAACATTTTACAACATTCCAGGCCTGTGGGTCCCTACGTCCCGGTGGTAACATTACATGCGTCTATAACGTTATTTATCCTAACCTAAGGCCACCTAACATCTCGTATGTAATATTTGACAACATTCCTGGCGTGTCGAACCCTACTTCTCGGTGGGAACAGTATATACGTCTATAACGTTATATATCCTAACCTAAGGCAACCTAACATCTCGGATGTAATATTTGACAACATTCCTGGCGTGTCGGATCCTACTTCTCGGTGGGAACAGTATATACGTCTATAACGTCATATATCCTAACCTAAGGCAACCTAACATCTCGGATGTAACATTTGACAACATTCCAGGCGTGTCGGTCCCTACGTCTCGGTGGTAGCATTACATGCGTCTATAACGTTATATATCCTAACCTAAGGCAACCTAACATCTCGGATGCAACATTTGACAACATTCCTGGCCTGTCGAACCCTACTTCTCGGAGGGAACAGTATGTACGTCTATAACGTTATATATCCTAACCTAAGGCAACGTAACATCTCGGATACATTATTCTACAACTTTCCAGGCGTGTCGGACCCTACTTCTCGGTGGGAACATTATATGCGTCTATAACGTTGTATATCCTAATCTAAGGCAACCTAACATCTCGGATGCAATATTTGACAACATTCCTGGCCTGTCGAACCCTACATCTCGGAGGGAACAGTATATAGGTCTATAGCGGTATATATCCTAATCTAAGGCCACCTAGCATCTCGTATGTAATATTTGACAACATTCCTGGCGTGTCGAACCCTACTTCTCGGTGGGAACAGTATATACGTCTATAACGTTATATATCCTAACGTAAGGCAACCTAACATCTCGGATGTAATATTTGACAACATTCCTGGCGTGTCGGACCCTACTTCTCGGTGGGAACAGTATATATGTCTGTAACGTCATATATCCTAACCTTAGGCAACCTAACATCTCGGATGTAACATTTTACAACATTCCAGGCCTGTCGGTCCCTACGTCTCGGTGGTAACATTACATGCGTCTATAACGTTATATATCCTAACCTAAGGCCACCTAACATCTCGTATGTAATATTTGACAACATTCCTGGCGTGTCGAACGCTACTTCTCGCTGGGAACAGTATATACGTCTATAACGTTATATATCCTAACCTAAGGCAACCTAACATCTCGGATGTAATATTTGACAACATTCCTGGCGTGTCGGACCCTACTTCTCGGTGGGAACAGTATATACGTCTGTAACGTCATATATCCTAATCTAAGGCAACCTAACATCTCGGATATAACATTTGACAACATTCCTGGCGTGTCGAACCCTACTTCTCGGTGGGAACAGTATATACGTCTATAACGTTATATATCCTAACGTAAGGCAACCTAACATCTCGGATGTAATATTTGACAACATTCCTGGCGTGTCGGACCCTACTTCTCGGTGGGAACAGTATATATGTCTGTAACGTCATATATCCTAACCTTAGGCAACCTAACATCTCGGATATAACATTTTACAACATTCCAGGCCTGTCGGTCCCTACGTCTCGGTGGTAACATTACATGCGTCTATAACGTTATATATCCTAACCTAAGGCCACCTAACATCTCGTATGTAATATTTGACAACATTCCTGGCGTGTCGAACGCTACTTCTCGCCGGGAACAGTATATACGTCTATAACGTTATATATCCTAACCTAAGGCAACCTAACATCTCGGATGTAATATTTGACAACATTCCTGGCGTGTCGGACCCTACTTCTCGGTGGGAACAGTATATATGTCTGTAACGTCATATATCCTAATCTTAGGCAACCTAACATCTCGGATGTAACATTTTACAACATTCCAGGCCTGTCGGTCCCTACGTCTCGGTGGTAACATTACATGCGTCTATAACGTTATATATCCTAACCTAAGGCCACCTAACATCTCGTATGTAATATTTGACAACATTCCTGGCGTGTCGAACGCTACTTCTCGCTGGGAACAGTATATACGTCTATAACGTTATATATCCTAACCTAAGGCAACCTAACATCTCGGATGTAATATTTGACAACATTCCTGGCGTGTCGGACCCTACTTCTCGGTGGGAACAGTATATACGTCTGTAACGTCATATATCCTAATCTAAGGCAACCTAACATCTCGGATATAACATTTGACAACATTCCAGGCGTGTTGGAACCCTACGTCTCTGTGGTAACATTACATGCGTCTATAACGTTATATATCCTAACCTAAGGCCACCTAACATCTCGTATGTAATATTTGACAATATTCCTGGCGTGTCGGTCCCTACGTCTCGGTGGTAACATTACATGCGTCTATAGCGGTATATATCCTAATCTTAGGCAACCTAACATCTCGGATGTAACATTTTACAACATTCCAGGCCTGTGGGTCCCTACGTCCCGGTGGTAACATTACATGCGTCTATAACGTTATTTATCCTAACCTAAGGCCACCTAACATCTCGTATGTAATATTTGACAACATTCCTGGCGTGTCGAACCCTACATCTCGGTGGGAACAGTATATACGTCTATAACGTTATATATCCTAACCTAAGGCAACCTAACATCTCGGATGTAATATTTGACAACATTCCTGGCGTGTCGGACCCTACTTCTCGGTGGGAACAGTATATACGTCTATAACGTCATATATCCTAACCTAAGGCAACCTAACATCTCGGATGTAACATTTGACAACATTCCAGGCGTGTCGGTCCCTACGTCTCGGTGGTAGCATTACATGCGTCTATAACGTTATATATCCTAACCTAAGGCAACCTAACATCTCGGATGCAATATTTGACAACATTCCTGGCCTGTCGAACCCTACTTCTCGGAGGGAACAGTATGTACGTCTATAACGTTATATATCCTAACCTAAGGCAACCTAACATCTCGGATATATTATTCTACAACTTTCCAGGCGTGTCGGACCCTACTTCTCGGTGGGAACATTATATGCGTCTATAACGTTGTATATCCTAATCTAAGGCAACCTAACATCTCGGATGCAATATTTGACAACATTCCTGGCCTGTCGAACCCTACATCTCGGAGGGAACAGTATATAGGTCTATAGCGGTATATATCCTAATCTAAGGCCACCTAACATCTCGTATGTAATATTTGACAACATTCCTGGCGTGTCGAACCCTACTTCTCGGTGGGAACAGTATATATGTCTGTAACGTCATATATCCTAACCTTAGGCAACCTAACATCTCGGATGTAACATTTTACAACATTCCAGGCCTGTCGGTCCCTACGTCTCGGTGGTAACATTACATGCGTCTATAACGTTATATATCCTAACCTAAGGCCACCTAACATCTCGTATGTAATATTTGACAACATTCCTGGCGTGTCGAACGCTACTTCTCGCCGGGAACAGTATATACGTCTATAACGTTATATATCCTAACCTAAGGCAACCTAACATCTCGGATGTAATATTTGACAACATTCCTGGCGTGTCGGACCCTACTTCTCGGTGGGAACAGTATATACGTCTGTAACGTCATATATCCTAATCTAAGGCAACCTAACATCTCGGATATAACATTTGACAACATTCCAGGTGTGTTGGAACCCTACGTCTCTGTGGTAACATTACGTGCGTCTATAGCGCTATATACGCTAACCTAAGGCAACCTAACATCTCGGATGCAATATTTGACAACATTCCTGGCCTGTCGAATCCTACCTCTCGGAGGGAACAGCATATACGTCTATAACGTCATATATCCTAACCTAAGGCAACCTAACATCTCGGATGCAATATTTGACAACATTCCTGGCCTGTCGAACCCTACTTCTCGGAGGGAACAGCATATACGTCTATTACGACATATATCCTAACCTAAGACAACCTAACATCTCGGATATAACATTTGACAACATTCCCGGCGTGTTGGAAACCTACGTCTCGGTGGTAACATTACGTGCGTCTATAACGTTATATATGCTAACCTAAGACAACCTAAAATCTCGGATGCAATATTTGACAACATTCCTAGCCTGTCGAACCCTACTTCTCGGAGGGAACAGCATATACGTCTATAACGTCATATATCCTAACCTAAGGCAACCTAACATCTCGGATGTAACATTTGACAACATTCCAGGTGTGTCGGTCCCTACGTCTCGGTGGTAACGTTACATGCGTCTACAACGTTATATATCCTAACCTAAGGCAACCTAACATCTCGGATGTAACATTTGACAACATTCCAGGCGTGTCGGTCTCTACGTCTCGGTGGTAACATTACATGCGTCTATAACGTTATATATCCTAACCTAAGGCCACCTAACATCTCGTATGTAATATTTGACAATATTGCTGGCGTGTCGGTCCCTACGTCTCGGTGGTAACATTACATGCGTCTATAACGTTATATATCCTAACATAAGGCCACCTAACATCTCGTATGTAATATTTGACAATATTCCTGGCGTGTCGGTCCCTACGTCTCGGTGGTAACATTACATGCGTCTATAGCGGTATATATCCTAATCTTAGGCAACCTAACATCTCGGATGTAACATTTTACAACATTCCAGGCCTGTCGGTCCCTACGTCTCGGTGGTAACATTACATGCGTCTATAACGTTATATATCCTAACCTAAGGCCACCTAACATCTCGTATGTAATATTTGACAACATTCCTGGCGTGTCGAACCCTACTTCTCGGTGGGAACAGTATATACGTCCATAACGTTATATATCCTAACCTAAGGCAACCTAACTTCTCGGATGTAATATTTGACAACATTCCTAGCGTGTCGGACCCTACTTCTCGGTTGGCACAGTATATACGTCTGTAACGTCATATATCCTAACCTAAGGCAACCTAACATCTCGGATATAACATTTGACAACATTCCCGGCGTGTTGGAACCCTACGTCTCTGTGGTAACATTACGTGCGTCTATAACGCTATATATGCTAACCTAAGGCAACCTAACATCTCGGATGCAATATTTGACAACATTCCTGGCCTGTCGAACCCTATTTCGCGGAGGGAACAGTATATACGTCTATAACGTTATATATCCTAACCTAAGGCAACCTGACATCTCGGATGTATTATTCTACAACATACCAGGCGTGTCGGACCCTACTTCTCGGTGGGAACATTATATGCGTCTATAACGTTGTATATCCTAATCTAAGGCAACCTAACATCTCGGATGCAATATTTGACAACATTCCTGGCCTGTCGAAACCTACATCTCGGAGGGAACAGTATATAGGTCTATAGCGGTATATATCCTAATCTAAGGCCACCTAACATCTCGTATGTAATATTTGACAACATTCCTGGCGTGTCGAACCCTACTTCTCGGTGGGAACAGTATATACGTCTATAACGTTATATATCCTAACGTAAGGCAACCTAACATCTCGGATGTAATATTTGACAACATTCCTGGCGTGTCGGACCCTACTTCTCGGTGGGAACAGTATATATGTCTGTAACGTCATATATCCTAATCTTAGGCAACCTAACATCTCGGATGTAACATTTTACAACATTCCAGGCCTGTCGGTCCCTACGTCTCGGTGGTAACATTACATGCGTCTATAACGTTATATATCCTAACCTAAGGCCACCTAACATCTCGTATGTAATATTTGACAACATTCCTGGCGTGTCGAACGCTACTTCTCGCTGGGAACAGTATATACGTCTATAACGTTATATATCCTAACCTAAGGCAACCTAACATCTCGGATGTAATATTTGACAACATTCCTGGCGTGTCGGACTTTACTTCTCGGTGGGAACAGTATATACGTCTGTAACGTCATATATCCTAATCTAAGGCAACCTAACATCTCGGATATAACATTTGACAACATTCCAGGCGTGTTGGAACCCTACGTCTCTGTGGTAACATTACATGCGTCTATAACGTTATATATCCTAACCTAAGGCCACCTAACATCTCGTATGTAATATTTGACAATATTCCTGGCGTGTCGGTCCCTACGTCTCGGTGGTAACATTACATGCGTCTATAGCGGTATATATCCTAATCTTAGGCAACCTAACATCTCGGATGTAACATTTTACAACATTCCAGGCCTGTGGGTCCCTACGTCCCGGTGGTAACATTACATGCGTCTATAACGTTATTTATCCTAACCTAAGGCCACCTAACATCTCGTATGTAATATTTGACAACATTCCTGGCGTGTCGAACCCTACATCTCGGTGGGAACAGTATATACGTCTATAACGTTATATATCCTAACCTAAGGCAACCTAACATCTCGGATGTAATATTTGACAACATTCCTGGCGTGTCGGACCCTACTTCTCGGTGGGAACAGTATATACGTCTATAACGTCATATATCCTAACCTAAGGCAACCTAACATCTCGGATGTAACATTTGACAACATTCCAGGCGTGTCGGTCCCTACGTCTCGGTGGTAGCATTACATGCGTCTATAACGTTATATATCCTAACCTAAGGCAACCTAACATCTCGGATGCAATATTTGACAACATTCCTGGCCTGTCGAACCCTACTTCTCGGAGGGAACAGTATGTACGTCTATAACGTTATATATCCTAACCTAAGGCAACCTAACATCTCGGATATATTATTCTACAACTTTCCAGGCGTGTCGGACCCTACTTCTCGGTGGGAACATAATATGCGTCTATAACGTTGTATATCCTAATCTAAGGCAACCTAACATCTCGGATGCAATATTTGACAACATTCCTGGCCTGTCGAACCCTACATCTCGGAGGGAACAGTATATAGGTCTATAGCGGTATATATCCTAATCTAAGGCCACCTAACATCTCGTATGTAATATTTGACAACATTCCTGGCGTGTCGAACCCTACTTCTCGGTGGGAACAGTATATATGTCTGTAACATCATATATCCTAACCTTAGGCAACCTAACATCTCGGATGTAACATTTTACAACATTCCAGGCCTGTCGGTCCCTACGTCTCGGTGGTAACATTACATGCGTCTATAACGTTATATATCCTAACCTAAGGCCACCTAACATCTCGTATGTAATATTTGACAACATTCCTGGCGTGTCGAACGCTACTTCTCGCCGGGAACAGTATATACGTCTATAACGTTATATATCCTAACCTAAGGCAACCTAACATCTCGGATGTAATATTTGACAACATTCCTGGCGTGTCGGACCCTACTTCTCGGTGGGAACAGTATATACGTCTGTAACGTCATATATCCTAATCTAAGGCAACCTAACATCTCGGATATAACATTTGACAACATTCCAGGTGTGTTGGAACCCTACGTCTCTGTGGTAACATTACGTGCGTCTATAGCGCTATATACGCTAACCTAAGGCAACCTAACATCTCGGATTTAATATTTGACAACATTCCTGGCATGTAGAACCCTACTCCTCGGAGGGAACAGTATATACGTCTGTAACGACATATATCCAAACCTAAGACAACCTAACATCCCGGATGTAACATTTGACAACATTCCAGGCGTGTCGGTCCCTACGTCTCGGTGGTAACGTTACATGCGTCTACAACGATATATATCCTAACCTAAGGCAACCTAACATCTCGGATGTAACATTTGACAACATTCCAGGCGTGTCGGTCTCTACGTCTCGGTGGTAACATTACATGCGTCTATAACGTTATATATCCTAACCTAAGGCCGCCTAACATCTCGTATGTAATATTTGACAATATTCCTGGCGTGTCGGTCCCTACGTCTCGGTGGTAACATTACATGCGTCTATAACGTTATATATCCTAACATAAGGCCACCTAACATCTCGGATGCAATATTTGACAACATTGCTGGCCTGTCGAACCCTACTTCTCGGAGGGAACAGCATATACGTCTATTACGACATATATCCTAACCTAAGACAACCTAACATCTCGGATATAACATTTGACAACATTCCCGGCGTGTTGGAAACCTACGTCTCGGTGGTAACATTACGTGCGTCTATAACGGTATATATGCTAACCTAAGACAACCTAAAATCTCGGATGCAATATTTGACAACATTCCTGGCCTGTCGAACCCTACTTCTCGGAGGGAACAGCATATACGTCTATAACGTCATATATCCTAACCTAAGGCAACCTAACATCTCGGATGTAACATTTGACAACATTCCAGGCGTGTCGGTCCCTACGTCTCGGTGGTAGCATTACATGCGTCTATAACGTTATATATCCTAACCTAAGGCAACCTAACATCTCGGATGTAATATTTGACAACATTCCTGGCGTGTCGGACCCTACTTCTCGGTGGGAACAGTATATATGTCTGTAACGTCATATATCCTAACCTTAGGCAACCTAACATCTCGGATGTAACATTTTACAACATTCCAGGCCTGTCGGTCCCTACGTCTCGGTGGTAACATTACATACGTCTATAACGTTATATATCCTAACCTAAGGCCACCTAACATCTCGTATGTAATATTTGACAACATTCCTGACGTATCGAACGCTACTTCTCGCTGGGAACAGTATATACGTCTATAACGTTATATATCCTAACCTAAGGCAACCTAACATCTCGGATGTAATATTTGACAACATTCCTGGCGTGTCGGACCCTACGTCTCGGTGGGAACAGTATATACGACTGTAACGTCATATATCCTAATCTTAGGAAACCTAACATCTCGGATGTAACATTTTACAACATTCCAGGCCTGTGGGTCCCTACGTCCCGGTGGTAACATTACATGCGTCTATAACGTTATTTATCCTAACCTAAGGCCACCTAACATCTCGTATGTAATATTTGACAACATTCCTGGCGTGTCGAACCCTACTTCTCGGTGGGAACAGTATATACGTCTATAACGTTATATATCCTAACCTAAGGCAACCTAACATCTCGGATGTAATATTTGACAACATTCCTGGCGTGTCGGATCCTACTTCTCGGTGGGAACAGTATATACGTCTATAACGTCATATATCCTAACCTAAGGCAACCTAACATCTCGGATGTAACATTTGACAACATTCCAGGCGTGTCGGTCCCTACGTCTCGGTGGTAGCATTACATGCGTCTATAACGTTATATATCCTAACCTAAGGCAACCTAACATCTCGGATGCAACATTTGACAACATTCCTGGCCTGTCGAACCCTACTTCTCGGAGGGAACAGTATGTACGTCTATAACGTTATATATCCTAACCTAAGGCAACGTAACATCTCGGATACATTATTCTACAACTTTCCAGGCGTGTCGGACCCTACTTCTCGGTGGGAACATTATATGCGTCTATAACGTTGTATATCCTAATCTAAGGCAACCTAACATCTCGGATGCAATATTTGACAACATTCCTGGCCTGTCGAACCCTACATCTCGGAGGGAACAGTATATAGGTCTATAGCGGTATATATCCTAATCTAAGGCCACCTAGCATCTCGTATGTAATATTTGACAACATTCCTGGCGTGTCGAACCCTACTTCTCGGTGGGAACAGTATATACGTCTATAACGTTATATATCCTAACGTAAGGCAACCTAACATCTCGGATGTAATATTTGACAACATTCCTGGCGTGTCGGACCCTACTTCTCGGTGGGAACAATATATATGTCTGTAACGTCATATATCCTAACCTTAGGCAACCTAACATCTCGGATGTAACATTTTACAACATTCCAGGCCTGTCGGTCCCTACGTCTCGGTGGTAACATTACATGCGTCTATAACGTTATATATCCTAACATAAGGCCACCTAACATCTCGGATGCAATATTTGACAACATTCCTGGCCTGTCGAACCCTACTTCTCGAAGGGAACAGCATATACGTCTATTACGACATATATCCTAACCTAAGACAACCTAACATCTCGGATATAACATTTGACAACATTCCCGTCGTGTTGGAAACCTACGTCTCGGTGGTAACATTACGTGCGTCTATAACGTTATATAGGCTAACCTAAGACAACCTAAAATCTCGGATGCAATATTTGACAACATTCCTAGCCTGTCGAACCCTACTTCTGGGAGGGAACAGCATATACGTCTATAACGTCATATATCCTAACCTAAGGCAACCTAACATCTCGGATGTAACATTTGACAACATTCCAGGTGTGTCGGTCCCTACGTCTCGGTGGTAACGTTACATGCGTCTACAACGTTATATATCCTAACCTAAGGCAACCTAACATCTCGGATGTAACATTTGACAACATTCCAGGCGTGTCGGTCTCTACGTCTCGGTGGTAACATTACATGCGTCTATAACGTTATATATCCTAACCTAAGGCCACCTAACATCTCGTATGTAATATTTGACAATATTCCTGGCGTGTCGGTCCCTTCGTCTCGGTGGTAACATTACATGCGTCTATAGCGGTATATATCCTAATCATAGGCAACCTAACATCTCGGATGTAACATTTTACAACATTCCAGGCCTGTCGGTCCCTACGTCTCGGTGGTAACATTACATGCGTCTATAACGTTATATATCCTAACCTAAGGCCACCTAACATCTCGTATGTAATATTTGACAACATTCCTGGCGTGTCGAACCCTACTTCTCGGTGGGAACAGTATATACGTCTATAACGTTATATATCCTAACCTAAGGCCACCTAACATCTCGTATGTAATATTTGACAACATTCCAGGCGTGTCGGACCCTACTTCTCGGTGGGAACAGTATATGCGTCTATAACGTCATATATCCTAACCTAAGGCAACCTAACATCTCGGATGTAACATTTGACAACATTCCAGGCGTGTCGGTCCCTACGTCTCGGTGGTAGCATTACATGCGTCTATAACGTTATATATCCTAACCTAAGGCAACCTAACATCTCGGATGTAATATTTGACAACATTCCTGGCGTGTCGGACCCTACTTCTCGGTGGGAACAGTATATATGTCTGTAACGTCATATATCCTAACCTTAGGCAACCTAACATCTCGGATGTAACATTTTACAACATTCCAGGCCTGTCGGTCCCTACGTCTCGGTGGTAACATTACATGCGTCTATAACGTTATATATCCTAACCTAAGGCCACCTAACATCTCGTATGTAATATTTGACAACATTCCTGGCGTGTCTAACGCTACTTCTCGCTGGGAACAGTATATACGTCTATAACGTTATATATCCTAACCTAAGGCAACCTAACATCTCGGATGTAATATTTGACAACATTCCTGGCGTGTCGGACCCTACTTCTCGGTGGGAACAGTATATACGACTGTAACGTCATATATCCTAATCTAAGGCAACCTAACATCTCGGATATAACATTTGACAACATTCCAGGCGTGTTGGAACCCTACGTCTCTGTGGTAACATTACGTGCGTCTATAACGCCACATATGCTAACCTAAGGCAACCTAACATCTCGGATGCAATATTTGACAACATTCCTGGCATGTAGAACCCTACTCCTCGGAGGGAACAGTATATACGTCTGTAACGACATATATCCAAACCTAAGACAACCTAACATCCCGGATGTAACATTTGACAACATTCCAGGCGTGTCGGTCCCTACGTCTCGGTGGTAACGTTACATGCGTCTATAACGTTATATATCCTAACCTAAGGCAACCTAACATCTCGGATGTAACATTTGACAACATTCCAGGAGTGTCGGTCTCTACGTCTCGGTGGTAACATTACATGCGTCTATAACGTTATATATCCTAACCTAAGGCCACCTAACATCTCGTATGTAATATTTGACAATATTCCTGGCGTGTCGGTCCCTACGTCTCGGTGGTAACATTACATGCGTCTATAACGTTATATATCCTAACATAAGGCCACCTAACATCTCGTATGTAATATTTGACAATATTCCTGGCGTGTCGGTCCCTACGTCTCGGTGGTAACATTACATGCGTCTATAGCGGTATATATCCTAATCTTAGGCAACCTAACATCTCGGATGTAACATTTTACAACATTCCAGGCCTGTCGGTCCCTACGTCTCGGTGGTAACATTACATGCGTCTATAACGTTATATATCCTAACCTAAGGCCACCTAACATCTCGTATGTAATATTTGACAACATTCCTGGCGTGTCGAACCCTACTTCTCGGTGGGAACAGTATATACGTCTATAACGTTATATATCCTAACCTAAGGCAACCTAACTTCTCGGATGTAATATTTGACAACATTCCTAGCGTGTCGGACCCTACTTCTCGGTTGGAACAGTATATACGTCTGTAACGTCATATATCCTAACCTAAGGCTACCTAACATCTCGGATATAACATTTGACAACATTCCCGGCGTGTTGGAACCCTACGTCTCTGTGGTAACATTACGTGCGTCTATAACGCTATATATGCTAACCTAAGGCAACCTAACATCTCGGATGCAATATTTGACAACATTCCTGGCCTGTCGAACCCTATTTCGCGGAGGGAACAGTATATACGTCTATAACGTTATATATCCTAACCTAAGGCAACCTGACATCTCGGATGTATTATTCTACAACATTCCAGGCGTGTCGGACCCTACTTCTCGGTGGGAACATTACATGCGTCTATAACGTTATATATCCTAACATAAGGCCACCTAACATCTCGGATGCAATATTTGACAACATTCCTGGCCTGTCGAACCCTACTTCTCGGAGGGAACAGCATATACGTCTATTACGACATATATCCTAACCTAAGACAACCTAACATCTCGGATATAACATTTGACAACATTCCCGGCGTGTTGGAAACCTACGTCTCGGTGGTAACATTACGTGCGTCTATAACGTTATGTATGCTAACCTAAGACAACCTAAAATCTCGGATGCAATATTTGACAACATTCCTAGCCTGTCGAACCCTACCTCTCGGAGGGAACAGCATATACGTCTATAACGTCATATATCCTAACCTAAGGCAACCTAACATCTCGGATGTAACATTTGACAACATTCCAGGTGTGTCGGTCCCTACGTCTCGGTGGTAACGTTACATGCGTCTACAACGTTATATATCCTAACCTAAGGCAACCTAACATCTCGGATGTAACATTTGACAATATTCCTGGCGTGTCGGTCCCTACGTCTCGGTGGTAACATTACATGCGTCTATAACGTTATATATCCTAACATAAGGCCACCTAACATCTCGTATGTAATATTTGACAATATTCCTGGCGTGTCGGTCCCTACGTCTCGGTGGTAACATTACATGCGTCTATCGCGGTATATATCCTAATCATAGGCAACCTAACATCTCGGATGTAACATTTTACAACATTCCAGGCCTGTCGGTCCCTACGTCTCGGTGGTAACATTACATGCGTCTATAACGTTATATATCCTAACCTAAGGCCACCTAACATCTCGTATGTAATATTTGACAACATTCCTGGCGTGTCGAACCCTACTTCTCGGTGGGAACAGTATATACGTCTATAACGTTATATATCCTAACCTAAGGCAACCTAACTTCTCGGATGTAATATTTGACAACATTCCTGGCGTGTCGGACCCTACTTCTCGGTGGGAACAGTATATGCGTCTATAACGTCATATATCCTAACCTAAGGCAACCTAACATCTCGGATGTAACATTTGACAACATTCCAGGCGTGTCGGTCCCTACGTCTCGGTGGTAGCATTACATGCGTCTATAACGTTATATATCCTAACGTAAGGCAACCTAACATCTCGGATGTAATATTTGACAACATTCCTGGCATGTCGGACCCTACTTCTCGGTGGGAACAGTATATATGTCTGTAACGTCATATATCCTAACCTTAGGCAACCTAACATCTCGGATGTAACATTTTACAACATTCCAGGCCTGTCGGTCCCTACGTCTCGGTGGTAACATTACATGCGTCTATAACGTTATATATCCTAACCTAAGGCCACCTAACATCTCGTATGTAATATTTGACAACATTCCTGGCGTGTCGAACGCTACTTCTCGCTGGGAACAGTATATACGTCTATAACGTTATATATCCTAACCTAAGGCAACCTAACATCTCGGATGTAATATTTGACAACATTGCTGGCGTGTCGGACCCTACTTCTCGGTGGGAACAGTATATACGTCTGTAACGTCATATATCCTAATCTAAGGCAACCTAACATCTCGGATATAACATTTGACAACATTCCAGGCGTGTTGGAACCCTACGTCTCTGTGGTAACATTACGTGCGTCTATAGCGCTATATACGCTAACCTAAGGCAACCTAACATCTCGGATGCAATATTTGACAACATTCCTGGCATGTAGAACCCTACTCCTCGGAGGGAACAGTATATACGTCTGTAACGACATATATCCAAACCTAAGACAACCTAACATCCCGGATGTAACATTTGACAACATTCCAGGCGTGTCGGTCCCTACGTCTCGGTGGTAACGTTACATGCGTCTACAACGTTATATATCCTAACCTAAGGCAACCTAACATCTCGGATGTAACATTTGACAACATTCCAGGCGTGTCGGTCTCTACGTCTCGGTGGTAACATTACATGCGTCTATAACGTTATATATCCTAACCTAAGGCCACCTAACATCTCGTATGTAATATTTGACAATATTCCTGGCGTGTCGGTCCCTACGTCTCGGTGGTAACATTACATGCGTCTATAACGTTATATATCCTAACATAAGGCCACCTAACATCTCGTATGTAATATTTGACAATATTCCTGGCGTGTCGGTCCCTACGTCTCGGTGGTAACATTACATGCGTCTATCGCGGTATATATCCTAATCATAGGCAACCTAACATCTCGGATGTAACATTTTACAACATTCCAGGCCTGTCGGTCCCTACGTCTCGGTGGTAACATTACATGCGTCTATAACGTTATATATCCTAACCTAAGGCCACCTGACATCTCGTATGTAATATTTGACAACATTCCTGGCGTGTCGAACCCTACTTCTCGGTGGGAACAGTATATACGTCTATAACGTTATATATCCTAACCTAAGGCAACCTAACTTCTCGGATGTAATATTTGACAACATTCCTGGCGTGTCGGACCCTACTTCTCGGTGGGAACAGTATATGCGTCTATAACGTCATATATCCTAACCTAAGGCAACCTAACATCTCGGATGTAACATTTGACAACATTCCAGGCGTGTCGGTCCCTACGTCTCGGTGGTAGCATTACATGCGTCTATAACGTTATATATCCTAACCTAAGGCAACCTAACATCTCGGATGTAATATTTGACAACATTCCTGGCGTGTCGGACCCTACTTCTCGGTGGGAACAGTATATATGTCTGTAACGTCATATATCCTAACCTTAGGCAACCTAACATCTCGGATGTAACATTTTACAACATTCCAGGCCTGTCGGTCCCTACGTCTCGGTGGTAACATTACATGCGTCTATAACGTTATATATCCTAACCTAAGGCCACCTAACATCTCGTATGTAATATTTGACAACATTCCTGGCGTGTCGAACGCTACTTCTCGCTGGGAACAGTATATACGTCTATAACGTTATATATCCTAACCTAAGGCAACCTAACATCTCGGATGTAATATTTGACAACATTCCTGGCGTGTCGGACCCTACTTCTCGGTGGGAACAGTATATACGACTGTAACGTCATATATCCTAATCTTAGGCAACCTAACATCTCGGATGTAACATTTTACAACATTCCAGGCCTGTCGGTCCCTACGTCTCGGTGGTAACATTACATGCGTCTATAACGTTATATATCCTAACCTAAGGCCACCTAACATCTCGTATGTAATATTTGACAACATTCCTGGCGTGTCGAACGCTACTTCTCGCTGGGAACAGTATATACGTCTATAACGTTATATATCCTAACCTAAGGCAACCTAACATCTCGTATGTAATATTTGACAATATTCCTGGCGTGTCGGTCCCTACGTCTCGGTGGTAACATTACATGCGTCTATAGCGGTATATATCCTAATCTTAGGCAACCTAACATCTCGGATGTAACATTTTACAACATTCCAGGCCTGTCGGTCCCTACGTCTCGGTGGTAACATTACATGCGTCTATAACGTTATATATCCTAACCTAAGGCCACCTAACATCTCGTATGTAATATTTGACAATATTCCTGGCGTGTCGGTCCCTACGTCTCGGTGGTAACATTACATGCGTCTATAGCGGTATATATCCTAATCTTAGGCAACCTAACATCTCGGATGTAACATTTTACAACATTCCAGGCCTGTGGGTCCCTACGTCCCGGTGGTAACATTACATGCGTCTATAACGTTATTTATCCTAACCTAAGGCCACCTAACATCTCGTATGTAATATTTGACAACATTCCTGGCGTGTCGAACCCTACTTCTCGGTGGGAACAGTATATACGTCTATAACGTTATATATCCTAACCTAAGGCAACCTAACATCTCGGATGTAATATTTGACAACATTCCTGGCGTGTCGGACCCTACTTCTCGGTGGGAACAGTATATACGTCTATAACGTCATATATCCTAACCTAAGGCAACCTAACATCTCGGATGTAACATTTGACAACATTCCAGGCGTGTCGGTCCCTACGTCTCGGTGGTAGCATTACATGCGTCTATAACGTTATATATCCTAACCTAAGGCAACCTAACATCTCGGATGCAATATTTGACAACATTCCTGGCCTGTCGAACCCTACTTCTCGGAGGGAACAGTATGTACGTCTATAACGTTATATATCCTAACCTAAGGCAACCTAACATCTCGGATATATTATTCTACAACTTTCCAGGCGTGTCGGACCCTACTTCTCGGTGGGAACATTATATGCGTCTATAACGTTGTATATCCTAATCTAAGGCAACCTAACATCTCGGATGCAATATTTGACAACATTCCTGGCCTGTCGAACCCTACATCTCGGAGGGAACAGTATATAGGTCTATAGCGGTATATATCCTAATCTAAGGACACCTAACATCTCGTATGTAATATTTGACAACATTCCTGGCGTGTCGAACCCTACTTCTCGGTGGGAACAGTATATACGTCTATAACGTTATATATCCTAACGTAAGGCAACCTAACATCTCGGATGTAATATTTGACAACACTCCTGGCGTGTCGGACCCTACTTCTCGGTGGGAACAGTATATATGTCTGTAACGTCATATATCCTAACCTTAGGCAACCTAACATCTCGGATGTCACATTTTACAACATTCCAGGCCTGTCGGTCCCTACGTCTCGGTGGTAACATTACATGCGTCTATAGCGTTATATATCCTAACCTAAGGCCACCTAACATCTCGTATGTAATATTTGACAACATTCCTGGCGTGTCGAACGCTACTTCTCGCTGGGAACAGTATATACGTCTATAACGTTATATATCCTAACCTAAGGCAACCTAACATCTCGGATGTAATATTTGACAACATTCCTGGCGTGTCGGACCCTACTTCTCGGTGGGAACAGTATATACGTCTGTAACGTCATATATCCTAATCTAAGGCAACCTAACATCTCGGATATAACATTTGACAACATTCCAGGCGTGTTGGAACCCTACGTCTCTGTGGTAACATTACGTGCGTCTATAACGCTATATATGCTAACCTAAGGCAACCTAACATCTCGGATGCAATATTTGACAACATTCCTGGCATGTAGAACCCTACTCCTCGGAGGGAACAGTATATACGTCTGTAACGACATATATCCAAACCTAAGACAACCTAACATCCCGGATGTAACATTTGACAACATTCCAGGCGTGTCGGTCCCTACGTCTCGGTGGTAACGTTACATGCGTCTATAACGTTATATATCCTAACCTAAGGCAACCTAACATCTCGGATGCAATAT
Source organism: Xylocopa violacea (assembly GCA_963969225.1). NCBI lineage: Eukaryota > Metazoa > Arthropoda > Insecta > Hymenoptera > Apidae > Xylocopa > Xylocopa violacea. The sequence goes on along the minus strand of CAXAJV010000002.1, from coordinate 22,278,947 downwards.
TTGACAACATTCCTGGCCTGTCGAATCCTACTTCTCGGAGGGTACAGCATATACGTCTATAACGTCATATATCTTAACCTAAGGCAACCTAACATCTCGGATGCAATATTTGACAACATTCCTGGCCTGTCGAACCAGACTTCTCGGAGGGAACAGCATATACGTCTATAACGTCATATATCCTAATCTTAGGCAACCTAACATCTCGGATATAACATTTGACAACATTCCAGGTGTGTCGCTCCCTACGTCTCGGTGGTAACGTTACATGCGTCTACAACGTTATATATCCTAACCTAAGGCAACCTAACATCTCGGATGCAATATTTGACAACATTCCTGGCCTGTCGAACCCTACTTCTCGGAGGGAACAGCATATACGTCTATTACGACATATATCCTAACCTAAGACAACCTAACATCTCGGATATAACATTTGACAACATTCCCGGCGTGTTGGAAACCTCCGTCTCGGTGGTAACATTACGTGCGTCTATAACGTTATATATGCTAACCTAAGACAACCTAAAATCTCGGATGCAATATTTGACAACATTCCTAGCCTGTCGAACCCTACTTCTCGGAGGGAACAGCATATACGTCTATAACGTCATATATCCTAACCTAAGGCAACCTAACATCTCGGATGTAACATTTGACAACATTCCAGGTGTGTCGGTCCCTACGTCTCGGTGGTAACGTTACATGCGTCTACAACGTTATATATCCTAACCTAAGGCAACATAACATCTCGGATGTAACATTTGACAACATTCCAGGCGTGTCGGTCCCTGCGTCTCGGTGATAACATTACATGCGTCTATAGCGGTATATATCCTAATCTTAGGCAACCTAACATCTCGGATGTAACATTTTACAACATTCCAGGCCTGTCGGTCCCTACGTCACGGTGGTAACATTACATGCGTCTATAACGTTATATATCCTAACCTAAGGCCACCTAACATCTCGTATCTAATATTTGATAACATTCCTGGCGTGTCGAACCCTACTTCTCGGAGGGAACAGCATATACGTCTATAACGTCATATATCCTAACCTAAGGCAACCTAACATCTCGGATATAACATTTGACAACATACCCGGCGTGTTGGAACCCTACGTCTCGGTGGTAACATTACGTGCGTCTATAACGTTATATATGCTAACCTAAGGCAACCTAACATCTCGGATGCAATATTTGACAACATTCCTGGCCTGTCGAACCCTACTTCTCGTAGGGAACAGCATATACGTCTATAACGTGATATATCCTAACCTAAGGCAACCTAACATCTCGGATGTAACATTTGACAACATTCCAGGTGTGTCGGTCCCTACGTCTCGGTGGTAACGTTACATGCGTCTACAACGTTATATATCCTAACCTAAGGCAACCTAACATCTTGGATGTAACATTTGACAACATTCCCGGCGTGTTGGAACCCTATGTCTCGGTGGTAACATTACGTGCGTCTATAACGTTGTATATGCTAACCTAAGGCAACCTAACATCTCGGATGCAATATTTGACAACATTCCTAGCCTGTCGAACCCTACTTCTCGGAGGGAACAGTATATACGTCTATAACGTTATATATCCTAACCTAAGGCAACCTGACATCTCGGATGTAATATTCTACATCATTCCAGGCGTGTCGAACCCTACTTCTCGGTGGGAACATTATATGAGTCTATAACGTTGTATATCCTAATCTAAGGCAACCTATTATCTCAGACGTAATATTTTACAATATTCCTGGCGTGTCGGTGCATACTTTTCGGTGGGAATATTATATGCGTCTATAACGGTCGATATCGTAATCTAAGGCAACCTAACATCTCGGATGCAATATTTGACAACATTCCTGGCCTGTGGAACCCTACTTCTCGGAGGGAACTGTACATACGTCTATAACGGTATATATCCTAACCTAAGGCAACCTAACATCTTGGATGTAACATTTGACAACATTCCAGGTGTGTCGGTCCCTACGTCTCGGTGGTAACGTTACATGCGTCTACAATGTTATATATCCTAAACTAAGGCAACCTAACATCTTGGATGTAACATTTGACAACATTCCAGGCATGTCGGTCCCTACGTCTGGGTGGTAACATTACATGCGTCTATGACGTTATATATCCTAACCTAAGGCAACCTAGAATCTCGGATGCAATATTTGACAACATTCCTGGCCTGTCGAACCCTACTTCTCGGAGGGAACAGTATATACGTCTATAACGTTATATATCCTAACCTAAGGCAACCTGACATCTCGGATGTAATATTCTACATCATTCCAGGCGTGTCGAACCCTACTTCTCGGATGGAACAGTATATACGTCTATAACGGTATATATCCTAATCTAAGGCAACCTAACATCTCGGATGTAACATTTGACAACATTCCAGGCGTGTCGGTCCCTACGTCTCGGTGGTAACATTACATGCGTCTATAACGTTATATATCCTAACCTAAGGCAACCTAACATCTCGTATCTAATATTTGATAACATTCCTGGCGTGTCGGTCCCTACGTCTCGGTGATAACATTACATGCGTCTATAGCGGTATATATCCTAACCTAAGGCAACCTAACATCTTGGATATAACATTTGACAACATTCCCGACGTGTTGGAACTCTATGTCTCGGTGGTAACATTACGTGCGTCTATAACGTTATATATGCTAACCTAAGGCAACCTAACATCTCGGATGCAATATTTGACAACATTCCTGGCCTGTCGAACCCTACTTCTCGGAGGGAACAGCATATACGTCTATAACGACATATATCCTAACCTAAGACAACCTAACATCTCGGATATAACATTTCACAACATTCCCGGCGTGTTGGAACCCTACGACTCGGTGGTAACATTACCTGCGTCTATAACGTTATATATGCTAACCTAAGGCAACCTAACATCTCGGATGCAATATTTGACAACATTCCTGGCCTGTCGAACCCTACTTCTCGGAGGGAACAGTATATACGTCTATAACGTTATATATCCTAACCTAAGGCAACCTGACATCTCGGATGTAATATTCTACATCATTCCAGGCGTGTCGAACCCTACTTCTCGGATGGAACTGTATATACGTCTATAACGGTATATATCCTAATCTAAGGCAACCTAACATCTCGGATGTAACATTTGACAACATTCCAGGCGTGTCGGTCCCTACGTCTCGGTGGTGACATTACATGCGTCTATAACGTTATATATCCTAACCTAAGGCAACCTAACATCTCGGATGCAATATTTGACAACATTCCTGGCCTGTCGAATCCTACTTCTCGGAGGGAACAGCATATACGTCTATAACGTCATATATCCTAACCTAAGGCAACCTAACATCTCGGATGTAACATTTGACAACATTCCGGGCGTGTCGGTCCCTGCGTCTCGGTGATAACATTACATGCGTCTATAGCGGTATATATCCTAATCTTAGGCAACCTAACATCTCGGATGTAACATTTTACAACATTCCAGGCCTGTCGGTCCCTACGTCACGGTGGTAACATTACATGCGTCTATAACGTTATATATCCTAACCTAAGGCCACCTAACATCTCGTATCTAATATTTGATAACATTCCTGGCGTGTCGAACCCTACTTCTCGGAGGGAACAGCATATACGTCTATAACGTCATATATCCTAACCTAAGGCAACCTAACATCTCGGATGCAATATTTGACAACATTCCTAGCCTGTCGAACCCTACTTCTCGGAGGGAACAGTATATACGTCTATAACGGTATATATCCTAACCTAAGGCAACCTGACATCTCGGATGTAATATTCTACATCATTCCAGGCGTGTCGAACCCTACTTCTCGGTGGGAACATTATATGAGTCTATAACGTTGTATATCCTAATCTAAGGCAACCTATTATCTCAGACGTAATATTTTACAATATTCCTGGCGTGTCGGTGCATACTTTTCGGTGGGAATATTATATGCGTCTGTAACGGTCGATATCGTAATCTAAGGCAACCTAACATCTCGGATGCAATATTTGACAACATTCCTGGCCTGTCGAACCCTACTTCTCGGAGGGAACTGTATATACGTCTATAGCGGTATATATCCTAATCTAAGGCAACCTAACTTCTCGGATGTAACATTTGACAACATTCCAGGCGTGTCGGTCCCTGCGTCTTGGTGATAACATTACATGCGTCTATAGCGGTATATATCCTAATCTTAGGCAACCTAACATCTCGGATGTAACATTTTACAACATTCCAGGCCTGTCGGTCCCTACGTCACGGTGGTAACATTACATGCGTCTATAACGTTATATATCCTAACCTAAGGCCACCTAACATCTCGTATCTAATATTTGATAACATTCCTGGCGTGTCGAACCCTACTTCTCGGAGAGAACAGCATATACGTCTATAACGTCATATATCCTAACCTAAGGCAACCTAACATCTCGGATATAACATTTGACAACATACCCGGCGTGTTGGAACCCTACGTCTCGGTGGTAACATTACGTGCGTCTATAACGTTATATATGCTAACCTAAGGCAACCTAACATCTCGGATGCAATATTTGACAACACTCCTGGCCTGTCGAACCCTACTTCTCGTAGGGAACAGCATATACGTCTATAACGTGATATATCCTAACCTAAGGCAACCTAACATCTCGGATGTAACATTTGACAACATTCCAGGTGTGTCGGTCCCTACGTCTCGGTGGTAACGTTACATGCGTCTACAACGTTATATATCCTAACCTAAGGCAACCTAACATCTTGGATGTAACATTTGACAACATTCCAAGCATGTCGGTCCCTACGTCTCGGTGGTAACATTATATGCGTCTATAACGTTATATATCCTTATCTAAGGCAACCTAACATCTCGGATGCAATATTTGACAACATTCCTAGCCTGTCGAACCCTACTTCTCGGAGGGAACAGTATATACGTCTATAACGTTATATATCCTAACCTAAGGCAACCTGACATCTCGGATGTAATATTCTACATCATTCCAGGCGTGTCGAACCCTACTTCTCGGTGGGAACATTATATGAGTCTATAACGTTGTATATCCTAATCTAAGGCAACCTATTATCTCAGACGTAATATTTTACAATATTCCTGGCGTGTCGGTGCATACTTTTCGGTGGGAATATTATATGCGTCTATAACGGTCGATATCGTAATCTAAGGCAACCTAACATCTCGGATGCAATATTTGACAACATTCCTGGCCTGTCGAACCCTACTTCTCGGAGGGAACTGTATATACGTCTATAGCGGTATATATCCTAATCTAAGGCAACCTAACTTCTCGGATGTAACATTTGACAACATTCCACGTGTGTCGGTCCCTACGTCTCGGTGGTAACGTTACATGCGTCTACAACGTTATATATCCTAACCTAAGGCAACCTAACATCTTGGATGTAACATTTGACAACATTCCAGGCATGTCGGTCCCTACGTCTCGGTGGTAACATTAAATGCGTCTATAACGTTATATATCCTTATCTAAGGCAACCTAACATCTCGGATGCAATATTTGACAACATTCCTGGCCTGTCGAACCCTACTTCTCGGAGGGAACAGTATATACGTCTATAACGTTATATATCCTAACCTAAGGCAACCTGACATCTCGGATGTAATATTCTACATCATTCCAGGCGTGTCGAACCCTACTTCTCGGTGGGAACATTATATGAGTCTATAACGTTGTATATCCTAATCTAAGGCAACCTATTATCTCAGACGTAATATTTTACAATATTCCTGGCGTGTCGGTGCGTACTTTTCGGTGGGAATATTATATGCGTCTATAACGGTCGATATCGTAATCTAAGGCAACCTAACATCTCGGATGCAATATTTGACAACATTCCTGGCCTGTCGAACCCTACTTCTCGGAGGGAACTGTATATACGTCTATAGCGGTATATATCCTAATCTAAGGCAACCTAACATCTCGGATGTAACATTTGACAACATTCCAGGTGTGTCGGTCCCTACGTCTCGGTGGTAACGTTACATGCGTCTACAACGTTATATATCCTAACCTAAGGCAACCTAACATCTCGGATGTAACATTTGACAACATTCCAGGCGTGTCGGTCCCTACCTCTCGGTGGTAACATTACATGCGTCTATAACGGTATATTTCCTAATCTAAGGCAACCTAACATCTCGGATGCAATATTTGACAACATTCCTGGCCTGTCGAACCCTACTTCTCGGAGGGAACAGTATATACGTCTATAACGTTATATATCCTAACCTAAGGCAACCTGACATCTCGGATGTATTATTCTACAACATTCCAGGCGTGTCGGACCCTACTTCTCAGTGGGAACATTATGTGCGTCTATAACGTTGTATATCATAATCTAAGGCAACCTAACATCTCGGATGCAATATTTGACAACATTCCTGGCCTGTCGAATCCTACTTCTCGGAGGGAACAGCATATACGTCTATAACGTTATATATCCTAACCTAAGGCAACCTGACATCTCGGATGTATTATTCTACAACATTCCAGGCGTGTCGGACCCTACTTCTCAGTGGGAACATTATGTGCGTCTATAACGTTATATATCCTAACCTAAGGCAACCTAATATCTCGGATGTAACATTTGACAACTTTCCAGGCGTGTCGGTCCCTACGTCTCGGTGATAACATTACATGCGTCTATAGCGGTATATATCCTAATCTTAGGCAACCTCACATCTCGGATGTAACATTTTACAACATTCCAGGCCTGTCGGTCCCTACGTCACGGTGGTAACATTACATGCGTATATAACGTTATATATCCTAACCTAAGGCCACCTAACATCTCGTATCTAATATTTGATAACATTCCTGGCGTGTCGAACCCTACTTCTCGGAGAGAACAGCATATACGTCTATAACGTCATATATCCTAACCTAAGGCAACCTAACATCTCGGATATAACATTTGACAACATACCCGGCGTGTTGGAACCCTACGTCTCGGTGGTAACATTACGTGCGTCTATAACGTTATATATGCTAACCTAAGGCAACCTAACATCTCGGATGCAATATTTGACAACACTCCTGGCCTGTCGAACCCTACTTCTCGTAGGGAACAGCATATACGTCTATAACGTGATATATCCTAACCTAAGGCAACCTAACATCTCGGATGTAACATTTGACAACATTCCAGGTGTGTCGGTCCCTACGTCTCGGTGGTAACGTTACATGCGTCTACAACGTTATATATCCTAACCTAAGGCAACCTAACATCTTGGATGTAACATTTGACAACATTCCAAGCATGTCGGTCCCTACGTCTCGGTGGTAACATTATATGCGTCTATAACGTTATATATCCTTATCTAAGGCAACCTAACATCTCGGATGCAATATTTGACAACATTCCTAGCCTGTCGAACCCTACTTCTCGGAGGGAACAGTATATACGTCTATAACGTTACATATCCTAACCTAAGGCAACCTGACATCTCGGATGTAATATTCTACATCATTCCAGGCGTGTCGAACCCTACTTCTCGGTGGGAACATTATATGAGTCTATAACGTTGTATATCCTAATCTAAGGCAACCTATTATCTCAGACGTAATATTTTACAATATTCCTGGCGTGTCGGTGCATACTTTTCGGTGGGAATATTATATGCGTCTATAACGGTCGATATCGTAATCTAAGGCAACCTAACATCTCGGATGCAATATTTGACAACATTCCTGGCCTGTCGAACCCTACTTCTCGGAGGGAACTGTATATACGTCTATAGCGGTATATATCCTAATCTAAGGCAACCTAACTTCTCGGATGTAACATTTGACAACATTCCACGTGTGTCGGTCCCTACGTCTCGGTGGTAACGTTACATGCGTCTACAACGTTATATATCCTAACCTAAGGCAACCTAACATCTTGGATGTAACATTTGACAACATTCCAGGCATGTCGGTCCCTACGTCTCGGTGGTAACATTAAATGCGTCTATAACGTTATATATCCTTATCTAAGGCAACCTAACATCTCGGATGCAATATTTGACAACATTCCTGGCCTGTCGAACCCTACTTCTCGGAGGGAACAGTATATACGTCTATAACGTTATATATCCTAACCTAAGGCAACCTGACATCTCGGATGTAATATTCTACATCATTCCAGGCGTGTCGAACCCTACTTCTCGGTGGGAACATTATATGAGTCTATAACGTTGTATATCCTAATCTAAGGCAACCTATTATCTCAGACGTAATATTTTACAATATTCCTGGCGTGTCGGTGCGTACTTTTCGGTGGGAATATTATATGCGTCTATAACGGTCGATATCGTAATCTAAGGCAACCTAACATCTCGGATGCAATATTTGACAACATTCCTGGCCTGTCGAACCCTACTTCTCGGAGGGAACTGTATATACGTCTATAGCGGTATATATCCTAATCTAAGGCAACCTAACATCTCGGATGTAACATTTGACAACATACCCGGCGTGTTGGAACCCTACGTCTCGGTGGTAACATTACGTGCGTCTATAACGTTATATATGCTAACCTAAGGCAACCTAACATCTCGGATGCAATATTTGACAACATTCCTGGCCTGTCGAACCCTACTTCTCGGAGGGAACAGTATATACGTCTATAACGTTTTATATCCTAACCTAAGGCAACCTGACATCTCGGATGTAATATTCTACATCATTCCAGGCGTGTCGAACCCTACTTCTCGGATGGAACTGTATATACGTCTATAACGGTATATATCCTAATCTAAGGCAACCTAACATCTCGGATGTAACATTTAACAACATTCCAGGCCTGTCGCTCCCTACGTCACAGTGGTAACATTACATGCGTCTATAACGTTATATATCCTAACCTAAGGCCACCTAACATCTCGTATGTAATATTTGATAACATTCCTGGCGTGTCGAACCCTACTTCTCGGAGGGAACAGCATATACGTCTATAACGTCATATATCCTAACCTAAGGCAACCTAACATCTCGGATGTAACATTTGACAACATTCCAGGTGTGTCGGTCCCTACGTCTCGGTGGTAACGTTACATGCGTCTATAACGTTATATATCCTAACCTAAGGCAACCTAACATCTCGGACGCAATATTTGACAACATTCCTGGCCTGTCGAATCCTACTTCTCGGAGGGAACAGCATATACGTCTATAACGTCATATATCCTAACCTAAGGCAACCTAACATCTCGGATGTAACATTTGACAACATTCCAGGCGTGTCGGTCCCTACGTCTCGGTGATAACATTACATGCGTCTATAGCGGTATATATCCTAATCTTAGGCAACCTAACATCTCGGATGTAACATTTTACAACATTCCAGGCCTGTCGGTCCCTACGTCACGGTGGTAACATTACATGCGTCTATAACGTTATATATCCTAACCTAAGGCCACCTAACATCTCGTATCTAATATTTGATAACATTCCTGGCGTGTCGAACCCTACTTCTCGGAGGGAACAGCATATAAGTCTATAACGTCGTATATCCTAACCTAAGGCAACCTATTATCTCAGACGTAATATTTTACAATATTCCTGGCGTGTCGGTGCATACTTTTCGGTGGGAATATTATATGCGTCTATAACGGTCGATATCGTAATCTAAGGCAACCTAACATCTCGGATGCAATATTTGACAACATTCCTGGCCTGTCGAACCCTACTTCTCGGAGGGAACTGTATATACGTCTATAGCGTTATATATCCTAATCTAAGGCAACCTAACATCTCGGATGTAACATTTGACAACATTCCAGGTGTGTCGGTCCCTACGTCTCGGTGGTAACGTTACATGCGTCTACAACGTTATATATCCTAACCTAAGGCAACCTAACATCTTGGATGTAACATTTGACAACATTCCAGGCATGTCGGTCCCTACGTCTCGGTGGTAACATTACATGCGTCTATAACGGTATATTTCCTAATCTAAGGCAACCTAACATCTCGGATGCAATATTTGACAACATTCCTGGCCTGTCGAATCCTACTTCCCGGAGGGAACAGCATATACGTCTATAACGTCATATATCCTAACCTAAGGCAACCTAACATCTCGGATGTAACATTTGACAACATTCCAGGCGTGTCGGTCCCTACGTCTCGGTGATAACATTACATGCGTCTATAGCGGTATATATCCTAATCTTAGGCAACCTAACATCTCGGATGTAACATTTTACAACATTCCAGGCCTGTCGGTCCCTACGTCACGGTGGTAACATTACATGCGTCTATAACGTTATATATCCTAACCTAAGGCCACCTAACATCTCGTATGTAATATTTGACAACATTCCTGGCGTGTTGGAACCCTACGTCTCGGTGGTAACATTACGTACGTCTATAACGTTATATATGCTAACCTAAGGCAACCTAACATCTCGGATGCAATATTTGACAACATTCCTAGCCTGTCGAATCCTACTTCTCGGAGGGAACAGTATATACGTCTATAACGTTATATATCCTAACCTAAGGCAACCTGACATCTCGGATGTAATATTCTACATCATTCCAGGCGTGTCGAACCCTACTTCTCGGTGGGAACATTATATGAGTCTATAACGTTGTATATCCTAATCTAAGGCAACCTATTATCTCAGACGTAATATTTTACAATATTCCTGGCGTGTCGGTGCATACTTTTCGGTGGGAATATTATATGCGTCTATAACGGTCGATATCGTAATCTAAGGCAACCTAACATCTCGGATGCAATATTTGACAACATTCCTGTCCTGTCGAACCCTACTTCTCGGAGGGAACTGTATATACGTCTATAGCGGTATATATCCTAATCTAAGGCAACCTAACACCTCGGATGTAACATTTGACAACATTCCAGGTGTGTCGGTCCCTACGTCTCGGTGGTAACGTTACATGCGTCTACAACGTTATATATCCTAACCTAAGGCAACCTAACATCTTGGATGTAACATTTGACAACATTCCAGGCATGTCGGTCCCTACGTCTCGGTGGTAACATTAAATGCGTCTATAACGTTATATATCCTTATCTAAGGCAACCTAACATCTCGGATGCAATATTTGACAACATTCCTAGCCTGTCGAACCCTACTTCTCGGAGGGAACAGTATATACGTCTATAACGTTATACATCCTAACCTAAGGCAACCTGACATCTCGGATGTAATATTCTACATCATTCCAGGCGAGTCGAACCCTACTTCTCGGTGGGAACATTATATGAGTCTATAACGTTGTATATCCTAATCTAAGGCAACCTATTATCTCAGACGTAAGATTTTACATTATTCCTGGCGTGTCGGTGCATACTTTTCGGTGGGAATATTCTATGCGTCTATAACGGTCGATATCGTAATCTAAGGCAACCTAACATCTCGGATGCAATATTTGACAACATTCCTGGCCTGTCGAACCCTACTTCTCGGAGGGAACTGTATATACGTCTATAGCGTTATATATCCTAATCTAAGGCAACCTAACATCTCGGATGTAACATTTGACAACATTCCAGGTGTGTCGGTCCCTACGTCTCGGTGGTAACGTTACATGCGTCTACAACGTTATATATCCTAACCTAAGGCAACCTAACATCTTGGATGTAACATTTGACAACATTCCAGGCATGTCGGTCCCTACGTCTCGGTGGTAACATTACATGCGTCTATAACGGTATATTTCCTAATCTAAGGCAACCTAACATCTCGGATGCAATATTTGACAACATTCCTGGCCTGTCGAATCCTACTTCCCGGAGGGAACAGCATATACGTCTATAACGTCATATATCCTAACCTAAGGCAACCTCACATCTCGGATGTAACATTTGACAACATTCCAGGCGTGTCGGTCCCTACGTCTCGGTGATAACATTACATGCGTCTATAGCGGTATATATCCTAATCTTAGGCAACCTAACATCTCGGATGTAACATTTTACAACATTCCAGGCCTGTCGGTCCCTACGTCACGGTGGTAACATTACATGCGTCTATAACGTTATATATCCTAACCTAAGGCCACCTAACATCTCGTATGTAATATTTGACAACATTCCTGGCGTGTTGGAACCCTACGTCTCGGTGGTAACATTACGTACGTCTATAACGTTATATATGCTAACCTAAGGCAACCTAACATCTCGGATGCAATATTTGACAACATTCCTAGCCTGTCGAATCCTACTTCTCGGAGGGAACAGTATATACGTCTATAACGTTATATATCCTAACCTAAGGCAACCTGACATCTCGGATGTAATATTCTACATCATTCCAGGCGTGTCGAACCCTACTTCTCGGTGGGAACATTATATGAGTCTATAACGTTGTATATCCTAATCTAAGGCAACCTATTATCTCAGACGTAATATTTTACAATATTCCTGGCGTGTCGGTGCATACTTTTCGGTGGGAATATTATATGCGTCTATAACGGTCGATATCGTAATCTAAGGCAACCTAACATCTCGGATGCAATATTTGACAACATTCCTGGCCTGTCGAACCCTACTTCTCGGAGGGAACTGTATATACGTCTATAGCGGTATATATCCTAATCTAAGGCAACCTAACATCTCGGATGTAACATTTGACAACATTCCAGGTGTGTCGGTCCCTACGTCTCGGTGGTAACGTTACATGCGTCTACAACGTTATATATCCTAACCTAAGGCAACCTAACATCTCGGATGTAACATTTGACAACATTCCAGGCGTGTCGGTCCCTACCTCTCGGTGGTAACATTACATGCGTCTATAACGGTATATTTCCTAATCTAAGGCAACCTAACATCTCGGATGCAATATTTGACAACATTCCTGGCCTGTCGAACCCTACTTCTCGGAGGGAACAGTATATACGTCTATAACGTTATATATCCTAACCTAAGGCATCCTGACATCTCGCATGTATTATTCTACAACATTCCAGGCGTGTCGGACCCTACTTCCCAGTGGGAACATTATGTGCGTCTATAACGTTGTATATCATAATCTAAAGCAACCTAACATCTCGGATGCAATATTTGACAACATTCCTGGCCTGTCGAATCCTACTTCTCGGAGGGAACAGCATATACGTCTATAACGTTATATATCCTAACCTAAGGCAACCTGACATCTCGGATGTATTATTCTACAACATTCCAGGCGTGTCGGACCCTACTTCTCAGTGGGAACATTATGTGCGTCTATAACGTTATATATCCTAACCTAAGGCAACCTAATATCTCGGATGTAACATTTGACAACTTTCCAGGCGTGTCGGTCCCTACGTCTCGGTGATAACATTACATGCGTCTATAGCGGTATATATCCTAATCTTAGGCAACCTCACATCTCGGATGTAACATTTTACAACATTCCAGGCCTGTCGGTCCCTACGTCACGGTGGTAACATTACATGCGTATATAACGTTATATATCCTAACCTAAGGCCACCTAACATCTCGTATGTAATATTTGATAACATTCCTGGCGTGTCGAACCCTACTTCTCGGAGGGAACAGCATATACGTCTATAACGTCATATATCCTAACGTAAGGCAACCTAACATCTCGGATATAACATTTGACAACATACCCGGCGTGTTGGAACCCTACGTCTCGGTGGTAACATTACGTGCGTCTATAACGTTATATATGCTAACCTAAGGCAACCTAACATCTCGGATGCAATATTTGACAACATTCCTGGCCTGTCGAACCCTACTTCTCGGAGGGAACAGTATATACGTCTATAACGTTTTATATCCTAACCTAAGGCAACCTGACATCTCGGATGTAATATTCTACATCATTCCAGGCGTGTCGAACCCTAGTTCTCGGATGGAACTGTATATACGTCTATAACGGTATATATCCTAATCTAAGGCAACCTAACATCTCGGATGTAACATTTAACAACATTCCAGGCCTGTCGCTCCCTACGTCACAGTGGTAACATTACATGCGTCTATAACGTTATATATCCTAACCTAAGGCCACCTAACATCTCGTATGTAATATTTGATAACATTCCTGGCGTGTCGAACCCTACTTCTCGGAGGGAACAGCATATACGTCTATAACGTCATATATCCTAACCTAAGGCAACCTAACATCTCGGATGTAACATTTGACAACATTCCAGGTGTGTCGGTCCCTACGTCTCGGTGGTAACGTTACATGCGTCTATAACGTTATATATCCTAACCTAAGGCAACCTAACATCTCGGATGCAATATTTGACAACATTCCTGGCCTGTCGAATCCTACTTCTCGGAGGGAACAGCATATACGTCTATAACGTCATATATCCTAACCTAAGGCAACCTAACATCTCGGATGTAACATTTGACAACATTCCAGGCGTGTCGGTCCCTACGTCTCGGTGATAACATTACATGCGTCTATAGCGGTATATATCCTAATCTTAGGCAACCTAACATCTCGGATGTAACATTTTACAACATTCCAGGCCTGTCGGTCCCTACGTCACGGTGGTAACATTACATGCGTCTATAACGTTATATATCCTAACCTAAGGCCACCTAACATCTCGTATCTAATATTTGATAACATTCCTGGCGTGTCGAACCCTACTTCTCGGAGGGAACAGCATATAAGTCTATAACGTCGTATATCCTAACCTAAGGCAACCTAACATCTCGGATATAACATTTGACAACATACCCGGCGTGTTGGAACCCTACGTCTCGGTGGTAACATTACGTGCGTCTATAACGTTATATATGCTAACCTAAGGCAACCTAACATCTCGGATGCTATATTTGACAACATTCCTGGCCTGTCGAACCCTACTTCTCGTAGGGAACAGCATATACGTCTATAACGTTTTATATCCTAACCTAAGGCAACCTGACATCTCGGATGTAATATTCTACATCATTCCAGGCGTGTCGAACCCTACTTCTCGGATGGAACTGTATATACGTCTATAACGGTATATATCCTAATCTAAGGCAACCTAACATCTCGGATGTAACATTTGACAACATTCCAGGCGTGTCGGTCCCTACGTCTCGGTAGTGACATTACATGCGTCTATAACGTTATATATCCTAACCTAAGGCAACCTAACATCTCGGATGCAATATTTGACAACATTCCTGGCCTGTCGAATCCTACTTCTCGGAGGGAACAGCATATACGTCTATAACGTCATATATCCTAACCTAAGGCAACCTAACATCTCGGATGTAACATTTGACAACATTCCAGGCGTGTCGGTCCCTACGTCTCGGTGATAACATTACATGCGTCTATAGCGGTATATATCCTAATCTTAGGCAACCTAACATCTCGGATGTAACATTTTACAACATTCCAGGCCTGTCGGTCCCTACGTCACGGTGGTAACATTACATGCGTCTATAACGTTATATATCCTAACCTAAGGCCACCTAACATCTCGTATCTAATATTTGATAACATTCCTGGCGTGTCGAACCCTACTTCTCGGAGGGAACAGCATATACGTCTATAACGTCATATATCCTAACCTAAGGCAACCTAACATCTCGGATATAACATTTGACAACATACCCGGCGTGTTGGAACCCTACGTCTCGGTGGTAACATTACGTGCGTCTATAACGTTATATATGCTAACCTAAGGCAACCTAACATCTCGGATGCAATATTTGACAACATTCCTGGCCTGTCGAACCCTACTTCTCGGAGGGAACAGTATATACGTCTATAACGTCATATATCCTAACCTAAGGCAACCTAACATCTCGGATGTAACATTTGACAACATTCCAGGCGTGTCGGTCCCTACGTCTCGGTGGTAACATTACATGCGTCTATAACGTTATATATCCTAACCTAAGGCCACCTAACACCTCGTATGTAATATTTGACAACATTCCTGGCGTGTCGAACCCTACTTCTCGGTGGGAACAGTATATACGTCTATAACGTTATATATCCTAACGTAAGGTAACCTAACATCTCGGATGTAATATTTGACAACATTCCTGGCGTGTCGGACCCTACTTCTCGGCGGGAACAGCATATACGTCTATAACGTCATATATCCTAACCTAAGGCAACCTAACATCTCGGATGTAACATTTGACAACATTCCAGGTGTGTCGGTCCCTACGTCTCGGTGGTAACGTTACATGCGTCTTCAACGTTATATATCCTAACCTAAGGCAACCTAACATCTCGGATGTAACATTTGACAACATTCCAGGCGTGTCGGTCCCTACGTCTCGGTGGTAACATTACATGCGTCTATAACGGTATATTTCCTAATCTAAGGCAACCTAACATCTCGGATGCAATATTTGATAACATTCCCGGCCTGTCGAACCCTACTTCTCGGAGGGAACAGTATATACGTCTATATCGTTATATATCCTAACCGAAGGCAACCTGACATCTCGGATGTAATATTCTACATCATTCCAGGCGTGTCGGACCCTATTTCTCGGTGGTAACATTACATGCGTCTATAGCGGTATATATCCTAATCTTAGGCAACCTAACATCTCGGATGTAACATTTTACAACATTCCAGGCCTGTCGGTCCCTACGTCTCGGTGGTAACATTACGTGCGTCTATAACGTTATATATGCTAACCTAAGGCAACCTAACATCTCGGATGCAATATTTGACAACATTCCTGGCCTGTCGAACCCTACTTCTCGGAGGGAACAGCATATACGTCTATAACGTCATATATCCTAACCTAAGGCAACCTAACATCTCGGATGTAACATTTGACAACATTCCAGGTGTGTCGGTCCCTACGTCTCGGTGGTAAGGTTACATGCGTCTATAACGTTATATATCCAAACCTAAGGCAACCTAACATCTCGGATGTAACATTTGACAACATTCCAGGCATGTCGGTCCGTACGTCTCGTTGGGAACATTATATGCGTCTATAACGTTGTATATCCTTATCTAAGGCAACCTAACATCTCGGATGCAATATTTGACAACATTCCTGGCGTGTCGAACCCCACTTCTCGGTGTGAACAGTATATACGTCTATAACGTTATATATCCTAACCTAAGGCAACCTAACATCTCGGATGTAATATTCGACAACATTGCTGGCCTGTCGGACCCTACTTCTCGGTGGGAACAGTATATACGTCTGTAACGTCATATATCCTAACCTAAGACAACCTAACATCTCGGATGTAACATTTGACAACATTGCAGGCGTGTTGGAACCCTACGTCTCGGTGGTAACATTACATGCGTCTATAACGTTATATATCCTAACCTAAGGCAACCTAACATCTCGGATGCAATATTTGGCAACATTCCTGGCCTGTCGAACCCTACTTCTCGGAGGGAACAGCATATACGTCTATAACGTCATATATCCTAACCTAAGGCAAGCTAACATCTCGGATGTAACATTTGACAACATTCCATGCGTGTCGGTCCCTACGTCTCGGTGGTAACATTACATGCGTCTATAACGGTATATTTCCTCATCTAAGGCAACCTAACATCTCGGATGCAATATTTGACAACATTCCTGGCCTGTCGAACCCTAATTCTCGGAGGGAACAGTATATACGTCTATAACGTTGTATATCCTAGACTAAGGCAACCTAACATCTCGGATGTAACATTTGACAACATTCCAGGCGTGTCGGTCCCTACGTCTCGGTGGTAACATTACATGCGTCTATAACGGTATATATCCTTATCTTAGGCAACCTAACATCTCGGATGCAATATTTGACAACATTCCTGGCCTGTCGAACGCTACTTCTCGGAGGGAACAGTATATACGTCTATAACGTTATATATCCTAGCCTAAGGCAACCTAACATCTCGGATGTAACATTTGACAACATTCCAGGCATGTCGGTCCCTACGTCTCGGTGGTAACATTACATGCGTCTATAACGGTATATATCCTAATCTTAGGCAATCTAACATCTCGGATGTAACATTTTACCACACTCCAGGCGTGTCGGACCCTACGTCTCGGTGGTAACATTACATGCGTCTATAGCGGTATATATCCTAATCTTAGGCAACCTAACATCTCGTATGTAATATTTGACAACATTCCTGGCCTGTCGAACCCTACCTCTCAGAGGGAACAGCATATACATCTATAACGTCATATATCCTGACCTAAGGCAACCTAACATCTCGGATATAACATTTGACAACATTGCAGGCGTGTTGGAACCCTACGTCTCGGTGGTAACATTACGTGCGTCTATAACGTTATATATGCTAACCTAAGGCAACCTAACATCTCGGATGCAATATTTGACAACATTCCTGGCCTGTCGAACCCTACTTCTCGGAGGGAACAGCATATACGTCTATAACGTCATATATCCTAACCTAAGGCAACCTAACATCTCGGATGTAACATTTGACAACATTCCATGCGTGTCGGTCCCTACGTCTCGGTGGTAACATTACATGCGTCTATAACGGTATATTTCCTAATCTAAGGCAACCTAACATCTCGGATGCAATATTTGACAACATTCCTGGCCTGTCGAACCCTACTTCTCGGAGGGAACAGTATATACGTCTATAACGTTATATATCGTAACCAAAGGCAACCTAACATCTCGGATGTAATATTTGACAACATTCCTGGCGTGTCGGACCCTACTTCTCGGTGGGAACAGTATACACGTCTGTAACGTCATATATCCTAACCTAAGGCAACCTAACATCTCGGATATAACATTTGACAACATTGCAGGCGTGTCGGTCCCTACGTCTCGGTGGTAACATTACATGCGTCTATAACGGTATATTTCCTAATCTAAGGCAACCTAACATCTCGGATGCAATATTTGACAACATTCCTGGCCTGTCGAACGCTACTTCTCGGAGGGAACAGTATATACGTCTATAACGTTATATATCCTAGCCTAAGGCAACCTAACATCTCGGATGTAACATTTGACAACATTCCAGGCGTGTCGGTCCCTACGTCTCGGTGGTAACATTACATGCGTCTATAACGGTATATATCCTAATCTTAGGCAACCTAACATCTCGGATGTAACATTTTACCACATTCCAGGCGTGTCGGACCCTACGTCTCGGTGGTAACATTACATGCGTCTATAACTATATATATCTTAACCTAAGGTCACCTAACATCTCGTATGTAATATTTGACAACATTCCTGGCCTGTCGAACTCTACCTCTCGGAGGGAACAGCATATACATCTATAACGTCATATATCCTAGCCTAAGGCAACCTAACATCTCGGATGTAACGTTTGACAACATTCCAGGCGTGTCGGTCCCTACGTCTCGGTGGTAACATTACATGCGTCTATAACGGTATATATCCTAATCTTGGGCAACCTAACATCTCGGATGTATCATTTTACCACATTCCAGGCGTGTCGGTCCCTACGTCTCGGTGGTAACATTACATGCGTCTATAACGTTATATATCCTAACCTAAGGCCACCTAACATCTCGTATGTAATATTTGACAACATTCCTGGCGTGTCGGTCCCTACGTCTCGGTGGTAACATTACATGCGTCTATAGCGGTATATATCCTAATCTTAGGCAACCTAACATCTCGTGTGTAATATTTGACAACATTCCTGGCCTGTCGAACCCTACCTCTCGGAGGGAACAGCATATACATCTATAACGTCATATATCCTAGCCTAAGGCAACCTAACATCTCGGATGTAACATTTGACAACATTCCATGCCTGTCGGTCCCTACGTCTCGGTGGTAACATTACATGCTTCTATAACGTTATATATCCTAACCTAAGGCCACCTAACATCTCGTATGTAATATTTGACAACATTCCTGGCGTGTCGAGCCCTACTTCTCGGTGGGAACAGTATATACGTCTATAACGTTATATATCGTAACCTAAGGCAACCTCACATCTCGGATGTAATATTTGACAACATTCCTGGCGTGTCGGACCCTACTTCTCGGTGGGAACAGTATATACGTCTGTAACGTCATATATCCTAACCTAAGGCAACCTAACATCTCGGATATAACATTTGACAACATTGCAGGCGTGTTGGAATCCTACGTCTCGGTGGTAACATTACGTGCGTCTATAACGTTATATATGCTAACTTATGACAACCTAACATCTCGGATGCAATATTTGACAACATTCCTGGCCTGTCGAACCCTACTTCTCGGAGGGAACAGCATATACGTCTATAACGTCATATATCCTAACCTAAGGCAACCTAACATCTCGGATGTAACATTTGACAACATTCCATGCGTGTCGGTCCCTACGTCTCGGTGGTAACATTACATGCGTCTATAACGGTATATTTCCTAATCTAAGGCAACCTAACATCTCGGATGCAATATTTGACAACATTCCTGGCCTGTCGAACCCTACTTCTCGGAGGGAACAGTATATACGTCTATAACGTTATATATCCTAACCTAGGGCAACCTAACGTCTCGGATGTAATATTCTACAACCTTCCAGGCGTGTCGGACCCTACTTCTCGGTGGGAACATTATATGCGTCTACAACGTTATATATCCTAACCTAAGGCAACCTAACATCTCGGATGCAATATTTGACAACATTCCTGGCCTGTCGAACCCTACTTCTCGGAGGGAACAGCATATACGTCTATAACGTCATATATCCTAACCTAAGGCAATCTAACATCTCGGATATAACATTTGACAACATACCCGGCGTGTTGGAACCCTACGTCTCGGTGGTAACATTACGTGCGTCTATAACGTTATATATGCTAACCTAAGGCAACCTAACATCTCGGATGCAATATTTGACAACATTCCTGGCCTGTCGAACCCTACTTCTCGGAGGGAACAGTATATACGTCTATAACGTTTTATATCCTAACCTAAGGCAACCTGACATCTCGGATGTAATATTCTACATCATTCCAGGCGTGTCGAACCCTACTTCTCGGATGGAACTGCATATACGTCTATAACGGTATTTATCCTAATCTAAGGCAACCTAACATCTCGGATGTATCATTTTACCACATTCCAGGCGTGTCGGTCCCTACGTCTCGGTGGTAACGTTACATGCGTCTTCAACGTTATATATCCTAACCTAAGGCAACCTAACATCTCGGATGTAACATTTGACAACATTCCAGGCGTGTCGGTCCCTACGTCTCGGTGGTAACATTACATGCGTCTATAACAGTATATTTCCTAATCTAAGGCAACCTAACATCTCGGATGCAATATTTGACAACATTCCTGGCCTGTCGAACCCTACTTCTCGGAGGGAACAGTATGTACGTCTATAACGTTATATATCCTAACCTAAGGCAACCTGACATCTCGGATGTATTATTCTACAACATTCCAGGCGTGTCGGACCCTACTTCTCAGTGGGAACATTATATGCGTCTATAACGTTGTATATCCTAATCTAAGGCAACCTAACATCTCGGATGCAATATTTGACAACATTCCTGGCCTGTCGAACCCTACATCTCGGAGGGAACAGTATATACGTCTATAGCGGTATATATCCTAATCTAAGGCAACCTAACACCTCGGATGTAACATTTGACAACATTCCTGGCCTGTCGGTCCCTACGTCTCGGTGGTAACATTACATGCTTCTATAACGTTATATATCCTAACCTAAGGCCACCTAACATCTCGTATGTAATATTTGACAACATTCCTGGCGTGTCGAGCCCTACTTCTCGGTGGGAACAGTATATACGTCTATAACGTTATATATCGTAACCAAAGGCAACCTAACATCTCGGATGTAATATTTGACAACATTCCTGGCGTGTCGGACCCTACTTCTCGGTGGGAACAGTATATACGTCTGTAACGTCATATATCCTAACCTAAGGCAACCTAACATCTCGGATATAACATTTGACAACATTGCAGGCGTGTTGGAACCCTACGTCTCGGTGGTAACATTACGTGCGTCTATAACGTTATATATGCTAACCTAAGGCAACCTAACATCTCGGATGCAATATTTGACAACATTCCTGGCCTGTCGAACCCTACTTCTCGGAGGGAACAGCATATACATCTATAACGTCATATATCCTAACCTAAGGCAACCTTACATCTCGGATGTAACATTTGACAACATTCCAGGTGTGTCGGTCCCTACGTCTCGGTGGTAACGTTACATGCGTCTTCAACGTTATATATCCTAACCTAAGGCAACCTAACATCTCGGATGTAACATTTGACAACATTCCAGGCGTGTCGGTCCCTACGTCTCGGTGGTAACATTACATGCGTCTATAACGGTATATTTCCTAATCTAAGGCAACCTAACATCTCGGATGCAATATTTGACAACATTCCTGGCCTGTCGAATCCTACTTCTCGGAGGGAACAGCATATACGTCTATAACGTCATATATCCTAACCTAAGGCAACCTAACATCTCGGATGTAACATTTTACAACATTCCAGGCCTGTCGGTCCCTACGTCTCGGGGATAACATTACATGCGTCTATAGCGGTATATATCCTAATCTTAGGCAACCTAACATCTCGGATGTAACATTTTACAACATTCCAGGCCTGTCGGTCCCTACGTCACGGTGGTAACATTACATGCGTCTATAACGTTATATATCCTAACCTAAGGCCACCTAACATCTCGTATGTAATATTTAATAACATTCCTGGCGTGTCGAACACTACTTCTCGGAGGGAACAGCATATAGGTCTATAACGTCATATATCCTAACCTAAGGCAATCTAACATCTCGGATATAACATTTGACAACATACCCGGCGTGTTGGAACCCTACGTCTCGGTGGTAACATTACGTGCGTCTATAACGTTATATATGCTAACCTAAGGCAACCTAACATCTCGGATGCAATATTTGACAACATTCCTGTCCTGTCGAACCCTACTTCTCGGAGGGAACAGTATATACGTCTATAACGTTATATATCCTAACCTAAGGCAACCTGACATCTCGGATGTATTATTCTACAACATTCCAGGCGTGTCGGACCCTACTTCTCAGTGGGAACATTATATGCGTCTATAACGTTGTATATCCTAATCTAAGGCAACCTAACATCTCGGATGCAATATTTGACAACATTCCTGGCCTGTCGAACCCTACTTCTCGGAGGGAACAGCATATACGTCTATAACGTCATATATCCTAACCTAATTCAACCTAACATCTCGGATGTAACATTTGACAACATTCCAGGTGTGTCGGTCCCTACGTCTCGGTGGTAACGTTACATGCGTCTTCAACGTTATATATCCTAACCTAAGGCAACCTAACATCTCGGATGTAACATTTGACAACATTCCAGGCGTGTCGGTCCCTACGTCTCGGTGGTAACATTACATGCGTCTATAACGGTATATTTCCTAATCTAAGGCAACCTAACATCTCGGATGCAATATTTGACAACATTCCTGGCCTGTCGAACCCTACTTCTCGGAGGGAACAGTATATACGTCTATAACGTTATGTATCCTAACCTAAGGCAACCTAACATCTCGGATGCAATATTTGATAACATTCCTGGCCTGTCGAACCCTACTTCTCGGAGGGAACAGTATATACGTCTATAACCTTATATATCCTAACCGAAGGCAACCTGACATCTCGGATGTAATATTCTACATCATTCCAGGCGCGTCGGACCCTACTTCTCGTTGGGAACATTATATGAGTCTATAACGTTGTATATCCTAATCTAAGGCAACCTATTATCTCAGACGTAATATTTTACAATATTCCTCGCGTGTCGGTGCATACTTTTCGGTGGGAATATTATATGCGTCCACAACGGTCGATATCGTAATCTAATGCAATCTAACATCTCGGATGCAATATTTGACAACATTCCTGGCCTGTCGAAACCTACTTCTCGGTGGGAACAGTATATACGTCTATAACGTCATATATCCTAACCTAAGGCAACCTAAGATCTCGGATGTAACATTTGACAACATTCCAGGTGTGTCGGTCCCTACGTCTCGGTGGTAAGGTTACATGCGTCTATAACGTTATATATCCAAACCTAAGGCAACCTAACATCTCGGATGTAACATTTGACAACATTCCAGGCATGTCGGTCCGTACGTCTCGGTGGTAACATTATATGCGTCTATAACGTTATATATCCTAACCTAAGGCCACCTAAAATCTCGTATGTAATATTTGACAACATTCCTGGCGTGTCGAGCCCTACTTCTCGGTGGGAACAGTATATACGTCTATAACGTTATATATCGTAACCAAAGGCAACCTAGCATCTCGGATGTAATATTTGACAACATTCCTGGCGTGTCGGACCCTACTTCTCGGTGGGAACAGTATATACGTCTGTAACGTCATATATCCTAACCTAATGCAACCTAACATCTCGGATATAACATTTGACAACATTGCAGGCGTGTTGGAACCCTACGTCTCGGTGGTAACATTACGTGCGTCTATAACGTTATATATGCTAACCTAAGGCAACCTAACATCTCGGATGCAATATTTGACAACATTCCTGGCCTGTCGAACCCTACTTCTCGGAGGGAACAGCATATACATCTATAACGTCATATATCCTAGCCTAAGGCAACCTAACATCTCGGATGTAACGTTTGACAACATTCCAGGCGTGTCGGTCCCTACGTCTCGGTGGTAACATTACATGCGTCTATAACGGTATATATCCTAATCTTGGGCAACCTAACATCTCGGATGTATCATTTTACCACATTCCAGGTGTGTCGGTCCCTACGTCTCGGTGGTAAGGTTACATGCGTCTATAACGTTATATATCCAAACCTAAGGCAACCTAACATCTCGGATGTAACATTTGACAACATTCCAGGCATGTCGGTCCGTACGTCTCGGTGGTAACATTATATGCGTCTATAACGTTATATATCCTAACCTAAGGCCACCTAACATCTCGTATGTAATATTTGACAACATTCCTGGCGTGTCGAGCCCTACTTCTCGGTGGGAACAGTACATACGTCTATAACGTTATATATCGTAACCTAAGGCAACCTCACATCTCGGATGTAATATTCTGCACCATTCCAGGCGTGTCGGACCCTAATTCTCGGTGGGAACATTATATGAGTCTATAACGTTGTATATCCTAATCTAAGGCAACCTATTATCTCAGACGTAATATTTTACAATATTCCTGGCGTGTCGGTGCATACTTTTCGGTGGGAATATTATATGCGTCTATAACGGTCGATATCGTAATCTAAGGCAATCTAACATCTCGGATGCAATATTTGACAACATTCCTGGCCTGTCGAACCCTACATCACGGAGGGAACAGTATATACGTCTATAACGTTATATATCCTAACCTAGGGCAGCCTAACATCTGGGATGTAATATTCTACAACCTTCCAGGCTTGTCGGACCCTACTTCTCGGTGGGAACATTATATGCGTCTATAACGTTGTATATCCTTATCTAAGGCAACCTAACATCTCGGATGCAATATTTGACAACATTCCTGGCGTGTCGAACCCTACTTCTCGGTGTGAACAGTATATACGTCTATAACGTTATATATCCTAACCTAAGGCAACCTAACATCTCGGATGTAATATTCGACAACATTCCTGGCGTGTCGGACCCTACTTCTCGGTGGGAACAATATATACGTCTGTAACGTCATATATCCTAACCTAAGACAACCATACATCTCGGATGTAACATTTGACAACATTGCAGGCGTGTTGGAACCCTACGTCTCGGTGGTAACATTACATGCGTCTATAGCGTTATATATGCTAACCTAAGGCAACCTAACATCTCGGATGCAATATTTGACAACATTCCTGGCCTGTCGAACCCTACTTCTCGGAGGGAACAGTATATACGTCTATAACGTCATATATCCTAACCTAAGGCAACCTAACATCTCGGATGTAACATTTGACAACATTCCAGGCGTGTCGGTCCCTACGTCTCGGTGGTAACATTACATGCGTCTATAGCGGTATATATCCTAATCTTGGCAACCTAACATCTCGGATGTAACATTTTACAACATTCCAGGCCTGTCGTTCCCTACGTCTCGGTGGTACCATTACATGCGTCTATAACGTTATATATCCTAACCTAAGGCCACCTAACATCTCGTATGTAATATTTGACAACATTCCTGGCGTGTCGAACCCTACTTCTCGGTGGGAACAGTATATACGTCTATAACGTTATATATCCTAACGTAAGGTAACCTAACATCTCGGATGTAATATTTGACAACATTCCTGGCGTGTCGGACCCTACTTCTCGGTGGGAACAGTATATACGTCTGTAACGTCATATATCCTAACCTAAGGCAACCTAACATCTCGGATATAACATTTGACAACATACCCGGCGTGTTGGAACCCTACGTCTCGGTGATAACATTACGTGCGTCTATAACGTTATATATGCTAACCTAAGGCAACCTAACATCTCGGATTCAATATTTGACAACATTCCTGGCCTGTGAACCCTACTTCTCGGAGGGAACAGTATATACGTCTATAACGTTATATATCCTAACCTAAGGCAACCTGACATCTCGGATGTAATATTCTACATCATTCCAGGCGTGTCGAACCCTACTTCTCGGTGGGAACATTATATGAGTCTATAACGTTGTATATCCTAATCTAAGGCAACCTATTATCTCAGACGTAATATTTTACAATATTCCTGGCGTGTCGGTGCATACTTTTCGGTGGGAATATTATATGCGTCTATAACGGTCGATATCGTAATCTAAGGCAACCTAACATCTCGGATGTAACATTTGACAACATTCTAGGTGTGTCGGTCCCTACGTCTCGGTGGTAACGTTACATGCGTCTACAACGTTATATATCCTAACCTAAGGAAACCTAACATCTTGGATGTAACATTTGACAACATTCCAGGCATGTCGGTCCCTACGTCTCGGTGGGAACATTATATGCGTCTATAACGTTGTATATCCTTATCTAAGGCAACCTAACATCTCGGATGCAATATTTGACAACATTCCTGGCGTGTCGAACCCTACTTCTCGGTGTGAACAGTATATACGTCTATAACGTTATATATCCTAACCTAAGGCAACCTAACATCTCGGATGTAATATTCGACAACATTGCTGGCGTGTCGGACCCTACTTGTCGGTGGGAACAGTATATACGTCTGTAGCGTCATATATCCTAACCTAAGACAACTTAACATCTCGGATGTAACATTTGACAACATTGCAGGCGTGTTGGAACCCTACGTCTCGGTGGTAACATTACATGCGTCTATAACGTTATATATCCTAACCTAAGGCAACCTAACATCTCGGATGCAATATTTGACAACATTCCTGGCCTGTCGAACCCTACTTCTCGGAGGGAACAGCATATACGTCTATAACGTCATATATCCTAACCTAAGGCAACCTAACATCTCGGATGTAACATTTGACAACATTCCATGCGTGTCGGTCCCTACTTCTCGGTGGTAACATTACATGCGTCTATAACGGTATATTTCCTCATCTAAGGCAACCTAACATCTCGGATGCAATATTTGACAACATTCCTGGCCTGTCGAACCCTAATTCTCGGAGGGAACAGTATATACGTCTATAACGTTGTATATTCTAGCCTAAGGCAACCTAACATCTCGGATGTAACATTTGACAACATTCCAGGCGTGTCGGTCCCTACGTCTCGGTGGTAACATTACATGCGTCTATAACGGTATATATCCTAATCTAAGGCAACCTAACATCTCGGATGTAACATTTGACAACATTCCTGGCGTGTCGAGCCCTACTTCTCGGTGGGAACAGTATATACGTCTATAACGTTATATATCGTAACCTAAGGCAACCTCACATCTCGGATGTAATATTTGACAACATTCCTGGCGTGTCGGACCCTACTTCTCGGTGGGAACAGTATATACGTCTGTAACGTCATATATCCTAACCTAAGGCAACCTAACATCTCGGATATAACATTTGACAACATTGCAGGCGTGTTGGAATCCTACGTCTCGGTGGTAACATTACGTGCGTCTATAACGTTATATATGCTAACTTATGGCAACCTAACATCTCGGATGCAATATTTGACAACATTCCTGGCCTGTCGAACCCTACTTCTCGGAGGGAACAGCATATACGTCTATAACGTCATATATCCTAACCTAAGGCAACCTAACATCTCGGATGTAACATTTGACAACATTCCATGCGTGTCGGTCCCTACGTCTCGGTGGTAACATTACATGCGTCTATAACGGTATATTTCCTAATCTAAGGCAACCTAACATCTCGAATGCAATATTTGACAACATTCCTGGCCTGTCGAACCCTACTTCTCGGAGGGAACAGTATATACGTCTATAACGTTATATATCCTAACCTAGGGCAACCTAACGTCTCGGATGTAATATTCTACAACCTTCCAGGCGTGTCGGACCCTACTTCTCGGTGGGAACATTATATGCGTCTACAACGTTATATATCCTAACCTAAGGCAACCTAACATCTCGGATGCAATATTTGACAACATTCCTGGCCTGTCGAACCCTACTTCTCGGAGGGAACAGCATATACGTCTATAACGTCATATATCCTAACCTAAGGCAATCTAACATCTCGGATATAACATTTGACAACATACCCGGCGTGTTGGAACCCTACGTCTCGGTGGTAACATTACGTGCGTCTATAACGTTATATATGCTAACCTAAGGCAACCTAACATCTCGGATGCAATATTTGACAACATTCCTGGCCTGTCGAACCCTACTTCTCGGAGGGAACAGTATATACGTCTATAACGTTTTATATCCTAACCTAAGGCAACCTGACATCTCGGATGTAATATTCTACATCATTCCAGGCGTGTCGAACCCTACTTCTCGGATGGAACTGCATATACGTCTATAACGGTATTTATCCTAATCTAAGGCAACCTAACATCTCGGATGTAACATTTGACAACATTCCAGGCGTGTCGGTCCCTACGTCTCGGTGGTAACATTACATGCGTCTATCACGTTATATATCCTAACCTAAGGCAACCTAACATCTCGGATGCAATATTTGACAACATTCCTGGCCTGTCGAATCCTACTTCTCGGAGGGAACAGCATATACGTCTATAACGTCATATATCCTAACCTAAGGCAACCTAACATCTCGGATGTAACATTTGACAACATTCCAGGCGTGTCGGTCCCTACGTCTCGGGGATAACATTACATGCGTCTATAGCGGTATATATCCTAATCTTAGGCAACCTAACATCTCGGATGTATCATTTTACCACATTCCAGGCGTGTCGGTCCCTACGTCTCGGTGGTAACGTTACATGCGTCTTCAACGTTATATATCCTAACCTAAGGCAACCTAACATCTCGGATGTAACATTTGACAACATTCCAGGCGTGTCGGTCCCTACGTCTCGGTGGTAACATTACATGCGTCTATAACGGTATATTTCCTAATCTAAGGCAACCTAACATCTCGGATGCAATATTTGACAACATTCCTGGCCTGTCGAACCCTACTTCTCGGAGGGAACAGTATGTACGTCTATAACGTTATATATCCTAACCTAAGGCAACCTGACATCTCGGATGTATTATTCTACAACATTCCAGGCGTGTCGGACCCTACTTCTCAGTGGGAACATTATATGCGTCTATAACGTTGTATATCCTAATCTAAGGCAACCTAACATCTCGGATGCAATATTTGACAACATTCCTGGCCTGTCGAACCCTACATCTCGGAGGGAACAGTATATACGTCTATAGCGGTATATATCCTAATCTAAGGCAACCTAACACCTCGGATGTAACATTTGACAACATTCCTGGCCTGTCGGTCCCTACGTCTCGGTGGTAATATTACATGCTTCTATAACGTTATATATCCTAACCTAAGGCCACCTAACATCTCGTATGTAATATTTGACAACATTCCTGGCGTGTCGAGCCCTACTTCTCGGTGGGAACAGTATATACGTCTATAACGTTATATATCGTAACCAAAGGCAACCTAACATCTCGGATGTAATATTTGACAACATTCCTGGCGTGTCGGACCCTACTTCTCGGTGGGAACAGTATATACGTCTGTGACGTCATATATCCTAACCTAAGGCAACCTAACATCTCGGATATAACATTTGACAACATTGCAGGCGTGTTGGAACCCTACGTCTCGGTGGTAACATTACGTGCGTCTATAACGTTATATATGCTAACCTAAGGCAACCTAACATCTCGGATGCAATATTTGACAACATTCCTGGCCTGTCGAACCCTACTTCTCGGAGGGAACAGCATATACATCTATAACGTCATATATCCTAACCTAAGGCAACCTTACATCTCGGATGTAACATTTGACAACATTCCAGGTGTGTCGGTCCCTACGTCTCGGTGGTAACGTTACATGCGTCTTCAACGTTATATATCCTAACCTAAGGCAACCTAACATCTCGGATGTAACATTTGACAACATTCCAGTCGTGTCGGTCCCTACGTCTCGGTGGTAACATTACATGCGTCTATAACGGTATATTTCCTAATCTAAGGCAACCTAACATCTCGGATGCAATATTTGACAACATTCCTGGCCTGTCGAATCCTACTTCTCGGAGGGAACAGCATATACGTCTATAACGTCATATATCCTAACCTAAGGCAACCTAACATCTCGGATGTAACATTTTACAACATTCCAGGCCTGTCGGTCCCTACGTCTCGGGGATAACATTACATGCGTCTATAGCGGTATATATCCTAATCTTAGGCAACCTAACATCTCGGATGTAACATTTTACAACATTCCAGGCCTGTCGGTCCCTACGTCACGGTGGTAACATTACATGCGTCTATAACGTTATATATCCTAACCTAAGGCCACCTAACATCTCGTATGTAATATTTGATAACATTCCTGGCGTGTCGAACCCTACTTCTCGGAGGGAACAGCATATACGTCTATAACGTCATATATCCTAACCTAAGGCAATCTAACATCTCGGATATAACATTTGACAACATACCCGGCGTGTTGGAACCTTACGTCTCGGTGGTAACATTACGTGCGTCTATAACGTTATATATGCTAACCTAAGGCAACCTAACATCTCGGATGCAATATTTGACAACATTCCTGTCCTGTCGAACCCTACTTCTCGGAGGGAACAGTATATACGTCTATAACGTTATATATCCTAACCTAAGGCAACCTGACATCTCGGATGTATTATTCTACAACATTCCAGGCGTGTCGGACCCTACTTCTCAGTGGGAACATTATATGCGTCTATAACGTTGTATATCCTAATCTAAGGCAACCTAACATCTCGGATGCAATATTTGACAACATTCCTGGCCTGTCGAACCCTACATCTCGGAGGGAACAGTATATACGTCTATAGCGATATATATCGTAATCTAAGGCAACCTAACATCTCGGATGCAATATTTGACAACATTCCTGGCCTGTCGAACCCTACTTCTCGGAGGGAACAGCATATACGTCTATAACGTCATATATCCTAACCTAATTCAACCTAACATCTCGGATGTAACATTTGACAACATTCCAGGTGTGTCGGTCCCTACGTCTCGGTGGTAACGTTACATGCGTCTTCAACGTTATATATCCTAACCTAAGGCAACCTAACATCTCGGATGTAACATTTGACAACATTCCAGGCGTGTCGGTCCCTACGTCTCGGTGGTAACATTACATGCGTCTATAACGGTATATTTCCTAATCTAAGGCAACCTAACATCTCGGATGCAATATTTGACAACATTCCTGGCCTGTCGAACCCTACTTCTCGGAGGGAACAGTATATACGTCTATAACGTTATGTATCCTAACCTAAGGCAACCTAACATCTCGGATGCAATATTTGATAACATTCCTGGCCTGTCGAACCCTACTTCTCGGAGGGAACAGTATATACGTCTATAACGTTATATATCCTAACCGAAGGCAACCTGACATCTCGGATGTAATATTCTACATCATTCCAGGCGCGTCGGACCCTACTTCTCGTTGGGAACATTATATGAGTCTATAACGTTGTATATCCTAATCTAAGGCAACCTATTATCTCAGACGTAATATTTTACAATATTCCTCGCGTGTCGGTGCATACTTTTCGGTGGGAATATTATATGCGTCCACAACGGTCGATATCGTAATCTAAGGCAATCTAACATCTCGGATGCAATATTTGACAACATTCCTGGCCTGTCGAAACCTACTTCTCGGAGGGAACAGCATATACGTCTATAACGTCATATATCCTAACCTAAGGCAACCTAACATCTCGGATGTAATATTTGACAACATTCCTGGCGTGTCGAACCCTACTTCTCGGTGGGAACAGTATATACGTCTATAACGTTATATATCCTAACGTAAGGTAACCTAACATCTCGGATGTAATATTTGACAACATTCCTGGCGTGTCGGACTCTACTTCTCGGTGGGAACAGTATATACGTCTATAACGTCATATATCCTAACCTAAGGCAACCTAACATCTCGGATGTAACATTTGACAACATTCCAGGTTTGTCGGACCCTACGTCTCGGTGGTAAGGTTACATGCGTCTATAACGTTATATATCCAAACCTAAGGCAACCTAACATCTCGGATGTAACATTTGACAACATTCCAGGCATGTCGGTCCGTACGTCTCGGTGGTAACATTATATGCGTCTATAACGTTATATATCCTAACCTAAGGCCACCTAACATCTCGTATGTAATATTTGACAACATTCCTGGCGTGTCGAGCCCTACTTCTCGGTGGGAACAGTACATACGTCTATAACGTTATATATCGTAACCTAAGGCAACCTCACATCTCGGATGTAATATTCTGCACCATTCCAGGCGTGTCGGACCCTAATTCTCGGTGGGAACATTATATGAGTCTATAACGTTGTATATCCTAATCTAAGGCAACCTATTATCTCAGACGTAATATTTTACAATATTCCTGGCGTGTCGGTGCATACTTTTCGGTGGGAATATTATATGCGTCTATAACGGTCGATATCGTAATCTAAGGCAATCTAACATCTCGGATGCAATATTTGACAACACTCCTGGCCTGTCGAACCCTACATCACGGAGGGAACAGTATATACGTCTATAACGTTATATATCCTAACCTAGGGCAGCCTAACATCTCGGATGTAATATTCTACAACCTTCCAGGCTTGTCGGACCCTACTTCTCGGTGGGAACATTATATGCGTCTATAACGTTGTATATCCTTATCTAAGGCAACCTAACATCTCGGATGCAATATTTGACAACATTCCTGGCGTGTCGAACCCTACTTCTCGGTGTGAACAGTATATACGTCTATAACGTTATATATCCTAACCTAAGGCAACCTAACATCTCGGATGTAATATTCGACAACATTCCTGGCGTGTCGGACCCTACTTCTCGGTGGGAACAATATATACGTCTGTAACGTCATATATCCTAACCTAAGACAACCATACATCTCGGATGTAACATTTGACAACATTGCAGGCGTGTTGGAACCCTACGTCTCGGTGGTAACATTACATGCGTCTATAGCGTTATATATGCTAACCTAAGGCAACCTAACATCTCGGATGCAATATTTGACAACATTCCTGGCCTGTCGAACCCTACTTCTCGGAGGGAACAGTATATACGTCTATAACGTCATATATCCTAACCTAAGGCAACCTAACATCTCGGATGTAACATTTGACAACATTCCAGGCGTGTCGGTCCCTACGTCTCGGTGGTAACATTACATGCGTCTATAGCGGTATATATCCTAATCTTGGCAACCTAACATCTCGGATGTAACATTTTACAACATTCCAGGCCTGTCGGTCCCTACGTCTCGGTGGTACCATTACATGCGTCTATAACGTTATATATCCTAACCTAAGGCCACCTAACATCTCGTATGTAATATTTGACAACATTCCTGGCGTGTCGAACCCTACTTCTCGGTGGGAACAGTATATACGTCTATAACGTTATATATCCTAACGTAAGGTAACCTAACATCTCGGATGTAATATTTGACAACATTCCTGGCGTGTCGGACCCTACTTCTCGGTGGGAACAGTATATACGTCTGTAACGTCATATATCCTAACCTAAGGCAACCTAACATCTCGGATATAACATTTGACAACATATCCGGCGTGTTGGAACCCTACGTCTCGGTGATAACATTACGTGCGTCTATAACGTTATATATGCTAACCTAAGGCAACCTAACATCTCGGATTCAATATTTGACAACATTCCTGGCCTGTCGAACCCTACTTCTCGGAGGGAACAGCATATACGTCTATAACGTCATATATCCTAACCTAAGGCAACCTAACATCTCGGATGTAACATTTGACAACATTCCATGCGTGTCGGTCCCTACTTCTCGGTGGTAACATTACATGCGTCTATAACGGTATATTTCCTCATCTAAGGCAACCTAACATCTCGGATGCAATATTTGACAACATTCCTGGCCTGTCGAACCCTAATTCTCGGAGGGAACAGTATATACGTCTATAACGTTGTATATCCTAGCCTAAGGCAACCTAACATCTCGGATGTAACATTTGACAACATTCCAGGCGTGTCGGTCCCTACGTCTCGGTGGTAACATTACATGCGTCTATAACGGTATATATCCTAATCTAAGGCAACCTAACATCTCGGATGCAATATTTGACAACATTCCTGGCCTGTCGAACCCTAATTCTCGGAGGGAACAGTATATACGTCTATAACGTTGTATATCCTAGCCTAAGGCAACCTAACATCTCGGATGTAACATTTGACAACATTCCAGGCGTGTCGGTCCCTACGTCTCGGTGGTAACATTACATGCGTCTATAACGGTATATATCCTAATCTTAGGCAACCTAACATCTCGGATGCAATATTTGACAACATCCCTGGCCTGTCGAACGCTACTTCTCGGAGAGAACAGTATATACGTCTATAACGTTATATATCCTAGCCTAAGGCAACCTAACATCTCGTATGTAATATTCTACATCATTCTAGGCGTGTCGGACCCTACTTCTCGGTGGGAACATTATATGAGTCTATAACGTTGTATATCCTAATCTAAGGCAACCAACTGTCTCAGACGTAATATTTTACAATATTCCTCGCGTGTCGGTGCATACTTTTCGGTGGGAATATTATGTGCGTCCACAACGGTCGATATCGTAATCTAAGGCAATCTAACATCTCGGATGCAATACTTGACAACATTCCTTGCCTGTCGAACCCTACTTCTCGGAGGGACCAGTATGTACCTCTATAACGTTATATATCCTAACCTGAGGCAACCTAACATCTCGGATGTAAAATTCTACAACCTTCCAGGCGTGTCGGACCCTACATCTCGGTGGTAACATTATATGCGTCTATAACGTTGCATATCATAATCTAAGGCAACCTAACATCTCGGATGCAATATTTGACAACATTCCTGGCCTGTCGAATCTTACTGCTCGGATGAAATATGTGACAACATTTCTGGCCTGTCGAACCCTACATCTCGGAGGGAACAGTATATACGTCTGTAACGTCATATATCCTTATCTAAGGCAACCTAACATCTCGGATGCAATATTTGACAGCATTCCTAGCCTGTCGATCCCTACTTCTCGGAGGGAACAGTATATACGTCTATAACGTCATATATCCTAACCTAAGGCAACCTAACATCTCGGATGTAATATTCTACAACCTTCCAGGCGTGTCGGACCCTACTTCTCGGTGGGAACATTATATGCGTCTATAACGTTGTATATCCTTATCTAAGGCAACCTAACATCTCGGATGCAATATTTGACAACATTCGTGGCCTGTCGAACCCTACTTCTCGGAGGGAACAGTATATACGTCTATAACGTCATATATCCTAACCTAAGGCAACCTAACATCTCGCATGTAACATTTGACAACATTCCAGGCGTGTCGGTCCCTACGTCTCGGTGGTAACATTACATGCGTCTATAACGTTATATATCCTGACCTAAGGCAACCTAACATCTCGGATGCAATACTTGACAACATTCCTGGCCTGTCGAACCCTACTTCTCGGAGGGAAGAGTATATACGTCTATAACGTCATATATCCTAGCCTAAGGCAACCTAACGTCTCGGATGTAACATTTGACAACATTCCAGGCGTATCGGTCCCTACGTCTCGGTGGTAACATTACATGCGTCTATAACGGTATATATCCTAATCTTAGGCAACCTAACATCTCGGATGTAACATTTGACAACATTCCTGGCCTGTCGGTCCCTACGTCTCGGTGGTAACATTACATGCTTCTATAACGTTATATATCCTAACCTAAGGCCACCTAACATCTCGTATGTAATATTTGACAACATTCCTGGCGTGTCGAGCCCTACTTCTCGGTGGGAACAGTATATACGTCTATAACGTTATATATCGTAACCAAAGGCAACCTAACATCTCGGATGTAATATTTGACAACATTCCTGGCGTGTCGGACCCTACTTCTCGGTGGGAACAGTATATACGTCTGTAACGTCATATATCCTAACCTAAGGCAACCTAACATCTCGGATATAACATTTGACAATATTGCAGGCGTGTTGGAACCCTACGTCTCGGTGGTAACATTACGTGCGTCTATAACGTTATATATGCTAACCTAAGGCAACCTAACATCTCGGATGCAATATTTGACAACATTCCTGGCCTGTCCAACCCTACTTCTCGGAGGGAACAGCATATACGTCTATAACGTCATATATCCAAACCTAAGGCAACCTAACATCTCGCATGTAACATTTGACAACATTCCAGGCGTGTCGGTCCCTACGTCTCGGTGGTAACATTACATGCGTATATAACGGTATATTTCCTAATCTAAGGCAACCTAACATCTCGGATGCAATATTTGACAACATTCCTGGCCTGTCGAACGCTACTTCTCGGAGGGAACAGTATATACGTCTATAACGTTATATATCCTAGCCTAAGGCAACCTAACATCTCGGATGCAATATTTGACAACATTCCTGGCCTGTCGAACCCTACTTCTCGGAGGGAACAGCATATACGTCTATAACGTCATATATCCAAACCTAAGGCAACCTAACATCTCGGATGTAACATTTGACAACATTCCATGCGTGTCGGTCCCTACGTCTCGGTGGTAACATTACATGCGTCTATAACGTTATATATCCTAGCCTAAGGCAACCTAACATCTCGGATATATTATTCTACAACATTCCAGGCGTGTCGGACCCTACTTCTCGGTGGGAACATTATATGCGTCTGTAACGTTGTATATCCTAATCTAAGGCAACGTAACATCTCGGATGCAATATTTGACAACATTCCTTGCCTGTCGAACCCCACTGCTCGGAGGGAACAGTATGTACGTCTATAACGTTACATATCCTCACCTAAGGCAACCTAACATCTCGGATGTAATATTCTACAACCTTCCAGGCGTGTCGGACCCTACTTCTCGGTGGTAACATTACATGCGTCTATAGCGGTATATATCCTAATCTTAGGCAACCTAACATCCCGGATGTAACATTTTACAACATTCCAGGCCTGTCGGTCCCTACGTCTCGGTGGTAACATTACGTGCGTCTATAACGTTATATATGCTAACCTAAGGCAACCTAACATCTCGGATGCAATATTTGACAACATTCCTGGCCTGTCGAACCCTACTTCTCGGAGGGAACAGCATATACCTCTATAACGTCATATATCCTAGCCTAAGGCAACCTAACATCTCGGATGTAACATTTGACAACATTCCAGGCGTGTCGGTCCCTACGTCTCGGTGGTAACAATACATGCGTCTATAACGGTATATATCCTAATCTTAGGCAACCTGACATCTCGGATGTAACATTTTACCACATTCCAGGCGTGTCGGTCCCTACGTCTCGGTGGTAACATTACATGCGTCTATAACGTTATATATCCTAACCTAAGGCAACCTAACATCTCGGATGCAATATTTGACAACATTCCTGGCCTGTCGAACCCTACTTCTCGGAGGGAACAGCATTACCTCTATAACGTCATATATCCTAGCCTAAGGCAACCTAACATCTCGGATGTAACATTTGACAACATTCCAGGCGTGTCGGTCCCTACGTCTCGGTGGTAACAATACATGCGTCTATAACGGTATATATCCTAATCTTAGGCAACCTGACATCTCGGATGTAACATTTTACCACATTCCAGGCGTGTCGGTCCCTACGTCTCGGTGGTAACATTACATGCTTCTATAACGTTATATATCCTAACCTAAGGCCACCTAACATCTCGTATGTAATATTTGACAACATTCCTGGCGTGTCGGACCCTACTTCTCGGTGGGAACAGTATATACGTCTGTAACGTCATATATCCTAACCTAAGGCAACCTAACATCTCGGATATAACATTTGACAACATTGCAGGCGTGTTGGAACCCTACGTCTCGGTGGTAACATTACGTGCGTCTATAACGTTATATATGCTAACCTACGGCAACCTAACATCTCGGATGTAACATTTGACAACATTCCAGGCGTGTCGGTCCCTACGTCTCGGTGGTAACATTACATGCGTCTATAACGTTGTATATCCTTATCTAAGGCAACCTAACATCTCGGATGCAATATTTGACAACATTCGTGGCCTGTCGAACCCTACTTCTCGGAGGGAACAGTATATACGTCTATAACGTCATATATCCTAACCTAAGGCAACCTATCATCTCGGATGTAACATTTGATAACATTCCAGGCAGGTCGGTCCCTACGTCTCGGTGGTAATATTATATGCGTCTATAACGTTATATATCCTTATCTAAGGCAACCTAACATCCCGGATGCAATATTTGACAACATTCCTGGCCTGTCGAACCCTACTTCTCGGAGGGAACAGCATATACGTCTATAACGTCATATATCCAAACCTAAGGCAACCTAACATCTCGGATGTAACATTTGACAACATTCCATGCGTGTCGGTCCCTACGTCTCGGTGGTAACATTACATGCGTCTATAACGTTATATATCCTAGCCTAAGGCAACCTAACATCTCGGATATATTATTCTACAACATTCCAGGCGTGTCGGACCCTACTTCTCGGTGGGAACATTATATGCGTCTGTAACGTTGTATATCCTAATCTAAGGCAACGTAACATCTCGGATGCAATATTTGACAACATTCCTGGCCTGTCGAACCCTACATCTCGGAGGGAACAGTATATACGTCTATAGCGGTATATATCCTAATCTAAGGCAACCTAACATCTCGGATGCAATATTTGACAACATTCCTTGCCTGTCGAACCCTACTTCTCGGAGGGAACAGTATGTACGTCTATAACGTTATGTATCCTAACCTAAGGCAACCTAACATCTCGGATGTAATATTCTACAATCTTCCAGGCGTGTCGGACTCTACTTCTCGGTGGTAACATTATATGCGTCTATAACGTTGCATATCCTAATCTAAGGCAACCTAACATCTCGGATGCAATATTTGACAACATTCCTGGCCTGTCGAACCCTACATCCCGGAGGGAACAGTATATACGTCTATAGCGGTATATATCCTAATCTAAGGCAACCTAACATCTCGGATGCAATATTTGACTACATTCCTGGCCTGTCGAACCCTACTTCTCGGAGGGAACAGTATATACGTCTATAACGTTATATATCCTAACCGAAGGCAACCTGACATCTCGGATGTAATATTCTACATCATTCAAGGCGTGTCGGACCCTACTTCTCGGTGGGAACATTATATGAGTCTATAACGTTGTATATCCTAATCTAAGGCAACCTATTATCTCAGACGTAATATTGTACAATATTCCACGCGTGTCGGTGCATACTTTTCGGTGGGAATATTATATGCGTCCATAACGGTCGATATCATAATCTAAGGCAATCTAACATCTCGGATGCAATATTTGACAACATTCCTTACCTGTCGAACCCTACTTCTCGGAGGGAACAGTATGTACGTCTGTAACGTTATATATCCTAACCTAAGGCAACCTAACATCTCGGATGTAATATTCTACAACCTTCCAGGCGTGTCGGACCCTACTTCCCGGTGGTAACATTATATGCGTCTATAACGTTGCATATCCTAATCTAAGGCAACCTAACATCTCGGATGCAAAATTTGACAACATTCCTGGCCTGTCGAACCCTACTGCTCGGAGGGAACAGTATATACGTCTATAACGGTATATATCCTAATCTAAGGCAACCTAACATCTCGGATGGAATATGTGACAACATTCCTGGCCTGTCGAACCCTACATCTCGGAGGGAACAGTATTTACGTCTGTAACGTCATATATCCTAACCTAAGACAACCTAACATCTCGGATGTAACATTTGACAACATTCCAGGCGTGTCGGTCCCTACGTCTCGTTGGTAACATTACATGCGTCTGTAACGTTATATATCCTAACCTAAGCCCAACTAACATCTCGTATATAATATTTGACAACATTCCTGACGTGTCGAACCCTACTTCTCGGTGGGAACAGTATATACGTCTATAACGGTATATATCCTAATCTAAGGCAACCTAACATCTCGGATGGAATATGTGACAACATTCCTGGCCTGTCGAACCCTACATCTCGGAGGGAACAGTATTTACGTCTGTAACGTCATATATCCTAACCTAAGACAACCTAACATCTCGGATGTAACATTTGACAACATTCCAGGCCTGTCGGTCCCTACGTCTCGGTGGTAACATTACATGCGTCTATAACGTTATATATCCTAACCTAAGGCAACCTAACATCTCGGATGCAATATTTGACAACATTCCTGGCCTGTCGAACCCTACTTCTCGGAGGGAACAGCATTACCTCTATAACGTCATATATCCTAGCCTAAGGCAACCTAACATCTCGGATGTAACATTTGACAACATTCCAGGCGTGTCGGTCCCTACGTCTCGGTGGTAACATTACATGCGTCTATAACGGTATATATCCTAATCTTAGGCAACCTGACATCTCGGATGTAACATTTTACCACATTCCAGGCGTGTCGGTCCCTACGTCTCGGTGGTAACATTACATGCTTCTATAACGTTATATATCCTAACCTAAGGCCACCTAACATCTCGTATGTAATATTTGACAACATTCCTGGCGTGTCGGACCCTACTTCTCGGTGGGAACAGTATATACGTCTGTAACGTCATATATCCTAACCTAAGGCAACCTAACATCTCGGATATAACATTTGACAACATTGCAGGCGTGTTGGAACCCTACGTCTCGGTGGTAACATTACGTGCGTCTATAACGTTATATATGCTAACCTAAGGCAACCTAACATCTCGGATGCAATATTTGACAACATTCCTGGCCTGTCGAACCCTACTTCTCGGAGGGAACAGCATATACGTCTATAACGTCATATATTCAAACCTAAGGCAACCTAACATCTCGGATGTAACATTTGACAACATTCCATGCGTGTCGGTCCCTACGTCTCAGTGGTAACATTACATGCGTCTATAACGTTATATATCCTAACCTAAGGCAACCTAACATCTCGGATGCAATATTTGACAACATTCCTGGCCTGTCGAACCCTACTTCTCGGAGGGAACAGCATATACCTCTATAACGTCATATATCCTAGCCTAAGGCAACCTAACATCTCGGATGTAACATTTGACAACATTACAGGCGTGTCGGTCCCTACGTCTCGGTGGTAACATTACATGCGTCTATAACGGTATATATCCTAATCTTAGGCAACCTGACATCTCGGATGTAACATTTTACCACATTCCAGGCGTGTCGGTCCCTACGTCTCGGTGGTAACATTGCATGCGTCTATAACGTTATATATCCTAACCTAAGGCACCCTAACATCTCGGATGCAATATTTGACAACATTCCTGGCCTGTCGAACCCTACTTCTCGGAGGGAACAGCATATACATCTATAACGTCATATATCCTAGCCTAAGGCAACCTAACATCTCGGATGTAATATTCTACATCATTCTAGGCGTGTCGGACCCTACTTCTCGGTGGGAACATTATATGAGTCTATAACGTTGTATATCCTAATCTAAGGCAACCAACTGTCTCAGACGTAATATTTTACAATATTCCTCGCGTGTCGGTGCATACTTTTCGGTGGGAATATTATATGCGTCCACAACGGTCGATATCGTAATCTAAGGCAATCTAACATCTCGGATGCAATACTTGACAACATTCCTTGCCTGTCGAACCCTACTTCTCGGAGGGAACAGTATGTACGTCTATAACGTTATATATCCTAACCTAAGGCAACCTAACATCTCGGATGTAAAATTCTACAACCTTCCAGGCGTGTCGGACCCTACATCTCGGTGGTAACATTATATGCGTCTATAACGTTCCATATCATAATCTAAGGCAACCTAACATCTCGGATGCAATATTTGACAACATTCCTGGCCTGTCGAATCTTACTGCTCGGATGAAATATGTGACAACATTTCTGGCCTGTCGAACCCTACATCTCGGAGGGAACAGTATATACGTCTGTAACGTCATATATCCTTATCTAAGGCAACCTAACATCTACGATGCAATATTTGACAGCATTCCTAGCCTGTCGATCCCTACTTCTCGGAGGGAACAGTATATACGTCTATAACGTCATATATCCTAACCTAAGGCAACCTAACATCTCGGATGTAATATTCTACAACCTTCCAGGCGTGTCGGACCCTACTTCTCGGTGGGAACATTATATGCGTCTATAACGTTGTATATCCTTATCTAAGGCAACCTAACATCTCGGATGCAATATTTGACAACATTCGTGGCCTGTCGAACCCTACTTCTCGGAGGGAACAGTATATACGTCTATAACGTCATATATCCTAACCTAAGGCAACCTATCATCTCGGATGTAACATTTGATAACATTCCAGGCAGGTCGGTCCCTACGTCTCGGTGGTAATATTATATGCGTCTATAACGTTATATATCCTTATCTAAGGCAACCTAACATCCCGGATGCAATATTTGACAACATTCCTAGCCTGTCGCACCCTACTTCTCGGAGGGAACAGTATATACGTCTATAACGTCATATATCCTAACCTAAGGCAACCTAACATCTCGGATGTAATATTCTACAACCATCCAGGCGTGTCGGACCCTACTTCTCGGTGGGATCATTATATGCGTCTATAAAGTTGTATATCCTTATCTAAGGCAACCTAACATCTCGGATGCAATATTTGACAACATTCGTGGCCTGTCGAACCCTACTTCTCGGAGGGAACAGTATATACGTCTATAACGTCATATATCCTAACCTAAGGCAACCTAACATCTCGCATGTAACATTTGACTACATTCCAGGCGTGTCGGTCCCTACGTCTCGGTGGTAACATTACATGCGTCTATAACGTTATATATCCTGACCTAAGGCAACCTAACATCTCGGATGCAATACTTGACAACATTCCTGGCCTGTCGAACCCTACATCTCGGAGGGAACAGTATATACGTCTATAGCGGTATATATCCTAATCTAAGGCAACCTAACATCTCGGATGCAATATTTGACTACATTCCTGGCCTGTCGAACCCTACTTCTCGGAGGGAACAGTATATACGTCTATAACGTTCTATATCCTAACCGAAGGCAACCTGACATCTCGGATGTAATATTCTACATCATTCAAGGCGTGTCGGACCCTACTTCTCGGTGGGAACATTATATGAGTCTATAACGTTGTATATCCTAATCTAAGGCAACCTATTATCTCAGACGTAATATTGTACAATATTCCACGCGTGTCGGTGCATACTTTTCGGTGGGAATATTATATGCGTCCATAACGGTCGATATCGTAATCTAAGGCAATCTAACATCTCGGATGCAATATTTGACAACATTCCTTACCTGTCGAACCCTACTTCTCGGAGGGAACAGTATGTACGTCTATAACGTTATATATCCTAACCTAAGGCAACCTAACATCTCGGATGTAAAATTCTACAACCTTCCAGGCGTGTCGGACCCTACATCTCGGTGGTAACATTATATGCGTCTATAACGTTGCATATCATAATCTAAGGCAACCTAACATCTCGGATGCAATATTTGACAATATTCCTGGCCTGTCGAATCTTACTGCTCGGATGAAATATGTGACAACATTTCTGGCCTGTCGAACCCTACATCTCGGAGGGAAC
Organism: Xylocopa violacea; assembly: GCA_963969225.1. Taxonomy (NCBI): domain Eukaryota; kingdom Metazoa; phylum Arthropoda; class Insecta; order Hymenoptera; family Apidae; genus Xylocopa; species Xylocopa violacea. Next base: position 22,234,589 of record CAXAJV010000002.1, on the reverse strand, counting down.
AGTATATACGTCTGTAACGTCATATATCCTTATCTAAGGCAACCTAACATCTCCGATGCAATATTTGACAGCATTCCTAGCCTGTCGATCCCTACTTCTCGAAGGGAACAGTATATACGTCTATAACGTCATATATCCTAACCTAAGGCAACCTAACATCTCGGATGTAATATTCTACAACCTTCCAGGCGTGTCGGACCCTACTTCTCGGTGGGAACATTATATGCGTCTATAACGTTGTATATCCTTATCTAAGGCAACCTAACATCTCGGATGCAATATTTGACAACATTCGTGGCCTGTCGAACCCTACTTCTCGGAGGGAACAGTATATACGTCTATAACGTCATATATCCTAACCTAAGGCAACCTATCATCTCGGATGTAACATTTGATAACATTCCAGGCAGGTCGGTCCCTACGTCTCGGTGGTAATATTATATGCGTCTATAACGTTATATATCCTTATCTAAGGCAACCTAACATCCCGGATGCAATATTTGACAACATTCCTAGCCTGTCGCACCCTACTTCTCGGAGGGAACAGTATATACGTCTATAACGTCATATATCCTAACCTAAGGCAACCTAACATCTCGGATGTAATATTCTACAACCATCCAGACGTGTCGGACCCTACTTCTCGGTGGGATCATTATATGCGTCTATAACGTTGTATATCCTTATCTAAGGCAACCTAACATCTCGGATGCAATATTTGACAACATTCGTGGGCTGTCGAACCCTACTTCTCGGAGGGAACAGTATATACGTCTATAACGTCATATATCCTAACCTAAGGCAACCTAACATCTCGCATGTAACATTTGATAACATTCCAGGCAGGTCGGTCCCTACGTCTCGGTGGTAACATTACATGCGTCTATAACGTTATATATCCTGACCTAAGGCAACCTAACATCTCGGATGCAATACTTGACAACATTCCTGGCCTGTCGAACCCTACTTCTCGGAGGGAACAGTATATACGTCTATAACGTCATATATCCTAGCCTAAGGCAACCTAACGTCTCGGATGTAACATTTGACAACATTCCAGGCGTGTCGGTCCCTACGTCTCGGTGGTAACATTACATGCGTCTATAACGGTATATATCCTAATCTTAGGCAACCTAACATCTCGGATGTAACATTTGACAACATTCCAGGCGTGTCGGTCCCTACGTCTCGGTGGTAACATTACATGCTTCTATAACGTTATATATCCTAACCTAAGGCCACCTAACATCTCGTATGTAATATTTGACAACATTCCTGGCGTGTCGAGCCCTACTTCTCGGTGGGAACAGTATATACGTCTATAACGTTATATATCGTAACCTAAGGCAACCTCACATCTCGGATGTAATATTTGACAACATTCCTGGCGTGTCGGACCCTACTTCTCGGTGGGAACAGTATATACGTCTGTAACGTCATATATCCTAACCTAAGGCAACCTAACATCTCGGATATAACATTTGACAACATTGCAGGCGTGTTGGAACCCTACGTCTCGGTGGTAACATAACGTGCGTCTATAACGTTATATATCCTAACCTAAGGCAACCTAACATCTCGTATGCAATATTTGACAACATTCCTGGCCTTTCGAACCCTACATCTCGGAGGGAACAGTATATACGTCTATAGCGGTATATATCCTTATCTAAGGCAACCTAACATCTCGGATGCAATATTTGACAACATTCCTGCCCTGTCGAACCCTAATTCTCGGAGGGAACAGTATATACGTCTATAACGTCATATATCCAAACCTAAGGCAACCTAACATCTCGGATGTAACATTTGACAACATTCCATGCGTGTCGGTCCCTACGTCTCGGTGATAACATTACATGCGTCTATAACGGTATATTTCCTAATCTAAGGCAACCTAACATCTCGGATGCAATATTTGACAACATTCCTGGCCTGTCGAACGCTACTTCTCGGAGGGAACAGTATATACGTCTATAACGTTATATATCCTAGCCTAAGGCAACCTAACATCTCGGATATATTATTCTACAACATTCCAGGCGTGTCGGACCCTACTTCTCGGTGGGAACATTATATGCGTCTATAACGTTGTATATCCTAATCTAAGGCAACGTAACATCTCGGATGCAATATTTGACAACATTCCTGGCCTGTCGAACCCTACATCTCGGAGGGAACAGTATATACGTCTATAGCGGTATATATCCTAATCTAAGGCAACCTAACATCTCGGATGCAATATTTGACAACATTCCTTGCCTGTCGAACCCTACTTCTCGGAGGGAACAGTATGTACGTCTATAACGTTACGTATCCTAACCTAAGGCAACCTAACATCTCGGATGTAATATTCTACAATCTTCCAGGCGTGTCGGACTCTACTTCTCGGTGGTAACATTATATGCGTCTATAACGTTGCATATCCTAATCTAAGGCAACCTAACATCTCGGATGCAATATTTGACAACATTCCTGGCCTGTCGAACCCTACATCTCGGAGGGAACAGTATATACGTCTATAGCGGTATATATCCTAATCTAAGGCAACCTAACATCTCGGATGCAATATTTGACTACATTCCTGGCCTGTCGAACCCTACTTCTCGGAGGGAACAGTATATACGTCTATAACGTTATATATCCTAACCGAAGGCAACCTGACATCTCGTATGTAATATTCTACATCATTCAAGGCGTGTCGGACCCTACTTCTCGGTGGGAACATTATATGAGTCTATAACGTTGTATATCCTAATCTAAGGCAACCTATTATCTCAGACGTAATATTGTACAATATTCCACGCGTGTCGGTGCATACTTTTCGGTGGGAATATTATATGCGTCCATAACGGTCGATATCGTAATCTAAGGCAATCTAACATCTCGGATGCAATATTTGACAACATTCCTTACCTGACGAACCCTACTTCTCGGAGGGAACAGTATGTACGTCTGTAACGTTATATATCCTAACCTAAGGCAACCTAACATCTCGGATGTAATATTCTACAACCTTCCAGTCGTGTCGGACCCTACTTCCCGGTGGTAACATTATATGCGTCTATAACGTTGCATATCCTAATCTAAGGCAACCTAACATCTCGGATGCAATATTTGACAACATTGCTGGCCTGTCGAACCCTACTTCTCGGAGGGAACAGCATATACGTCTATAACGTCATATATCCAAACCTAAGGCAACCTAACATCTCGGATGTAACATTTGACATCATTCCATGCGTGTCGGTCCCTACGTCTCGGTGGTAACATTACATGCGTCTATAACGGTATATTTCCTAATCTAAGGCAACCTAACATCTCGGATGCAATATTTGACAACATTCCTGGCCTGTCGAACGCTACTTCTCGGAGGGAACAGTATATACGTCTATAACGTTATATATCCTAGCCTAAGGCAACCAAACATCTCGGATGTAACATTTGACAACATTCCAGGCGTGTCGGTCCCTACGTCTCGGTGGTAACATTACATGCGTCTATAACGGTATATTTCCTAATCTAAGGCAACCTAACATCTCGGATGCAATATTTGACAACATTCCTGGCCTGTCGAACCCTACTTCTCGGAGGGAACAGTATATACGTCTATAACGTTATATATCCTAACCTAAGGCAACCTGACATCTCGGATATATTATTCTACAACATTCCAGGCGTGTCGGACCCTACTTCTCGGAGGGAACAGTATATACGTCTATAACGTTGTATATCCTAACCTAAGGCAACCTGACATCTCGGATGCTATATTTGACAACATTCCTGGCCTGTCGAACCCTACATCTCGGAGGGAACAGTATATACGTCTATAGCGGTATATATCCTAATCTAAGGCAACCTAACATCTCGGATGCAATATTTGACAACATTCCTGGCCTGTCGAACCCTACTTCTCGGAGGGAACAGTATATACGTCTATAACGTTATATATCCTAACCGAAGGCAACCTGACATCTCGGATGTAATATTCTACATCATTCAAGGCGTGTCGGACCCTACTTCTCGGTGGGAACATTATATGAGTCTATAACGTTCTGTATCCTAATCTAAGGCAACCTATTATCTCAGACGTAATATTTTACAATATTCCTCGGGTGTCGGTGCATACTTTTCGGTGGGAATATTATATGCGTCCATAACGGTCGATATCGTAATCTAAGGCAATCTAACATCTCGGATGCAATATTTGACAACATTCCTGGCCTGTCGAACCCTACTGCTCGGAGGGAACTGTATATACGTCTATAACGGTATATATCCTAATCAAAGGCAACCTAACATCTCGGATGAAATATGTGACAACATTCCTGGCCTGTCGAACCCTACATCTCGGAGGGAACAGTATATACGTCTATAACGTCATATATCCTAACCTAAGGCAACCTAACGTCTCGGATGTAACATTTGACAACATTCCAGGCGTGTCGGTCCCTACGTCGCGGTGGTAACATTACATGCGTCTATAACGGTATATTTCCTAATCTAAGGCAACCTAACATCTCGGATGCAATATTTGACAACATTCCTGGCCTGTCGAACCCTACTTCTCGGAGGGAACAGTATATACGTCTATAACGTTATATATCCTAACCTAAGGCAACCTGACATCTCGGATGCAATATTTGACAACATTCCTGGCCTGTCGAACCCTACTTCTCGGAGGGAACAGCATATACGTCTATAACGTCATATATCCAAACCTAAGGCAACCTAACATCTCGGATGTAACATTTGACAACATTCCATGCGTGGCGGTCCCTACGTCTCGGTGGTAACATTACATGCGTCTATAACGGTATATTTCCTAATCTAAGGCAACCTAACATCTCGGATGCAATATTTGACAACATTCCTGGCCTGTCGAACGCTACTTCTCGGAGGGAACAGTATATACGTCTATAACGTTATATACCCTAGCCTAAGGCAACCAAACATCTCGGATGTAACATTTGACAACATTCCAGGCGTGTCGGTCCCTACGTCTCGGTGGTAACATTACATGCGTCTATAACGGTATATTTCCTAATCTAAGGCAACCTAACATCTCGGATGCAATATTTGACAACATTCCTGGCCTGTCGAACCCTACTTCTCGGAGGGAACAGTATATACGTCTATAACGTTATATATCCTAACCTAAGGCAACCTGACATCTCGGATATATTATTCTACAACATTCCAGGCGTGTCGGACCCTACTTCTCGGTGGGAACATTATATGCGTCTATAACGTTGTATATCCTAATCTAAGGCAACCTAACATCTCGGATGCTATATTTGACAACATTCCTGGCCTGTCGAACCCTACATCTCGGAGGGAACAGTAAATACGTCTATAGCGGTATATATCCTAATCTAAGGCAACCTAACATCTCGGATGCAATATTTGACAACATTCCTGGCCTGTCGAACCCTACTTCTCGGAGGGAACAGTATATACGTCTATAACGTTGTATATCCTAACCTAAGGCAACCTGACATCTCGGATATATTATTCTACAACATTCCAGGCGTGTCGGACCCTACTTCTCGGTGGGAACATTATATGCGTCTATAACGTTGTATATCCTAATCTAAGGCAACCTAACATCTCGGATGCTATATTTGACAACATTCCTGGCCTGTCGAACCCTACTTCTCGGAGGGAACAGTATATACGTCTATAACGTTATATATCCTAACCGAAGGCAACCTGACATCTCGGATGTAATATTCTACATCATTCAAGGCGTGTCGGACCCTACTTCTCGGTGGGAACATTATATGAGTCTATAACGTTCTGTATCCTAATCTAAGGCAACCTATTATCTCAGACGTAATATTTTACAATATTCCTCGGGTGTCGGTGCATACTTTTCGGTGGGAATATTATATGCGTCCATAACGGTCGATATCGTAATCTAAGGCAATCTAACATCTCGGATGCAATATTTGACAACATTCCTGGCCTGTCGAACCCTACTGCTCGGAGGGAACTGTATATACGTCTATAACGGTATATATCCTAATCAAAGGCAACCTAACATCTCGGATGAAATATGTGACAACATTCCTGGCCTGTCGAACCCTACATCTCGGAGGGAACAGTATATACGTCTATAACGTCATATATCCTAACCTAAGGCAACCTAACGTCTCGGATGTAACATTTGACAACATTCCAGGCGTGTCGGTCCCTACGTCTCGGTGGTAACATTACATGCGTCTATAACGGTATATTTCCTAATCTAAGGCAACCTAACATCTCGGATGCAATATTTGACAACATTCCTGGCCTGTCGAACCCTACTTCTCGGAGGGAACAGTATATACGTCTATAACGTTATATATCCTAACCTAAGGCAACCTGACATCTCGGATATATTATTCTACAACATTCCAGGCGTGTCGGACCCTACTTCTCGGTGGGAACATTATATGCGTCTATAACGTTGTATATCCTAATCTAAGGCAACGTAACATCTCGGATGCAATATTTGACAACATTCCTGGCCTGTCGAACCCTACATCTCGGAGGGAACAGTATATACGTCTATAGCGGTATATATCCTAATCTAAGGCAACCTAACATCTCGGATGCAATATTTGACAACATTCCTGGCCTGTCGAACCCTACATCTCGGAGGGAACAGTATATACGTCTATAGCGGTATATATCCTAATCTAAGGCAACCTAACATCTCGGATGCAATATTTGACTACATTCCTGGCCTGTCGAACCCTACTTCTCGGAGGGAACAGTATATACGTCTATAACGTTATATATCCTAACCGAAGGCAACCTGACATCTCGGATGTAATATTCTACATCATTCAAGGCGTGTCGGACCCCACTTCTCGGTGGGAACATTATATGAGTCTATAACGTTGTATATCCTAATCTAAGGCAACCTATTATCTCAGACGTAATATTGTACAATATTCCACGCGTGTCGGTGCATACTTTTCGGTGGGAATATTATATGCGTCCATAACGGTCGATATCGTAATCTAAGGCAATCTAACATCTCGGATGCAATATTTGACAACATTCCTTACCTGTCGAACCCTACTTCTCGGAGGGAACAGTATGTACGTCTGTAACGTTATATATCCTAACCTAAGGCAACCTAACATCTCGGATGTAATATTCTACAACCTTTCAGGCGTGTCGGACCCTTCTTCCCGGTGGTAACATTATATGCGTCTATAACGTTGCATATCCTAATCTAAGGCAACCTAACATCTCGGATGCAAAATTTGACAACATTCCTGGCCTGTCGAACCCTACTGCTCGGAGGGAACAGTATATACGTCTATAGCGGTATATATCCTAATCTAAGGCAACCTAACATCTCGGATGCAATATTTGATAACATTCCGGGCGTGTCGAACCCTACTTCTCTGTGGGAACAGTATATACGTCTATAACGTTATATATCCTAACCGAAGGCAACCTGACATCTCGGATGTAATATTCTACATCATTCAAGGCGTGTCGGACCCTACTTCTCGGTGGGAACATTATATGAGTCTATAACGTTGTATATCCTAATCTAAGGCAACCTATTATCTCAGACGTAATATTGTACAATATTCCACGCGTGTCGGTGCATACTTTTCGGTGGGAATATTATATGCGTCCATAACGGTCGATATCGTAATCTAAGGCAATCTAACATCTCGGATGCAATATTTGACAACATTCCTTACCTGTCGAACCCTACTTCTCGGAGGGAACAGTATGTACGTCTGTAACGTTATATATCCTAACCTAAGGCAACCTAACATCTCGGATGTAATATTCTACAACCTTCCAGGCGTGTCGGACCCTACTTCCCGGTGGTAACATTATATGCGTCTATAACGTTGCATATCCTAATCTAAGGCAACCTAACATCTCGGATGCAATATTTGACAACATTCCTGGCCTGTCGAATCTTACTGCTCGGATGAAATATGTGACAACATTTCTGGCCTGTCGAACCCTACATCTCGGAGGGAACAGTATATACGTCTGTAACGTCATATATACTTATCTAAGGCAACCTAACATCTCCGATGCAATATTTGACAGCATTCCTAGCCTGTCGATCCCTACTTCTCGGAGGGAACAGTATATACGTCTATAACGTCATATATCCTAACCTAAGGCAACCTAACATCTCGGATGTAATATTCTACAACCTTCCAGGCGTGTCGGACCCTACTTCTCGGTGGGAACATTATATGCGTCTATAACGTTGTATATCCTTATCTAAGGCAACCTAACATCTCGGATGCAATATTTGACAACATTCGTTGCCTGTCGAACCCTACTTCTCGGAGGGAACAGTATATACGTCTATAACGTCATATATCCTAACCTAAGGCAACCTATCATCTCGGATGTAACATTTGATAACATTCCAGGCAGGTCGGTCCCTACGTCTCGGTGGTAACATTACATGCGTCTATAACGTTATATATCCTGACCTAAGGCAACCTAACATCTCGGATGCAATACTTGACAACATTCCTGGCCTGTCGAACCCTACTTCTCGGAGGGAACAGTATATACGTCTATAACGTCATATATCCTAGCCTAAGGCAACCTAACGTCTCGGATGTAACATTTGACAACATTCCAGGCGTGTCGGTCCCTACGTCTCGGTGGTAACATTACATGCGTCTATAACGGTATATATCCTAATCTTAGGCAACCTAACATCTCGGATGTAACATTTGACAACATTCCAGGCGTGTCGGTCCCTACGTCTCGGTGGTAACATTACATGCTTCTATAACGTTATATATCCTAACCTAAGGCCACCTAACATCTCGTATGTAATATTTGACAACATTCCTGGCGTGTCGAGCCCTACTTCTCGGTGGGAACAGTATATACGTCTATAACGTTATATATCGTAACCTAAGGCAACCTCACATCTCGGATGTAATATTTGACAACATTCCTGGCGTGTCGGACCCTACTTCTCGGTGGGAACAGTATATACGTCTGTAACGTCATATATCCTAACCTAAGGCAACCTAACATCTCGGATATAACATTTGACAACATTGCAGGCGTGTTGGAACCCTACGTCTCGGTGGTAACATAACGTGCGTCTATAACGTTATATATCCTAACCTAAGGCAACCTAACATCTCGTATGCAATATTTGACAACATTCCTGGCCTTTCGAACCCTACATCTCGGAGGGAACAGTATATACGTCTATAGCGGTATATATCCTTATCTAAGGCAACCTAACATCTCGGATGCAATATTTGACAACATTCCTGCCCTGTCGAACCCTAATTCTCGGAGGGAACAGTATATACGTCTATAACGTCATATATCCAAACCTAAGGCAACCTAACATCTCGGATGTAACATTTGACAACATTCCATGCGTGTCGGTCCCTACGTCTCGGTGGTAACATTACATGCGTCTATAACGGTATATTTCCTAATCTAAGGCAACCTAACATCTCGGATGCAATATTTGACAACATTCCTGGCCTGTCGAACGCTACTTCTCGGAGGGAACAGTATATACGTCTATAACGTTATATATCCTAGCCTAAGGCAACCTAACATCTCGGATATATTATTCTACAACATTCCAGGCGTGTCGGACCCTACTTCTCGGTGGGAACATTATATGCGTCTATAACGTTGTATATCCTAATCTAAGGCAACGTAACATCTCGGATGCAATATTTGACAACATTCCTGGCCTGTCGAACCCTACATCTCGGAGGGAACAGTATATACGTCTATAGCGGTATATATCCTAATCTAAGGCAACCTAACATCTCGGATGCAATATTTGACAACATTCCTTGCCTGTCGAACCCTACTTCTCGGAGGGAACAGTATGTACGTCTATAACGTTACGTATCCTAACCTAAGGCAACCTAACATCTCGGATGTAATATTCTACAATCTTCCAGGCGTGTCGGACTCTACTTCTCGGTGGTAACATTATATGCGTCTATAACGTTGCATATCCTAATCTAAGGCAACCTAACATCTCGGATGCAATATTTGACAACATTCCTGGCCTGTCGAACCCTACATCTCGGAGGGAACAGTATATACGTCTATAGCGGTATATATCCTAATCTAAGGCAACCTAACATCTCGGATGCAATATTTGACTACATTCCTGGCCTGTCGAACCCTACTTCTCGGAGGGAACAGTATATACGTCTATAACGTTATATATCCTAACCGAAGGCAACCTGACATCTCGTATGTAATATTCTACATCATTCAAGGCGTGTCGGACCCTACTTCTCGGTGGGAACATTATATGAGTCTATAACGTTGTATATCCTAATCTAAGGCAACCTATTATCTCAGACGTAATATTGTACAATATTCCACGCGTGTCGGTGCATACTTTTCGGTGGGAATATTATATGCGTCCATAACGGTCGATATCGTAATCTAAGGCAATCTAACATCTCGGATGCAATATTTGACAACATTCCTTACCTGACGAACCCTACTTCTCGGAGGGAACAGTATGTACGTCTGTAACGTTATATATCCTAACCTAAGGCAACCTAACATCTCGGATGTAATATTCTACAACCTTCCAGTCGTGTCGGACCCTACTTCCCGGTGGTAACATTATATGCGTCTATAACGTTGCATATCCTAATCTAAGGCAACCTAACATCTCGGATGCAATATTTGACAACATTGCTGGCCTGTCGAACCCTACTTCTCGGAGGGAACAGCATATACGTCTATAACGTCATATATCCAAACCTAAGGCAACCTAACATCTCGGATGTAACATTTGACATCATTCCATGCGTGTCGGTCCCTACGTCTCGGTGGTAACATTACATGCGTCTATAACGGTATATTTCCTAATCTAAGGCAACCTAACATCTCGGATGCAATATTTGACAACATTCCTGGCCTGTCGAACGCTACTTCTCGGAGGGAACAGTATATACGTCTATAACGTTATATATCCTAGCCTAAGGCAACCAAACATCTCGGATGTAACATTTGACAACATTCCAGGCGTGTCGGTCCCTACGTCTCGGTGGTAACATTACATGCGTCTATAACGGTATATTTCCTAATCTAAGGCAACCTAACATCTCGGATGCAATATTTGACAACATTCCTGGCCTGTCGAACCCTACTTCTCGGAGGGAACAGTATATACGTCTATAACGTTATATATCCTAACCTAAGACAACCTGACATCTCGGATATATTATTCTACAACATTCCAGGCGTGTCGGACCCTACTTCTCGGAGGGAACAGTATATACGTCTATAACGTTGTATATCCTAACCTAAGGCAACCTGACATCTCGGATGCTATATTTGACAACATTCCTGGCCTGTCGAACCCTACATCTCGGAGGGAACAGTATATACGTCTATAGCGGTATATATCCTAATCTAAGGCAACCTAACATCTCGGATGCAATATTTGACAACATTCCTGGCCTGTCGAACCCTACTTCTCGGGGGGAACAGTATATACGTCTATAACGTTATATATCCTAACCGAAGGCAACCTGACATCTCGGATGTAATATTCTACATCATTCAAGGCGTGTCGGACCCTACTTCTCGGTGGGAACATTATATGAGTCTATAACGTTCTGTATCCTAATCTAAGGCAACCTATTATCTCAGACGTAATATTTTACAATATTCCTCGGGTGTCGGTGCATACTTTTCGGTGGGAATATTATATGCGTCCATAACGGTCGATATCGTAATCTAAGGCAATCTAACATCTCGGATGCAATATTTGACAACATTCCTGGCCTGTCGAACCCTACTGCTCGGAGGGAACTGTATATACGTCTATAACGGTATATATCCTAATCAAAGGCAACCTAACATCTCGGATGAAATATGTGACAACATTCCTGGCCTGTCGAACCCTACATCTCGGAGGGAACAGTATATACGTCTATAACGTCATATATCCTAACCTAAGGCAACCTAACGTCTCGGATGTAACATTTGACAACATTCCAGGCGTGTCGGTCCCTACGTCGCGGTGGTAACATTACATGCGTCTATAACGGTATATTTCCTAATCTAAGGCAACCTAACATCTCGGATGCAATATTTGACAACATTCCTGGCCTGTCGAACCCTACTTCTCGGAGGGAACAGTATATACGTCTATAACGTTATATATCCTAACCTAAGGCAACCTGACATCTCGGATGCAATATTTGACAACATTCCTGGCCTGTCGAACCCTACTTCTCGGAGGGAACAGCATATACGTCTATAACGTCATATATCCAAACCTAAGGCAACCTAACATCTCGGATGTAACATTTGACAACATTCCATGCGTGTCGGTCCCTACGTCTCGGTGGTAACATTACATGCGTCTATAACGGTATATTTCCTAATCTAAGGCAACCTAACATCTCGGATGCAATATTTGACAACATTCCTGGCCTGTCGAACGCTACTTCTCGGAGGGAACAGTATATACGTCTATAACGTTATATACCCTAGCCTAAGGCAACCAAACATCTCGGATGTAACATTTGACAACATTCCAGGCGTGTCGGTCCCTACGTCTCGGTGGTAACATTACATGCGTCTATAACGGTATATTTCCTAATCTAAGGCAACCTAACATCTCGGATGCAATATTTGACAACATTCCTGGCCTGTCGAACCCTACTTCTCGGAGGGAACAGTATATACGTCTATAACGTTATATATCCTAACCTAAGGCAACCTGACATCTCGGATATATTATTCTACAACATTCCAGGCGTGTCGGACCCTACTTCTCGGTGGGAACATTATATGCGTCTATAACGTTGTATATCCTAATCTAAGGCAACGTAACATCTCGGATGCAATATTTGACAACATTCCTGGCCTGTCGAACCCTACATCTCGGAGGGAACAGTATATACGTCTATAGCGGTATATATCCTAATCTAAGGCAACCTAACATCTCGGATGCAATATTTGACAACATTCCTGGCCTGTCGAACCCTACATCTCGGAGGGAACAGTATATACGTCTATAGCGGTATATATCCTAATCTAAGGCAACCTAACATCTCGGATGCAATATTTGACTACATTCCTGGCCTGTCGAACCCTACTTCTCGGAGGGAACAGTATATACGTCTATAACGTTATATATCCTAACCGAAGGCAACCTGACATCTCGGATGTAATATTCTACATCATTCAAGGCGTGTCGGACCCCACTTCTCGGTGGGAACATTATATGAGTCTATAACGTTGTATATCCTAATCTAAGGCAACCTATTATCTCAGACGTAATATTGTACAATATTCCACGCGTGTCGGTGCATACTTTTCGGTGGGAATATTATATGCGTCCATAACGGTCGATATCGTAATCTAAGGCAATCTAACATCTCGGATGCAATATTTGACAACATTCCTTACCTGTCGAACCCTACTTCTCGGAGGGAACAGTATGTACGTCTGTAACGTTATATATCCTAACCTAAGGCAACCTAACATCTCGGATGTAATATTCTACAACCTTTCAGGCGTGTCGGACCCTTCTTCCCGGTGGTAACATTATATGCGTCTATAACGTTGCATATCCTAATCTAAGGCAACCTAACATCTCGGATGCAAAATTTGACAACATTCCTGGCCTGTCGAACCCTACTGCTCGGAGGGAACAGTATATACGTCTATAGCGGTATATATCCTAATCTAAGGCAACCTAACATCTCGGATGCAATATTTGATAACATTCCGGGCGTGTCGAACCCTACTTCTCTGTGGGAACAGTATATACGTCTATAACGTTATATATACTAACGTAAGGCAACCTAACATCTCGGATGTAATATTTGACAACATTCCTGGCGTGTCGGACCCTACTTCTCGGTGGGAACAGTATATACGTCTGTAACGTCATATATCCTAACCTAAGGCAACCTAGCATCTCGGATATAACATTTGACAACATTGCAGGCGTGTTGGAACCCTACGTCTCGGTGGTAACATTACGTGCGTCTATAACGTTATATATGCTAACCTAAGGCAACCTGACATCTCGGATGCAATATTTGACAACATTCCTGGCCTGTCGAACCCTACTTCTCGGAGGGAACAGCATATACGTCTATAACGTCATATATCCAAACCTAAGGCAACCTAACATCTCGGATGTAACATTTGACAACATTCCATGCGTGTCGGTCCCTACGTCTCGGTGGTAACATTACATGCGTCTATAACGGTATATTTCCTAATCTAAGGCAACCTAACATCTCGGATGCAATATTTGACAACATTCCTGGCCTGTCGAACGCTACTTCTCGGAGGGAACAGTATATACGTCTATAACGTTATATATCCTAGCCTAAGGCAACCAAACATCTCGGATGTAACATTTGACAACATTCCAGGCGTGTCGGTCCCTACGTCTCGGTGGTAACATTACATGCGTCTATAACGGTATATTTCCTAATCTAAGGCAACCTAACATCTCGGATGCAATATTTGACAACATTCCTGGCCTGACGAACCCTACTTCTCGGAGGGAACAGTATATACGTCTATAACGTTATATATCCTAACCTAAGGCAACCTGACATCTCGGATATATTATTCTACAACATTCCAGGCGTGTCGGACCCTACTTCTCGGTGGGAACATTATATGCGTCTATAACGTTGTATATCCTAATCTAAGGCAACCTAACATCTCGGATGCTATATTTGACAACATTCCTGGCCTGTCGAACCCTACATCTCGGAGGGAACAGTATATACGTCTATAGCGGTAAATATCCTAATCTAAGGCAACCTAACATCTCGGATGCAATATTTGACAACATTCCTGGCCTGTCGAACCCTACTTCTCGGAGGGAACAGTATATACGTCTATAACGTTGTATATCCTAACCTAAGGCAACCTGACATCTCGGATATATTATTCTACAACATTCCAGGCGTGTCGGACCCTACTTCTCGGTGGGAACATTATATGAATCTATAACGTTCTGTATCCTAATCTAAGGCAACCTGTTATCTCAGACGTAATATTTTACAATATTCCTCGGGTGTCGGTGCATACTTTTCGGTGGGAATATTATATGCGTCCATAACGGTCGATATCGTAATCTAAGGCAATCTAACATCTCGGATGCAATATTTGACAACATTCCTGGCCTGTCGAACCCTACTTCTCGGAGGGAACAGCATATACCTCTATAACGTCATATATCCTAGCCTAAGGCAACCTAACTTCTCGGATGTAACGTTTGACAACATTCCAGGCATGTCGGTCCCTACGTCTCGGTGGTAACATTATATGCGTCTATAACGTTATATATCCTTATCTAAGGCAACCTAACATCTCGGATGCAATATTTGACAACATTCCTGGCCTGTCGAACCCTACTGCTCGGAGGGAACAGTATATACGTCTATAGCGGTATATATCCTAATCTAAGGCAACCTAACATCTCGGATGCAATATTTGATAACATTCCTGGCGTGTCGAACCCTACTTCTCGGTGGGAACAGTATGTACGTCTATAACGTTATATATCCTAACGTAAGGCAACCTAACATCTCGGATGTAATATTTGACAACATTCCTGGCGTGTCGGACCCTACTTCTCGGTGGGAACAGTATATACGTCTGTAACGTCATATATCCTAACCTAAGGCAACCTAGCATCTCGGATATAACATTTGACAACATTCCCGGCGTGTTGGAACCCTACGTCTCGGTGGTAACATTACGTGCGTCTATAACGTTATATATCCTTATCTAAGGCAACCTAACATCTCGGATGCAATATTTGACAACATTCGTAGCCTGTCGAACCCAACTTCTCGGAGGGAACAGTATATACGTCTATAACGTTATATATCCTAACCTAACGCAACCTGACATCTCGGATGTAATATTCTACATCATTCCAGGCGTGTCGGACCCTACTTTTCGGTGGGAGCATTATATGAGTCTATAACGTTGTATTTCCTAATCTAAGGCAATCTATTATCTCAGACGTAATATTTTACAATATTCCTGGCGTGTCGGTGCATACTTTTCGGTGGGAATATTATATGCGTCTATATCGGTCGATATCGTAATCTAAGGCAACCTAACATCTCGGATGCCATATTTGACAACATTCCTGGCCTGTCGAACCCTACTTCTCGGAGGGAACAGTATATACGTCTATAACGTTATATATCCTAACAGAAGGCAACCTGACATCTCGGATGTAATATTCTACATCATTCAAGGCGTGTCGGACCCTACTTCTCGGTGGGAACATTATATGAGTCTATAACGTTGTATATCCTAATCTAAGGCAACCTATTATCTCAGACGTAATATTGTACAATATTCCTCGCGTGTCGGTGCATACTTTTCGGTGGGAATATTATATGCGTCCATAACGGTCGATATCGTAATCTAAGGCAATCTCACATCTCGGATGCAATATTTGACAACATTCCTTGCCTGTCGAACCCTACTTCTCGGAGGGAATAGTATGTACGTCTATAAGGTTATATATCCTAACCTAAGGCAACCTAACATCTCGGATGAAATATGTGACAACATTCCTGGCCTGTCGAACCCTACATCTCGGAGGGAACACTATATACGTCTATAACGTCATATATCCTAACCTAAGGCAACCTAACGTCTCGGATGTAACATTTGACAACATTCCAGACATGTCGGTCCCTACGGCTCGGTGGTAACATTATATGCGTCTATAACGTTATATATCCTTATCTAATGCAACCTAACATCTCGGATGCAATATTTGACAACATTCCCGGCCTGTCGAACCCTACTTCTCGGAGGGAACAGTATATACGTCTATAACGGTATATTTCCTAATCTAAGGCAACCTAACATCTCGGATGCAATATTTGACAACATTCCTGGCCTGTCGAACCCTACTTCTCGGAGGGAACAGTATATACGTCTATAACATCATATATCCTAACCTAAGGCAACCTAACATCTCGGATGTAACACTTGACAACATTCCAGGCATGTCGGTCCCTACGTCTCGGTGGTAACATTATATGCCTCTATAACGTTATATATCCTAACCGAAGGCAACCTGACATGTCGGATGTAATATTCTACATCATTCAAGGCGTGTCGGACCCTACTTCTCGGTGGGAACATTATATGAGTCTATAACGTTGTATATCCTAATCTAAGGCAACCTATTATCTCAGACGTAATATTTTACAATATTCCTCGCGTGTCGGTGCATACTTTTCGGTGGGAATATTATATGCGTCCATAACGGTCGATATCGTAATCTAAGGCAATCTAACATCTCGGATGTAACATTTGACAACATTCCAGGCATGTCGGTCCCTACGTCTCGGTGGTAACATTATATGCCTCTATAACGTTGTATATCCTAATCTAAGGCAACCTAACATCTCGGATGTAATATTCTACAACCTTCCAGGCGTGTCGGACCCTACTTCTCGGTGGTAACATTATATGCGTCTATAACGTTGCATATCCTAATCTAAGGCAACCTAACATCTCGGATGCAATATTTGACAACATTCCTGGCCTGTCGAACCCTACTGCTCGGAGGGAACAGTATATACGTCTATAACGGTATATATCCTAATCTAAGGCAACCTAACATCTCGGATGAAATATGTGACAACATTCCTGGCCTGTCGAACCCTACGTCTCGCTGGTAACATTACGTGCGTCTATAACGTCATATATCCTAACCTAAGACAACCAAACATCTCGGATGTAACATTTGACAACATTCCAGGCGTGTCGGTCCCTACGTCTCGGTGGTAACATTACATGCGTCTATAACGTTATATATCCTAACCTAAGGCAACCTAACATCTCGGATGCAATATTTGACAACATTCCTGGCCTGTCGAACCCTACTTCTCGGAGGGAACAGCATATACATCTATAACGTCATATATCCTAGCCTAAGGCAACCTAACATCTCGGATGTAACATTTGACAACATTCCAGGCATGTCGGTCCCTACGTCTCGGTGGTAACATTATATGCGTCTATAACGTTATATATCCTTATCTAAGGCAACCTAACATCTCGGATGCAATATTTGACAAAATTCCTGGCCTGTCGAACCCTACTTCTCGGAGGGAACAGTATATACGTCTATAACGTTATATATCCTAACCGAAGGCAACCTGACATCTCGGATGTAATATTCTACATCATTCAAGGCGTGTCGGACCCTACTTCTCGGTGGGAACATTATATGAGTCTATAACGTTGTATATCCTAATCTAAGGCAACCTATTATCTCAGACGTAATATTTTACAATATTCCTCGCGTGTCGGTGCATACTTTTCGGTGGGAATATTATATGCGTCCATAACGGTCGATATCGTAATCTAAGGCAATCTAACATCTCGGATGCAATATTTGACAACATTCCTTGCCTGTCGAACCCTACTTCTCGGAGGGAACAGTATGTACGTCTATAAGGTTATATATCCTAACCTAAGGCAACCTAACATCTCGGATGTAATATTTGACAACATTCCTGGCGTGTCGGACCCTACTTCTCGGTGGGAACAGTATATATGTCTGTAACGTCATATATCCTAACCTAAGGCAACCTAGCATCTCGGATATAACATTTGACAACATTCCCGGCGTGTTGGAACCCTACGTCTCGGTGGTAACATTACGTGCGTCTATAACGTTATATATGCTAACCTAAGGCAACCTAACATCTCGGATGCAATATTTGACAACATTCCTGGCCTGTCGAACCCTACTTCTCGGAGGGAACAGCATATACGTCTATAACGTCATATATCCTAACCTAAGGCAACCTAACATCTCGGATGTAACATTTGACAACATTCCAGGTGTGTCGGTCCCTACGTCTCGGTGGGAAGGTTACATGCGTCTATAACGTTATATATCCTAACCTAAGGCAACCTAACATCTCGGATGTAACATTTGACAACATTCCAGGCATGTCGGTCCATACGTCTCGGTGGTAACATTATATGCGTCTATAACGTTATATATCCTTATCTAAGGCAACCTAACATCTCGGATGCAATATTTGACAACATTCGTAGCCTGTCGAACCCAACTTCTCGGAGGGAACAGTATATACGTCTATAACGTTATATATCCTAACCTAACGCAACCTGACATCTCGGATGTAATATTCCACATCATTCCAGGCGTGTCGGACCCTACTTTTCGGTGGGAGCATTATATGAGTCTATAACGTTGTATTTCCTAATCTAAGGCAATCTATTATCTCAGACGTAATATTTTACAATATTCCTGGCGTGTCGGTGCATACTTTTCGGTGGGAATATTATATGCGTCTATATCGGTCGATATCGTAATCTAAGGCAACCTAACATCTCGGATGCCATATTTGACAACATTCCTGGCCTGTCGAACCCTACTTCTCGGAGGGAACAGTATATACGTCTATAACGTTATATATCCTAACAGAAGGCAACCTGACATCTCGGATGTAATATTCTACATCATTCAAGGCGTGTCGGACCCTACTTCTCGGTGGGAACATTATATGAGTCTATAACGTTGTATATCCTAATCTAAGGCAACCTATTATCTCAGACGTAATATTGTACAATATTCCTCGCGTGTCGGTGCATACTTTTCGGTGGGAATATTATATGCGTCCATAACGGTCGATATCGTAATGTAAGGCAATCTCACATCTCGGATGCAATATTTGACAACATTCCTGGCCTGTCGAACCCTACTGCTCGGAGGGAACTGTATATACGTCTATAACGGTATATATCCTAATCAAAGGCAACCTAACATCTCGGATGAAATATGTGACAACATTCCTGGCCTGTCGAACCCTACATCTCGGAGGGAACACTATATACGTCTATAACGTCATATATCCTAACCTAAGGCAACCTAACGTCTCGGATGTAACATTTGACAACATTCCAGACATGTCGGTCCCTACGGCTCGGTGGTAACATTATATGCGTCTATAACGATATATATCCTAACAGAAGGCAACCTAACATCTCGGATGCAATATTTGACAACATTCCCGGCCTGTCGAACCCTACTTCTCGGAGGGAACAGTATATACGTCTTAAACGGTATATTTCCTAATCTAAGGCAACCTAACATCTCGGATGCAATATTTGACAACATTCCTGGCCTGTCGAACCCTACTTCTCGGAGGGAACAGTATATACGTCTATAAAGTCATATATCCTAACCTAAGGCAACCTAACATCTCGGATGTAACATTTGACAACATTCCAGGCATGTCGGTCCCTACGTCTCGGTGGTAACATTATATGCCTCTATAACGTTGTATATCCTAATCTACGGCAACCTAACATCTCGAATGTAATATTCTACAACCTTCCAGGCGTGTCGGACCCTACTTCTCGGTGGTAACATTATATGCGTCTATAACGTTGCATATCCTAATCTAAGGCAACCTAACATCTCGGATGCAATATTTGACAACATTCCTGGCCTGTCGAACCCTACTTCTCGGAGGGAACAGCATATACATCTATAACGTCATATATCCAAACCTAAGGCAACCTAACATCTCGGATGTAACATTTGACAACATTCCATGCGTGTCGGTCCCTACGTCTCGGTGGTAACATTACATGCGTCTATAACGGTATATTTCCTAATCTAAGGCAACCTAACATCTCGGATGCAATATTTGACAACATTCCTGGCCTGTCGAACGCTACTTCTCGGAGGGAACAGTATATACGTCTATAACGTTATATATCCTAGCCTAAGGCAACCAAACATCTCGGATGTAACATTTGACAACATTCCAGGCGTGTCGGTCCCTACGTCTCGGTGGTAACATTACATGCGTCTATAACGGTATATTTCCTAATCTAAGGCAACCTAACATCTCGGATGCAATATTTGACAACATTCCTGGCCTGACGAACCCTACTTCTCGGAGGGAACAGTATATACGTCTATAACGTTATATATCCTAACCTAAGGCAACCTGACATCTCGGATATATTATTCTACAACATTCCAGGCGTGTCGGACCCTACTTCTCGGTGGGAACATTATATGCGTCTATAACGTTGTATATCCTAATCTAAGGCAACCTAACATCTCGGATGCAATATTTGACAACATTCCTGGCCTGTCGAACCCTACATCTCGGAGGGAACAGTATATACGTCTATAGCGGTATATATCCTAATCTAAGGCAACCTAACATCTCGGATGCAATATTTGACTACATTCCTGGCCTGTCGAACCCTACTTCTCGGAGGGAACAGTATATACGTCTATAACGTTATATATCCTAACCGAAGGCAACCTGACATCTCGGATGTAATATTCTACATCATTCAAGGCGTGTCGGACCCTACTTCTCGGTGGGAACATTATATGAGTCTATAACGTTGTATATCCCAATCTAAGGCAACCTATTATCTCAGACGTAATATTGTACAATATTCCACGCGTGTCGGTGCATACTTTTCGGTGGGAATATTATATGCGTCCATAACGGTCGATATCGTAATCTAAGGCAATCTAACATCTCGGATGCAATATTTCACAACATTCCTTACCTGTCGAACCCTACTTCTCGGAGGGAACAGTATGTACGTCTGTAACGTTATATATCCTAACCTAAGGCAACCTAACATCTCGGATGTAATATTCTACAACCTTCCAGGCGTGTCGGACCCTTCTTCCCGGTGGTAACATTATATGCGTCTATAACGTTGCATATCCTAATCTAAGGCAACCTAACATCTCGGATGCAAAATTTGACAACATTCCTGGCCTGTCGAACCCTACTGCTCGGAGGGAACAGTATATACGTCTATAACGGTATATATCCTAATCTAAGGCAACCTAACATCTCGGATGAAGTATGTGACAACATTCCTGGCCTGTCGAACCCTACATCTCGGAGGGAACAGTATTTACGTCTGTAACGTCATATATCCTAACCTAAGACAACCTAACATCTCGGATGCAATATTTGACAACATTCCTGGCCTGTCGAACCCTACTTCTCGGAGGGAACAGCATATACCTCTATAACGTCATATATCCTAGCCTAAGGCAACCTAACATCTCGGATGTAACATTTGACAACATTCCAGGCATGTCGGTCCCTACGTCTCGGTGGTAACATTATATGCGTCTATAACGTTATATATCCTAACCTAAGGCAACCTAACATCTCGGATGTAACATTTGACAACATTCCAGGCATGTCGGTCCATACGTCTCGGTGGTAACATTATATGCGTCTATAACGTTATATATCCTTATCTAAGGCAACCTAACATCTCGGATGCAATATTTGACAACATTCGTAGCCTGTCGAACCCAACTTCTCGGAGGGAACAGTATATACGTCTATAACGTTATATATCCTAACCTAACGCAACCTGACATCTCGGATGTAATATTCTACATCATTCCAGGCGTGTCGGACCCTACTTTTCGGTGGGAGCATTATATGAGTCTATAACGTTGTATTTCCTAATCTAAGGCAACCTATTATCTCAGACGTAATATTGTACAATATTCCTCGCGTGTCGGTGCATACTTTTCGGTGGGAATATTATATGCGTCCATAACGGTCGATATCGTAATCTAAGGCAATCTCACATCTCGGATGCAATATTTGACAACATTCCTTGCCTGTCGAACCCTACTTCTCGGAGGGAATAGTATGTACGTCTATAAGGTTATATATCCTAACCTAAGGCAACCTAACATCTCGGATGTAATATTCTACAACCTTCACGGCGTGTCGGACCCTACTTCTCGGTGGTAACATTATATGCGTCTATAACGTTGCATATCCTAATCTAAGGCAACCTAACATCTCGGATGCAATATTTGACAACATTCCTGGCCTGTCGAACCCTACTGCTCGGAGGGAACTGTATATACGTCTATAACGGTATATATCCTAATCTAAGGCAACCTAACATCTCGGATGAAATATGTGACAACATTCCTGGCCTGTCGAACCCTACATCTCGGAGGGAACACTATATACGTCTATAACGTCATATATCCTAACCTAAGGCAACCTAACGTCTCGGATGTAACATTTGACAACATTCCAGACATGTCGGTCCCTACGGCTCGGTGGTAACATTATATTCGTCTATAACGATATATATCCTAACAGAAGGCAACCTGACATCTCGGATGTAATATTCTACATCATTCAAGGCGTGTCGGACCCTACTTCTCGGTGGGAACATTATATGAGTCTATAACGTTGTATATCCTAATCTAAGGCAACCTATTATCTCAGACGTAATATTGTACAATATTCCTCGCGTGTCGGTGCATACTTTTCGGTGGGAATATTATATGCGTCCATAACGGTCGATATCGTAATCTAAGGCAATCTCACATCTCGGATGCAATATTTGACAACATTCCTTGCCTGTCGAACCCTACTTCTCGGAGGGAACAGTATGTACGTCTATAAGGTTATATATCCTAACCTAAGGCAACCTAACATCTCGGATGTAATATTCTACAACCTACCCGGCGTGTCGGACCCTACTTCTCGGTGGTAACATTATATGCGTCTATAACGTTGCATATCCTAATCTAAGGCAACCTAACATCTCGGATGCAATATTTGACAACATTCCTGGCCTGTCGAACCCTACATCTCGGAGGGAACACTATATACGTCTATAACGTCATATATCCTAACCTAAGGCAACCTAACGTCTCGGATGTAACATTTGACAACATTCCAGACATGTCGGTCCCTACGGCTCGGTGGTAACATTATATGCGTCTATAACGTTATATATCCTTATCTAATGCAACCTAACATCTCGGATGCAATATTTGACAACATTCCCGGCCTGTCGAACCCTACTTCTCGGAGGGAACAGTATATACGTCTATAACGGTATATTTCCTAATCTAAGGCAACCTAACATCTCGGATGCAATATTTGACAACATTCCTGGCCTGTCGAACCCTACTTCTCGGAGGGAACAGTATATACGTCTATAAAGTCATATATCCTAACCTAAGGCAACCTAACATCTCGGATGTAACATTTGACAACATTCCAGGCATGTCGGTCCCTACGTCTCGGTGGTAACATTATATGCCTCTATAACGTTGTATATCCTAATCTACGGCAACCTAACATCTCGAATGTAATATTCTACAACCTTCCAGGCGTGTCGGACCCTACTTCTCGGTGGTAACATTATATGCGTCTATAACGTTGCATATCCTAATCTAAGGCAACCTAACATCTCGGATGCAATATTTGACAACATTCCTGGCCTGTCGAACCCTACTTCTCGGAGGGAACAGTATGTACGTCTATAAGGTTATATATCCTAACCTAAGGCAACCTAACATCTCGGATGTAATATTCTACAACCTTCCCGGCGTGTCGGACCCTACTTCTCGGAGGGAACAGTATATACGTCAATAACGTTATATATCCTAACCGAAGGCAACCTGACATCTCGGATGTAATATTCTACATCATTCAACGCGTGTCGGACCCTACTTCTCGGTGGGAACATTATATGAGTCTATAACGTTGTATATCCTAATCTAAGGCAACCTATTATCTCAGACGTAATATTTTACAATATTCCTCGCGTGTCGGTGCATACTTTTCGGTGGGAATATTATATGCGTCCATAACGGTCGATATCGTAATCTAAGGCAATCTAACACCTCGGATGCAATATTTGACAACATTCCTTGCCTGTCGAACCCTACTTCTCGGAGGGAACGGTATGTACGTCTGTAACGTTATATATCCTAACCTAAGGCAACCTAACATCTCGGATGTAATATTCTACAACCTTCCAGGCGTGTCGGACCCTACTTCTCGGTGGTAACATTATATGCGTCTATAATGTTGCATATCCTAATCTAAGGCAACCTAACATCTCGGATGCAATATTTGACAACATTCCTGGCCTGTCGAACCCTACTTCTCGGAGGGAACAGTATATACGTATATAACGTCATATATCCTAACCTAAGGCAACCTGATATCTCGGATGTATTATTCCACAACATTCCAGGCGTGTCGGACCCTACTTCTCAGTGGGAACATTATATGCGTCTATAACGTTGATTATCCTAATCTAAGGCAACCTAACATCTCGGATGCAATATTTGACAACATTCCTGGCCTGTCAAACCCTACATCTCGGAGGGAACATTATATACGTCTATAGCGGTATATATCCTAATCTAAGGCAACCTAACATCTCGGATGCAATATTTGATAACATTCCTGGCCTGTCGAACCCGACTTCTCGGAGGGAACAGTATATACGTCTATAACGTTATATATCCTAACCCAAGGCAACCTGACATCTCGGATGTAATATTCTGCATCATTCCAGGCGCGTCGGACCCTACTTCTCGTTCGGAACATTATATGAGTCTATAACGTTGTGTATCGTAATCTAAGGCAACCTATTATCTCAGACGTAATATTTTACAATATTCCTGGCGTGTCGGTGCATACTTTTCGGTGGGAATATTATATGCGTCCATAACGGTCGATATCGTAATCTAAGGCAATCTAACATCTCGGATGCAATATTTGACATCATTCCTGGCCTGTCGAACCCTACATCTCGGAGGGAACAGTATATACGTCTATAGCGGTATATATCCTAACCTAAGGCCACCTAACATCTGGTATGTAATATTTGACAACATTCCTAGCGTGTCGAACCCTACTTCTCGGAGGGAACAGTATATACGTCTATAACGTTATATATCCTAATCTAAGGCAACCTAACATCTCGGATGCAATATTTGATAACATTCCTGACGTGTCGAACCCTACTTCTCGGTGGGAACAGTATATACGTCTATAACGTTATATATCCTAACGTAAGGCAACCTAACATCTCGGATGTAATATTCTACATCATTCAAGGCGTGTCGGACCCTACTTCTCGGTGGGAACATTATATGAGTCTATAACGTTGTATATCCTAATCTAAGGCAACCTATTATCTCAGACGTAATATTTTACAATATTCCTCGCGTGACGGTGCATACTTTTCGGTGGGAATATTATATGCGTCTATATCGGTCGATATCGTAATCTAAGGCAACCTAACATCTGGGATGCCATATTTGACAACATTCCTGGCCTGTCGAACCCTACTTCTCGGAGGGAACAGTATATACGTCTATGACGATATATATCCTAACAGAAGGCAACCTGACATCTCGGATGTAATATTCTACATCATTCAAGGCGTGTCGGACCCTACTTCTCGGTGGGAACATTATATGAGTCTATAACGTTGTATATCCTAATCTAAGGCAACCTATTATCTCAGACGTAATATTGTACAATATTCCTCGCGTGTCGGTGCATACTTTTCGGTGGGAATATTATATGCGTCCATAACGGTCGATATCGTAATCTAAGGCAATCTAACATCTCGGATGCAATATTTGACAACATTCCTTGCCTGTCGAACCCTACTTCTCGGAGGGAACAGTATGTACGTCTATAAGGTTATGTATCCTAACCTAAGGCAACCTAACATCTCGGATGTAATATTCTACAACCTTCCCGGCGTGTCGGACCCTACTTCTCGGTGGTAACATTATATGCGTCTATAACGTTGCATATCCTAATCTAAGGCAACCTAACATCTCGGATGCAATATTTGACAACATTCCTGGCCTGTCAAACCCTACATCTCGGAGGGAACATTATATACGTCTATAGCGGTATATATCCTAATCTAAGGCAACCTAACATCTCGGATGCAATATTTGATAACATTCCTGGCCTGTCGAACCCGACTTCTCGGAGGGAACAGTATATACGTCTATAACGTTATATATCCTAACCCAAGGCAACCTGACATCTCGGATGTAATATTCTACATCATTCCAGGCGCGTCGGACCCTACTTCTCGTTCGGAACATTATATGAGTCTATAACGTTGTATATCGTAATCTAAGGCAACCTATTATCTCAGACGTAATATTTTACAATATTCCTGGCGTGTCGGTGCATACTTTTCGGTGGGAATATTATATGCGTCCATAACGGTCGATATCGTAATCTAAGGCAATCTAACATCTCGGATGCAATATTTGACAACATTCCTGGCCTGTCGAACCCTACATCTCGGAGGGAACAGTATATACGTCTATAGCGGTATATATCCTAACCTAAGGCCACCTAACATCTGGTATGTAATATTTGACAACATTCCTAGCGTGTCGAACCCTACTTCTCGGAGGGAACAGTATATACGTCTATAACGTTATATATCCTAATCTAAGGCAACCTAACATCTCGGATGCAATATTTGATAACATTCCTGACGTGTCGAACCCTACTTCTCGGTGGGAACAGTATATACGTCTATAACGTTATATATCCTAACGTAAGGCAACCTAACATCTCGGATGTAATATTTGACAACATTCCTGGCGTGTTGGAACCCTACGTCTCGGTGGTGACATTACGTGCGTCTATAACGTTATATATGCTAACCTAAGGCAACCTAACATCTCGGATGCAATATTTGACAACATTCCTGGCCTGTCGAACCCTACTTCTCGGAGGGAACAGCATATACGTCTATGACGTCATATATCCTAACCTAAGGCAACCTAACATCTCGGATGTAACATTTGACAACATTCCAGGCATGTCGGTCCCTACGTCTCGGTGGTAACATTATATGCGTCTATAACGTTATATATCCTAATCTAATGCAACCTAACGTCTCGGATGCAATATTTGACAACATTCCTGGCCTGTCGAACCCTACTTCTCGGAGGGAACAGTATATACGTCTATAACGTTATATATCCTAACCTAAGGCAACCTAACATCTCGGATGAAATATGTGACAACATTCCTGGCCTGTCGAACCCTACGTCTCGCTGGTAACATTACGTGCGTCTATAACGTCATATATCCTAACCTAAGACAACCAAACATCTCGGATGTAACATTTGACAACATTCCAGGCGTGTCGGTCCCTACGTCTCGGTGGTAACATTACATGCGTCTATAACGGTATATTTCCTAATCTAAGGCAACCTAACATCTCGGATGCAATATTTGACAACATTCCTGGCCTGTCGAACGCTACTTCTCGGAGGGAACAGTATATACGTCTATAACGTTATATATCCTAGCCTAAGGCAACCAAACATCTCGGATGTAACATTTGACAACATTCCAGGCGTGTCGGTCCCTACGTCTCGGTGGTAACATTACATGCGTCTATAACGGTATATTTCCTAATCTAAGGCAACCTAACATCTCGGATGCAATATTTGACAACATTCCTGGCCTGACGAACCCTACTTCTCGGAAGGAACAGTATATACGTCTATAACGTTATATATCCTAACCTAAGGCAACCTGACATCTCGGATATATTATTCTACAACATTCCAGGCGTGTCGGACCCTACTTCTCGGTGGGAACATTATATGCGTCTATAACGTTGTATATCCTAATCTAAGGCAACCTAACATCTCGGATGCAATATTTGACAACATTCCTGGCCTGTCGAACCCTACATCTCGGAGGGAACAGTATATACGTCTATAGCGGTATATATCCTAATCTAAGGCAACCTAACATCTCGGATGCAATATTTGACTACATTCCTGGCCTGTCGAACCCTACTTCTCGGAGGGAACAGTATATACGTCTATAACGTTATATATCCTAACCGAAGGCAACCTGACATCTCGGATGTAATATTCTACATCATTCAAGGCGTGTCGGACCCTACTTCTCGGTGGGAACATTATATGAGTCTATAACGTTGTATATCCCAATCTAAGGCAACCTATTATCTCAGACGTAATATTGTACAATATTCCACGCGTGTCGGTGCATACTTTTCGGTGGGAATATTATATGCGTCCATAACGGTCGATATCGTAATCTAAGGCAATCTAACATCTCGGATGCAATATTTGACAACATTCCTTACCTGTCGAACCCTACTTCTCGGAGGGAACAGTATGTACGTCTGTAACGTTATATATCCTAACCTAAGGCAACCTAACATCTCGGATGTAATATTCTACAACCTTCCAGGCGTGTCGGACCCTTCTTCCCGGTGGTAACATTATATGCGTCTATAACGTTGCATATCCTAATCTAAGGCAACCTAACATCTCGGATGCAAAATTTGACAACATTCCTGGCCTGTCGAACCCTACAGCTCGGAGGGAACAGTATATACGTCTATAACGGTATATATCCTAATCTAAGGCAACCTAACATCTCGGATGAAGTATGTGACAACATTCCTGGCCTGTCGAACCCTACATCTCGGAGGGAACAGTATTTACGTCTGTAACGTCATATATCCTAACCTAAGACAACCTAACATCTCGGATGCAATATTTGACAACATTCCTGGCCTGTCGAACCCTACTTCTCGGAGGGAACAGCATATACCTCTATAACGTCATATATCCTAGCCTAAGGCAACCTAACATCTCGGATGTAACATTTGACAACATTCCAGGCATGTCGGTCCCTACGTCTCGGTGGTAACATTATATGCGTCTATAACGTTATATATCCTTATCTAAGGCAACCTAACATCTCGGATGCAATATTTGACAACATTCCTGGCCTGTCGAACCCTACTGCTCGGAGGGAACAGTATATACGTCTATAGCGGTATATATCCTAATCTAAGGCAACCTAACATCTCGGATGCAATATTTGATAACATTCCTGGCGTGTCGAACCCTACTTCTCGGTGGGAACAGTATATACGTCTATAACGTTATATATCCTAACGTAAGGCAACCTAACATCTCGGATGTAATATTTGACAACATTCCTGGCGTGTCGGACCCTACTTCTCGGTGGGAACAGTATATACGTCTGTAACGTCATATATCCTAACCTAAGGCAACCTAGCATCTCGGATATAACATTTGACAACATTCCCGGCGTGTTGGAACCCTACGTCTCGGTGGTAACATTACGTGCGTCTATAACGTTATATATGCTAACCTAAGGCAACCTAACATCTCGGATGCAATATTTGACAACATTCCTGGCCTGTCGAACCCTACTTCTCGGAGGGAACAGCATATACGTCTATAACGTCATATATCCTAACCTAAGGCAACCTAACATCTCGGATGTAACATTTGACAACATTCCAGGTGTGTCGGTCCCTACGTCTCGGTGGGAAGGTTACATGCGTCTATAACGTTATATATCCTAACCTAAGGCAACCTAACATCTCGGATGTAACATTTGACAACATTCCAGGCATGTCGGTCCATACGTCTCGGTGGTAACATTATATGCGTCTATAACGTTATATATTCTTATCTAAGGCAACCTAACATCTCGGATGCAATATTTGACAACATTCGTAGCCTGTCGAACCCAACTTCTCGGAGGGAACAGTATATACGTCTATAACGTTATATATCCTAACCTAACGCAACCTGACATCTCGGATGTAATATTCTACATCATTCCAGGCGTGTCGGACCCTACTTTTCGGTGGGAGCATTATATGAGTCTATAACGTTGTATTTCCTAATCTAAGGCAATCTATTATCTCAGACGTAATATTTTACAATATTCCTGGCGTGTCGGTGCATACTTTTCGGTGGGAATATTATATGCGTCTATATCGGTCGATATCGTAATCTAAGGCAACCTAACATCTCGGATGCCATATTTGACAACATTCCTGGCCTGTCGAACCCTACTTCTCGGAGGGAACAGTATATACGTCTATAACGTTATATATCCTAACAGAAGGCAACCTGACATCTCGGATGTAATATTCTACATCATTCAAGGCGTGTCGGACCCTACTTCTCGGTGGGAACATTATATGAGTCTATAACGTTGTATATCCTAATCTAAGGCAACCTATTATCTCAGACGTAATATTGTACAATATTCCTCGCGTGTCGGTGCATACTTTTCGGTGGGAATATTATATGCGTCCATAACGGTCGATATCGTAATCTAAGGCAATCTCACATCTCGGATGCAATATTTGACAACATTCCTTGCCTGTCGAACCCTACTTCTCGGAGGGAATAGTATGTACGTCTATAAGGTTATATATCCTAACCTAAGGCAACCTAACATCTCGGATGTAATATTCTACAACCTTCACGGCGTGTCGGACCCTACTTCTCGGTGGTAACATTATATGCGTCTATAACGTTGCATATCCTAATCTAAGGCAACCTAACATCTCGGATGCAATATTTGACAACATTCCTGGCCTGTCGAACCCTACTGCTCGGAGGGAACTGTATATACGTCTATAACGGTATATATCCTAATCTAAGGCAACCTAACATCTCGGATGAAATATGTGACAACATTCCTGGCCTGTCGAACCCTACATCTCGGAGGGAACACTATATACGTCTATAACGTCATATATCCTAACCTAAGGCAACCTAACGTCTCGGATGTAACATTTGACAACATTCCAGACATGTCGGTCCCTACGGCTCGGTGGTAACATTATATGCGTCTATAACGATATATATCCTAACAGAAGGCAACCTGACATCTCGGATGTAATATTCTACATCATTCAAGGCGTGTCGGACCCTACTTCTGGGTGGGAACATTATATGAGTCTATAACGTTGTATATCCTAATCTAAGGCAACCTATTATCTCAGACGTAATAATGTACAATATTCCTCGCGTGTCGGTGCATACTTTTCGGTGGGAATATTATATGCGTCCATAACGGTCGATATCGTAATCTAAGGCAATCTCACATCTCGGATGCAATATTTGACAACATTCCTTGCCTGTCGAACCCTACTTCTCGGAGGGAACAGTATGTACATCTATAAGGTTATATATCCTAACCTAAGGCAACCTAACATCTCAGATGTAATATTCTACAACCTTCCCGGCGTGTCGGACCCTACTTCTCGGTGGTAACATTATATGCGTCTATAACGTTGCATATCCTAATCTAAGGCAACCTAACATCTCGGATGCAATATTTGACAACATTCCTTGCCTGTCGAACCCTACTGCTCGGAGGGAACAGTATATACGTCTATAGCGGTATATATCCTAATCTAAGGCAACCTAACATCTCGGATGCAATATTTGACAACATTCCTGGCCTGTCGAACCCTACTTCTCGGAGGGAACAGTATATACGTCTATAACGTTATATATCCTAACCGAAGGCAACCTGACATCTCGGATGTAATATTCTACATCATTCAAGGCGTGTCGGACCCTACTTCTCGGTGGGAACATTATATGAGTCTATAACGTTGTATATCCTAATCTAAGGCAACCTATTATCTCAGACGTAATATTTTACAATATTCCTCGCGTGTCGGTGCATACTTTTCGGTGGGAATATTATATGCGTCCATAACGGTCGATATCGTAATCTAAGGCAATCTAACACCTCGGATGCAATATTTGACAACATTCCTTGCCTGTCGAACCCTACTTCTCGGAGGGAACGGTATGTACGTCTGTAACGTTATATATCCTAACCTAAGGCAACCTAACATCTCGGATGTAATATTCTACAACCTTCCAGGCGTGTCGGACCCTACTTCTCGGTGGTAACATTATATGCGTCTATAATGTTGCATATCCTAATCTAAGGCAACCTAACATCTCGGATGCAATATTTGACAACATTCCTGGCCTGTCGAACCCTACTTCTCGGAGGGAACAGTATATACGTATATAACGTCATATATCCTAACCTAAGGCAACCTGATATCTCGGATGTATTATTCCACAACATTCCAGGCGTGTCGGACCCTACTTCTCAGTGGGAACATTATATGCGTCTATAACGTTCTATATCCTAATCTAAGGCAACCTAACATCTCGGATGCAATATTTGACAACATTCCTGGCCTGTCAAACCCTACATCTCGGAGGGAACATTATATACGTCTATAGCGGTATATATCCTAATCTAAGGCAACCTAACATCTCGGATGCAATATTTGATAACATTCCTGGCCTGTCGAACCCGACATCTCGGAGGGAACAGTATATACGTCTATAACGTTATATATCCTAACCCAAGGCAACCTGACATCTCGGATGTAATATTCTGCATCATTCCAGGCGCGTCGGACCCTACTTCTCGTTCGGAACATTATATGAGTCTATAACGTTGTATATCGTAATCTAAGGCAACCTATTATCTCAGACGTAATATTTTACAATATTCCTGGCGTGTCGGTGCATACTTTTCGGTGGGAATATTATATGCGTCCATAACGGTCGATATCGTAATCTAAGGCAATCTAACATCTCGGATGCAATATTTGACAACATTCCTGGCCTGTCGAACCCTACATCTCGGAGGGAACAGTATATACGTCTATAGCGGTATATATCCTAACCTAAGGCCACCTAACATCTGGTATGTAATATTTGACAACATTCCTAGCGTGTCGAACCCTACTTCTCGGAGGGAACAGTATATACGTCTATAACGTTATATATCCTAATCTAAGGCAACCTAACATCTCGGATGCAATATTTGATAACATTCCTGACGTGTCGAACCCTACTTCTCGGTGGGAACAGTATATACGTCTATAACGTTATATATCCTAACGTAAGGCAACCTAACATCTCGGATGTAATATTTGACAACATTCCTGGCGTGTCGGACCCTACTTCTCGGTGGGAACAGTATATACGTCTGTAACGTCATATATCCTAACCTAAGGCAACCTAGCATCTCGGATATAACATTTGACAACATTCCCGGCGTGTTGGAACCCTACGTCTCGGTGGTGACATTACGTGCGTCTATAACGTTATATATGCTAACCTAAGGCAACCTAACATCTCGGATGCAATATTTGACAACATTCCTGGCCTGTCGAACCCTACTTCTCGGAGGGAACAGCATATACGTCTATGACGTCATATATCCTAACCTAAGGCAACCTAACATCTCGGATGTAACATTTGACAACATTCCAGGCATGTCGGTCCCTACGTCTCGGTGGTAACATTATATGCGTCTATAACGTTATATATCCTAATCTAATGCAACCTAACGTCTCGGATGCAATATTTGACAACATTCCTGGCCTGTCGAACCCTACTTCTCGGAGGGAACAGTATATACGTCTATAACGTTATGTATCCTAACCTAAGGCAACCTAACATCTCGGATGAAATATGTGACAACATTCCTGGCCTGTCGAACCCTACGTCTCGCTGGTAACACTACGTGCGTCTATAACGTCATATATCCTAACCTAAGACAACCAAACATCTCGGATGTAACATTTGACAACATTCCAGGCGTGTCGGTCCCTACGTCTCGGTGGTAACATTACATACGTCTATAACGTTATATATCCTAACCTAAGGCGAACTAACATCTCGTATGTAATATTTGACAACATTCCTGGCCTGTCGAACCCTACTTCTCGGAGGGAACAGCATATACGTCTATAACGTCATAAATCCTAACCTAAGGCAACCTAACATTTCGGATGTAACATTTGACAACATTCCAGGCGTGTCGGACCCTACTTCTCGGTGGTAACATTATATGCGTCTATAACGTTGCATATCCTAATCTAAGGCAACCTAACATCTCGGATGCAATATTTGACAACATTCCTGGCCTGTAGAACCCTACTGCTCGGAGGGAACAGTATATACGTCTATAGCGGTATATATCCTAATCTAAGGCAACCTAACATCTCGGATGCAATATTTGATAACATCCCTGGCGTGTCGAACCCTACTTCTCGGTGGGAACAGTATATACGTCTATAACGTTATATATCCTAACGTAAGGCAACCTAACATCTCGGATGTAATATTTGACAACATTCCTGGCGTGTCGGACCCTACTTCTCGGTGGGAACAGTATATACGTCTGTAACGTCATATATCCTAACCTAAGGCAACCTAGCATCTCGGATATAACATTTGACAACATTCCAGGCATGTCGGTCCCTACGTCTCGGTGGTAACATTATATGCGTCTATAACGTTATATATCCTTATCTAATGCAACCTAACATCTCGGATGCAATATTTGACAACATTCCTGGCCTGTCGAACCCTACTTCTCGGAGGGAACAGTATATACGTATATAACGTCATATATCCTAACCTAAGGCAACCTGATATCTCGGATGTATTATTCTACAACATTCCAGGCGTGTCGGACCCTACTTCTCAGTGGGAACATTATATGCGTCTATAACGTTGTATATCCTAATCTAAGGCAACCTAACATCTCGGATGCAATATTTGACAACATTCCTGGCCTGTCAAACCCTACATCTCGGAGGGAACATTATATACGTCTATAGCGGTATATATCCTAATCTAAGGCAACCTAACATCTCGGATGCAATATTTGATAACATTCCTGGCCTGTCGAACCCTACTTCTCGGAGGGAACAGTATATACGTCTATAACGTTATATATCCTAACCCAAGGCAACCTGACATCTCGGATGTAATATTCTACATCATTCCAGGCGCGTCGGACCCTACTTCTCGTTCGGAACATTATATGAGTCTATAACGTTGTATATCGTAATCTAAGGCAACCTATTATCTCAGACGTAATATTTTACAATATTCCTGGCGTGTCGGTGCATACTTTTCGGTGGGAATATTATATGCGTCCATAACGGTCGATATCGTAATCTAAGGCAATCTAACATCTCGGATGCAATATTTGACAACATTCCTGGCCTGTCGAACCCTACATCTCGGAGGGAACAGTATATACGTCTATAGCGGTATATATCCTAACCTAAGGCCACCTAACATCTGGTATGTAATATTTGACAACATTCCTAGCGTGTCGAACCCTACTTCTCGGAGGGAACAGTATATACGTCTATAACGTTATATATCCTAATCTAAGGCAACCTAACATCTCGGATGCAATATTTGATAACATTCCTGACGTGTCGAACCCTACTTCTCGGTGGGAACAGTATATACGTCTATAACGTTATATATCCTAACGTAAGGCAACCTAACATCTCGGATGTAATATTTGACAACATTCCTGGCGTGTCGGACCCTACTTCTCGGTGGGAACAGTATATACGTCTGTGACGTCATATATCCTAACCTAAGGCAACCTAGCATCTCGGATATAACATTTGACAACATTCCCGGCGTGTTGGAACCCTACGTCTCGGTGGTGACATTACGTGCGTCTATAACGTTATATATGCTAACCTAAGGCAACCTAACATCTCGGATGCAATATTTGACAACATTCCTGGCCTGTCGAACCCTACTTCTCGGAGGGAACAGCATATATGTCTATGACGTCATATATCCTAACCTAAGGCAACCTAACATCTCGGATGTAACATTTGACAACATTCCAGGCATGTCGGTCCCTACGTCTCGGTGGTAACATTATATGCGTCTATAACGTTATATATCCTAATCTAATGCAACCTAACGTCTCGGATGCAATATTTGACAACATTCCTGGCCTGTCGAACCCTACTTCTCGGAGGGAACAGTATATACGTCTATAACGTTATATATCCTAATCTAAGGCAACCTAACATCTCGGATGCAATATTTGATAACATTCCTGACGTGTCGAACCCTACTTCTCGGTGGGAACAGTATATACGTCTATAACGTTATATATCCTAACCTAAGGCAACCTAACATCTCGGATGTAACATTTGACAACATTCCAGGTGTGTCGGTCCCTACGTCTCGGTGGGAAGGTTACATGCGTCTATAACGTTATATATCCTAACCTAAGGCAACCTAACATCTCGGATGTAACATTTGACAACATTCCAGGCATGTCGGTCCATACGTCTCGGTGGTAACATTATATGCGTCTATAACGTTATATATTCTTATCTAAGGCAACCTAACATCTCGGATGCAATATTTGACAACATTCGTAGCCTGTCGAACCCAACTTCTCGGAGGGAACAGTATATACGTCTATAACGTTATATATCCTAACCTAACGCAACCTGACATCTCGGATGTAATATTCTACATCATTCCAGGCGTGTCGGACCCTACTTTTCGGTGGGAGCATTATATGAGTCTATAACGTTGTATTTCCTAATCTAAGGCAATCTATTATCTCAGACGTAATATTTTACAATATTCCTGGCGTGTCGGTGCATACTTTTCGGTGGGAATATTATATGCGTCTATATCGGTCGATATCGTAATCTAAGGCAACCTAACATCTCGGATGCCATATTTGACAACATTCCTGGCCTGTCGAACCCTACTTCTCGGAGGGAACAGTATATACGTCTATAACGTTATATATCCTAACAGAAGGCAACCTGACATCTCGGATGTAATATTCTACATCATTCAAGGCGTGTCGGACCCTACTTCTCGGTGGGAACATTATATGAGTCTATAACGTTGTATATCCTAATCTAAGGCAACCTATTATCTCAGACGTAATATTGTACAATATTCCTCGCGTGTCGGTGCATACTTTTCGGTGGGAATATTATATGCGTCCATAACGGTCGATATCGTAATCTAAGGCAATCTCACATCTCGGATGCAATATTTGACAACATTCCTTGCCTGTCGAACCCTACTTCTCGGAGGGAATAGTATGTACGTCTATAAGGTTATATATCCTAACCTAAGGCAACCTAACATCTCGGATGTAATATTCTACAACCTTCACGGCGTGTCGGACCCTACTTCTCGGTGGTAACATTATATGCGTCTATAACGTTGCATATCCTAATCTAAGGCAACCTAACATCTCGGATGCAATATTTGACAACATTCCTGGCCTGTCGAACCCTACTGCTCGGAGGGAACTGTATATACGTCTATAACGGTATATATCCTAATCTAAGGCAACCTAACATCTCGGATGAAATATGTGACAACATTCCTGGCCTGTCGAACCCTACATCTCGGAGGGAACACTATATACGTCTATAACGTCATATATCCTAACCTAAGGCAACCTAACGTCTCGGATGTAACATTTGACAACATTCCAGACATGTCGGTCCCTACGGCTCGGTGGTAACATTATATGCGTCTATAACGATATATATCCTAACAGAAGGCAACCTGACATCTCGGATGTAATATTCTACATCATTCAAGGCGTGTCGGACCCTACTTCTGGGTGGGAACATTATATGAGTCTATAACGTTGTATATCCTAATCTAAGGCAACCTATTATCTCAGACGTAATAATGTACAATATTCCTCGCGTGTCGGTGCATACTTTTCGGTGGGAATATTATATGCGTCCATAACGGTCGATATCGTAATCTAAGGCAATCTCACATCTCGGATGCAATATTTGACAACATTCCTTGCCTGTCGAACCCTACTTCTCGGAGGGAACAGTATGTACATCTATAAGGTTATATATCCTAACCTAAGGCAACCTAACATCTCAGATGTAATATTCTACAACCTTCCCGGCGTGTCGGACCCTACTTCTCGGTGGTAACATTATATGCGTCTATAACGTTGCATATCCTAATCTAAGGCAACCTAACATCTCGGATGCAATATTTGACAACATTCCTTGCCTGTCGAACCCTACTGCTCGGAGGGAACAGTATATACGTCTATAGCGGTATATATCCTAATCTAAGGCAACCTAACATCTCGGATGCAATATTTGACAACATTCCTGGCCTGTCGAACCCTACTTCTCGGAGGGAACAGTATATACGTCTATAACGTTATATATCCTAACCGAAGGCAACCTGACATCTCGGATGTAATATTCTACATCATTCAAGGCGTGTCGGACCCTACTTCTCGGTGGGAACATTATATGAGTCTATAACGTTGTATATCCTAATCTAAGGCAACCTATTATCTCAGACGTAATATTTTACAATATTCCTCGCGTGTCGGTGCATACTTTTCGGTGGGAATATTATATGCGTCCATAACGGTCGATATCGTAATCTAAGGCAATCTAACACCTCGGATGCAATATTTGACAACATTCCTTGCCTGTCGAACCCTACTTCTCGGAGGGAACGGTATGTACGTCTGTAACGTTATATATCCTAACCTAAGGCAACCTAACATCTCGGATGTAATATTCTACAACCTTCCAGGCGTGTCGGACCCTACTTCTCGGTGGTAACATTATATGCGTCTATAATGTTGCATATCCTAATCTAAGGCAACCTAACATCTCGGATGCAATATTTGACAACATTCCTGGCCTGTCGAACCCTACTTCTCGGAGGGAACAGTATATACGTATATAACGTCATATATCCTAACCTAAGGCAACCTGATATCTCGGATGTATTATTCCACAACATTCCAGGCGTGTCGGACCCTAC
The DNA here is from genome assembly GCA_963969225.1 of Xylocopa violacea. Classification (NCBI taxonomy): domain Eukaryota; kingdom Metazoa; phylum Arthropoda; class Insecta; order Hymenoptera; family Apidae; genus Xylocopa; species Xylocopa violacea. Next base: position 22,195,198 of record CAXAJV010000002.1, on the reverse strand, counting down.
TTCTCAGTGGGAACATTATATGCGTCTATAACGTTCTATATCCTAATCTAAGGCAACCTAACATCTCGGATGCAATATTTGACAACATTCCTGGCCTGTCAAACCCTACATCTCGGAGGGAACATTATATACGTCTATAGCGGTATATATCCTAATCTAAGGCAACCTAACATCTCGGATGCAATATTTGATAACATTCCTGGCCTGTCGAACCCGACATCTCGGAGGGAACAGTATATACGTCTATAACGTTATATATCCTAACCCAAGGCAACCTGACATCTCGGATGTAATATTCTGCATCATTCCAGGCGCGTCGGACCCTACTTCTCGTTCGGAACATTATATGAGTCTATAACGTTGTATATCGTAATCTAAGGCAACCTATTATCTCAGACGTAATATTTTACAATATTCCTGGCGTGTCGGTGCATACTTTTCGGTGGGAATATTATATGCGTCCATAACGGTCGATATCGTAATCTAAGGCAATCTAACATCTCGGATGCAATATTTGACAACATTCCTGGCCTGTCGAACCCTACATCTCGGAGGGAACAGTATATACGTCTATAGCGGTATATATCCTAACCTAAGGCCACCTAACATCTGGTATGTAATATTTGACAACATTCCTAGCGTGTCGAACCCTACTTCTCGGAGGGAACAGTATATACGTCTATAACGTTATATATCCTAATCTAAGGCAACCTAACATCTCGGATGCAATATTTGATAACATTCCTGACGTGTCGAACCCTACTTCTCGGTGGGAACAGTATATACGTCTATAACGTTATATATCCTAACGTAAGGCAACCTAACATCTCGGATGTAATATTTGACAACATTCCTGGCGTGTCGGACCCTACTTCTCGGTGGGAACAGTATATACGTCTGTAACGTCATATATCCTAACCTAAGGCAACCTAGCATCTCGGATATAACATTTGACAACATTCCCGGCGTGTTGGAACCCTACGTCTCGGTGGTGACATTACGTGCGTCTATAACGTTATATATGCTAACCTAAGGCAACCTAACATCTCGGATGCAATATTTGACAACATTCCTGGCCTGTCGAACCCTACTTCTCGGAGGGAACAGCATATACGTCTATGACGTCATATATCCTAACCTAAGGCAACCTAACATCTCGGATGTAACATTTGACAACATTCCAGGCATGTCGGTCCCTACGTCTCGGTGGTAACATTATATGCGTCTATAACGTTATATATCCTAATCTAATGCAACCTAACGTCTCGGATGCAATATTTGACAACATTCCTGGCCTGTCGAACCCTACTTCTCGGAGGGAACAGTATATACGTCTATAACGTTATGTATCCTAACCTAAGGCAACCTAACATCTCGGATGAAATATGTGACAACATTCCTGGCCTGTCGAACCCTACGTCTCGCTGGTAACACTACGTGCGTCTATAACGTCATATATCCTAACCTAAGACAACCAAACATCTCGGATGTAACATTTGACAACATTCCAGGCGTGTCGGTCCCTACGTCTCGGTGGTAACATTACATACGTCTATAACGTTATATATCCTAACCTAAGGCGAACTAACATCTCGTATGTAATATTTGACAACATTCCTGGCCTGTCGAACCCTACTTCTCGGAGGGAACAGCATATACGTCTATAACGTCATAAATCCTAACCTAAGGCAACCTAACATTTCGGATGTAACATTTGACAACATTCCAGGCGTGTCGGACCCTACTTCTCGGTGGTAACATTATATGCGTCTATAACGTTGCATATCCTAATCTAAGGCAACCTAACATCTCGGATGCAATATTTGACAACATTCCTGGCCTGTAGAACCCTACTGCTCGGAGGGAACAGTATATACGTCTATAGCGGTATATATCCTAATCTAAGGCAACCTAACATCTCGGATGCAATATTTGATAACATCCCTGGCGTGTCGAACCCTACTTCTCGGTGGGAACAGTATATACGTCTATAACGTTATATATCCTAACGTAAGGCAACCTAACATCTCGGATGTAATATTTGACAACATTCCTGGCGTGTCGGACCCTACTTCTCGGTGGGAACAGTATATACGTCTGTAACGTCATATATCCTAACCTAAGGCAACCTAGCATCTCGGATATAACATTTGACAACATTCCAGGCATGTCGGTCCCTACGTCTCGGTGGTAACATTATATGCGTCTATAACGTTATATATCCTTATCTAATGCAACCTAACATCTCGGATGCAATATTTGACAACATTCCTGGCCTGTCGAACCCTACTTCTCGGAGGGAACAGTATATACGTATATAACGTCATATATCCTAACCTAAGGCAACCTGATATCTCGGATGTATTATTCTACAACATTCCAGGCGTGTCGGACCCTACTTCTCAGTGGGAACATTATATGCGTCTATAACGTTGTATATCCTAATCTAAGGCAACCTAACATCTCGGATGCAATATTTGACAACATTCCTGGCCTGTCAAACCCTACATCTCGGAGGGAACATTATATACGTCTATAGCGGTATATATCCTAATCTAAGGCAACCTAACATCTCGGATGCAATATTTGATAACATTCCTGGCCTGTCGAACCCTACTTCTCGGAGGGAACAGTATATACGTCTATAACGTTATATATCCTAACCCAAGGCAACCTGACATCTCGGATGTAATATTCTACATCATTCCAGGCGCGTCGGACCCTACTTCTCGTTCGGAACATTATATGAGTCTATAACGTTGTATATCGTAATCTAAGGCAACCTATTATCTCAGACGTAATATTTTACAATATTCCTGGCGTGTCGGTGCATACTTTTCGGTGGGAATATTATATGCGTCCATAACGGTCGATATCGTAATCTAAGGCAATCTAACATCTCGGATGCAATATTTGACAACATTCCTGGCCTGTCGAACCCTACATCTCGGAGGGAACAGTATATACGTCTATAGCGGTATATATCCTAACCTAAGGCCACCTAACATCTGGTATGTAATATTTGACAACATTCCTAGCGTGTCGAACCCTACTTCTCGGAGGGAACAGTATATACGTCTATAACGTTATATATCCTAATCTAAGGCAACCTAACATCTCGGATGCAATATTTGATAACATTCCTGACGTGTCGAACCCTACTTCTCGGTGGGAACAGTATATACGTCTATAACGTTATATATCCTAACGTAAGGCAACCTAACATCTCGGATGTAATATTTGACAACATTCCTGGCGTGTCGGACCCTACTTCTCGGTGGGAACAGTATATACGTCTGTGACGTCATATATCCTAACCTAAGGCAACCTAGCATCTCGGATATAACATTTGACAACATTCCCGGCGTGTTGGAACCCTACGTCTCGGTGGTGACATTACGTGCGTCTATAACGTTATATATGCTAACCTAAGGCAACCTAACATCTCGGATGCAATATTTGACAACATTCCTGGCCTGTCGAACCCTACTTCTCGGAGGGAACAGCATATATGTCTATGACGTCATATATCCTAACCTAAGGCAACCTAACATCTCGGATGTAACATTTGACAACATTCCAGGCATGTCGGTCCCTACGTCTCGGTGGTAACATTATATGCGTCTATAACGTTATATATCCTAATCTAATGCAACCTAACGTCTCGGATGCAATATTTGACAACATTCCTGGCCTGTCGAACCCTACTTCTCGGAGGGAACAGTATATACGTCTATAACGTTATATATCCTAACCTAAGGCAACCTAACATCTCGGATGAAATATGTGACAACATTCCTGGCCTGTCGAACCCTACGTCTCGCTGGTAACATTACGTGCGTCTATAACGTCATATATCCTAACCTAAGACAACCAAACACCTCGGATGTAACATTTGACAACATTCCAGGCGTGTCGGTCGCTACGTCTCGGTGGTAACATTACATGCGTCTATAACGTTATATATCCTAACCTAAGGCAACCTAACATCTCGGATGCAATATTTGACAACATTCCTGGCCTGTCGAACCCTACTTCTCGGAGGGAACAGCATATACATCTATAACGTCATATATCCTAGCCTAAGGCAACCTAACATCTCGGATGTAACATTTGACAACATTCCAGGCGTGTCGGTCCCTACGTCTCGGTGGTAACATTACATGCGTCTATAACGTTATATATCCTAACCTAAGGCAACCTAACATCTCGGATGCAATATATGACAACATTCCTGGCCTGTCGAACAATACTTCTCGGAGGGAACAGTATATACGTCTATAACGTTATATATCCTAATCTAAGGCAACCTACAATCTCGGATGAAATATGTGACAACATTCCTGGCCTGTCGAACCCTACGTCTCGCTGGTAACATTACGTGCGTCTATAACGTCATATATCCTAACCTAAGACAACCAAACATCTCGGATGTAACATTTGACAACATTCAAGGCGTGTCGGTCCCTACGTCTCGGTGGTAACATTACATGCGTCTATAACGTTATATATCCTAACCTAAGGCGAACTAACATCTCGTATGTAATATTTGACAACATTCCTGGCCTGTCGAACAATACTTCTCGGAGGGAACAGTATATACGTCTATAACGTCATAAATCCTAACCTAAGGCAACCTAGCATCTCGGATGTAACATTTGACAACATTCCAGGCATGTCGGTCCCTACGTCTCGGTGGTAACATTATATGCGTCTATAACGTTATATATCCTAACGTAAGGCAACCTAACATCTCGGATGAAATATGTGACAACATTCCTGGCCTGTCGAACCCTACGTCTCGCTGGTAACATTACGTGCGTCTATAACGTCATATATCCTAACCTAAGACAACCAAACACCTCGGATGTAACATTTGACAACATTCCAGGCGTGTCAGTCCCTACGTCTCGGTGGTAACATTACATGCGTCTATAACGTTATATATCCTAACCTAAGGCAACCTAACATCTCGGATGCAATATTTGACAACATTCCTGGCCTGTCGAACCCTACTTCTCGGAGGGAACAGCATATACATCTATAACGTCATATATCCTAGCCTAAGGCAACCTAACATCTCGGATGTAACATTTGACAACATTCCAGGCGTGTCGGTCCCTACGTCTCGGTGGTAACATTACATGCGTCTATAACGTTATATATCCTAACCTAAGGCAACCTAACATCTCGGATGCAATATATGACAACATTCCTGGCCTGTCGAACAATACTTCTCGGAGGGAACAGTATATACGTCTATAACGTTATATATCCTAATCTAAGGCAACCTACAATCTCGGATGAAATATGTGACAACATTCCTGGCCTGTCGAACCCTACGTCTCGCTGGTAACATTACGTGCGTCTATAACGTCATATATCCTAACCTAAGACAACCAAACATCTCGGATGTAACATTTGACAACATTCAAGGCGTGTCGGTCCCTACGTCTCGGTGGTAACATTACATGCGTCTATAACGTTATATATCCTAACCTAAGGCGAACTAACATCTCGTATGTAATATTTGACAACATTCCTGGCCTGTCGAACCCTACTTCTCGGAGGGAACAGCATATACGTCTATAACGTCATAAATCCTAACCTAAGGCAACCTAACATTTCGGATGTAACATTTGACAACATTCCAGGCGTGTCGGTCCCTACGTCTCGGTGGTAACGTTACATGCGTCTATAACGTTATATATCCTAACCTAAGGCAACCTAACATCTCGGATGCAATATTTGACAACATTCCTGGCCTGTCGAACAATACTTCTCGGAGGGAACAGTATATACGTCTATAACGTTATATATCCTAACCTAAGGCAACCTAGCATCTCGGATGTAACATTTGACAACATTCCAGGCATGTCGGTCCCTACGTCTCGGTGGTAACATTATATGCGTCTATAACGTTATATATCCTTATCTAAGGCAACCTAACATCTCGGATGCAATATTTGACAACATTCCTGGCCTGTCGAACCCTACTTCTCGGAGGGAACAGTATATACGTCTATAACGTTATATATCCTAACCGAAGGCAACCTGACATCTCGGATGTAATATTCTACATCATTCAAGGCGTGTCGGACCCTACTTCTCGGTGGGAACATTATATGAGTCTATAACGTTGTATATCCTAATCTAAGGCAACCTATTATCTCAGACGTAATATTTTACAATATTCCTCGCGTGTCGGTGCATACATTTCGGTGGGAATATTATATGCGTCCATACCGGTCGATATCGTAATCTAAGGCAATCTAACATCTCGGATGCAATATTTGACAACATTCCTTGCCTGTCGAACCCTACTTCTCGGAGAGAACAGTATGTACGTCTGTAACGTTATATATCCTAACCTAAGGCAACCTAACATCTCGGATGTAATATTCTACAACCTTCCAGGCGTGTCGGACCCTACTTCTCGGTGGTAACATTATATGCGTCTATAACGTTGCATATCCTAATCTAAGGCAACCTAACATCTCGGATGCAATATTTGACAACATTCCTGGCCTGTAGAACCCTACTGCTCGGAGGGAACAGTATATACGTCTATAGCGGTATATATCCTAATCTAAGGCAACCTAACATCTCGGATGCAATATTTGATAACATCCCTGGCGTGTCGAACCCTACTTCTCGGTGGGAACAGTATATACGTCTATAACGTTATATATCCTAACGTAAGGCAACCTAACATCTCGGATGTAATATTTGACAACATTCCTGGCGTGTCGGACCCTACTTCTCGGTGGGAACAGTATATACGTCTGTAACGTCATATATCCTAACCTAAGGCAACCTAGCATCTCGGATATAACATTTGACAACATTCCAGGCATGTCGGTCCCTACGTCTCGGTGGTAACATTATATGCGTCTATAACGTTATATATCCTTATCTAATGCAACCTAACATCTCGGATGCAATATTTGACAACATTCCTGGCCTGTCGAACCCTACTTCTCGGAGGGAACAGTATATACGTATATAACGTCATATATCCTAACCTAAGGCAACCTGATATCTCGGATGTATTATTCTACAACATTCCAGGCGTGTCGGACCCTACTTCTCAGTGGGAACATTATATGCGTCTATAACGTTGTATATCCTAATCTAAGGCAACCTAACATCTCGGATGCAATATTTGACAACATTCCTGGCCTGTCAAACCCTACATCTCGGAGGGAACATTATATACGTCTATAGCGGTATATATCCTAATCTAAGGCAACCTAACATCTCGGATGCAATATTTGATAACATTCCTGGCCTGTCGAACCCTACTTCTCGGAGGGAACAGTATATACGTCTATAACGTTATATATCCTAACCCAAGGCAACCTGACATCTCGGATGTAATATTCTACATCATTCCAGGCGCGTCGGACCCTACTTCTCGTTCGGAACATTATATGAGTCTATAACGTTGTATATCGTAATCTAAGGCAACCTATTATCTCAGACGTAATATTTTACAATATTCCTGGCGTGTCGGTGCATACTTTTCGGTGGGAATATTATATGCGTCCATAACGGTCGATATCGTAATCTAAGGCAATCTAACATCTCGGATGCAATATTTGACAACATTCCTGGCCTGTCGAACCCTACATCTCGGAGGGAACAGTATATACGTCTATAGCGGTATATATCCTAACCTAAGGCCACCTAACATCTGGTATGTAATATTTGACAACATTCCTAGCGTGTCGAACCCTACTTCTCGGAGGGAACAGTATATACGTCTATAACGTTATATATCCTAACCTAAGGCAACCTAACATCTCGGATGAAATATGTGACAACATTCCTGGCCTGTCGAACCCTACGTCTCGCTGGTAACATTACGTGCGTCTATAACGTCATATATCCTAACCTAAGGCAACCTAACATCTCGGATGCAATATTTGACAACATTCCTGGCCTGTCGAACCCTACTTCTCGGAGGGAACAGCATATACATCTATAACGTCATATATCCTAGCCTAAGGCAACCTAACATCTCGGATGTAACATTTGACAACATTCCAGGCGTGTCGGTCCCTACGTCTCGGTGGTAACATTACATGCGTCTATAACGTTATATATCCTAACCTAAGGCCAACTAACATCTCGTATGTAATATTAGACAACATTCCTGGCGTGTCGAACCCTACTTCTCGGTGGGAACAGTATATACGTCTATAACGTTATATATCCTAACCTAAGGCAACCTAACATTTCGGATGTAACATTTGACAACATTCCAGGCGTGTCGGTCCCTACGTCTCGGTGGTAACGTTACATGCGTCTATAACGTTATATATCCTAACCTAAGGCAACCTAACATCTCGGATGCAATATTTGACAACATTCCTGGCCTGTCGAACAATACATCTCGGAGGGAACAGTATATACGTCTATAACGTTATATATCCTAACCTAAGGCAACCTAACATCTCGGATGAAATATGTGACAACATTCCTGGCCTGTCGAACCCTACGTCTCGCTGGTAACATTACGTGCGTCTATAACGTCATATATCCTAACCTAAGACAACCAAACATCTCGGATGTAACATTTGACAACATTCCAGGCGTGTCGTTCCCTACGTCTCGGTGGTAACATTACATGCGTCTATAACGTTATATATCCTAACCTAAGGCAACCTAACATCTCGGATGCAATATTTGACAACATTCCTGGCCTGTCGAACCCTACTTCTCGGAGGGAACAGCATATACATCTATAACGTCATATATCCTAGCCTAAGGCAACCTAACATCTCGGATGTAACATTTGACAACATTCCAGGCGTGTCGGTCCCTACGTCTCGGTGGTAACATTACATGCGTCTATAACGTTATATATCCTAACCTAAGGCCAACTAACATCTCGTATGTAATATTAGACAACATTCCTGGCGTGTCGAACCCTACTTCTCGGTGGGAACAGTATATACGTCTATAACGTTATATATCCTAACCTAAGGCAACCTAACATCTCGGATGAAATATGTGACAACATTCCTGGCCTGTCGAACCCTACGTCTCGCTGGTAACATTACGTGCGTCTATAACGTCATATATCCTAACCTAAGACAACCAAACATCTCGGATGTAACATTTGACAACATTCCAGGCGTGTCGGTCCCTACGTCTCGGTGGTAACATTACATGCGTCTATAACGTTATATATCCTAACCTAAGGCCAACTAACATCTCGTATGTAATATCTGACAACATTCCTGGCGTGTCGAACCCTACTTCTCGGTGGGAACAGCATATACGTCTATAACGTCATATATCATAACCTAAGGCAACCTAACATCTCGGATGTTACATTTGACAACATTCCAGGCATGTCGGTCCCTACGTCTCGGTGGTAACATTATATGCGTCTATAACGTTATATATCCTTATCTAATGCAACCTAACATCTCGGATGCAATATTTGACAACATTCCTGGCCTGTCGAACCCTACTTCTCGGAGGGAACAGTATATACGTCTATAACGTTATATATCCTAACGTAAGGCAACCTAACATCTCGGATGTAATATTTGACAACATTCCTGGCGTGTCGGACCCTACTTCTCGGTGGGAACACTATATACGTCTGTAACGTCATATATCCTAACCTAAGGCAACCTAGCATCTCGGATATAACATTTGACAACATTCCCGGCGTGTTGGAACCCTACGTCTCGGTGGTAACATTACGTGCGTCTATAACGTTATATATGCTAACCTAAGGCAACCTAACATCTCGGATGCAATATTTGACAACATTCCTGGCCTGTCGAACCCTACTTCTCGGAGGGAACAGCATATACGTCTATAACGTCATATATCCTAACCTAAGGCAACCTAACATCTCGGATGTAACATTTGACAACATTCCAGGTGTGTCGGTCCCTACGTCTCGGTGGGAAGGTTACATGCGTCTATAACGTTATATATCCTAACCTAAGGCAACCTAACATCTCGGATGTAACATTTGACAACATTCCAGGCATGTCGGTCCATACGTCTCGGTGGTAACATTATATGCGTCTATAACGTTATATATTCTTATCTAAGGCAACCTAACATCTCGGATGCAATATTTGACAACATTCGTAGCCTGTCGAACCCAACTTCTCGGAGGGAACAGTATATACGTCTATAACGTTATATATCCTAACCTAACGCAACCTGACATCTCGGATGTAATATTCTACATCATTCCAGGCGTGTCGGACCCTACTTTTCGGTGGGAGCATTATATGAGTCTATAACGTTGTATTTCCTAATCTAAGGCAATCTATTATCTCAGACGTAATATTTTACAATATTCCTGGCGTGTCGGTGCATACTTTTCGGTGGGAATATTATATGCGTCTATATCGGTCGATATCGTAATCTAAGGCAACCTAACATCTCGGATGCCATATTTGACAACATTCCTGGCCTGTCGAACCCTACTTCTCGGAGGGAACAGTATATACGTCTATAACGTTATATATCCTAACAGAAGGCAACCTGACATCTCGGATGTAATATTCTACATCATTCAAGGCGTGTCGGACCCTACTTCTCGGTGGGAACATTATATGAGTCTATAACGTTGTATATCCTAATCTAAGGCAACCTATTATCTCAGACGTAATATTGTACAATATTCCTCGCGTGTCGGTGCATACTTTTCGGTGGGAATATTATATGCGTCCATAACGGTCGATATCGTAATCTAAGGCAATCTCACATCTCGGATGCAATATTTGACAACATTCCTTGCCTGTCGAACCCTACTTCTCGGAGGGAATAGTATGTACGTCTATAAGGTTATATATCCTAACCTAAGGCAACCTAACATCTCGGATGTAATATTCTACAACCTTCACGGCGTGTCGGACCCTACTTCTCGGTGGTAACATTATATGCGTCTATAACGTTGCATATCCTAATCTAAGGCAACCTAACATCTCGGATGCAATATTTGACAACATTCCTGGCCTGTCGAACCCTACTGCTCGGAGGGAACTGTATATACGTCTATAACGGTATATATCCTAATCTAAGGCAACCTAACATCTCGGATGAAATATGTGACAACATTCCTGGCCTGTCGAACCCTACATCTCGGAGGGAACACTATATACGTCTATAACGTCATATATCCTAACCTAAGGCAACCTAACGTCTCGGATGTAACATTTGACAACATTCCAGACATGTCGGTCCCTACGGCTCGGTGGTAACATTATATGCGTCTATAACGATATATATCCTAACAGAAGGCAACCTGACATCTCGGATGTAATATTCTACATCATTCAAGGCGTGTCGGACCCTACTTCTGGGTGGGAACATTATATGAGTCTATAACGTTGTATATCCTAATCTAAGGCAACCTATTATCTCAGACGTAATAATGTACAATATTCCTCGCGTGTCGGTGCATACTTTTCGGTGGGAATATTATATGCGTCCATAACGGTCGATATCGTAATCTAAGGCAATCTCACATCTCGGATGCAATATTTGACAACATTCCTTGCCTGTCGAACCCTACTTCTCGGAGGGAACAGTATGTACATCTATAAGGTTATATATCCTAACCTAAGGCAACCTAACATCTCAGATGTAATATTCTACAACCTTCCCGGCGTGTCGGACCCTACTTCTCGGTGGTAACATTATATGCGTCTATAACGTTGCATATCCTAATCTAAGGCAACCTAACATCTCGGATGCAATATTTGACAACATTCCTTGCCTGTCGAACCCTACTGCTCGGAGGGAACAGTATATACGTCTATAGCGGTATATATCCTAATCTAAGGCAACCTAACATCTCGGATGCAATATTTGACAACATTCCTGGCCTGTCGAACCCTACTTCTCGGAGGGAACAGTATATACGTCTATAACGTTATATATCCTAACCGAAGGCAACCTGACATCTCGGATGTAATATTCTACATCATTCAAGGCGTGTCGGACCCTACTTCTCGGTGGGAACATTATATGAGTCTATAACGTTGTATATCCTAATCTAAGGCAACCTATTATCTCAGACGTAATATTTTACAATATTCCTCGCGTGTCGGTGCATACTTTTCGGTGGGAATATTATATGCGTCCATAACGGTCGATATCGTAATCTAAGGCAATCTAACACCTCGGATGCAATATTTGACAACATTCCTTGCCTGTCGAACCCTACTTCTCGGAGGGAACGGTATGTACGTCTGTAACGTTATATATCCTAACCTAAGGCAACCTAACATCTCGGATGTAATATTCTACAACCTTCCAGGCGTGTCGGACCCTACTTCTCGGTGGTAACATTATATGCGTCTATAATGTTGCATATCCTAATCTAAGGCAACCTAACATCTCGGATGCAATATTTGACAACATTCCTGGCCTGTCGAACCCTACTTCTCGGAGGGAACAGTATATACGTATATAACGTCATATATCCTAACCTAAGGCAACCTGATATCTCGGATGTATTATTCCACAACATTCCAGGCGTGTCGGACCCTACTTCTCAGTGGGAACATTATATGCGTCTATAACGTTCTATATCCTAATCTAAGGCAACCTAACATCTCGGATGCAATATTTGACAACATTCCTGGCCTGTCAAACCCTACATCTCGGAGGGAACATTATATACGTCTATAGCGGTATATATCCTAATCTAAGGCAACCTAACATCTCGGATGCAATATTTGATAACATTCCTGGCCTGTCGAACCCGACATCTCGGAGGGAACAGTATATACGTCTATAACGTTATATATCCTAACCCAAGGCAACCTGACATCTCGGATGTAATATTCTGCATCATTCCAGGCGCGTCGGACCCTACTTCTCGTTCGGAACATTATATGAGTCTATAACGTTGTATATCGTAATCTAAGGCAACCTATTATCTCAGACGTAATATTTTACAATATTCCTGGCGTGTCGGTGCATACTTTTCGGTGGGAATATTATATGCGTCCATAACGGTCGATATCGTAATCTAAGGCAATCTAACATCTCGGATGCAATATTTGACAACATTCCTGGCCTGTCGAACCCTACATCTCGGAGGGAACAGTATATACGTCTATAGCGGTATATATCCTAACCTAAGGCCACCTAACATCTGGTATGTAATATTTGACAACATTCCTAGCGTGTCGAACCCTACTTCTCGGAGGGAACAGTATATACGTCTATAACGTTATATATCCTAATCTAAGGCAACCTAACATCTCGGATGCAATATTTGATAACATTCCTGACGTGTCGAACCCTACTTCTCGGTGGGAACAGTATATACGTCTATAACGTTATATATCCTAACGTAAGGCAACCTAACATCTCGGATGTAATATTTGACAACATTCCTGGCGTGTCGGACCCTACTTCTCGGTGGGAACAGTATATACGTCTGTAACGTCATATATCCTAACCTAAGGCAACCTAGCATCTCGGATATAACATTTGACAACATTCCCGGCGTGTTGGAACCCTACGTCTCGGTGGTGACATTACGTGCGTCTATAACGTTATATATGCTAACCTAAGGCAACCTAACATCTCGGATGCAATATTTGACAACATTCCTGGCCTGTCGAACCCTACTTCTCGGAGGGAACAGCATATACGTCTATGACGTCATATATCCTAACCTAAGGCAACCTAACATCTCGGATGTAACATTTGACAACATTCCAGGCATGTCGGTCCCTACGTCTCGGTGGTAACATTATATGCGTCTATAACGTTATATATCCTAATCTAATGCAACCTAACGTCTCGGATGCAATATTTGACAACATTCCTGGCCTGTCGAACCCTACTTCTCGGAGGGAACAGTATATACGTCTATAACGTTATGTATCCTAACCTAAGGCAACCTAACATCTCGGATGAAATATGTGACAACATTCCTGGCCTGTCGAACCCTACGTCTCGCTGGTAACACTACGTGCGTCTATAACGTCATATATCCTAACCTAAGACAACCAAACATCTCGGATGTAACATTTGACAACATTCCAGGCGTGTCGGTCCCTACGTCTCGGTGGTAACATTACATACGTCTATAACGTTATATATCCTAACCTAAGGCGAACTAACATCTCGTATGTAATATTTGACAACATTCCTGGCCTGTCGAACCCTACTTCTCGGAGGGAACAGCATATACGTCTATAACGTCATAAATCCTAACCTAAGGCAACCTAACATTTCGGATGTAACATTTGACAACATTCCAGGCGTGTCGGACCCTACTTCTCGGTGGTAACATTATATGCGTCTATAACGTTGCATATCCTAATCTAAGGCAACCTAACATCTCGGATGCAATATTTGACAACATTCCTGGCCTGTAGAACCCTACTGCTCGGAGGGAACAGTATATACGTCTATAGCGGTATATATCCTAATCTAAGGCAACCTAACATCTCGGATGCAATATTTGATAACATCCCTGGCGTGTCGAACCCTACTTCTCGGTGGGAACAGTATATACGTCTATAACGTTATATATCCTAACGTAAGGCAACCTAACATCTCGGATGTAATATTTGACAACATTCCTGGCGTGTCGGACCCTACTTCTCGGTGGGAACAGTATATACGTCTGTAACGTCATATATCCTAACCTAAGGCAACCTAGCATCTCGGATATAACATTTGACAACATTCCAGGCATGTCGGTCCCTACGTCTCGGTGGTAACATTATATGCGTCTATAACGTTATATATCCTTATCTAATGCAACCTAACATCTCGGATGCAATATTTGACAACATTCCTGGCCTGTCGAACCCTACTTCTCGGAGGGAACAGTATATACGTATATAACGTCATATATCCTAACCTAAGGCAACCTGATATCTCGGATGTATTATTCTACAACATTCCAGGCGTGTCGGACCCTACTTCTCAGTGGGAACATTATATGCGTCTATAACGTTGTATATCCTAATCTAAGGCAACCTAACATCTCGGATGCAATATTTGACAACATTCCTGGCCTGTCAAACCCTACATCTCGGAGGGAACATTATATACGTCTATAGCGGTATATATCCTAATCTAAGGCAACCTAACATCTCGGATGCAATATTTGATAACATTCCTGGCCTGTCGAACCCTACTTCTCGGAGGGAACAGTATATACGTCTATAACGTTATATATCCTAACCCAAGGCAACCTGACATCTCGGATGTAATATTCTACATCATTCCAGGCGCGTCGGACCCTACTTCTCGTTCGGAACATTATATGAGTCTATAACGTTGTATATCGTAATCTAAGGCAACCTATTATCTCAGACGTAATATTTTACAATATTCCTGGCGTGTCGGTGCATACTTTTCGGTGGGAATATTATATGCGTCCATAACGGTCGATATCGTAATCTAAGGCAATCTAACATCTCGGATGCAATATTTGACAACATTCCTGGCCTGTCGAACCCTACATCTCGGAGGGAACAGTATATACGTCTATAGCGGTATATATCCTAACCTAAGGCCACCTAACATCTGGTATGTAATATTTGACAACATTCCTAGCGTGTCGAACCCTACTTCTCGGAGGGAACAGTATATACGTCTATAACGTTATATATCCTAATCTAAGGCAACCTAACATCTCGGATGCAATATTTGATAACATTCCTGACGTGTCGAACCCTACTTCTCGGTGGGAACAGTATATACGTCTATAACGTTATATATCCTAACGTAAGGCAACCTAACATCTCGGATGTAATATTTGACAACATTCCTGGCGTGTCGGACCCTACTTCTCGGTGGGAACAGTATATACGTCTGTGACGTCATATATCCTAACCTAAGGCAACCTAGCATCTCGGATATAACATTTGACAACATTCCCGGCGTGTTGGAACCCTACGTCTCGGTGGTGACATTACGTGCGTCTATAACGTTATATATGCTAACCTAAGGCAACCTAACATCTCGGATGCAATATTTGACAACATTCCTGGCCTGTCGAACCCTACTTCTCGGAGGGAACACCATATATGTCTATGACGTCATATATCCTAACCTAAGGCAACCTAACATCTCGGATGTAACATTTGACAACATTCCAGGCATGTCGGTCCCTACGTCTCGGTGGTAACATTATATGCGTCTATAACGTTATATATCCTAATCTAATGCAACCTAACGTCTCGGATGCAATATTTGACAACATTCCTGGCCTGTCGAACCCTACTTCTCGGAGGGAACAGTATATACGTCTATAACGTTATATATCCTAACCTAAGGCAACCTAACATCTCGGATGAAATATGTGACAACATTCCTGGCCTGTCGAACCCTACGTCTCGCTGGTAACATTACGTGCGTCTATAACGTCATATATCCTAACCTAAGACAACCAAACACCTCGGATGTAACATTTGACAACATTCCAGGCGTGTCGGTCGCTACGTCTCGGTGGTAACATTACATGCGTCTATAACGTTATATATCCTAACCTAAGGCAACCTAACATCTCGGATGCAATATTTGACAACATTCCTGGCCTGTCGAACCCTACTTCTCGGAGGGAACAGCATATACATCTATAACGTCATATATCCTAGCCTAAGGCAACCTAACATCTCGGATGTAACATTTGACAACATTCCAGGCGTGTCGGTCCCTACGTCTCGGTGGTAACATTACATGCGTCTATAACGTTATATATCCTAACCTAAGGCAACCTAACATCTCGGATGCAATATATGACAACATTCCTGGCCTGTCGAACAATACTTCTCGGAGGGAACAGTATATACGTCTATAACGTTATATATCCTAATCTAAGGCAACCTACAATCTCGGATGAAATATGTGACAACATTCCTGGCCTGTCGAACCCTACGTCTCGCTGGTAACATTACGTGCGTCTATAACGTCATATATCCTAACCTAAGACAACCAAACATCTCGGATGTAACATTTGACAACATTCAAGGCGTGTCGGTCCCTACGTCTCGGTGGTAACATTACATGCGTCTATAACGTTATATATCCTAACCTAAGGCGAACTAACATCTCGTATGTAATATTTGACAACATTCCTGGCCTGTCGAACAATACTTCTCGGAGGGAACAGTATATACGTCTATAACGTCATAAATCCTAACCTAAGGCAACCTAGCATCTCGGATGTAACATTTGACAACATTCCAGGCATGTCGGTCCCTACGTCTCGGTGGTAACATTATATGCGTCTATAACGTTATATATCCTAACGTAAGGCAACCTAACATCTCGGATGAAATATGTGACAACATTCCTGGCCTGTCGAACCCTACGTCTCGCTGGTAACATTACGTGCGTCTATAACGTCATATATCCTAACCTAAGACAACCAAACACCTCGGATGTAACATTTGACAACATTCCAGGCGTGTCAGTCCCTACGTCTCGGTGGTAACATTACATGCGTCTATAACGTTATATATCCTAACCTAAGGCAACCTAACATCTCGGATGCAATATTTGACAACATTCCTGGCCTGTCGAACCCTACTTCTCGGAGGGAACAGCATATACATCTATAACGTCATATATCCTAGCCTAAGGCAACCTAACATCTCGGATGTAACATTTGACAACATTCCAGGCGTGTCGGTCCCTACGTCTCGGTGGTAACATTACATGCGTCTATAACGTTATATATCCTAACCTAAGGCAACCTAACATCTCGGATGCAATATATGACAACATTCCTGGCCTGTCGAACAATACTTCTCGGAGGGAACAGTATATACGTCTATAACGTTATATATCCTAATCTAAGGCAACCTACAATCTCGGATGAAATATGTGACAACATTCCTGGCCTGTCGAACCCTACGTCTCGCTGGTAACATTACGTGCGTCTATAACGTCATATATCCTAACCTAAGACAACCAAACATCTCGGATGTAACATTTGACAACATTCAAGGCGTGTCGGTCCCTACGTCTCGGTGGTAACATTACATGCGTCTATAACGTTATATATCCTAACCTAAGGCGAACTAACATCTCGTATGTAATATTTGACAACATTCCTGGCCTGTCGAACCCTACTTCTCGGAGGGAACAGCATATACGTCTATAACGTCATAAATCCTAACCTAAGGCAACCTAACATTTCGGATGTAACATTTGACAACATTCCAGGCGTGTCGGTCCCTACGTCTCGGTGGTAACGTTACATGCGTCTATAACGTTATATATCCTAACCTAAGGCAACCTAACATCTCGGATGCAATATTTGACAACATTCCTGGCCTGTCGAACAATACTTCTCGGAGGGAACAGTATATACGTCTATAACGTTATATATCCTAACCTAAGGCAACCTAGCATCTCGGATGTAACATTTGACAACATTCCAGGCATGTCGGTCCCTACGTCTCGGTGGTAACATTATATGCGTCTATAACGTTATATATCCTTATCTAAGGCAACCTAACATCTCGGATGCAATATTTGACAACATTCCTGGCCTGTCGAACCCTACTTCTCGGAGGGAACAGTATATACGTCTATAACGTTATATATCCTAACCGAAGGCAACCTGACATCTCGGATGTAATATTCTACATCATTCAAGGCGTGTCGGACCCTACTTCTCGGTGGGAACATTATATGAGTCTATAACGTTGTATATCCTAATCTAAGGCAACCTATTATCTCAGACGTAATATTTTACAATATTCCTCGCGTGTCGGTGCATACATTTCGGTGGGAATATTATATGCGTCCATACCGGTCGATATCGTAATCTAA
Organism: Xylocopa violacea; assembly: GCA_963969225.1. Lineage (NCBI taxonomy): Eukaryota > Metazoa > Arthropoda > Insecta > Hymenoptera > Apidae > Xylocopa > Xylocopa violacea. Next base: position 22,176,394 of record CAXAJV010000002.1, on the reverse strand, counting down.
GGCAATCTAACATCTCGGATGCAATATTTGACAACATTCCTTGCCTGTCGAACCCTACTTCTCGGAGAGAACAGTATGTACGTCTGTAACGTTATATATCCTAACCTAAGGCAACCTAACATCTCGGATGTAATATTCTACAACCTTCCAGGCGTGTCGGACCCTACTTCTCGGTGGTAACATTATATGCGTCTATAACGTTGCATATCCTAATCTAAGGCAACCTAACATCTCGGATGCAATATTTGACAACATTCCTGGCCTGTAGAACCCTACTGCTCGGAGGGAACAGTATATACGTCTATAGCGGTATATATCCTAATCTAAGGCAACCTAACATCTCGGATGCAATATTTGATAACATCCCTGGCGTGTCGAACCCTACTTCTCGGTGGGAACAGTATATACGTCTATAACGTTATATATCCTAACGTAAGGCAACCTAACATCTCGGATGTAATATTTGACAACATTCCTGGCGTGTCGGACCCTACTTCTCGGTGGGAACAGTATATACGTCTGTAACGTCATATATCCTAACCTAAGGCAACCTAGCATCTCGGATATAACATTTGACAACATTCCAGGCATGTCGGTCCCTACGTCTCGGTGGTAACATTATATGCGTCTATAACGTTATATATCCTTATCTAATGCAACCTAACATCTCGGATGCAATATTTGACAACATTCCTGGCCTGTCGAACCCTACTTCTCGGAGGGAACAGTATATACGTATATAACGTCATATATCCTAACCTAAGGCAACCTGATATCTCGGATGTATTATTCTACAACATTCCAGGCGTGTCGGACCCTACTTCTCAGTGGGAACATTATATGCGTCTATAACGTTGTATATCCTAATCTAAGGCAACCTAACATCTCGGATGCAATATTTGACAACATTCCTGGCCTGTCAAACCCTACATCTCGGAGGGAACATTATATACGTCTATAGCGGTATATATCCTAATCTAAGGCAACCTAACATCTCGGATGCAATATTTGATAACATTCCTGGCCTGTCGAACCCTACTTCTCGGAGGGAACAGTATATACGTCTATAACGTTATATATCCTAACCCAAGGCAACCTGACATCTCGGATGTAATATTCTACATCATTCCAGGCGCGTCGGACCCTACTTCTCGTTCGGAACATTATATGAGTCTATAACGTTGTATATCGTAATCTAAGGCAACCTATTATCTCAGACGTAATATTTTACAATATTCCTGGCGTGTCGGTGCATACTTTTCGGTGGGAATATTATATGCGTCCATAACGGTCGATATCGTAATCTAAGGCAATCTAACATCTCGGATGCAATATTTGACAACATTCCTGGCCTGTCGAACCCTACATCTCGGAGGGAACAGTATATACGTCTATAGCGGTATATATCCTAACCTAAGGCCACCTAACATCTGGTATGTAATATTTGACAACATTCCTAGCGTGTCGAACCCTACTTCTCGGAGGGAACAGTATATACGTCTATAACGTTATATATCCTAACCTAAGGCAACCTAACATCTCGGATGAAATATGTGACAACATTCCTGGCCTGTCGAACCCTACGTCTCGCTGGTAACATTACGTGCGTCTATAACGTCATATATCCTAACCTAAGGCAACCTAACATCTCGGATGCAATATTTGACAACATTCCTGGCCTGTCGAACCCTACTTCTCGGAGGGAACAGCATATACATCTATAACGTCATATATCCTAGCCTAAGGCAACCTAACATCTCGGATGTAACATTTGACAACATTCCAGGCGTGTCGGTCCCTACGTCTCGGTGGTAACATTACATGCGTCTATAACGTTATATATCCTAACCTAAGGCCAACTAACATCTCGTATGTAATATTAGACAACATTCCTGGCGTGTCGAACCCTACTTCTCGGTGGGAACAGTATATACGTCTATAACGTTATATATCCTAACCTAAGGCAACCTAACATTTCGGATGTAACATTTGACAACATTCCAGGCGTGTCGGTCCCTACGTCTCGGTGGTAACGTTACATGCGTCTATAACGTTATATATCCTAACCTAAGGCAACCTAACATCTCGGATGCAATATTTGACAACATTCCTGGCCTGTCGAACAATACATCTCGGAGGGAACAGTATATACGTCTATAACGTTATATATCCTAACCTAAGGCAACCTAACATCTCGGATGAAATATGTGACAACATTCCTGGCCTGTCGAACCCTACGTCTCGCTGGTAACATTACGTGCGTCTATAACGTCATATATCCTAACCTAAGACAACCAAACATCTCGGATGTAACATTTGACAACATTCCAGGCGTGTCGTTCCCTACGTCTCGGTGGTAACATTACATGCGTCTATAACGTTATATATCCTAACCTAAGGCAACCTAACATCTCGGATGCAATATTTGACAACATTCCTGGCCTGTCGAACCCTACTTCTCGGAGGGAACAGCATATACATCTATAACGTCATATATCCTAGCCTAAGGCAACCTAACATCTCGGATGTAACATTTGACAACATTCCAGGCGTGTCGGTCCCTACGTCTCGGTGGTAACATTACATGCGTCTATAACGTTATATATCCTAACCTAAGGCCAACTAACATCTCGTATGTAATATTAGACAACATTCCTGGCGTGTCGAACCCTACTTCTCGGTGGGAACAGTATATACGTCTATAACGTTATATATCCTAACCTAAGGCAACCTAACATCTCGGATATAACATTTGACAACATTCCAGGCGTGTTGGAACCCTACGTCTCGCTGATAACATTACGTGCGTCTATAACGTTATATATGCTAACCTAAGGCAACCTAATATCCCGGATGCAATATTTGACAACATTCCTGGCCTGTCGAACCCTACTTCTCGGAGGGAACAGTATATACGTCTATAACGTTATATATCCTAACCTAAGACAACCTAACATCTCGGATGAAATATGTGACAACATTCCTGGCCTGTCGAACCCTACGTCTCGCTGGTAACATTACGTGCGTCTATAACGTCATATATCCTAACCTAAGACAACCAAACATCTCGGATGTAACATTTGACAACATTCCAGGCGTGTCGGTCCCTACGTCTCGGTGGTAACATTACATGCGTCTATAACGTTATATATCCTAACCTAAGGCCAACTAACATCTCGTATGTAATATCTGACAACATTCCTGGCGTGTCGAACCCTACTTCTCGGTGGGAACAGCATATACGTCTATAACGTCATATATCATAACCTAAGGCAACCTAACATCTCGGATGTTACATTTGACAACATTCCAGGCATGTCGGTCCCTACGTCTCGGTGGTAACATTATATGCGTCTATAACGTTATATATCCTTATCTAATGCAACCTAACATCTCGGATGCAATATTTGACAACATTCCTGGCCTGTCGAACCCTACTTCTCGGAGGGAACAGTATATACGTCTATAACGTTATATATCCTAACGTAAGGCAACCTAACATCTCGGATGTAATATTTGACAACATTCCTGGCGTGTCGGACCCTACTTCTCGGTGGGAACACTATATACGTCTGTAACGTCATATATCCTAACCTAAGGCAACCTAGCATCTCGGATATAACATTTGACAACATTCCCGGCGTGTTGGAACCCTACGTCTCGGTGGTAACATTACGTGCGTCTATAACGTTATATATGCTAACCTAAGGCAACCTAACATCTCGGATGCAATATTTGACAACATTCCTGGCCCGTCGAACCCTACTTCTCGGACGGAACAGCATATACGTCTATAACGTCATATATCCAAACCTAAGGCAACCTAATATCTCGGATGTAACATTTGACAACATTCCAGGCATGTCGGTCCCTACGTCTCGGTGGTAACATTATATGCGTCTATAACGTTATATATCCTTATCTAATGCAACCTAACATCTCGGATGCAATATTTGACAACATTCCTGGCCTGTCGAACCCTACTTCTCGGAGGGAACAGTATATACGTCTATAACGTTATATATCCTAACCTAAGGCAACCTAACATCTCGGATGAAATATGTGACAACATTCCTGGCCTGTCGATCCCTACGTCTCGCTGGTAACATTACGTGCGTCTATAACGTCATATATCCTAACCTAAGACAACCAAACATCTCGGATGTAACATTTGACAACATTCCAGGCGTGTCGGTCCCTACGTCTCGGTGGTAACATTACATGCGTCTATAACGTTATATATCCTAACCTAAGGCAACCTAACATCTCGGATGCAATATTTGACAACATTCCTGGCCTGTCGAACCCTACTACTCGGAGGGAACAGCATATACATCTATAACGTCATATATCCTAGCCTAAGGCAACCTAACATCTCGGATGTAACATTTGACAACATTCCAGGCGTGTCGGTCCCTACGTCTCGGTGGTAACATTACATGCGTCTATAACGTTATATATTCTAACCTAAGGCAACCTAACATCTCGGATATAACATTTGACAACATTCCAGGCGTGTTGGAACCCTACGTCTCGCTGGTAACATTACGTGCGTCTATAACGTTATATATGCTAACCTAAGGCAACCTAACATCTCGGATGCAATATTTGACAACATTCCTGGCCTGTCGAACCCTACTTCTCGGAGGGAACAGTATATACGTCTATAACGTTATATATCCTAACCGAAGGCAACCTGACATCTCGGATGTAATATTCTACATCATTCAAGGCGTGTCGGACCCTACTTCTCGGTGGGAACATTATATGAGTCTATAACGTTGTATATCCTAATCTAAGGCAACCTATTATCTCAGACGTAATATTTTACAATATTCCTCGCGTGTCGGTGCATACTTTTCGGTGGGAATATTATATGCGTCCATAACGGTCGATATCGTAATCTAAGGCAATCTAACATCTCGGATGCAATATTTGACAACATTCCTTGCCTGTCGAACCCTACTTCTCGGAGGGAACAGTATGTACGTCTGTAACGTTATATACCCTAACCTAAGGCAACCTAACATCTCGGATGTAATATTCTACAACCTTCCAGGCGAGTCGGACCCTACTTCTCGGTGGTAACATTATATGCGTGTATAACGTTGCATATCCTAATCTAAGGCAACCTAACATCTCGGATGCAATATTTGACAACATTCCTGGCCTGTCGAACCCTACTGCTCGGAGGGAACAGTATATACGTCTATAGCGGTATATATCCTAATCTAAGGCAACCTAACATCTCGGATGCAATATTTGATAACATTCCTGGCGTGTCGAACCCTACTTCTCGGTGGGAACAGTATATACGTCTATAACGTTATATATCCTAACGTAAGGCAACCTAACATCTCGGATGTAATATTTGACAACATTCCTGGCGTGTCGGACCCTACTTCTCGGTGGGAACAGTATAAACGTCTGTAACGTCATATATCCTAACCTAAGGCAACCTAGCATCTCGGATATAACATTTGACAACATTCCAGGCATGTCGGTCCGTACGTCTCGGTGGTAACATTATATGCGTCTATAACGTTATATATCCTTATCTAAGGCAACCTAACATCTCGGATGCAATATTTGACAACATTCCTAGCCTGTCGAACCCAACTTCTCGGAAGGAATAGTATATACGTCTATAACGTTATATATCCTAACCTAACGCAACCTGACATCTCGGATGTAATATTCTACATCATTCCAGGCGTGTCGGACCCTACTTTTCGGTGGGAGCATTATATGAGTCTATAACGTTGTATTTCCTAATCTAAGGCAACCTATTATCTCAGACGTAATATTTTACAATATTCCTCGCGTGTCGGTGCATACTTTTCGGTGGGAATATTATATGCGTCCATAACGGTCGATATCGTAATCTAAGGCAATCTAACATCTCGGATGCAATATTTGACAACATTCCTTGCCTGTCGAACCCTACTTCTCGGAGGGAACAGTATGTACGTCTGTAACGTTATATATCCTAACCTAAGGCAACCTAACATCTCGGATGTAATATTCTACAACCTTCCAGGCGAGTCGGACCCTACTTCTCGGTGGTAACATTATATGCGTCTATAACGTTGCATATCCTAATCTAAGGCAACCTAACATCTCGGATGCAATATTTGACAACATTCCTGGCCTGTCGAACCCTACTGCTCGGAGGGAACAGTATATACGTCTATAGCGGTATATATCCTAATCTAAGGCAACCTAACATCTCGGATGCAATATTTGATAACATTCATGGCGTGTCGAACCCTACTTCTCGGTGGGAACAGTATATACGTCTATAACGTTATATATCCTAACGTAAGGCAACCTAACATCTCGGATGTAATATTTGACAACATTGCTGGCGTGTCGGACCCTACTTCTCGGTGGGAACAGTATAAACGTCTGTAACGTCATATATCCTAACCTTAGGCAACCTAGCATCTCGGATATAACATTTGACAACATTCCAGGCATGTCGGTCCGTACGTCTCGGTGGTAACATTATATGCGTCTATAACGTTATATATCCTTATCTAAGGCAACCTAACATCTCGGATGCAATATTTGACAACATTCCTAGCCTGTCGAACCCAACTTCTCGGAGGGAACAGTATATACGTCTATAACGTTATATATCCTAACCTAAGGCAACCTGACATCTCGGATATATTATTCTACAACATTCCAGGCGTGTCGGACCCTACTTCTCGGTGGGAACATTATATGCCTCTATAACGTTGTATATCCTAATCTAAGGCAACCTAACATCTCGGATGCAATATTTGACAACATTCCTGGCCTGTCGAACCCTACATCTCGGAGGGAACAGTATATACGTCTATAGCGGTATATATCCTAATCTAAGGCAACCTAACATCTCGGATGCAATATTTGACAACATTCCTGGCCTGTCGAACCCTACTTCTCGGAGGGAACAGTATATACGTCTATAACGTTATATATCCTAACCGAAGGCAACCTGACATCTCGGATGTAATATTCTACATCATTCAAGGCGTGTCGGACCCTACTTCTCGGTGGGAACATTATATGAGTCTATAACGTTGTATATCCTAATCTAAGGCAACCTATTATCTCAGACGTAATATTTTACAATATTCCTCGCGTGTCGGTGCATACTTTTCGGTGGGAATATTATATGCGTCCATAACGGTCGATATCGTAATCTAAGGCAATCTAACATCTCGGATGCAATATTTGACAACATTCCTTGCCTGTCGAACCCTACTTCTCGGAGGGAACAGTATGTACGTCTGTAACGTTATATATCCTAACCTAAGGCAACCTAACATCTCGGATGCAATATTTGACAACATTCCTGGCCTGTCGAAACTTACTTCTCGGAGGGAACAGCATATACATCTATAACGTCATATATCCTAGCCTAAGGCAACCTAACATCTCGGATGTAACATTTGACAACATTCCAGGCGTGTCGGTCCCTACGTCTCGGTGGTAACATTACATGCGTCTATAACGTTATATATCCTAACCTACGGCCAACTAACATCTCGTATGTAATATTTGACAACATTCCTGGCGTGTCGAACCCTACTTCTCGGTGGGAACAGTATATACGTCTATAACGTTATATATCCTAACGTAAGGCAACCTAACATCTCGGATGTAATATTTGACAACATTCCTGGCCTGTCGAACCCTACTTCTCGGAGGGAACAGTATATACGTCTATAACGTTATATATCCTAACCTAAGGCAACCTGACATCTCGGATATATTATTCTACAACATTCCAGGCGTGTCGGACCCTACTTCTCGGTGCGAACATTATATGCCTCTATAACGTTGTATATCCTAATCTAAGGCAACCTAACATCTCGGATGCAATATTTGACAACATTCCTGGCCTGTCGAACCCTACATCTCGGAGGGAACTTTATATACGTCTATAGCGGTATATATCCTAATCTAAGGCAACCTAACATCTCGGATGCAATATTTGACAACATTCCTGGCCTGTCGAACCCTACTTCTCGGAGGGAACAGTATATACGTCTATAACGTTATATATCCTAACCTAAGGCAACCTGACATCTCGGATATACTATTCTACAACATTCCAGGCGTGTCGGACCCTACTTCTCGGTGGGAACATTATATGCGTCTATAACGTTGTATATCCTAATCTAAGGCAACCTAACATCTCGGATGCAATATTTGACAACATTCCTGGCCTGTCGAACCCTACATCTCCGTGGTAACATTACATGCGTCTATAACGTTATATATCCTAACCTAAGGCAACCTAACATCTCGGATGCAATATTTGACAACATTCCTGGCCTGTCGAACCATACTTCTCGGAGGGAACAGCATATACCTCTATAACGTCATATATCCTAGCCTAAGGCAACCTAACATCTCGGATGTAACATTTGACAACATTCCAGGCGTGTCGGTCCCTACGTCTCGGTGGTAACATTACATGCGTCTATAACGGTATATATACTAATCTTAGGCAACCTGACATCTCGGATGTAACATTTTACCACATTCGAGGCGTGTCGGTCCCTACGTCTCGGTGGTAACATTACATGCGTCTATAACGTTATATATCCTAACCTAAGGCCAACTAACATCTGGTATGTAATATTTGACAACATTCCTGGCGTGTCGAACCCTACTTCTCGGTGGGAACAGTATATACGTCTATAACGTTATATATCCTAACCTAAGGCAACCTAACATCTCGGATGCAATATTTGACAACACTCCTGGCCTGTCGAACCCTACTTCTCGGAGGGAACAGTATATACGTCTATAACGTCATATATCCTAACCTAAGGCAACCTAACATCTCGGATGTAACATTTGACAACATTCCAGGCATGTCGGTCCCTACGTCTCGGTGGTAACATTATATGCGTCTATAACGTTATATATCCTTATCTAATGCAACCTAACATCTCGGATGCAATATTTGACAACATTCCTGGCCTGTCGAACCCTACTTCTCGGAGGGAACAGTATATACGTCTATAACGTTATATATCCTAACCTAAGGCAACCTGACATCTCGGATATATTATTCTACAACATTCCAGGCGTGTCGGACCCTACTTCTCGGTGCGAACATTATATGCCTCTATAACGTTGTATATCCTAATCTAAGGCAACCTAACATCTCGGATGCAATATTTGACAACATTCCTGGCCTGTCGAACCCTACATCTCGGAGGGAACTTTATATACGTCTATAGCGGTATATATCCTAATCTAAGGCAACCTAACATCTCGGATGCAATATTTGACAACATTCCTGGCCTGTCGAACCCTACTTCTCGGAGGGAACAGTATATACGTCTATAACGTTATATATCCTAACCTAAGGCAACCTGACATCTCGGATATATTATTCTACAACATTCCAGGCGTGCCGGACCCTACTTCTCGGTGGGAACATTATATGCGTCTATAACGTTGTATATCCTAATCTAAGGCAACCTAACATCTCGGATGCAATATTTGACAACATTCCTGGCCTGTCGAAACCTACATCTCCGTGGTAACATTACATGCGTCTATAACGTTATATATCCTAACCTAAGGCAACCTACCACCTCGGATGCAATATTTGACAACATTCCTGGCCTGTCGAACCATACTTCTCGGAGGGAACAGCATATACCTCTATAACGTCATATATCCTAGCCTAAGGCAACCTAACATCTCGGATGTAACATTTGACAACATTCCAGGCGTGTCGGTCCCTACGTCTCGGTGGTAACATTACATGCGTCTATAACGGTATATATCCTAATCTTAGGCAACCTGACATCTCGGATGTAATATTTTACAATATTCCAGGCGTGTCGGTCCCTACGTCTCGGTGGTAACATTACATGCGTCTATAACGTTATATATCCTAACCTAAGGCCAACTAACATCTGGTATGTAATATTTGACAACATTCCTGGCGTGTCGAAACCTACTTCTCGGTGGGAACAGTATATACGTCTATAACGTTATATATCCTAACCTAAGGCAACCTAACATCTCGGATGCAATATTTGACAACACTCCTGGCCTGTCGAACCCTACTTCTCGGAGGGAACAGTATATACGTCTATAACGTCATATATCCTAACCTAAGGCAACCTAACATCTCGTATGTAACATTTGACAACATTCCAGGCGTGTCGGACCCTACTTCTCGGTGGGAACATTATATGCGTCTATAACGTTGTATATCCTAATCTAAGGCAACCTAACATCTCGGATGCAATATTTGACAACATTCCTGGCCTGTCGAACCCTACGTCTCGGTGGTAACATTATATGCGTCTATAACGTTATATATCCTTATCTAAGGCAACCTAACATCTCGGATGCAATATTTGACAACATTCCTAGCCTGTCGAACCCTACGTCTCGGTGGTAACATTACATGCGTCTATAACGGTATATTTCCTAATCTAAGGCAACCTAACATCTCGGATGCAATATTTGACAACATTCCTGGCCTGTCGAACCCTACTTCTCGGAGAGAACAGTATATACGTCTATAACGTCATATATCCTAACCTAAGGCAACCTAACATCTCGGATGTAACATTTGACAACATTCCAGGCATGTCGGTCCCTACGTCTCGGTGGTAACATTATATGCGTCTATAACGTTATATATCCTTATCTAAGGCAACCTAACATCTCGGATGCAATATTTGACAACATTCCTGGCCTGTCGAACCCTACTTCTCGGAGGGAACAGCATATACATCTATAACGTCATATATCCTAGCCTAAGGCAACCTAACATCTCGGATGTAACATTTGACAACATTCCAGGCGTGTCGGTCCCTACGTCTCGGTGGTAACATTACATGCGTCTATAACGTTATATATCCTAACCTAAGGCAACCTAATATCTCGGATGCAATATATGACAACATTCCTGGCCTGTCGAACCCTACTTCTCGAAGGGAACAGCATATACGTCTATAACGTCATAAATCCTAACCTAAGGCAACCTAACATCTCGGATGTAACATTTGACAACATTCCAGGCGTGTCGGTCCCTACGTCTCGGTGGTAACGTTACATGCGTCTCTAACGTTATATATCCTAACCTAAGGCAAAATAACATCTCGGATGCAATATTTGACAACATTCCTGGCCTGTCGAACAATACTTCTCGGAGGGAACAGTATATACGTCTATAACGTTATATATCCTAACCTAAGGCAACCTAGCTTCTCGGATGTAACATTTGACAACATTCCAGGCATGTCGGTCCCTACGTCTCGGTGGTAACATTATATGCGTCTATAACGTTATATATCCTTATCTAAGGCAACCTAACATCTCGGATGCAATATTTGACAACATTCCTAGCCTGTCGAACCCTACGTCTCGGTGGTAACATTACATGCGTCTATAACGGTATATTTCCTAGTCTAAGGCAACCTAACATCTCGGATGCAATATTTGACAACATTCCTGGCCTGTCGAACCCTACTTCTCGGAGGGAACAGCATATACATCTATAACGTCATATATTCTAGCCTAAGGCAACCTAACATCTCGGATGTAACATTTGACAACATTCCAGGCGTGTCGGTCCCTACGTCTCGGTGGTAACATTACATGCGTCTATAACGTTATATATCCTAACCTAAGGCCAACTAACATCTCGTATGTAATATTTGACAACATTCCTGGCGTGTCGAACCCTACTTCTCGGTGGGAACAGTATATACGTCTATAACGTTATATATCCTAACCTAAGGCAACCTAACATCTCGGATATAACATTTGACAACATTCCAGGCGTGTTGGAACCCTACGTCTCGCTGGTAACATTACGTGCGTCTATAACGTTATATATGCTAACCTAAGGCAACCTAATATCTCGGATGCAATATTTGACAACATTCCTGGCCTGTCGAACCCCACTTCTCGGAGGGAACAGCATATACGTCTATAACGTCATAAATCCTAACCTAAGGCAACCTAACATCTCGGATGTAACATTTGACAACATTCCAGGCGTGTCGGTCCCTACGTCTCGGTGGTAACATTATATGCGTCTATAACGTTATATATCCTTATCTAAGGCAACCTAACATCTCGGATGCAATATTTGACAACATTCCTAGCCTGTCGAACCCTACGTCTCGGTGGTAACATTACATGCGTCTATAACGGTATATTTCCTAGTCTAAGGCAACCTAACATCTCGGATGCAATATTTGACAACATTCCTGGCCTGTCGAACCCTACTTCTCGGAGGGAACAGCATATACATCTATAACGTCATATATTCTAGCCTAAGGCAACCTAACATCTCGGATGTAACATTTGACAACATTCCAGGCGTGTCGGTCCCTACGTCTCGGTGGTAACATTACATGCGTCTATAACGTTATATATCCTAACCTAAGGCCAACTAACATCTCGTATGTAATATTTGACAACATTCCTGGCGTGTCGAACCCTACTTCTCGGTGGGAACAGTATATACGTCTATAACGTTATATATCCTAACCTAAGGCAACCTAACATCTCGGATATAACATTTGACAACATTCCAGGCGTGTTGGAACCCTACGTCTCGCTGGTAACATGACGTGCGTCTATAACGTTATATATGCTAACCTATGGCAACCTAATATCTCGGATGCAATATTTGACAACATTCCTGGCCTGTCGAACCCTACTTCTCGGAGGGAACAGCATATACGTCTATAACGTCATAAATCCTAACCTAAGGCAACCTAACATCTCGGATGTAACATTTGACAACATTCCAGGCGTGTCGGTCCCTACGTCTCGGTGGTAACGTTACATGCGTCTCTAACGTTATATATCCTAACCTAAGGCAACCTAGCATCTCGGATGTAACATTTTACAACATTCCAGGCATGTCGGTACCTCCGTCTCGGTGGTAACATTATATGCGTCTATAACGTTATATATCCTTATCTAAGGCAACCTAACATCTCGGATGCAATATTTGACAACATTCCTAGCCTGTCGAACCCTACGTCTCGGTGGTAACATTACATGCGTCTATAACGGTATATTTCCTAATCTAAGGCAACCTAACATCTCGGATGCAATATTTGACAACATTCCTGGCCTGTCGAACCCTACTTCTCGTGGGGAACAGTATATACGTCTATAACGTCATATATCCTAACCGAAGGCAACCTAACATCTCGGATGTAACATTTGACAACATTCCAGGCATGTCGGTCCCTACGTCTCGGTGGTAACATTATATGAGTCTATAACGTTATATATCCTTATCTAAGGCAACTTGACATCCCGGATGCAATATTTGACAACATTCCTAGGTTGTCGAACCCTACTTCTCGGAGGGAACAGTATATACGTCTATAACGTTATATATCCTAACGTAAGGCAACCTGACATCTCGGGTGTAATATTCTGCACCATTCCAGGCGTGTCGGACCCTACTTCTCGGTGGGAACATTATATGAGTCTATAACGTTGTATATCCTAATCTAAGGCAACCTATTATCTCAGACGTAATATTTTACAATATTCCTCGCATGTCGGTGCATACTTTTCGGTGGTAACATTACATGCGTCTATAACGGTATATTTCCTAATCTAAGGCAACCTAACATCTCGCATGCAATATTTGACAACATTCCTGGCCTGTCGAACCCTACTGCTCGAAGGGAACAGTATATACATCTATAACGGTATATATCCTAATCTAAGGCAACCTAACATCTCGGATGAAATATGTGACAACATTCCTGGCCTGTCGAACCCTACATCTCGGAGGGAACAGTATATACGTCTGTAACGTCATATATCCTAACCTAAGACAACCTAACATCTCGGATGTAACATTTGACAACATTCCAGGCGTGTCGGTCCCTACGTCTCGGTGGGAACAGTATATACGTCTATAACGTTATATATCCTAACCTAAGGCAACCTAACATCTCGGATGCAATATTTGACAACACTCCTGGCCTGTCGAACCCTACTTCTCGGAGGGAACAGTATATACGTCTATAACGTCATATATCCTCACCTAAGGCAACCTAACATCTCGTATGTAACATTTGACAACATTCCAGGCATGTCGGTCCCTACGTCTCGGTGGTAATATTACATGCGTCTATAACGTTATATATCCTTATCTAAGGCAACCTAACATCTCGGATGCAATATTTGACAACATTCCTGGCCTGTCGAACCCTACTGCTCGGAGGGAACAGTATATACATCTATAACGGTATATATCCTAATCTAAGGCAACCTAACATCTCGGATGAAATATGTGACAACATTCCTGGCCTGTCGAACCCTACATCTCGGAGGGAACAGTATATACGTCTGTAACGTCATATATCATAACCTAAGACAACCTAACATCTCGGATGTAACATTTGACAACATTCCAGGCGTGTCGGTCCCTACGTCTCGGTGGTAACATTACATGCGTCTATAACGTTATATATCCTTATCTGAGGCAACCTAACATCTTGGATGCAATATTTGACAACATTCCTAGCCTGTCGAACCCTACGTCTCGGTAGTAACATTACATGCGTCTATAACGGTATATTTCCTAATCTAATGCAACCTAACATCTCGGATGCAATATTTGACAACATTCCTGGCCTGTCGAAGCCTACTGCTCGGAGGGAACAGCATATACATCTATAACGTCATATATCCTAGCCTAAGGCAACCTAACATCTCGGATATAACATTTGACAACATTCCAGGCGTGTTGGAACCCTACGTCTCGCTGGTAACATTACGTGCGTCTATAACGTTATATATGCTAACCTAAGGCAACCTAATATCTCGGATGCAATATTTGACAACATTCCTGGCCTGTCGAACCCTACTTCTCGGAGGGAACAGCATATACGTCTATAACGTCATAAATCCTAACCTAAGGCAACCTAACATCTCGGATGTAACATTTGACAACATTCCAGGCGTGTCGGTCCCTACGTCTCGGTGGTAACGTTACATGCGTCTCTAACGTTATATATCCTAACCTAAGGCAACCTAGCATCTCGGATGTAACATTTTACAACATTCCAGGCATGTCGGTACCTCCGTCTCGGTGGTAACATTATATGCGTCTATAACGTTATATATCCTTATCTAAGGCAACCTAACATCTCGGATGCAATATTTGACAACATTCCTAGCCTGTCGAACCCTACGTCTCGGTGGTAACATTACATGCGTCTATAACGGTATATTTCCTAATCTAAGGCAACCTAACATCTCGGATGCAATATTTGACAACATTCCTGGCCTGTCGAACCCTACTTCTCGTGGGGAACAGTATATACGTCTATAACGTCATATATCCTAACCGAAGGCAACCTAACATCTCGGATGTAACATTTGACAACATTCCAGGCATGTCGGTCCCTACGTCTCGGTGGTAACATTATATGAGTCTATAACGTTATATATCCTTATCTAAGGCAACTTGACATCCCGGATGCAATATTTGACAACATTCCTAGGTTGTCGAACCCTACTTCTCGGAGGGAACAGTATATACGTCTATAACGTTATATATCCTAACGTAAGGCAACCTGACATCTCGGGTGTAATATTCTGCACCATTCCAGGCGTGTCGGACCCTACTTCTCGGTGGAAACATTATATGAGTCTATAACGTTGTATATCCTAATCTAAGGCAACCTATTATCTCAGACGTAATATTTTACAATATTCCTCGCATGTCGGTGCATACTTTTCGGTGGTAACATTACATGCGTCTATAACGGTATATTTCCTAATCTAAGGCAACCTAACATCTCGCATGCAATATTTGACAACATTCCTGGCCTGTCGAACCCTACTGCTCGAAGGGAACAGTATATACATCTATAACGGTATATATCCTAATCTAAGGCAACCTAACATCTCGGATGAAATATGTGACAACATTCCTGGCCTGTCGAACCCTACATCTCGGAGGGAACAGTATATACGTCTGTAACGTCATATATCCTAACCTAAGACAACCTAACATCTCGGATGTAACATTTGACAACATTCCAGGCGTGTCGGTCCCTACGTCTCGGTGGGAACAGTATATACGTCTATAACGTTATATATCCTAACCTAAGGCAACCTAACATCTCGGATGCAATATTTGACAACACTCCTGGCCTGTCGAACCCTACTTCTCGGAGGGAACAGTATATACGTCTATAACGTCATATATCCTCACCTAAGGCAACCTAACATCTCGTATGTAACATTTGACAACATTCCAGGCATGTCGGTCCCTACGTCTCGGTGGTAACATTACATGCGTCTATAACGTTATATATCCTTATCTAAGGCAACCTAACATCTCGGATGCAATATTTGACAACATTCCTGGCCTGTCGAACCCTACTGCTCGGAGGGAACAGTATATACATCTATAACGGTATATATCCTAATCTAAGGCAACCTAACATCTCGGATGAAATATGTGACAACATTCCTGGCCTGTCGAACCCTACATCTCGGAGGGAACAGTATATACGTCTGTAACGTCATATATCATAACCTAAGACAACCTAACATCTCGGATGTAACATTTGACAACATTCCAGGCGTGTCGGTCCCTACGTCTCGGTGGTAACATTACATGCGTCTATAACGTTATATATCCTTATCTGAGGCAACCTAACATCTTGGATGCAATATTTGACAACATTCCTAGCCTGTCGAACCCTACGTCTCGGTAGTAACATTACATGCGTCTATAACGGTATATTTCCTAATCTAAGGCAACCTAACATCTCGGATGCAATATTTGACAACATTCCTGGCCTGTCGAAGCCTACTGCTCGGAGGGAACAGCATATACATCTATAACGTCATATATCCTAGCCTAAGGCAACCTAACATCTCGGATGTAACATTTGACAACATTCCAGGCGTGTCGGTCCCTACGTCTCGGTGGTAACATTACATGCGTCTATAACGTTATATATCCTAACCTAAGGCCAACTAACATCTCGTATGTAATATTTGACAACATTCCTGGCGTGTCGAACCCTACTTCTCGGTGGGAACAGTATATACGTCTATAACGTTATATATCCTAACCTAAGGCAACCTAACATCTCGGATGAAATATGTGACAACATTCCTGGCCTGTCGAACCCTACTTCTCGGAGGGAACAGTATATACGTCTATAACGTCATATATCCTAACCTAAGGCAACCTAACATCTCGGATGTAACATTTGACAACATTCCAGGCATGTCGGTCCCTACGTCTCGGTGGTAACATTATATGCGTCTATAACGTTATATATCCTTATCTAATGCAACCTAACATCTCGGATGCAATATTTGACAACATTCCTGGCCTGTCGAAGCCTACTGCTCGGAGGGAACAGCATATACATCTATAACGTCATATATCCTAGCCTAAGGCAACCTAACATCTCGGATATAACATTTGACAACATTCCAGGCGTGTTGGAACCCTACGTCTCGCTGGTAACATTACGTGCGTCTATAACGTTATATATGCTAACCTAAGGCAACCTAATATCTCGGATGCAATATTTGACAACATTCCTGGCCTGTCGAACCCTACTTCTCGGAGGGAACAGCATATACGTCTATAACGTCATAAATCCTAACCTAAGGCAACCTAACATCTCGGATGTAACATTTGACAACATTCCAGGCGTGTCGGTCCCTACGTCTCGGTGGTAACGTTACATGCGTCTCTAACGTTATATATCCTAACCTAAGGCAACCTAGCATCTCGGATGTAACATTTTACAACATTCCAGGCATGTCGGTACCTCCGTCTCGGTGGTAACATTATATGCGTCTATAACGTTATATATCCTTATCTAAGGCAACCTAACATCTCGGATGCAATATTTGACAACATTCCTAGCCTGTCGAACCCTACGTCTCGGTGGTAACATTACATGCGTCTATAACGGTATATTTCCTAATCTAAGGCAACCTAACATCTCGGATGCAATATTTGACAACATTCCTGGCCTGTCGAACCCTACTTCTCGTGGGGAACAGTATATACGTCTATAACGTCATATATCCTAACCGAAGGCAACCTAACATCTCGGATGTAACATTTGACAACATTCCAGGCATGTCGGTCCCTACGTCTCGGTGGTAACATTATATGAGTCTATAACGTTATATATCCTTATCTAAGGCAACTTGACATCCCGGATGCAATATTTGACAACATTCCTAGGTTGTCGAACCCTACTTCTCGGAGGGAACAGTATATACGTCTATAACGTTATATATCCTAACGTAAGGCAACCTGACATCTCGGGTGTAATATTCTGCACCATTCCAGGCGTGTCGGACCCTACTTCTCGGTGGGAACATTATATGAGTCTATAACGTTGTATATCCTAATCTAAGGCAACCTATTATCTCAGACGTAATATTTTACAATATTCCTCGCATGTCGGTGCATACTTTTCGGTGGTAACATTACATGCGTCTATAACGGTATATTTCCTAATCTAAGGCAACCTAACATCTCGCATGCAATATTTGACAACATTCCTGGCCTGTCGAACCCTACTGCTCGAAGGGAAAAGTATATACATCTATAACGGTATATATCCTAATCTAAGGCAACCTAACATCTCGGATGAAATATGTGACAACATTCCTGGCCTGTCGAACCCTACATCTCGGAGGGAACAGTATATACGTCTGTAACGTCATATATCCTAACCTAAGACAACCTAACATCTCGGATGTAACATTTGACAACATTCCAGGCGTGTCGGTCCCTACGTCTCGGTGGGAACAGTATATACGTCTATAACGTTATATATCCTAACCTAAGGCAACCTAACATCTCGGATGCAATATTTGACAACACTCCTGGCCTGTCGAACCCTACTTCTCGGAGGGCACAGTATATACGTCTATAACGTCATATATCCTCACCTAAGGCAACCTAACATCTCGTATGTAACATTTGACAACATTCCAGGCATGTCGGTCCCTACGTCTCGGTGGTAACATTACATGCGTCTATAACGTTATATATACTTATCTAAGGCAACCTAACATCTCGGATGCAATATTTGACAACATTCCTGGCCTGTCGAACCCTACTGCTCGGAGGGAACAGTATATACATCTATAACGGTATATATCCTAATCTAAGGCAACCTAACATCTCGGATGAAATATGTGACAACATTCCTGGCCTGTCGAACCCTACATCTCGGAGGGAACAGTATATACGTCTGTAACGTCATATATCATAACCTAAGACAACCTAACATCTCGGATGTAACATTTGACAACATTCCAGGCGTGTCGGTCCCTACGTCTCGGTGGTAACATTACATGCGTCTATAACGTTATATATCCTTATCTGAGGCAACCTAACATCTTGGATGCAATATTTGACAACATTCCTAGCCTGTCGAACCCTACGTCTCGGTAGTAACATTACATGCGTCTATAACGGTATATTTCCTAATCTAAGGCAACCTAACATCTCGGATGCAATATTTGACAACATTCCTGGCCTGTCGAAGCCTACTGCTCGGAGGGAACAGCATATACATCTATAACGTCATATATCCTAGCCTAAGGCAACCTAACATCTCGGATGTAACATTTGACAACATTCCAGGCGTGTCGGTCCCTACGTCTCGGTGGTAACATTACATGCGTCTATAACGTTATATATCCTAACCTAAGGCCAACTAACATCTCGTATGTAATATTTGACAACATTCCTGGCGTGTCGAACCCTACTTCTCGGTGGGAACAGTATATACGTCTATAACGTTATATATCCTAACCTAAGGCAACCTAACATCTCGGATGAAATATGTGACAACATTCCTGGCCTGTCGAACCCTACTTCTCGGAGGGAACAGTATATACGTCTATAACGTCATATATCCTAACCTAAGGCAACCTAACATCTCGGATGTAACATTTGACAACATTCCAGGCATGTCGGTCCCTACGTCTCGGTGGTAACATTATATGCGTCTATAACGTTATATATCCTTATCTAATGCAACCTAACATCTCGGATGCAATATTTGACAACATTCCTGGCCTGTCGAACTCTACTTCTCGGAGGGAACAGCATATACGCCTATAACGTTATATATCCTAACCTAAGGCAACCTGATATCTCGGATATATTATTCTACAACATTCCAGGCGTGTCGGACCCTACTTCTCGGTGGGAACATTATATGCGTCTATAACGTTGTATATCCTAATCTAAGGCAACCTAACATCTCGGATGCAATATTTGACAACATTCCTAGCCTGTCGAACCCTACGTCTCGGTGGTAACATTACATGCGTCTATAACGGTATATTTCCTAATCTAAGGCAACCTAACATTTCGGATGCAATATTTGACAACATTCCTGGCCTGTCGAACCCTACTTCTCGGAGGGAACAATATATACGTCTATAACGTCATATATCCTAACCTAAGGCAACCTAACATCTCGGATGTAACATTTGACAACATTCCAGGCATGTCGGTCCCTACGTCTCGGTGGTAACATTATATGCGTCTATAACGTTATATATCCTTATCTAAGGCAACCTAACATCTCGGATGCAATATTTGACAACATTCCTGGCCTGTCGAACCCTACTTCTCGGAGGGAACAGCATATACGTCTATAACGTCATAAATCCTAACCTAAGGCAACCTAACATCTCGGATGTAACATTTGACAACATTCCAGGCGTGTCGGTCCCTACGTCTCGGTGGTAACGTTACATGCGTCTCTAACGTTATATATCCTAACCTAAGGCAACCTAGCATCTCGGATGTAACATTTTACAACATTCCAGGCATGTCGGTCCCTACGTCTCGGTGGTAACATTATATGCGTCTATAACGTTATATATCCTTATCTAAGGCAACCTAACATCTCGGATGCAATATTTGACAACATTCCTAGCCTGTCGAACCCTACGTCTCGGTGGTAACATTACATGCGTCTATAACGGTATATTTCCTAATCTAAGGCAACCTAACATCTCGGATGCAATATTTGACAACATTCCTGGCCTGTCGAACCCTACTTCTCGTGGGGAACAGTATATACGTCTATAACGTCATATATCCTAACCTAAGGCAACCTAACATCTCGGATGTAACATTTGACAACATTCCAGGCATGTCGGTCCCTACGTCTCGGTGGTAACATTATATGCGTCTATAACGTTATATATCCTTATCTAAGGCAACTTGACATCCCGGATGCAATATTTGACAACATTCCTAGGTTGTCGAACCCTACTTCTCGGAGGGAACAGTATATACGTCTATAACGTTATATATCCTAACATAAGGCAACCTGACATCTCGGATGTAATATTCTGCACCATTCCAGGCGTGTCGGACCCTACTTCTCGGTGGGAACATTATATGAGTCTATAACGTTGTATATCCTAATCTAAGGCAACCTATTATCTCAGACGTAATATTTTACAATATTCCTCGCATGTCGGTGCATACTTTTCGGTGGTAACATTACATGCGTCTATAACGTTATATATCCTTATCTGAGGCAACCTAACATCTTGGATGCAATATTTGACAACATTCCTAGCCTGTCGAACCCTACGTCTCGGTAGTAACATTACATGCGTCTATAACGGTATATTTCCTAATCTAAGGCAACCTAACATCTCGGATGCAATATTTGACAACATTCCTTGCCTGTCGAACCCCACTTCTCGGAGGAAACAGTATGTACGTCTATAGCGGTATATATCCTAATCTAAGGCAACCTAACATCTCGGATGAAATATGTGACAACATTCCTGGCCTGTCGAACCCTACATCTCGGAGGGAACAGTATATACGTCTGTAACGTCATATATCCTAACCTAAGACAACCTAACATCTCGGATGTAACATTTGACAACATTCCAGGCGTGTCGGTCCCTACGTCTCGGTGGTAACATTACATGCGTCTATAACGTTATATATCCTTATCTGAGGCAACCTAACATCTTGGATGCAATATTTGACAACATTCCTAGCCTGTCGAACCCTACGTCTCGGTGGTAACATTACATGCGTCTATAACGGTATATTTCCTAATCTAAGGCAACCTAACATCTCGGATGCAATATTTGACAACATTCCTGGCCTGTCGAACCCTACTTCTCGGAGGGAACAGCATATACATCTATAGCGTCATATATCCTAGCCTAAGGCAACCTAACATTTCGGATGTAACATTTGACAACATTCCAGGCGTGTCGGTCCCTACGTCTCGGTGGTAACATTACATGCGTCTATAACGTTATATATCCTAACCTAAGGCCAACTAACATCTCGTATGTAATATTTGACAACATTCCTGGCGTGTCGAACCCTACTTCTCGGTGGGAACAGTATATACGTCTATAACGTTATATATCCTAACCTAAGGCAACCTAACATCTCGGATGAAATATGTGACAACATTCCTGGCCTGTCGAACCCTACTTCTCGGAGGGAACAGTATATACGTCTATAACGTCATATATCCTAACCTAAGGCAACCTAACATCTCGGATGTAACATTTGACAACATTCCAGGCATGTCGGTCCCTACGTCTCGGTGGTAACATTATATGCGTCTATAACGTTATATATCCTTATCTAATGCAACCTAACATCTCGGATGCAATATTTGACAACATTCCTGGCCTGTCGAACCCTACTTCTCGGAGGGAACAGTATATACGCCTATAACGTTATATATCCTAACCTAAGGCAACCTGACATCTCGGATATATTATTCTACAACATTCCAGGCGTGTCGGACCCTACTTCTCGGTGGGAACATTATATGCGTCTATAACGTTGTATATCCTAATCTAAGGCAACCTAACATCTCGGATGCAATATTTGACAACATTCCTGGCCTGTCGAACCCTACGTCTCGGTGGTAACATTATATGCGTCTATAACGTTATATATCCTTATCTAAGGCAACCTAACATCTCGGATGCAACATTTGACAACATTCCTAGCCTGTCGAACCCTACGTCTCGGTGGTAACATTACATGCGTCTATAACGGTATATTTCCTAATCTAAGGCAACCTAACATCTCGGATGAAATATTTGACAACATTCCTGGCCTGTCGAACCCTACTTCTCGGAGGGAACAGCATATACATCTATAACGTCATATATCCTAGCCTAAGGCAACCTAACATTTCGGATGTAACATTTGACAACATTCCAGGCGTGTCGGTCCCTACGTCTCGGTGGTAACATTACATGCGTCTATAACGTTATATATCCTAACCTAAGGCCAACTAACATCTCGTATGTAATATTTGACAACATTCCTGGCGTGTCGAACCCTACTTCTCGGTGGGAACAGTATATACGTCTATAACGTTATATATCCTAACCTAAGGCAACCTAACATCTCGGATGAAATATGTGACAACATTCCTGGCCTGTCGAACCCTACTTCTCGGAGGGAACAGTATATACGTCTATAACGTCATATATCCTAACCTAAGGCAACCTAACATCTCGGATGTAACATTTGACAACATTCCAGGCATGTCGGTCCCTACGTCTCGGTGGTAACATTATATGCGTCTATAACGTTATATATCCTTATCTAATGCAACCTAACATCTCGGATGCAATATTTGACAACATTCCTGGCCTGTCGAACCCTACTTCTCGGAGGGAACAGTATATACGCCTATAACGTTATATATCCTAACCTAAGGCAACCTGACATCTCGGATATATTATTCTACAACATTCCAGGCGTGTCGGACCCTACTTCTCGGTGGGAACATTATATGCGTCTATAACGTTGTATATCCTAATCTAAGGCAACCTAACATCTCGGATGCAATATTTGACAACATTCCTGGCCTGTCGAACCCTACGTCTCGGTGGTAACATTATATGCGTCTATAACGTTATATATCCTTATCTAAGGCAACCTAACATCTCGGATGCAACATTTGACAACATTCCTAGCCTGTCGAACCCTACGTCTCGGTGGTAACATTACATGCGTCTATAACGGTATATTTCCTAATCTAAGGCAACCTAACATCTCGGATGAAATATTTGACAACATTCCTGGCCTGTCGAACCCTACTTCTCGGAGAGAACAGTATATACGTCTATAACGTCATATATCCTAACCTAAGGCAACCTAACATCTCGGATGTAACATTTGACAACATTCCAGGCATGTCGGTCCCTACGTCTCGGTGGTAACATTATATGCGTCTATAACGTTATATATCCTTATCTAAGGCAACCTAACATCTCGGATGCAATATTTGACAACATTCCTGGCCTGTCGAACCCTACTTCTCGGAGGGAACAGCATATACATCTATAACGTCATATATCCTAGCCTAAGGCAACCTAACATCTCGGATGTAACATTTGACAACATTCCAGGCGTGTCGGTCCCTACGTCTCGGTGGTAACATTACATGCGTCTATAACGTTATATATCCTAACCTAAGGCAACCTAATATCTCGGATGCAATATATGACAACATTCCTGGCCTGTCGAACCCTACTTCACGGAGGGAACAGCATATACGTCTATAACGTCATAAATCCTAACCTAAGGCAACCTAACATCTCGGATGTAACATTTGACAACATTCCAGGCGTGTCGGTCCCTACGTCTCGGTGGTAACGTTACATGCGTCTCTAACGTTATATATCCTAACCTAAGGCAACCTAACATCTCGGATGCAATATTTGACAACATTCCTGGCCTGTCGAACAATACTTCTCGGAGGGAACAGTATATACGTCTATAACGTTATATATCCTAACCTAAGGCAACCTAGCATCTCGGATGTAACATTTGACAACATTCCAGGCATGTCGGTCCCTACGTCTCGGTGGTAACATTATATGCGTCTATAACGTTATATATCCTTATCTAAGGCAACCTAACATCTCGGATGCAATATTTGACAACATTCCTAGCCTGTCGAAACCTACGTCTCGGTGGTAACATTACATGCGTCTATAACGGTATATTTCCTAGTCTAAGGCAACCTAACATCTCGGATGCAATATTTGACAACATTCCTGGCCTGTCGAACCCTACTTCTCGGAGGGAACAGCATATACATCTATAACGTCATATATCCTAGCCTAAGGCAACCTAACATCTCGGATGTAACATTTGACAACATTCCAGGCGTGTCGGTCCCTACGTCTCGGTGGTAACATTACATGCGTCTATAACGATATATATCCTAACCTAAGGCCAACTAACATCTCGTATGTAATATTTTACAACATTCCTGGCGTGTCGAACCCTACTTCTCGGTGGGAACAGTATATACGTCTATAACGTTATATATCCTAACCTAAGGCAACCTAACATCTCGGATATAACATTTGACAACATTCCAGGCGTGTTGGAACCCTACGTCTCGCTGGTAACATTACGTGCGTCTATAACGTTATATATGCTAACCTAAGGCAACCTAATATCTCGGATGCAATATTTGACAACATTCCTGGCCTGTCGAACCCTACTTCTCGGAGGGAACAGCATATACGTCTATAGCGTCATAAATCCTAACCTAAGGCAACCTAACATCTCGGATGTAACATTTGACAACATTCCAGGCGTGTCGGTCCCTACGTCTCGGTGGTAACGTTACATGCGTCTCTAACGTTATATATCCTAACCTAAGGCAACCTAGCATCTCGGATGTAACATTTTACAACATTCCAGGCATGTCGGTCCCTACGTCTCGGTGGTAACATTATATGCGTCTATAACGTTATATATCCTTATCTAAGGCAACCTAACATCTCGGATGCAATATTTGACAACATTCCTAGCCTGTCGAACCCTACGTCTCGGTGGTAACATTACATGCGTCTATAACGGTATATTTCCTAATCTAAGGCAACCTAACATCTCGGATGCAATATTTGACAACATTCCTTGCCTGTCGAACCCCACTTCTCGGAGGAAACAGTTTGTACGTCTATAGCGGTATATATCCTAATCTAAGGCAACCTAACATCTCGGATGCAATATTTGACAACATTCCTTGCCTGTCGAACCCTACTCCTCGGAGGGAACAGTATGTACGTCTATAACGTTATATATCCTAACCTAAGGCAACCTAACATCTCGGATGTAATATTCTACAACCTTCCAGGCGTGTCGGACTCTACTTCCCGGTGGTAACATTATATGCGTCTATAACTTTGCATATCCTAATCTAAGGCAACCTAACATCTCGGATACAATATTTGACAACATTCCTGGCCTGTCGAACCCTACTGCTCGGAGGGAACAGTATATACATCTATAACGGTATATATCCTAATCTAAGGCAACCTAACATCTCGGATGAAATATGTGACAACATTCCTGGCCTGTCGAACCCTACATCTCGGAGGGAACAGTATATACGTCTGTAACGTCATATATCCTAACCTAAGACAACCTAACATCTCGGATGTAACATTTGACAACATTCCAGGCGTGTCGGTCCCTACGTCTCGGTGGTAACATTACATGCGTCTATAACGTTATATATCCTTATCTAAGGCAACCTAACATCTCGGATGCAATATTTGACAACATTCCTGGCCTGTCGAGCCCTACTGCTCGGAGGGAACAGTATATACGTCTATAGCGGTATATATCCTAATCTAAGGCAACCTAACATCTCGGATGCAATATTTGATAACATTCCTGGCGTGTCGAACTCTACTTCTCGGTGGGAACAGTATATACGTCTATAACGTTATATATCCTAACGTAAGGCAACCTAACGTCTCGGATGTAACATTTGACAACATCCCAGGCGTGTCGGTCCCTACGTCTCGGTGGTAACATTACATGCGTCTATAACGGTATATTTCCTAATCTAAGGCAACCTAACATCTCGGATGCAATATTTGACAACATTCCTGGCCTGTCGAACCCTACTGCTCGGAGGGAACAGTATATACATCTATAACGGTATATATCCTAATCTAAGGCAACCTAACATCTCGGATGAAATATGTGACAACATTCCTGGCCTGTCGAACCCTACATCTCGGAGGGAACAGTATATACGTCTGTAACGTCATATATCCTAACCAAAGACAACCTAACATCTCGGATGTAACATTTGACAACATTCCAGGCGTGTCGGTCCCTACGTCTCGGTGGTAACATTACATGCGTCTATAACGTTATATATCCTTATCTGAGGCAACCTAACATCTTGGATGCAATATTTGACAACATTCCTAGCCTGTCGAACCCTACGTCTCGGTGGTAACATTACATGCGTCTATAACGGTATATTTCCTAATCTAAGGCAACCTAACATCTCGGATGCAATATTTGACAACATTCCTGGCCTGTCGAACCCTACTTCTCGGAGGGAACAGCATATACATCTATAACGTCATATATCCTAGCCTAAGGCAACCTAACATTTCGGATGTAACATTTGACAACATTCCAGGCGTGTCGGTCCCTACGTCTCGGTGGTAACATTACATGCGTCTATAACGTTATATATCCTAACCTAAGGCCAACTAACATCTCGTATGTAATATTTGACAACATTCCTGGCGTGTCGAACCCTACTTCTCGGTGGGAACAGTATATACGTCTATAACGTTATATATCCTAACCTAAGGCAACCTAACATCTCGGATGCAATATTTGACAACATTCCTGGCCTGTCGAACCCTACTTCTCGGAGGGAACAGCATATACATCTATAACGTCATATATCCTAGCCTAAGGCAACCTAACATCTCGGATGTAACATTTGACAACATTCCAGGCGTGTCGGTCCCTACGTCTCGGTGGTAACATTACATGCGTCTATAACGTTATATATCCTAACCTAAGGCAACCTAATATCTCGGATGCAATATATGACAACATTCCTGGCCTGTCGAACCCTACTTCTCGGAGGGAACAGCATATACGTCTATAACGTCATAAATCCTAACCTAAGGCAATCTAACATCTCGGATGTAACATTTGACAACATTCCAGGCGTGTCGGTCCCTACGTCTCGGTGGTAACGTTACATGCGTCTCTAACGTTATATATCCCAACCTAAGGCAACCTATCATCTCGGATGCAATATTTGACAACATTCCTGGCCTGTCGAACAATACTTCTCGGAGGGAACAGTATATACGTCTATAACGTTATATATCCTAACCTAAGGCAACCTAGCATCTCGGATGTAACATTTGACAACATTCCAGGCATGTCGGTCCCTACGTCTCGGTGGTAACATTATATGCGTCTATAACGTTATATATCCTTATCTAAGGCAACCTAACATCTCGGATGCAATATTTGACAACATTCCTAGCCTGTCGAAACCTACGTCTCGGTGGTAACATTACATGCGTCTATAACGGTATATTTCCTAGTCTAAGGCAACCTAACATCTCGGATGCAATATTTGACAACATTCCTGGCCTGTCGAACCCTACTTCTCGGAGGGAACAGCATATACATCTATAACGTCATATATCCTAGCCTAAGGCAACCTAACATCTCGGATGTAACATTTGACAACATTCCAGGCGTGTCGGTCCCTACGTCTCGGTGGTAACATTACATGCGTCTATAACGTTATATATCCTAACCTAAGGCCAACTAACATCTCGTATGTAATATTTGACAACATTCCTGGCGTGTCGAACCCTACTTCTCGGTGGGAACAGTATATACGTCTATAACGTTATATATCCTAACCTAAGGCAACCTAACATCTCGGATATAACATTTGACAACATTCCAGGCGTGTTGGAACCCTACGTCTAACTGGTAACATTACGTGCGTCTATAACGTTATATATGCTAACCTAAGGCAACCTAATATCTCGGATGCAATATTTGACAACATTCCTGGCCTGTCGAACCCTACTTCTCGGAGGGAACAGCATATACGTCTATAGCGTCATAAATCCTAACCTAAGGCAACCTAACATCTCGGATGTAACATTTGACAACATTCCAGGCGTGTCGGTCCCTACATCTCGGTGGTAACGTTACATGCGTCTCTAACGTTATATATCCTAACCTAAGGCAACCTAGCATCTCGGATGTAACATTTTACAACATTCCAGGCATGTCGGTCCCTACGTCTCGGTGGTAACATTATATGCGTCTATAACGTTATATATCCTTATCTAAGGCAACCTAACATCTCGGATGCAATATTTGACAACATTCCTAGCCTGTCGAACCCTACGTCTCGGTGGTAACATTACATGCGTCTATAACGGTATATTTCCTAATCTAAGGCAACCTAACATCTCGGATGCAATATTTGACAACATTCCTGGCCTGTCGAACCCTACTTCTCGTGGGGAACAGTATATACGTCTATAACGTCATATATCCT
This sequence comes from Xylocopa violacea, assembly GCA_963969225.1. Classification (NCBI taxonomy): domain Eukaryota; kingdom Metazoa; phylum Arthropoda; class Insecta; order Hymenoptera; family Apidae; genus Xylocopa; species Xylocopa violacea. The sequence continues at coordinate 22,146,962 of CAXAJV010000002.1, read as the reverse complement.
AACCTAAGGCAACCTAACATCTCGGATGTAACATTTGACAACATTCCAGGCATGTCGGTCCCTACGTCTCGGTGGTAACATTATATGCGTCTATAACGTTATATATCCTTATCTAAGGCAACTTGACATCCCGGATGCAATATTTGACAACATTCCTAGGTTGTCGAACCCTACTTCTCGGAGGGAACAGTATATACGTCTATAACGTTATATATCCTAACGTAAGGCAACCTGACATCTCGGATGTAATATTCTGCACCACTCCAGGCGTGTCGGACCCTACTTCTCGGTGGGAACATTATATGAGTCTATATCGTTGTATATCCTAATCTAAGGCAACCTATTATCTCAGACGTAATATTTTACAATATTCCTCGCATGTCGGTGCATACTTTTCGGTGGGAATATTATATGCGTCCACAACGGTCGATATCGTAATCTAAGGCAATCTAACATCTCGGATGCAATATTTGACAACATTCCTTGCCTGTCGAACCCTACTTCTCGGAGGAAACAGTATGTACGTCTATAGCGGTATATATCCTAATCTAAGGCAACCTAACATCTCGGATGCAATATTTGACAACATTCCTTGCCTGTCGAACCCTACTCCTCGGAGGGAACAGTATGTATGTCTATAACGTCATATATCCTAGCCTAAGGCAACCTAACATCTCGGATGTAACATTTGACAACATTCCAGGCGTGTCGGTCCCTACGTCTCGGTGGTAACATTACATGCGTCTATAACGTTATATATCCTAACCTAAGGCCAACTAACATCTCGTATGTAATATTAGACAACATTCCTGGCGTGTCGAACCCTACTTCTCGGTGGGAACAGTATATACGTCTATAACGTTATATATCCTAACCTAAGGCAACCTAACATCTCGGATATAACATTTGACAACATTCCAGGCGTGTTGGACCCCACGTCTCGCTGTTAACATTACGTGCGTCTATAACGTTATATATGCTAACCTAAGGCAACCTAATATCCCGGATGCAATATTTGACAACATTCCTGGCCTGTCGAACCCTACTTCTCGGAGGGAACAGTATATACGTCTATAACGTTATATATCCTAACCTAAGGCAACCTAACATCTCGGATGAAATATGTGACAACATTCCTGGCCTGTCGAACCCTACGTCTCGCTGGTAACATTACGTGCGTCTATAACGTCATATATCATAACCTAAGACAACCAAACATCTCGGATGTAACATTTGACAACATTCCAGGCGTGTCGGTCCCTACGTCTCGGTGGTAACATTACATGCGTCTATAACGTTATATATCCTAACCTAAGGCAACCTAACATCTCGGATGCAATATTTGACAACATTCCTGGCCTGTCGAACCCTACTTCTCGGAGGGAACAGCATATACATCTATAACGCCATATATCCTAGCCTAAGGCAACCTAACATCTCGGATGTAACATTTGACAACATTCCAGGCGTGTCGGTCCCTACGTCTCGGTGGTAACATTACATGCGTCTATAACGTTATATATACTAACCTAAGGCCAACTAACATCTCGTATGTAATATTAGACAACATTCCTGGCGTGTCGAACCCTACTTCTCGGTGGGAACAGTATATACGTCTATAACGTTATATATCCTAACCTAAGGCAACCTAACATCTCGGATATAACATTTGACAACATTCCAGGCGTGTTGGAACCCTACGTCTCGCTGATAACATTACGTGCGTCTATAACGTTATATATGCTAACCTAAGGCAACCTAATATCTCGGATGCAATATTTGACAACATTCCTGGCCCGTCGAACCCTACTTCTCGGAGGGAACAGCATATACGTCTATAACGTTATAAATCCTAACCTAAGGCAACCTAACATTTCGGATGAAACATTTGACAACATTCCAGGCGTGTCGGTCCCTACGTCTCGGTGGTAACGTTACATGCGTCTATAACGTTATATATCCTAACCTAAGGCAACCTAACATCTCGGATGCAATATTTGACAACATTCCTGGCCTGTCGAACAATACTTCTCGGAGGGAACAGTATATACGTCTATAACGTTATATATCCTAACCTAAGGCAACCTAACATCTCGGATGAAATATGTGACAACATTCCTGGCCTGTCGAACCCTACGTCTCGCTGGTAACATTACGTGCGTCTATAGCGTCATATATCCTAACCTAAGACAACCAAACATCTCGGATGTAACATTTGACAACATTCCAGGCGTGTCGGTCCCTACGTCTCGGTGGTAACATTACATGCGTCTATAACGTTATATATCCTAACCTAAGGCAACCTAACATCTCGGATGCAATATTTGACAACATTCCTGGCCTGTCGAACCCTACTTCTCGGAGGGAACAGCATATACATCTATAACGTCATATATCCTAGCCTAAGGCAACCTAACATCTCGGATGTAACATTTGACAACATTCCAGGCGTGTCGGTCCCTACGTCTCGGTGGTAACATTACATGCGTCTATAACGTTATATATCCTAACCTAAGGCCAACTAACATCTCGTATGTAATATCTGACAACATTCCTGGCGTGTCGAACCCTACTTCTCGGTGGGAACAGCATATACGTCTATAACGTCATATATCATAACCTAAGGCAACCTAACATCTCGGATGTTACATTTGACAACATTCCAGGCATGTCGGTCCCTACGTCTCGGTGGTAACATTATATGCGTCTATAACGTTATATATCCTTATCTAATGCAACCTAACATCTCGGATGCAATATTTGACAACATTCCTGGCCTGTCGAACCCTACTTCTCGGAGGGAACAGTATATACGTCTATAACGTTATATATCCTAACGTAAGGCAACCTAACATCTCGGATGTAATATTTGACAACATTCCTGGCGTGTCGGACCCTACTTCTCGGTGGGAACACTATATACGTCTGTAACGTCATATATCCTAACCTAAGGCAACCTAGCATCTCGGATATAACATTTGACAACATTCCCGGCGTGTTGGAACCCTACGTCTCGGTGGTAACATTACGTGCGTCTATAACGTTATATATGCTAACCTAAGGCAACCTAACATCTCGGATGCAATATTTGACAACATTCCTGGCCCGTCGAACCCTACTTCTCGGACGGAACAGCATATACGTCTATAACGTCATATATCCAAACCTAAGGCAACCTAATATCTCGGATGTAACATTTGACAACATTCCAGGCATGTCGGTCCCTACGTCTCGGTGGTAACATTATATGCGTCTATAACGTTATATATCCTTATCTAATGCAACCTATCATCTCGGATGCAATATTTGACAACATTCCTGGCCTGTCGAACCCTACTTCTCGGAGGGAACAGTATATACGTCTATAACGTTATATATCCTAACCTAAGGCAACCTAACATCTCGGATGAAATATGTGACAACATTCCTGGCCTGTCGATCCCTACGTCTCGCTGGTAACATTACGTGCGTCTATAACGTCATATATCCTAACCTAAGACAACCAAACATCTCGGATGTAACATTTGACAACATTCCAGGCGTGTCGGTCCCTACGTCTCGGTGGTAACATTACATGCGTCTATAACGTTATATATCCTAACCTAAGGCAACCTAACATCTCGGATGCAATATTTGACAACATTCCTGGCCTGTCGAACCCTACTACTCGGAGGGAACAGCATATACATCTATAACGTCATATATCCTAGCCTAAGGCAACCTAACATCTCGGATGTAACATTTGACAACATTCCAGGCGTGTCGGTCCCTACGTCTCGGTGGTAACATTACATGCGTCTATAACGTTATATATTCTAACCTAAGGCCAACTAACATCTCGTATGTAATATTTGACAACATTCCTGGCGTGTCGAACCCTACTTCTCGGTGGGAACAGTATATACGTCTATAACGTTATATATCCTAACCTAAGGCAACCTAACATCTCGGATATAACATTTGACAACATTCCAGGCGTGTTGGAACCCTACGTCTCGCTGGTAACATTACGTGCGTCTATAACGTTATATATGCTAACCTAAGGCAACCTAATATCTCGGATGCAATATTTGACAACATTCCTGGCCTGTCGAACCCTACTTCTCGGAGGGAACAGCATATACGTCTATAACGTCATAAATCCTAACCTAAGGCAACCTAACATTTCGGATGTAACATTTGACAACATTCCAGGCGTGTCGGTCCCTACGTCTCGGTGGTAACGTTACATGCGTCTATAACGTTATATATCCTAACCTAAGGCAACCTAACATCTCGGATGCAATATTTGACAACATTCCTGGCCTGTCGAACAATACTTCTCGGAGGGAACAGTATATACGTCTATAACGTTATATATCCTAACCTAAGGCAACCTAACATCTCGGATGAAATATGTGACAACATTCCTGGCCTGTCGAACCCTACGTCTCGCTGGTAACATTACGTGCGTCTATAGCGTCATATATCCTAACCTAAGGCCAACTAACATCTCGTATGTAATATCTGACAACATTCCTGGCGTGTCGAACCCTACTTCTCGGTGGGAACAGCATATACGTCTATAACGTCATATATCATAACCTAAGGCAACCTAACATCTCGGATGTTACATTTGACAACATTCCAGGCATGTCGGTCCCTACGTCTCGGTGGTAACATTATATGCGTCTATAACGTTATATATCCTTATCTAATGCAACCTAACATCTCGGATGCAATATTTGACAACATTCCTGGCCTGTCGAACCCTACTTCTCGGAGGGAACAGTATATACGTCTATAACGTTATATATCCTAACGTAAGGCAACCTAACATCTCGGATGTAATATTTGACAACATTCCTGGCGTGTCGGACCCTACTTCTCGGTGGGAACACTATATACGTCTGTAACGTCATATATCCTAACCTAAGGCAACCTAGCATCTCGGATATAACATTTGACAACATTCCCGGCGTGTTGGAACCCTACGTCTCGGTGGTAACATTACGTGCGTCTATAACGTTATATATGCTAACCTAAGGCAACCTAACATCTCGGATGCAATATTTGACAACATTCCTGGCCCGTCGAACCCTACTTCTCGGACGGAACAGCATATACGTCTATAACGTCATATATCCAAACCTAAGGCAACCTAACATCTCGGATGTAACATTTGACAACATTCCAGGCGTGTCGGTCCCTACATCTCGGTGGTAACGTTACATGCGTCTCTAACGTTATATATCCTAACCTAAGGCAACCTAGCATCTCGGATGTAACATTTTACAACATTCCAGGCATGTCGGTCCCTACGTCTCGGTGGTAACATTATATGCGTCTATAACGTTATATATCCTTATCTAAGGCAACCTAACATCTCGGATGCAATATTTGACAACATTCCTAGCCTGTCGAACCCTACGTCTCGGTGGTAACATTACATGCTTCTATAACGGTATATTTCCTAATCTAAGGCAACCTAACATCTCGGATGCAATATTTGACAACATTCCTGGCCTGTCGAACCCTACTTCTCGTAGGGAACAGTATATACGTCTATAACGTCATATATCCTAACCTAAGGCAACCTAACATCTCGGATGTAACATTTGACAACATTCCAGGCATGTCGGTCCCTACGTCTCGGTGGTAACATTATATGCGTCTATAACGTTATATATCCTTATCTAAGGCAACTTGACATCCCGGATGCAATATTTGACAACATTCCTAGGTTGTCGAACCCTACTTCTCGGAGGGAACAGTATATACGTCTATAACGTTATATATCCTAACGTAAGGCAACCTGACATCTCGGATGTAATATTCTGCACCACTCCAGGCGTGTCGGACCCTACTTCTCGGTGGGAACATTATATGAGTCTATATCGTTGTATATCCTAATCTAAGGCAACCTATTATCTCAGACGTAATATTTTACAATATTCCTCGCATGTCGGTGCATACTTTTCGGTGGGAATATTATATGCGTCCACAACGGTCGATATCGTAATCTAAGGCAATCTAACATCTCGGATGCAATATTTGACAACATTCCTTGCCTGTCGAACCCTACTTCTCGGAGGAAACAGTATGTACGTCTATAGCGGTATATATCCTAATCTAAGGCAACCTAACATCTCGGATGCAATATTTGACAACATTCCTTGCCTGTCGAACCCTACTCCTCGGAGGGAACAGTATGTATGTCTATAACGTCATATATCCTAGCCTAAGGCAACCTAACATCTCGGATGTAACATTTGACAACATTCCAGGCGTGTCGGTCCCTACGTCTCGGTGGTAACATTACATGCGTCTATAACGTTATATATCCTAACCTAAGGCCAACTAACATCTCGTATGTAATATTAGACAACATTCCTGGCGTGTCGAACCCTACTTCTCGGTGGGAACAGTATATACGTCTATAACGTTATATATCCTAACCTAAGGCAACCTAACATCTCGGATATAACATTTGACAACATTCCAGGCGTGTTGGAACCCTACGTCTCGCTGATAACATTACGTGCGTCTATAACGTTATATATGCTAACCTAAGGCAACCTAATATCCCGGATGCAATATTTGACAACATTCCTGGCCTGTCGAACCCTACTTCTCGGAGGGAACAGTATATACGTCTATAACGTTATATATCCTAACCTAAGGCAACCTAACATCTCGGATGAAATATGTGACAACATTCCTGGCCTGTCGAACCCTACGTCTCGCTGGTAACATTACGTGCGTCTATAACGTCATATATCATAACCTAAGACAACCAAACATCTCGGATGTAACATTTGACAACATTCCAGGCGTGTCGGTCCCTACGTCTCGGTGGTAACATTACATGCGTCTATAACGTTATATATCCTAACCTAAGGCAACCTAACATCTCGGATGCAATATTTGACAACATTCCTGGCCTGTCGAACCCTACTTCTCGGAGGGAACAGCATATACATCTATAACGCCATATATCCTAGCCTAAGGCAACCTAACATCTCGGATGTAACATTTGACAACATTCCAGGCGTGTCGGTCCCTACGTCTCGGTGGTAACATTACATGCGTCTATAACGTTATATATACTAACCTAAGGCCAACTAACATCTCGTATGTAATATTAGACAACATTCCTGGCGTGTCGAACCCTACTTCTCGGTGGGAACAGTATATACGTCTATAACGTTATATATCCTAACCTAAGGCAACCTAACATCTCGGATATAACATTTGACAACATTCCAGGCGTGTTGGAACCCTACGTCTCGCTGATAACATTACGTGCGTCTATAACGTTATATATGCTAACCTAAGGCAACCTAATATCTCGGATGCAATATTTGACAACATTCCTGGCCCGTCGAACCCTACTTCTCGGAGGGAACAGCATATACGTCTATAACGTCATATATCCAAACCTAAGGCAACCTAACATCTCGGATGTAACATTTGACAACATTCCAGGCGTGTCGGTCCCTACATCTCGGTGGTAACGTTACATGCGTCTCTAACGTTATATATCCTAACCTAAGGCAACCTAGCATCTCGGATGTAACATTTTACAACATTCCAGGCATGTCGGTCCCTACGTCTCGGTGGTAACATTATATGCGTCTATAACGTTATATATCCTTATCTAAGGCAACCTAACATCTCGGATGCAATATTTGACAACATTCCTAGCCTGTCGAACCCTACGTCTCGGTGGTAACATTACATGCTTCTATAACGGTATATTTCCTAATCTAAGGCAACCTAACATCTCGGATGCAATATTTGACAACATTCCTGGCCTGTCGAACCCTACTTCTCGTAGGGAACAGTATATACGTCTATAACGTCATATATCCTAACCTAAGGCAACCTAACATCTCGGATGTAACATTTGACAACATTCCAGGCATGTCGGTCCCTACGTCTCGGTGGTAACATTATATGCGTCTATAACGTTATATATCCTTATCTAAGGCAACTTGACATCCCGGATGCAATATTTGACAACATTCCTAGGTTGTCGAACCCTACTTCTCGGAGGGAACAGTATATACGTCTATAACGTTATATATCCTAACGTAAGGCAACCTGACATCTCGGATGTAATATTCTGCACCACTCCAGGCGTGTCGGACCCTACTTCTCGGTGGGAACATTATATGAGTCTATATCGTTGTATATCCTAATCTAAGGCAACCTATTATCTCAGACGTAATATTTTACAATATTCCTCGCATGTCGGTGCATACTTTTCGGTGGGAATATTATATGCGTCCACAACGGTCGATATCGTAATCTAAGGCAATCTAACATCTCGGATGCAATATTTGACAACATTCCTTGCCTGTCGAACCCTACTTCTCGGAGGAAACAGTATGTACGTCTATAGCGGTATATATCCTAATCTAAGGCAACCTAACATCTCGGATGCAATATTTGACAACATTCCTTGCCTGTCGAACCCTACTCCTCGGAGGGAACAGTATGTATGTCTATAACGTCATATATCCTAGCCTAAGGCAACCTAACATCTCGGATGTAACATTTGACAACATTCCAGGCGTGTCGGTCCCTACGTCTCGGTGGTAACATTACATGCGTCTATAACGTTATATATCCTAACCTAAGGCCAACTAACATCTCGTATGTAATATTAGACAACATTCCTGGCGTGTCGAACCCTACTTCTCGGTGGGAACAGTATATACGTCTATAACGTTATATATCCTAACCTAAGGCAACCTAACATCTCGGATATAACATTTGACAACATTCCAGGCGTGTTGGAACCCTACGTCTCGCTGATAACATTACGTGCGTCTATAACGTTATATATGCTAACCTAAGGCAACCTAATATCCCGGATGCAATATTTGACAACATTCCTGGCCTGTCGAACCCTACTTCTCGGAGGGAACAGTATATACGTCTATAACGTTATATATCCTAACCTAAGGCAACCTAACATCTCGGATGAAATATGTGACAACATTCCTGGCCTGTCGAACCCTACGTCTCGCTGGTAACATTACGTGCGTCTATAACGTCATATATCATAACCTAAGACAACCAAACATCTCGGATGTAACATTTGACAACATTCCAGGCGTGTCGGTCCCTACGTCTCGGTGGTAACATTACATGCGTCTATAACGTTATATATCCTAACCTAAGGCAACCTAACATCTCGGATGCAATATTTGACAACATTCCTGGCCTGTCGAACCCTACTTCTCGGAGGGAACAGCATATACATCTATAACGCCATATATCCTAGCCTAAGGCAACCTAACATCTCGGATGTAACATTTGACAACATTCCAGGCGTGTCGGTCCCTACGTCTCGGTGGTAACATTACATGCGTCTATAACGTTATATATACTAACCTAAGGCCAACTAACATCTCGTATGTAATATTAGACAACATTCCTGGCGTGTCGAACCCTACTTCTCGGTGGGAACAGTATATACGTCTATAACGTTATATATCCTAACCTAAGGCAACCTAACATCTCGGATATAACATTTGACAACATTCCAGGCGTGTTGGAACCCTACGTCTCGCTGATAACATTACGTGCGTCTATAACGTTATATATGCTAACCTAAGGCAACCTAATATCTCGGATGCAATATTTGACAACATTCCTGGCCCGTCGAACCCTACTTCTCGGAGGGAACAGCATATACGTCTATAACGTTATAAATCCTAACCTAAGGCAACCTAACATTTCGGATGTAACATTTGACAACATTCCAGGCGTGTCGGTCCCTACGTCTCGGTGGTAACGTTACATGCGTCTATAACGTTATATATCCTAACCTAAGGCAACCTAACATCTCGGATGCAATATTTGACAACATTCCTGGCCTGTCGAACAATACTTCTCGGAGGGAACAGTATATACGTCTATAACGTTATATATCCTAACCTAAGGCAACCTAACATCTCGGATGAAATATGTGACAACATTCCTGGCCTGTCGAACCCTACGTCTCGCTGGTAACATTACGTGCGTCTATAGCGTCATATATCCTAACCTAAGACAACCAAACATCTCGGATGTAACATTTGACAACATTCCAGGCGTGTCGGTCCCTACGTCTCGGTGGTAACATTACATGCGTCTATAACGTTATATATCCTAACCTAAGGCAACCTAACATCTCGGATGCAATATTTGACAACATTCCTGGCCTGTCGAACCCTACTTCTCGGAGGGAACAGCATATACATCTATAACGTCATATATCCTAGCCTAAGGCAACCTAACATCTCGGATGTAACATTTGACAACATTCCAGGCGTGTCGGTCCCTACGTCTCGGTGGTAACATTACATGCGTCTATAACGTTATATATCCTAACCTAAGGCCAACTAACATCTCGTATGTAATATCTGACAACATTCCTGGCGTGTCGAACCCTACTTCTCGGTGGGAACAGCATATACGTCTATAACGTCATATATCATAACCTAAGGCAACCTAACATCTCGGATGTTACATTTGACAACATTCCAGGCATGTCGGTCCCTACGTCTCGGTGGTAACATTATATGCGTCTATAACGTTATATATCCTTATCTAATGCAACCTAACATCTCGGATGCAATATTTGACAACATTCCTGGCCTGTCGAACCCTACTTCTCGGAGGGAACAGTATATACGTCTATAACGTTATATATCCTAACGTAAGGCAACCTAACATCTCGGATGTAATATTTGACAACATTCCTGGCGTGTCGGACCCTACTTCTCGGTGGGAACACTATATACGTCTGTAACGTCATATATCCTAACCTAAGGCAACCTAGCATCTCGGATATAACATTTGACAACATTCCCGGCGTGTTGGAACCCTACGTCTCGGTGGTAACATTACGTGCGTCTATAACGTTATATATGCTAACCTAAGGCAACCTAACATCTCGGATGCAATATTTGACAACATTCCTGGCCCGTCGAACCCTACTTCTCGGACGGAACAGCATATACGTCTATAACGTCATATATCCAAACCTAAGGCAACCTAATATCTCGGATGTAACATTTGACAACATTCCAGGCATGTCGGTCCCTACGTCTCGGTGGTAACATTATATGCGTCTATAACGTTATATATCCTTATCTAATGCAACCTATCATCTCGGATGCAATATTTGACAACATTCCTGGCCTGTCGAACCCTACTTCTCGGAGGGAACAGTATATACGTCTATAACGTTATATATCCTAACCTAAGGCAACCTAACATCTCGGATGAAATATGTGACAACATTCCTGGCCTGTCGATCCCTACGTCTCGCTGGTAACATTACGTGCGTCTATAACGTCATATATCCTAACCTAAGACAACCAAACATCTCGGATGTAACATTTGACAACATTCCAGGCGTGTCGGTCCCTACGTCTCGGTGGTAACATTACATGCGTCTATAACGTTATATATCCTAACCTAAGGCAACCTAACATCTCGGATGCAATATTTGACAACATTCCTGGCCTGTCGAACCCTACTACTCGGAGGGAACAGCATATACATCTATAACGTCATATATCCTAGCCTAAGGCAACCTAACATCTCGGATGTAACATTTGACAACATTCCAGGCGTGTCGGTCCCTACGTCTCGGTGGTAACATTACATGCGTCTATAACGTTATATATTCTAACCTAAGGCCAACTAACATCTCGTATGTAATATTTGACAACATTCCTGGCGTGTCGAACCCTACTTCTCGGTGGGAACAGTATATACGTCTATAACGTTATATATCCTAACCTAAGGCAACCTAACATCTCGGATATAACATTTGACAACATTCCAGGCGTGTTGGAACCCTACGTCTCGCTGGTAACATTACGTGCGTCTATAACGTTATATATGCTAACCTAAGGCAACCTAATATCTCGGATGCAATATTTGACAACATTCCTGGCCTGTCGAACCCTACTTCTCGGAGGGAACAGCATATACGTCTATAACGTCATAAATCCTAACCTAAGGCAACCTAACATTTCGGATGTAACATTTGACAACATTCCAGGCGTGTCGGTCCCTACGTCTCGGTGGTAACGTTACATGCGTCTATAACGTTATATATCCTAACCTAAGGCAACCTAACATCTCGGATGCAATATTTGACAACATTCCTGGCCTGTCGAACAATACTTCTCGGAGGGAACAGTATATACGTCTATAACGTTATATATCCTAACCTAAGGCAACCTAACATCTCGGATGAAATATGTGACAACATTCCTGGCCTGTCGAACCCTACGTCTCGCTGGTAACATTACGTGCGTCTATAGCGTCATATATCCTAACCTAAGACAACCAAACATCTCGGATGTAACATTTGACAACATTCCAGGCGTGTCGGTCCCTACGTCTCGGTGGTAACATTACATGCGTCTATAACGTTATATATCCTAACCTAAGGCAACCTAACATCTCGGATGCAATATTTGACAACATTCCTGGCCTGTCGAACCCTACTTCTCGGAGGGAACAGCATATACATCTATAACGTCATATATCCTAGCCTAAGGCAACCTAACATCTCGGATGTAACATTTGACAACATTCCAGGCGTGTCGGTCCCTACGTCTCGGTGGTAACATTACATGCGTCTATAACGTTATATATCCTAACCTAAGGCCAACTAACATCTCGTATGTAATATCTGACAACATTCCTGGCGTGTCGAACCCTACTTCTCGGTGGGAACAGCATATACGTCTATAACGTCATATATCATAACCTAAGGCAACCTAACATCTCGGATGTTACATTTGACAACATTCCAGGCATGTCGGTCCCTACGTCTCGGTGGTAACATTATATGCGTCTATAACGTTATATATCCTTATCTAATGCAACCTAACATCTCGGATGCAATATTTGACAACATTCCTGGCCTGTCGAACCCTACTTCTCGGAGGGAACAGTATATACGTCTATAACGTTATATATCCTAACGTAAGGCAACCTAACATCTCGGATGTAATATTTGACAACATTCCTGGCGTGTCGGACCCTACTTCTCGGTGGGAACACTATATACGTCTGTAACGTCATATATCCTAACCTAAGGCAACCTAGCATCTCGGATATAACATTTGACAACATTCCCGGCGTGTTGGAACCCTACGTCTCGGTGGTAACATTACGTGCGTCTATAACGTTATATATGCTAACCTAAGGCAACCTAACATCTCGGATGCAATATTTGACAACATTCCTGGCCCGTCGAACCCTACTTCTCGGACGGAACAGCATATACGTCTATAACGTCATATATCCAAACCTAAGGCAACCTAATATCTCGGATGTAACATTTGACAACATTCCAGGCATGTCGGTCCCTACGTCTCGGTGGTAACATTATATGCGTCTATAACGTTATATATCCTTATCTAATGCAACCTAACATCTCGGATGCAATATTTGACAACATTCCTGGCCTGTCGAACCCTACTTCTCGGAGGGAACAGTATATACGTCTATAACGTTATATATCCTAACCTAAGGCAACCTAACATCTCGGATGAAATATGTGACAACATTCCTGGCCTGTCGATCCCTACGTCTCGCTGGTAACATTACGTGCGTCTATAACGTCATATATCCTAACCTAAGACAACCAAACATCTCGGATGTAACATTTGACAACATTCCAGGCGTGTCGGTCCCTACGTCTCGGTGGTAACATTACATGCGTCTATAACGTTATATATCCTAACCTAAGGCAACCTAACATCTCGGATGCAATATTTGACAACATTCCTGGCCTGTCGAACCCTACTACTCGGAGGGAACAGCATATACATCTATAACGTCATATATCCTAGCCTAAGGCAACCTAACATCTCGGATGTAAAATTTGACAACATTCCAGGCGTGTCGGTCCCTACGTCTCGGTGGTAACATTACATGCGTCTATAACGTTATATATTCTAACCTAAGGCCAACTAACATCTCGTATGTAATATTTGACAACATTCCTGGCGTGTCGAACCCTACTTCTCGGTGGGAACAGTATATACGTCTATAACGTTATATATCCTAACCTAAGGCAACCTAACATCTCGGATATAACATTTGACAACATTCCAGGCGTGTTGGAACCCTACGTCTCGCTGGTAACATTACGTGCGTCTATAACGTTATATATGCTATCCTAAGGCAACCTAATATCTCGGATGCAATATTTGACAACATTCCTGGCCTGTCGAACCCTACTTCTCGGAGGGAACAGCATATACGTCTATAACGTCATAAATCCTAACCTAAGGCAACCTAACATTTCGGATGTAACATTTGACAACATTCCAGGCGTGTCGGTCCCTACGTCTCGGTGGTAACGTTACATGCGTCTATAACGTTATATATCCTAACCTAAGGCAACCTAACATCTCGGATGCAATATTTGATAACATTCCTGGCGTGTCGAACCCTACTTCTCGGTGGGAACAGTATATACGTCTATAACGTTATATATCCTAACGTAAGGCAACCTAACATCTCGGATGTAATATTTGACAACATTCCTGGCGTGTCGGACCCTACTTCTCGGTGGGAACAGTATAAACGTCTGTAACGTCATATATCCTAACCTAAGGCAACCTAGCATCTCGGATATAACATTTGACAACATTCCAGGCATGTCGGTCCGTACGTCTCGGTGGTAACATTATATGCGTCTATAACGTTATATATCCTTATCTAAGGCAACCTAACATCTCGGATGCAATATTTGACAACATTCCTAGCCTGTCGAACCCAACTTCTCGGAAGGAATAGTATATACGTCTATAACGTTATATATCCTAACCTAACGCAACCTGACATCTCGGATGTAATATTCTACATCATTCCAGGCGTGTCGGGCCCTACTTTTCGGTGGGAGCATTATATGAGTCTATAACGTTGTATTTCCTAATCTAAGGCAATCTATTATCTCAGACGTAATATTTTACAATATTCCTGGCGTGTCGGTGCATACTTTTCGGTGGGAATATTATATGCGTCTATAACGGTCGATATCGTAATCTAAGGCAACCTAACGTCTCGGATGTAACATTTGACAACATTCCAGACATGTCGGTCCCTACGTCTCGGTGGTAACATTATATGCGTCTATAACGTTATATATCCTTATCTAATGCAACCTAACATCTCGGATGCAATATTTGACAACATTCCTGGCCTGTCGAACCCTACTTCTCGGAGGGAACAGTATATACGTCTATAACGTTATATATCCTAACCTAAGGCAACCTGACATCTCGGATATATTATACTACAACATTCCAGGCGTGTCGGACCCTACTTCTCGGTGGGAACATTATATGCCTCTATAACGTTGTATATCCTAATCTAAGGCAACCTATTATCTCAGACGTAATATTTTACAATATTCCTCGCGTGTCGGTGCATACTTTTCGGTGGGAATATTATATGCGTCCATAACGGTCGATATCGTAATCTAAGTCAATCTAACATCTCGGATGCAATATTTGACAACATTCCTTGCCTGTCGAAACCTACTTCTCGGAGGGAACAGCATATACATCTATAACGTCATATATCCTAGCCTAAGGCAACCTAACATCTCGGATGTAACATTTGACAACATTCCAGGCGTGTCGGTCCCTACGACTCGGTGGTAACATTACATGCGTCTATAACGTTATATATCCTAACCTAAGGCCAACTATCATCTCCAATGTAATATTTGACAACATTCCTGTCGTGTCGAACCCCACTTCTCGGTGGGAACAGTATATACGTCTATAACGTTATATATCCTAACCTAAGGCAACCTAACATCTCGGATATAATATTTGACAACATTCCAGGCGTGTTGGAACCCTACGTCTCGCTGGTAACATTACGTGCGTCTATAACGTTATATATGCTAACCTAAGGCAACCTAATATCTCGTATGCAATATTTGACAACATTCCTGGCCTGTCGAACCCTACTTCTCGGAGGGAACAGCATATACGTCTATAACGTCATAAATCCTAACCTAAGGCAACCTAACATTTCGGATGTAACATTTGACAACATTCCAGGCGTGTCGGTCCCTACGTCTCGGTGATAACGTTACATGCGTCTATAACGTTATATATCCTAACCTAAGGCAACCTAACATCTCGAATGCAATATTTGACAACATTCCTGGCCTGTCGAACCCTACTGCTCGGAGGGAACAGTATATACGTCTATAGCGGTATATATCCTAATCTAAGGCAACCTAATATCTCGGATGCAATATTTGATAACATTCCTGGCGTGTCGAACCCTACTTCTCGGTGGGAACAGTATATACGTCTATAACGTTATATATCCTAACGTAAGGCAACCTAACATCTCGGATGTAATATTTCACAACATTCCTGGCGTGTCGGACCCTACTTCTCGGTGGGAACAGTATATACGTCTGTAACGTCATATATCCTAACCTAAGGCAACCTAGCATCTCGGATATAACATTTGACAACATTCCCGGCGTGTTGGAACCCTACGTCTCGGTGGTAATATTACGTGCGTCTATAACGTTATATATGCTAACCTAAGGCAACCTAACATCTCGGATGCAATATTTGACAACATTCCTGGCCTGTCGAACCCTACTTCTCGGTGGGAACAGTATATACGTCTATAACGTTATATATCCTAACCTAAGGCAACCTAACATCTCGGATATAACATTTGACAACATTCCAGGCGTGTTGGAACCCTACGTCTCGCTGGTAACATTACGTGCGTCTATAACGTTATATATGCTAACCTAAGGCAACCTAATATCTCGGATGCAATATTTGACAACATTCCTGGCCTGTCGAACCCTACTTCTCGGAGGGAACAGTATATACGTCTATAACGTTATATATCCTAACCTAAGGCAACCTAACATCTCGGATGAAATATGTGACAACATTCCTGGCCTGTCGAAACCTACGTCTCGCTGGTAACATTACGTGCGTCTATAACGTCATATATCCTAACCTAAGACAACCAAACATCTCGGATGTAACATTTGACAACATTCCAGGCGTGTCGGTCCCTACGTCTCGGTGGTAACATTACATGCGTCTATAACGTTATATATCCTAACCTAAGGCAACCTAACATCTCGGATGCAATATTTGACAACATTCCTGGCCTGTCGAACTCTACTTCTCGGAGGGAACAGCATATACATCTATAACGTCATATATCCTAGCCTAAGGCAACCTAACATCTCGGATGTAACATTTGACAACATTCCAGGCATGTCGGTCCCTACGTCTCGGTGGTAACATTACATGCGTCTATAACGTTATATATCCTAACCTAAGGCAACCTAACATCTCGGATGCAATATTTGACAACATTCCTGGCCTGTCGAACCCTACTGCTCGGAGGGAACAGTATATACGTCTATGACGTTATATATCCTAACCTAAGGCAACCTAACATCTCGGATATAACATTTGACAACATTCCAGGCGTGTTGGAACCCTACGTCTCGCTGGTAACATTACGTGCGTCTATAACGTTATATATCCTAATCTAAGGCAACCTAACATCTCGGATGCAATATTTGACAACATTCCTGGCCTGTCGAACCCTACTTCTCGGAGGGAACAGCATATACATCTATAACGTCATATATCCTAGCCTAAGGCAACCTAACATCTCGGATGTAACATCTGACAACATTCCAGGCGTGTCGGTCCCTACGTCTCGGTGGTAACATTACATGCGTCTATAACGGTATATATCCTAACCTAAGGCAACCTAACATCTCGGATATAACATTTGACAACATTCCCGGCGTGTTGGAACCCTACGTCTCGGTGGTAACATTACGTGCGTCTATAACGTTATATATGCTAACCTAAGGCAACCTAACATCTCGGATGCAATATTTGACAACATTCCTGGCCTGCCAAACCCTACTTCTCGGAGGGAACAGCATATACGTCTATAGCGGTATATATCCTAATCTAAGGCCACCTAACATCTCGTATGTAATATTTGACAACATTCCTGGCGTGTCGAACCCTACTTCTCGGTGGGAACAGTATATACGTCTATAACGTTATATATCCTAACCTAAGGCAACCTAACATCTCGGATGTAACATTTGACAACATTCCAGGCATGTCGGTCCCTACGTCTCGGTGGTAACATTATATGCGTCTATAACGTTATATATCCTTATCTAAGGCAACCTAACATCTCGGATGCAATATTTGACAACATTCCTGGCCTGTCGAACCCTACTTCTCGGAGGGAACAGTATATACGTCTATAACGTTATATATCCTAACCGAAGGCAACCTGACATCTCGGATGTAATATTCTACATCATTCAAGGCGTGTCGGACCGTACTTCTCGGTGGGAACATTATATGAGTCTATAACGTTGTATATCCTAATCTAAGGCAACCTATTATCTCAGACGTAATATTTTACAATATTCCTCGCGTGTCGGTGCATACTTTTCGGTGGGAATATTATATGCGTCCATAACGGTCGATATCGTAATCTAAGGCAATCTAACATCTCGGATGCAATATTTGACAACATTCCTTGCCTGTCGAACCCTACTTCTCGGAGGGAACAGTATGTACGTCTGTAACGTTATATATCCTAACCTAAGGCAACCTAACATCTCGGATGTAATATTCTACAACCTTCCAGGCGAGTCGGACCCTACTTCTCGGTGGTAACATTATATGCGTCTATAACGTTGCATATCCTAATCTAAGGCAACCTAACATCTCGGATGCAATATTTGACAACATTCCTGGCCTGTCGAACCCTACTGCTCGGAGGGAACAGTATATACGTCTATAGCGGTATATATCCTAATCTAAGGCAACCTAACATCTCGGATGCAATATTTGATAACATTCATGGCGTGTCGAACCCTACTTCTCGGTGGGAACAGTATATACGTCTATAACGTTATATATCCTAACGTAAGGCAACCTAACATCTCGGATGTAATATTTGACAACATTGCTGGCGTGTCGGACCCTACTTCTCGGTGGGAACAGTATAAACGTCTGTAACGTCATATATCCTAACCTAAGGCAACCTAGCATCTCGGATATAACATTTGACAACATTCCAGGCATGTCGGTCCGTACGTCTCGGTGGTAACATTATATGCGTCTATAACGTTATATATCCTTATCTAAGGCAACCTAACATCTCGGATGCAATATTTGACAACATTCCTAGCCTGTCGAACCCAACTTCTCGGAGGGAACAGTATATACGTCTATAACGTTATATATCCTAACCTAACGCAACCTGACATCTCGGATGTAATATTCTACATCATTCAAGGCGTGTCGGAACCTACTTCTCGGTGGGAACATTATATGAGTCTATAACGTTGTATATCCTAATCTAAGGCAACCTATTATCTCAGACGTAATATTTTACAATATTCCTCGCGTGTCGGTGCATACTTTTCGGTGGGAATATTATATGCGTCCATAACGGTCGATATCGTAATCTAAGGCAATCTAACATCTCGGATGCAATATTTGACAACATTCCTTGCCTGTCGAACCCTACTTCTCGGAGGGAACAGTATGTACGTCTGTAACGTTATATATCCTAACCTAAGGCAACCTAACATCTCGGATGCAATATTTGACAACATTCCTGGCCTGTCGAACCCTACTTCTCGGAGGGAACAGCATATACATCTATAACGTCATATATCCTAGCCTACGGCAACCTAACTACTCGGATGTAACATTTGACAACATTCCAGGCGTGTCGGTCCCTACGACTCGGTGGTAACATTACATGCGTCTATAACGTTATATATTCTAACCTAAGGCCAACTAACATCTCGTATGTAATATTTGACAACATTCCTGGCGTGTCGATCCCTACTTCTCGGTGGGAACAGTATATACGTCTATAACGTTATATATCCTAACCTAAGGCAACCTAACATCTCGGATATAACATTTGACAACATTCCAGGCGTGTTGGAACCCTACGTCTCGCTGGTAACATTACGTGCGTCTATAACGTTATATATGCTAACCTAAGGCAACCTAATATCTCGGATGCAATATTTGACAACATTCCTGGCCTGTCGAACCCTACTTCTCGGAGGGAACAGCATATACGTCTATAACGTCATAAATCCTAACCTAAGGCAACCTAACATTTCGGATGTAACATTTGACAACATTCCAGGCGTGTCGGTCCCTACGTCTCGGTGGTAACGTTACATGCGTCTATAACGTTATATATCCTAACCTAAGGCAACCTAACATCTCGGATGCAATATTTGACAACATTCCTGGCCTGTCGAACCCTACTTCTCGGAGGGAACAGTATATACGTCTATAACGTTATATATCCTAACCGAAGGCAACCTGACATCTCGGATGTAATATTCTACATCATTCAAGGCGTGTCGGACCCTACTTCTCGGTGGGAACATTATATGAGTCTATAACGTTGTATATCATAATCTAAGGCAACCTATTATCTCAGACGTAATATTTTACAATATTCCTCGCGTGTCGGTGCATACTTTTCGGTGGGAATATTATATGCGTCCATAACGGTCGATATCGTAATCTAAGGCAATCTAACATCTCGGATGCAATATTTGACAACATTCCTTGCCTGTCGAACCGTACTTCTCGGAGGGAACAGTATGTACGTCTGTAACGTTATATACCCTAACCTAAGGCAACCTAACATCTCGGATGTAATATTCTACAACCTTCCAGGCGAGTCGGACCCTACTTCTCGGTGGTAACATTATATGCGTGTATAACGTTGCATATCCTAATCTAAGGCAACCTAACATCTCGGATGCAATATTTGACAACATTCCTGGCCTGTCGAACCCTACTGCTCGGAGGGAACAGTATATACGTCTATAGCGGTATATATCCTAATCTAAGGCAACCTAACATCTCGGATGCAATATTTGATAACATTCCTGGCGTGTCGAACCCTACTTCTCGGTGGGAACAGTATATACGTCTATAACGTTATATATCCTAACGTAAGGCAACCTAACATCTCGGATGTAATATTTGACAACATTCCTGGCGTGTCGGACCCTACTTCTCGGTGGGAACAGTATAAACGTCTGTAACGTCATATATCCTAACCTAAGGCAACCTAGCATCTCGGATATAACATTTGACAACATTCCAGGCATGTCGGTCCGTACGTCTCGGTGGTAACATTATATGCGTCTATAACGTTATATATCCTTATCTAAGGCAACCTAACATCTCGGATGCAATATTTGACAACATTCCTAGCCTGTCGAACCCAACTTCTCGGAAGGAATAGTATATACGTCTATAACGTTATATATCCTAACCTAACGCAACCTGACATCTCGGATGTAATATTCTACATCATTCCAGGCGTGTCGGACCCTACTTTTCGGTGGGAGCATTATATGAGTCTATAACGTTGTATTTCCTAATCTAAGGCAATCTATTATCTCAGACGTAATATTTTACAATATTCCTGGCGTGTCGGTGCATACTTTTCGGTGGGAATATTATATGCGTCTATAACGTTATATATCCTTATCTAATGCAACCTAACATCTCGGATGCAATATTTGACAACATTCCTGGCCTGTCGAACCCTACTTCTCGGAGGGAACAGTATATACGTCTATAACGTTATATATCCTTATCTAATGCAACCTAACATCTCGGATGCAATATTTGACAACATTCCTGGCCTGTCGAACCCTACTTCTCGGAGGGAACAGTATATACGTCTATAACGTTATATATCCTAACCTAAGGCAACCTGACATCTCGGATATATTATACTACAACATTCCAGGCGTGTCGGACCCTACTTCTCGGTGGGAACATTATATGCCTCTATAACGTTGTATATCCTAATCTAAGGCAACCTATTATCTCAGACGTAATATTTTACAATATTCCTCGCGTGTCGGTGCATACTTTTCGGTGGGAATATTATATGCGTCCATAACGGTCGATATCGTAATCTAAGTCAATCTAACATCTCGGATGCAATATTTGACAACATTCCTTGCCTGTCGAACCCTACTTCTCGGAGGGAACAGCATATACATCTATAACGTCATATATCCTAGCCTAAGGCAACCTAACATCTCGGCTGTAACATTTGACAACATTCCAGGCGTGTCGGTCCCTACGACTCGGTGGTAACATTACATGCGTCTATAACGTTATATATCCTAACCTAAGGCCAACTATCATCTCGTATGTAATATTTGACAACATTCCTGTCGTGTCGAACCCTACTTCTCGGTGGGAACAGTATATACGTCTATAGCGGTATATATCCTAACCTAAGGCAACCTAATATCTCGGATGCAATATTTGATAACATTCCTGGCGTGTCGAACCCTACTTCTCGGTGGGAACAGTATATACGTCTATAACGTTATATATCCTAACGTAAGGCAACCTAACATCTCGGATGTAATATTTCACAACATTCCTGGCGTGTCGGACCCTACTTCTCGGTGGGAACAGTATATACGTCTGTAACGTCATATATCCTAACCTAAGGCAACCTAGCATCTCGGATATAACATTTGACAACATTCCCGGCGTGTTGGAACCCTACGTCTCGGTGGTAATATTACGTGCGTCTATAACGTTATATATGCTAACCTAAGGCAACCTAACATCTCGGATGCAATATTTGACAACATTCCTGGCCTGTCGAACCCTACTTCTCGGTGGGAACAGTATATACGTCTATAACGTTATATATCCTAACCTAAGGCAACCTAACATCTCGGATATAACATTTGACAACATTCCAGGCGTGTTGGAACCCTACGTCTCGCTGGTAACATTACGTGCGTCTATAACGTTATATATGCTAACCTAAGGCAACCTAACATCTCGGATGAAATATGTGACAACATTCCTGGCCTGTCGAAACCTACGTCTCGCTGGTAACATTACGTGCGTCTATAACGTCATATATCCTAACCTAAGACAACCAAACATCTCGGATGTAACATTTGACAATATTCCAGGCGTGTCGGTCCCTACGTCTCGGTGGTAACGTTACATGCGTCTATAACGTTATATATCCTAACCTAAGGCCAACTATCATCTCGTATGTAATATTTGACAACATTCCTGTCGTGTCGAACCCTACTTCTCGGTGGGAACAGTATATACGTCTATAACGTTATATATCCTAACCTAAGGCAACCTAACATCTCGGATATAATATTTGACAACATTCCAGGCGTGTTGGAACCCTACGTCTCGCTGGTAACATTACGTGCGTCTATAACGTTATATATGCTAACCTAAGGCAACCTAATATCTCGTATGCAATATTTGACAACATTCCTGGCCTGTCGAACCCTACTTCTCGGAGGGAACAGCATATACGTCTATAACGTCATAAATCCTAACATAAGGCAACCTAACATTTCGGATGTAACATTTGACAACATTCCAGGCGTGTCGGTCCCTACGTCTCGGTGGTAACGTTACATGCGTCTATAACGTTATATATCCTAACCTAAGGCAACCTAACATCTCGAATGCAATATTTGACAACATTCCTGGCCTGTCGAACCCTACTGCTCGGAGGGAACAGTATATACGTCTATAGCGGTATATATCCTAATCTAAGGCAACCTAATATCTCGGATGCAATATTTGATAACATTCCTGGCGTGTCGAACCCTACTTCTCGGTGGGAACAGTATATACGTCTATAACGTTATATATCCTAACGTAAGGCAACCTAACATCTCGGATGTAATATTTCACAACATTCCTGGCGTGTCGGACCCTACTTCTCGGTGGCAACAGTATATACGTCTGTAACGTCATATATCCTAACCTAAGGCAACCTAGCATCTCGGATATAACATTTGACAACATTCCCGGCGTGTTGGAACCCTACGTCTCGGTGGTAATATTACGTGCGTCTATAATGTTATATATGCTAACCTAAGGCAACCTAACATCTCGGATGCAATATTTGACAACATTCCTGGCCTGTCGAACCCTACTTCTCGGTGGGAACAGTATATACGTCTATAACGTTATATATCCTAACCTAAGGCAACCTAACATCTCGGATATAACATTTGACAACATTCCAGGCGTGTTGGAACCCTACGTCTCGCTGGTAACATTACGTGCGTCTATAACGTTATATATGCTAACCTAAGGCAACCTAATATCTCGGATGCAATATTTGACAACATTCCTGGCCTGTCGAACCCTACTTCTCGGAGGGAACAGTATATACGTCTATAACGTTATATATCCTAACCTAAGGCAACCAAACATCTCGGATGTAACATTTGACAACATTCCAGGCGTGTCGGTCCCTACGTCTCGGTGGTAACATTACATGCGTCTATAACGTTATATATCCTAACCTAAGGCAACCTAACATCTCGGATGCAATATTTGACAACATTCCTGGCCTGTCGAACTCTACTTCTCGGAGGGAACAGCATATACATCTATAACGTCATATATCCTAGCCTAAGGCAACCTAACATCTCGGATGTAACATTTGACAACATTCCAGGCGTGTCGGTCCCTACGTCTCGGTGGTAACATTACATGCGTCTATAACGTTATATATCCTAACCTAAGGCAACCTAACATCTCGGATGCAATATTTGACAACATTCCTGGCCTGTCGAACCCTACTGCTCGGAGGGAACAGTATATACGTCTATAACGTTATATATCCTAACCTAAGGCAACCTAACATCTCGGATATAACATTCGACAACATTCCAGGCGTGTTGGAACCCTACGTCTCGCTGGTAACATTACGTGCGTCTATAACGTTATATATTCTAATCTAAGGCAACCTAACATCTCGGATGCAATATTTGACAACATTCCTGGCCTGTCGAACCCTACTTCTCGGAGGGAACAGCATATACATCTATAACGTCATATATCCTAGCCTAAGGCAACCTAACATCTCGGATGTAACATCTGACAACATTCCAGGCGTGTCGGTCCCTACGTCTCGGTGGTAACATTACATGCGTCTATAACGGTATATATCCTAACCTAAGGCAACCTAACATCTCGGATATAACATTTGACAACATTCCCGGCGTGTTGGAACCCTACGTCTCGGTGGTAACATTACGTGCGTCTATAACGTTATATATGCTAACCTAAGGCAACCTAACATCTCGGATGCAATATTTGACAACATTCCTGGCCTGCCAAACCCTACTTCTCGGAGGGAACAGCATATACGTCTATAGCGGTATATATCCTAATCTAAGGCCACCTAACATCTCGTATGTAATATTTGACAACATTCATGGCGTGTCGAACCCTACTTCTCGGTGGGAACAGTATATACGTCTATAACGTTATATATCCTAACGTAAGGCAACCTAACATCTCGGATGTAATATTTGACAACATTGCTGGCGTGTCGGACCCTACTTCTCGGTGGGAACAGTATAAACGTCTGTAACGTCATATATCCTAACCTAAGGCAACCTAGCATCTCGGATATAACATTTGACAACATTCCAGGCATGTCGGTCCGTACGTCTCGGTGGTAATATTATATGCGTCTATAACGTTATATATCCTTATCTAAGGCAACCTAACATCTCGGATGCAATATTTGACAACATTCCTGGCCTGTCGAACCCAACTTCTCGGAGGGAACAGTATATACGTCTATAACGTTATATATCCTAACCTAACGCAACCTGACATCTCGGATGTAATATTCTACATCATTCCAGGCGTGTCGGACCCTACTTTTCGGTGGGAGCATTATATGAGTCTATAACGTTGTATTTCCTAATCTAAGGCAATCTATTATATCAGACGTAATATTTTACAATATTCCTGGCGTGTCGGTGCATACTTTTCGGTGGGAATATTATATGCGTCTATAACGGTCGATATCGTAATCTAAGGCAACCTAACGTCTCGGATGTAACATTTGACAACATCCCAGACATGTCGGTCCCTACGTCTCGGTGGTAACATTATATGCGTCTATAACGTTATATATCCTTATCTAATGCAACCTAACATCTCGGATGCAATATTTGACAACATTCCTGGCCTGTCGAACCCTACTTCTCGGAGGGAACAGTATATACGTCTATAACGTTATATATCCTAACCTAAGGCAACCTGACATCTCGGATATATTATTCTACAACATTCCAGGCGTGTCGGACCCTACTTCTCGGTGGGAACATTATATGAGTCTATAACGTTGTATATCCTAATCTAAGGCAACCTATTATCTCAGACGTAATATTTTACAATATTCCTCGCGTGTCGGTGCATACTTTTCGGTGGGAATATTATATGCGTCCATAACGGTCGATATCGTAATCTAAGGCAATCTAACATCTCGGATGCAATATTTGACAACATTCCTGGCCTGCCAAACCCTACTTCTCGGAGGGAACAGCATATACGTCTATAGCGGTATATATCCTAATCTAAGGCCACCTAACATCTCGTATGTAATATTTGACAACATTCATGTCGTGTCGAACCCTACTTCTCGGAGGGAACAGTATATACGTCTATAGCGGTATATATCCTAATCTAAGGCAACCTAACATCTCGGATGCAATATTTGATAACATTCCTGGCGTGTCGAACCCTACTTCTCGGTGGGAACAGTATATACGTCTATAACGTTATATATCCTAACGTAAGGCAACCTAACATCTCGGATGTAATATTTGACAACATTCCTGGCGTGTCGGACCCTACTTCTCGGTGGGAACAGTATATACGTCTGTAACGTCATATATCCTAACCTAAGGCAACCTAGCATCTCGGATATAACATTTGACAACATTCCCGGCGTGTTGGAACCCTACGTCTCGGTGGTAATATTACGTGCGTCTATAACGTTATATATGCTAACCTAAGGCAACCTAACATCTCGGATGCAATATTTGACAACATTCCTGGCCTGTCGAAACCTACTTCTCGGAGGGAACAGCATATACGTCTATAACGTCATATATCCTAACCTAAGGCAACCTAACATCTCGGATGTAACATTTGACAACATTCCAGGTGTGTCGGTCCCTACGTCTCGGTGGGAAGGTTACATGCGTCTATAACGTTATATATCCTAACCTAAGGCAACCTGACATCTCGGATGTAATATTCTACATCATTCAAGGCGTGTCGGACCCTACTTCTCGGAGGGAACAGTATATACGTCTATAACGTTATATATCCTTACCTAACGCAACCTGACATTTCGGATGTAATATTCTACAACATTCCAGGCGTGTCGGACCCTACTTCTCGGTGGGAACATTATATGCCTCTATAACGTTGTATATCCTAATCTAAGGCAACCTAACATCTCGGATGCAATATTTGACAACATTCCTGGCCTGTCGAACCCTACATCTCGGAGGGAACAGTATATACGTCTATAGCGGTATATATCCTAATCTAAGGCAACCTAACATCTCGGATGCAATATTTGACAACATTCCTGGCCTGTCGTACCCTACTTCTCGGAGGGAACAGTATATACGTCTATAACGTTATATATCCTAACCGAAGGCAACCTGACATCTCGGATGTAATATTCTACATCATTCAAGGCGTGTCGGTCCCTACTTCTCGGTGGGAACATTATATGAGTCTATAACGTTGTATATCCTAATCTAAGGCAACCTATTATCTCAGACGTAATATTTTACAATATTCCTCGCGTGTCGGTGCATACTTTTCGGTGGGAATATTATATGCGTCCACAACGGTCGATATCGTAATCTAAGGCAATCTAACATCTCGGATGCAATATTTGACAACATTCCTTGCCTGTCGAACCCTACTTCTCGGAGGGAACAGCATATACATCTATAACGTCATATATCCTAGCCTAAGGCAACCTAACATCTCGGATGTAATATTCTACAACCTTCCAGGCGTGTCGGACCCTACTTCTCGGTGGTAACATTATATGCGTCTATAACGTTGCATATCCTAATCTAAGGCAACCTAACATCTCGGATGCAATATTTGACAACATTCCTGGCCTGTCGAACCCTACTGCTCGGATGGAACAGTATATACGTCTATAGCGGTATATATCCTAATCTAAGGCAACCTAACATCTCGGATGCAATATTTGATAACATTCCTGGCGTGTCGAACCCTACTTCTCGGTGGGAACAGTATATACGTCTATAACGTTATATATCCTAACGTAAGGCAACCTAACATCTCGGATGTAATATTTGACAACATTCCTGGCGTGTTGGACCCTACTTCTCGGTGGGAACAGTATATACGTCTGTAACGTCATATATCCTAACCTAAGGCAACCTAGCATCTCGGATATAACATTTGACAACATTCCCGGCGTGTTGGAACCCTACGTCTCGGTGGTAACATTACGTGCGTCTATAACGTTATATATGCTAACCTAAGGCAACGTAACATCTCGGATGCAATATTTGACAACATTCCTGGCCTGTCGAACCCTACTTCTCGGAGGGAACAGCATATACGTCTATAACGTCATATATCCTAACCTAAGGCAACCTAACATCTCGGATGTAACATTTGACAACATTCCAGGCATGTCGGTCCCTACGTCTCGGTGGTAACATTATATGCGTCTATAACGTTATATATCCTTATCTAATGCAACCTAACATCTCGGATGCAATATTTGACAACATTCCTGGCCTGTCGAACCCTACTTCTCGGAGGGAACAGTATATACGTCTATAACGTGATATATCCTAACCTAAGGCAACCTGACATCTCGGATATATTATTCTACAACATTCCAGGCGTGTCGGACCCTACTTCTCGGTGGGAACATTATATGCCTCTATAACGTTGTATATCCTAATCTAAGGCAACCTAACATCTCGGATGCAATATTTGACAACATTCCTGGCCTGTCGAACCCTACATCTCGGAGGGAACAGTATATACGTCTATAGCGGTATATATCCTAATCTAAGGCAACCTAACTTCTCGGATGCAATATTTGACAACATTCCTGGCCTGTCGAACCCTACTTCTCGGAGGGAACAGTATATACGTCTATAACGTTATATATCCTAACCGAAGGCAACCTGACATCTCGGATGTAATATTCTACATCATTCAAGGCGTGTCGGACCCTACTTCTCGGTGGGAACATTATATGAGTCTATAACGTTGTATATCCTAATCTAAGGCAACCTATTATCTCAGACGTAATATTTTACAATATTCCTCGCGTGTCGGTGCATACTTTTCGGTGGGAATATTATATGCGTCCATAACGGTCGAAATCGTAATCTAAGGCAATCTAACATCTCGGATGCAATATTTGACAACATTCCTTGCCTGTCGAACCCTACTTCTCGGAGGGAACAGTATGTACGTCTGTAACGTTATATATCCTAACCTAAGGCAACCTAACATCTCGGATGCAATATTTGACAACATTCCTGGCCTGTCGAAACTTACTTCTCGGAGGGAACAGCATATACATCTATAACGTCATATATCCTAGCCTAAGGCAACCTAACATCTCGGATGTAACATTTGACAACATTCCTGGCCTGTCGAACCCTACATCTCGGAGGGAACTTTATATACGTCTATAGCGGTATATATCCTAATCTAAGGCAACCTAACATCTCGGATGCAATATTTGACAACATTCCTGGCCTGTCGAACCCTACTTCTCGGAGGGAACAGTATATACGTCTATAACGTTATATATCCTAACCTAAGGCAACCTGACATCTCGGATATACTATTCTACAACATTCCAGGCGTGTCGGACCCTACTTCTCGGTGGGAACATTATATGCGTCTATAACGTTGTATATCCTAATCTAAGGCAACCTAACATCTCGGATGCAATATTTGACAACATTCCTGGCCTGTCGAACCCTACATCTCCGTGGTAACATTACATGCGTCTATAACGTTATATATCCTAACCTAAGGCAACCTAACATCTCGGATGCAATATTTGACAACATTCCTGGCCTGTCGAACTCTACTTCTCGGAGGGAACAGCATATACATCTATAACGTCATATATCCTAGCCTAAGGCAACCTAACATCTCGGATGTAACATTTGACAACATTCCAGGCGTGTCGGTCCCTACGTCTCGGTGGTAACATTACATGCGTCTATAACGTTATATATCCTAACCTAAGGCAACCTAACATCTCGGATGCAATATTTGACAACATTCCTGGCCTGTCGAACCCTACTGCTCGGAGGGAACAGTATATACGTCTATAACGTTATATATCCTAACCTAAGGCAACCTAACATCTCGGATATAGCATTTGACAACATTCCAGGCGTGTTGGAACCCTACGTCTCGCTGGTAACATTACGTGCGTCTATAACGTTATATATCCTAATCTAAGGCAACCTAACATCTCGGATGCAATATTTGACAACATTCCTGGCCTGTCGAACCCTACTTCTCGGAGGGAACAGCATATACATCTATAACGTCATATATCCTAGCCTAAGGCAACCTAACATCTCGGATGTAACATCTGACAACATTCCAGGCGTGTCGGTCCCTACGTCTCGGTGGTAACATTACATGCGTCTATAACGGTATATATCCTAACCTAAGGCAACCTAACATCTCGGATATAACATTTGACAACATTCCCGGCGTGTTGGAACCCTACGTCTCGGTGGTAACATTACGTGCGTCTATAACGTTATATATGCTAACCTAAGGCAACCTAACATCTCGGATGCAATATTTGACAACATTCCTGGCCTGCCAAACCCTACTTCTCGGAGGGAACAGCATATACGTCTATAGCGGTATATATCCTAATCTAAGGCCACCTAACATCTCGTATGTAATATTTGACAACATTCCTGGCGTGTCGAACCCTACTTCTCGGTGGGAACAGTATATACGTCTATAACGTTATATATCCTAACCTAAGGCAACCTAACATCTCGGATGTAACATTTGACAACATTCCAGGCATGTCGGTCCCTACGTCTCGGTGGTAACATTATATGCGTCTATAACGTTATATATCCTTATCTAAGGCAACCTAACATCTCGGATGCAATATTTGACAACATTCCTGGCCTGTCGAACCCTACTTCTCAGAGGGAACAGTATATACGTCTATAACGTTATATATCCTAACCGAAGGCAACCTGACATCTCGGATGTAATATTCTACATCATTCAAGGCGTGTCGGACTGTACTTCTCGGTGGGAACATTATATGAGTCTATAACGTTGTATATCCTAATCTAAGGCAACCTATTATCTCAGACGTAATATTTTACAATATTCCTCGCGTGTCGGTGCATACTTTTCGGTGGGAATATTATATGCGTCCATAACGGTCGATATCGTAATCTAAGGCAATCTAACATCTCGGATGCAATATTTGACAACATTCCTTGCCTGTCGAACCCTACTTCTCGGAGGGAACAGTATGTACGTCTGTAACGTTATATATCCTAACCTAAGGCAACCTAACATCTCGGATGTAATATTCTACAACCTTCCAGGCGAGTCGGACCCTACTTCTCGGTGGTAACATTATATGCGTCTATAACGTTGCATATCCTAATCTAAGGCAACCTAACATCTCGGATGCAATATTTGACAACATTCCTGGCCTGTCGAACCCTACTGCTCGGAGGGAACAGTATATACGTCTATAGCGGTATATATCCTAATCTAAGGCAACCTAACATCTCGGATGCAATATTTGATAACATTCATGGCGTGTCGAACCCTACTTCTCGGTGGGAACAGTATATACGTCTATAACGTTATATATCCTAACGTAAGGCAACCTAACATCTCGGATGTAATATTTGACAACATTGCTGGCGTGTCGGACCCTACTTCTCGGTGGGAACAGTATAAACGTCTGTAACGTCATATATCCTAACCTAAGGCAACCTAGCATCTCGGATATAACATTTGACAACATTCCAGGCATGTCGGTCCGTACGTCTCGGTGGTAACATTATATGCGTCTATAACGTTATATATCCTTATCTAAGGCAACCTAACATCTCGGATGCAATATTTGACAACATTCCTAGCCTGTCGAACCCAACTTCTCGGAGGGAACAGTATATACGTCTATAACGTTATATATCCTAACCTAACGCAACCTGACATCTCGGATGTAATATTCTACATCATTCAAGGCGTGTCGGAACCTACTTCTCGGTGGGAACATTATGTGAGTCTATAACGTTGTATATCCTAATCTAAGGCAACCTATTATCTCAGACGTAATATTTTACAATATTCCTCGCGTGTCGGTGCATACTTTTCGGTGGGAATATTATATGCGTCCATAACGGTCGATATCGTAATCTAAGGCAATCTAACATCTCGGATGCAATATTTGACAACATTCCTTGCCTGTCGAACCCTACTTCTCGGAGGGAACAGTATGTACGTCTGTAACGTTATATATCCTAACCTAAGGCAACCTAACATCTCGGATGCAATATTTGACAACATTCCTGGCCTGTCGAACCCAACTTCTCGGAGGGAACAGCATATACATCTATAACGTCATATATCCTAGCCTACGGCAACCTAACTACTCGGATGTAACATTTGACAACATTCCAGGCGTGTCGGTCCCTACGACTCGGTGGTAACATTACATGCGTCTATAACGTTATACATCCTAACCTAAGGCCAACTATCATCTCGTATGTAATATTTGACAACATTCCTGGCGTGTCGAACCCTACTTCTCGGTGGGAACAGTATATACGTCTATAACGTTATATATCCTAACCTAAGGCAACCTAACATCTCGGATATAATATTTGACAACATTCCAGGCGTGTTGGAACCCTACGTCTCGCTGGTAACATTACGTGCGTCTATAACGTTATATATGCTAACCTAAGGCAACCTAATATCTCGTATGCAATATTTGAAAACATTCCTGGCCTGTCGAACCCTACTTCTCGGAGGGAACAGCATATACGTCTATAACGTCATAAATCCTAACCTAAGGCAACCTAACATTTCGGATGTAACATTTGACAACATTCCAGGCGTGTCGGTCCCTACGTCTCGGTGGTAACGTTACATGCGTCTATAACGTTATATATCCTAACCTAAGGCAACCTAACATCTCGGATGCAATATTTGACAAAATTCCTGGCCTGTCGAACCCTACTGCTCGGAGGGAACAGTATATACGTCTATAGCGGTATATATCCTAATCTAAGGCAACCTAACATCTCGGATGCAATATTTGATAACATTCCTGGCGTGTCGAACCCTAATTCTCGGTGGGAACAGTATATACGTCTATAACGTTATATATCCTAACGTAAGGCAACCTAACATCTCGGATATATTATTCTACAACATTCCAGGCGTGTCGGACCCTACTACTCGGTGGGAACATTATATGAGTCTATATCGTTGTATATCCTAATCTAAGGCAACCTATTATCTCAGACGTAATATTTTACAATATTCCTCGCATGTCGGTGCATACTTTTCGGTGGGAATATTATATGCGTCCACAACGGTCGATATCGTAATCTAAGGCAATCTAACATCTCGGATGCAATATTTGACAACATTCCTTGCCTGTCGAACCCTACTTCTCGGAGGAAACAGTATGTACGTCTATAGCGGTATATATCCTAATCTAAGGCAACCTAACATCTCGGATGCAATATTTGACAACATTCCTTGCCTGTCGAACCCTACTCCTCGGAGGGAACACTATATACGTCTGTAACGTCATATATCCTAACCTAAGGCAACCTAGCATCTCGGATATAACATTTGACAACATTCCCGGCGTGTTGGAACCCTACGTCTCGGTGGTAACATTACGTGCGTCTATAACGTTATATATGCTAACCTAAGGCAACCTAACATCTCGGATGCAATATTTGACAACATTCCTGGCCCGTCGAACCCTACTTCTCGGACGGAACAGCATATACGTCTATAACGTCATATATCCAAACCTAAGGCAACCTAATATCTCGGATGTAACATTTGACAACATTCCAGGCATGTCGGTCCCTACGTCTCGGTGGTAACATTATATGCGTCTATAACGTTATATATCCTTATCTAATGCAACCTAACATCTCGGATGCAATATTTGACAACATTCCTGGCCTGTCGAACCCTACTTCTCGGAGGGAACAGTATATACGTCTATAACGTTATATATCCTAACCTAAGGCAACCTAACATCTCGGATGAAATATGTGACAACATTCCTGGCCTGTCGATCCCTACGTCTCGCTGGTAACATTACGTGCGTCTATAACGTCATATATCCTAACCTAAGACAACCAAACATCTCGGATGTAACATTTGACAACATTCCAGGCGTGTCGGTCCCTACGTCTCGGTGGTAACATTACATGCGTCTATAACGTTATATATCCTAACCTAAGGCAACCTAACATCTCGGATGCAATATTTGACAACATTCCTGGCCTGTCGAACCCTACTACTCGGAGGGAACAGCATATACATCTATAACGTCATATATCCTAGCCTAAGGCAACCTAACATCTCGGATGTAACATTTGACAACATTCCAGGCGTGTCGGTCCCTACGTCTCGGTGGTAACATTACATGCGTCTATAACGTTATATATTCTAACCTAAGGCCAACTAACATCTCGTATGTAATATTTGACAACATTCCTGGCGTGTCGAACCCTACTTCTCGGTGGGAACAGTATATACGTCTATAACGTTATATATCCTAACCTAAGGCAACCTAACATCTCGGATATAACATTTGACAACATTCCAGGCGTGTTGGAACCCTACGTCTCGCTGGTAACATTACGTGCGTCTATAACGTTATATATGCTAACCTAAGGCAACCTAATATCTCGGATGCAATATTTGACAACATTCCTGGCCTGTCGAACCCTACTTCTCGGAGGGAACAGCATATACGTCTATAACGTCATAAATCCTAACCTAAGGCAACCTAACATTTCGGATGTAACATTTGACAACATTCCAGGCGTGTCGGTCCCTACGTCTCGGTGGTAACGTTACATGCGTCTATAACGTTATATATCCTAACCTAAGGCAACCTAACATCTCGGATGCAATATTTGACAACATTCCTGGCCTGTCGAACCCTACTTCTCGGAGGGAACAGTATATACGTCTATAACGTTATATATCCTAACCGAAGGCAACCTGACATCTCGGATGTAATATTCTACATCATTCAATGCGTGTCGGACCCCACTTCTCGGTGGGAACATTATATGAGTCTATAACGTTGTATATCCTAATCTAAGGCAACCTATTATCTCAGACGTAATATTTTACAATATTCCTCGCGTGTCGGTGCATACTTTTCGGTGGGAATATTATATGCGTCCATAACGGTCGATATCGTAATCTAAGGCAATCTAACATCTCGGATGCAATATTTGACAACATTCCTTGCCTGTCGAACCGTACTTCTCGGAGGGAACAGTATGTACGTCTGTAACGTTATATACCCTAACCTAAGGCAACCTAACATCTCGGATGTAATATTCTACAACCTTCCAGGCGAGTCGGACCCTACTTCTCGGTGGTAACATTATATGCGTGTATAACGTTGCATATCCTAATCTAAGGCAACCTAACATCTCGGATGCAATATTTGACAACATTCCTAGCCTGTCGAACCCAACTTCTCGGAGGGAACAGTATATACGTCTATAACGTTATATATCCTAACCTAACGCAACCTGACATCTCGGATGTAATATTCTACATCATTCAAGGCGTGTCGGAACCTACTTCTCGGTGGGAACATTATGTGAGTCTATAACGTTGTATATCCTAATCTAAGGCAACCTATTATCTCAGACGTAATATTTTACAATATTCCTCGCGTGTCGGTGCATACTTTTCGGTGGGAATATTATATGCGTCCATAACGGTCGATATCGTAATCTAAGGCAATCTAACATCTCGGATGCAATATTTGACAACATTCCTTGCCTGTCGAACCCTACTTCTCGGAGGGAACAGTATGTACGTCTGTAACGTTATATATCCTAACCTAAGGCAACCTAACTTCTCGGATGCAATATTTGACAACATTCCTGGCCTGTCGAACCCAACTTCTCGGAGGGAACAGCATATACATCTATAACGTCATATATCCTAGCCTACGGCAACCTAACTACTCGGATGTAACATTTGACAACATTCCAGGCGTGTCGGTCCCTACGACTCGGTGGTAACATTACATGCGTCTATAACGTTATACATCCTAACCTAAGGCCAACTATCATCTCGTATGTAATATTTGACAACATTCCTGGCGTGTCGAACCCTACTTCTCGGTGGGAACAGTATATACGTCTATAACGTTATATATCCTAACCTAAGGCAACCTAACATCTCGGATATAATATTTGACAACATTCCAGGCGTGTTGGAACCCTACGTCTCGCTGGTAACATTACGTGCGTCTATAACGTTATATATGCTAACCTAAGGCAACCTAATATCTCGTATGCAATATTTGAAAACATTCCTGGCCTGTCGAACCCTACTTCTCGGAGGGAACAGCATATACGTCTATAACGTCATAAATCCTAACCTAAGGCAACCTAACATTTCGGATGTAACATTTGACAACATTCCAGGCGTGTCGGTCCCTACGTCTCGGTGGTAACGTTACATGCGTCTATAACGTTATATATCCTAACCTAAGGCAACCTAACATCTCGGATGCAATATTTGACAAAATTCCTGGCCTGTCGAACCCTACTGCTCGGAGGGAACAGTATATACGTCTATAGCGGTATATATCCTAATCTAAGGCAACCTAACATCTCGGATGCAATATTTGATAACATTCCTGGCGTGTCGAACCCTAATTCTCGGTGGGAACAGTATATACGTCTATAACGTTATATATCCTAACGTAAGGCAACCTAACATCTCGGATATATTATTCTACAACATTCCAGGCGTGTCGGACCCTACTACTCGGTGGGAACATTATATGAGTCTATATCGTTGTATATCCTAATCTAAGGCAACCTATTATCTCAGACGTAATATTTTACAATATTCCTCGCATGTCGGTGCATACTTTTCGGTGGGAATATTATATGCGTCCACAACGGTCGATATCGTAATCTAAGGCAATCTAACATCTCGGATGCAATATTTGACAACATTCCTTGCCTGTCGAACCCTACTTCTCGGAGGAAACAGTATGTACGTCTATAGCGGTATATATCCTAATCTAAGGCAACCTAACATCTCGGATGCAATATTTGACAACATTCCTTGCCTGTCGAACCCTACTCCTCGGAGGGAACACTATATACGTCTGTAACGTCATATATCCTAACCTAAGGCAACCTAGCATCTCGGATATAACATTTGACAACATTCCCGGCGTGTTGGAACCCTACGTCTCGGTGGTAACATTACGTGCGTCTATAACGTTATATATGCTAACCTAAGGCAACCTAACATCTCGGATGCAATATTTGACAACATTCCTGGCCCGTCGAACCCTACTTCTCGGACGGAACAGCATATACGTCTATAACGTCATATATCCAAACCTAAGGCAACCTAATATCTCGGATGTAACATTTGACAACATTCCAGGCATGTCGGTCCCTACGTCTCGGTGGTAACATTATATGCGTCTATAACGTTATATATCCTTATCTAATGCAACCTAACATCTCGGATGCAATATTTGACAACATTCCTGGCCTGTCGAACCCTACTTCTCGGAGGGAACAGTATATACGTCTATAACGTTATATATCCTAACCTAAGGCAACCTAACATCTCGGATGAAATATGTGACAACATTCCTGGCCTGTCGATCCCTACGTCTCGCTGGTAACATTACGTGCGTCTATAACGTCATATATCCTAACCTAAGACAACCAAACATCTCGGATGTAACATTTGACAACATTCCAGGCGTGTCGGTCCCTACGTCTCGGTGGTAACATTACATGCGTCTATAACGTTATATATCCTAACCTAAGGCAACCTAACATCTCGGATGCAATATTTGACAACATTCCTGGCCTGTCGAACCCTACTACTCGGAGGGAACAGCATATACATCTATAACGTCATATATCCTAGCCTAAGGCAACCTAACATCTCGGATGTAACATTTGACAACATTCCAGGCGTGTCGGTCCCTACGTCTCGGTGGTAACATTACATGCGTCTATAACGTTATATATTCTAACCTAAGGCCAACTAACATCTCGTATGTAATATTTGACAACATTCCTGGCGTGTCGAACCCTACTTCTCGGTGGGAACAGTATATACGTCTATAACGTTATATATCCTAACCTAAGGCAACCTAACATCTCGGATATAACATTTGACAACATTCCAGGCGTGTTGGAACCCTACGTCTCGCTGGTAACATTACGTGCGTCTATAACGTTATATATCCTAATCTAAGGCAACCTAACATCTCGGATGCAATATTTGACAACATTCCTGGCCTGTCGAACCCTACTTCTCGGAGGGAACAGCATATACATCTATAACGTCATATATCCTAGCCTAAGGCAACCTAACATCTCGGATGTAACATCTGACAACATTCCAGGCGTGTCGGTCCCTACGTCTCGGTGGTAACATTACATGCGTCTATAACGGTATATATCCTAACCTAAGGCAACCTAACATCTCGGATATAACATTTGACAACATTCCCGGCGTGTTGGAACCCTACGTCTCGGTGGTAACATTACGTGCGTCTATAACGTTATATATGCTAACCTAAGGCAACCTAACATCTCGGATGCAATATTTGACAACATTCCTGGCCTGCCAAACCCTACTTCTCGGAGGGAACAGCATATACGTCTATAGCGGTATATATCCTAATCTAAGGCAACCTAACATCTCGGATGTAATATTTGACAACATTGCTGGCGTGTCGGACCCTACTTCTCGGTGGGAACAGTATAAACGTCTGTAACGTCATATATCCTAACCTAAGGCAACCTAGCATCTCGGATATAACATTTGACAACATTCCAGGCATGTCGGTCCGTACGTCTCGGTGGTAACATTATATGCGTCTATAACGTTATATATCCTTATCTAAGGCAACCTAACATCTCGGATGCAATATTTGACAACA
Source organism: Xylocopa violacea (assembly GCA_963969225.1). Classification (NCBI taxonomy): domain Eukaryota; kingdom Metazoa; phylum Arthropoda; class Insecta; order Hymenoptera; family Apidae; genus Xylocopa; species Xylocopa violacea. The sequence goes on along the minus strand of CAXAJV010000002.1, from coordinate 22,107,752 downwards.
TTCCTAGCCTGTCGAACCCAACTTCTCGGAGGGAACAGTATATACGTCTATAACGTTATATATCCTAACCTAACGCAACCTGACATCTCGGATGTAATATTCTACATCATTCAAGGCGTGTCGGAACCTACTTCTCGGTGGGAACATTATGTGAGTCTATAACGTTGTATATCCTAATCTAAGGCAACCTATTATCTCAGACGTAATATTTTACAATATTCCTCGCGTGTCGGTGCATACTTTTCGGTGGGAATATTATATGCGTCCATAACGGTCGATATCGTAATCTAAGGCAATCTAACATCTCGGATGCAATATTTGACAACATTCCTTGCCTGTCGAACCCTACTTCTCGGAGGGAACAGTATGTACGTCTGTAACGTTATATATCCTAACCTAAGGCAACCTAACATCTCGGATGCAATATTTGACAACATTCCTGGCCTGTCGAACCCAACTTCTCGGAGGGAACAGCATATACATCTATAACGTCATATATCCTAGCCTACGGCAACCTAACTACTCGGATGTAACATTTGACAACATTCCAGGCGTGTCGGTCCCTACGACTCGGTGGTAACATTACATGCGTCTATAACGTTATACATCCTAACCTAAGGCCAACTATCATCTCGTATGTAATATTTGACAACATTCCTGGCGTGTCGAACCCTACTTCTCGGTGGGAACAGTATATACGTCTATAACGTTATATATCCTAACCTAAGGCAACCTAACATCTCGGATATAATATTTGACAACATTCCAGGCGTGTTGGAACCCTACGTCTCGCTGGTAACATTACGTGCGTCTATAACGTTATATATGCTAACCTAAGGCAACCTAATATCTCGTATGCAATATTTGAAAACATTCCTGGCCTGTCGAACCCTACTTCTCGGAGGGAACAGCATATACGTCTATAACGTCATAAATCCTAACCTAAGGCAACCTAACATTTCGGATGTAACATTTGACAACATTCCAGGCGTGTCGGTCCCTACGTCTCGGTGGTAACGTTACATGCGTCTATAACGTTATATATCCTAACCTAAGGCAACCTAACATCTCGGATGCAATATTTGACAAAATTCCTGGCCTGTCGAACCCTACTGCTCGGAGGGAACAGTATATACGTCAATAGCGGTATATATCCTAATCTAAGGCAACCTAACATCTCGGATGCAATATTTGATAACATTCCTGGCGTGTCGAACCCTAATTCTCGGTGGGAACAGTATATACGTCTATAACGTTATATATCCTAACGTAAGGCAACCTAACATCTCGGATATATTATTCTACAACATTCCAGGCGTGTCGGACCCTACTACTCGGTGGGAACATTATATGAGTCTATATCGTTGTATATCCTAATCTAAGGCAACCTATTATCTCAGACGTAATATTTTACAATATTCCTCGCATGTCGGTGCATACTTTTCGGTGGGAATATTATATGCGTCCACAACGGTCGATATCGTAATCTAAGGCAATCTAACATCTCGGATGCAATATTTGACAACATTCCTTGCCTGTCGAACCCTACTTCTCGGAGGAAACAGTATGTACGTCTATAGCGGTATATATCCTAATCTAAGGCAACCTAACATCTCGGATGCAATATTTGACAACATTCCTTGCCTGTCGAACCCTACTCCTCGGAGGGAACACTATATACTTCTGTAACGTCATATATCCTAACCTAAGGCAACCTAGCATCTCGGATATAACATTTGACAACATTCCCGGCGTGTTGGAACCCTACGTCTCGGTGGTAACATTACGTGCGTCTATAACGTTATATATGCTAACCTAAGGCAACCTAACATCTCGGATGCAATATTTGACAACATTCCTGGCCCGTCGAACCCTACTTCTCGGACGGAACAGCATATACGTCTATAACGTCATATATCCAAACCTAAGGCAACCTAATATCTCGGATGTAACATTTGACAACATTCCAGGCATGTCGGTCCCTACGTCTCGGTGGTAACACTATATGCGTCTATAACGTTATATATCCTTATCTAATGCAACCTAACATCTCGGATGCAATATTTGACAACATTCCTGGCCTGTCGAACCCTACTTCTCGGAGGGAACAGTATATACGTCTATAACGTTATATATCCTAACCTAAGGCAACCTAACATCTCGGATGAAATATGTGACAACATTCCTGGCCTGTCGATCCCTACGTCTCGCTGGTAACATTACGTGCGTCTATAACGTCATATATCCTAACCTAAGACAACCAAACATCTCGGATGTAACATTTGACAACATTCCAGGCGTGTCGGTCCCTACGTCTCGGTGGTAACATTACATGCGTCTATAACGTTATATATCCTAACCTAAGGCAACCTAACATCTCGGATGCAATATTTGACAACATTCCTGGCCTGTCGAACCCTACTACTCGGAGGGAACAGCATATACATCTATAACGTCATATATCCTAGCCTAAGGCAACCTAACATCTCGGATGTAACATTTGACAACATTCCAGGCGTGTCGGTCCCTACGTCTCGGTGGTAACATTACATGCGTCTATAACGTTATATATTCTAACCTAAGGCCAACTAACATCTCGTATGTAATATTTGACAACATTCCTGGCGTGTCGAACCCTACTTCTCGGTGGGAACAGTATATACGTCTATAACGTTATATATCCTAACCTAAGGCAACCTAACATCTCGGATATAACATTTGACAACATTCCAGGCGTGTTGGAACCCTACGTCTCGCTGGTAACATTACGTGCGTCTATAACGTTATATATGCTAACCTAAGGCAACCTAATATCTCGGATGCAATATTTGACAACATTCCTGGCCTGTCGAACCCTACTTCTCGGAGGGAACAGCATATACGTCTATAACGTCATAAATCCTAACCTAAGGCAACCTAACATTTCGGATGTAACATTTGACAACATTCCAGGCGTGTCGGTCCCTACGTCTCGGTGGTAACGTTACATGCGTCTATAACGTTATATATCCTAACCTAAGGCAACCTAACATCTCGGATGCAATATTTGACAACATTCCTGGCCTGTCGAACCCTACTTCTCGGAGGGAACAGTATATACGTCTATAACGTTATATATCCTAACCGAAGGCAACCTGACATCTCGGATGTAATATTCTACATCATTCAAGGCGTGTCGGACCCTACTTCTCGGTGGGAACATTATATGAGTCTATAACGTTGTATATCCTAATCTAAGGCAACCTATTATCTCAGACGTAATATTTTACAATATTCCTCGCGTGTCGGTGCATACTTTTCGGTGGGAATATTATATGCGTCCATAACGGTCGATATCGTAATCTAAGTCAATCTAACATCTCGGATGCAATATTTGACAACATTCCTTGCCTGTCGAACCCTACTTCTCGGAGGGAACAGCATATACATCTATAACGTCATATATCCTAGCCTAAGGCAACCTAACATCTCGGATGTAACATTTGACAACATTCCAGGCGTGTCGGTCCCTACGACTCGGTGGTAACATTACATGCGTCTATAACGTTATATATCCTAACCTAAGGCCAACTATCATCTCGTATGTAATATTTGACAACATTCCTGTCGTGTCGAACCCTACTTCTCGGTGGGAACAGTATATACGTCTATAGCGGTATATATCCTAACCTAAGGCAACCTAATATCTCGGATGCAATATTTGATAACATTCCTGGCGTGTCGAACCCTACTTCTCGGTGGGAACAGTATATACGTCTATAACGTTATATATCCTAACGTAAGGCAACCTAACATCTCGGATGTAATATTTCACAACATTCCTGGCGTGTCGGACCCTACTTCTCGGTGGGAACAGTATATACGTCTGTAACGTCATATATCCTAACCTAAGGCAACCTAGCATCTCGGATATAACATTTGACAACATTCCCGGCGTGTTGGAACCCTACGTCTCGGTGGTAATATTACGTGCGTCTATAACGTTATATATGCTAACCTAAGGCAACCTAACATCTCGGATGCAATATTTGACAACATTCCTGGCCTGTCGAACCCTACTTCTCGGTGGGAACAGTATATACGTCTATAACGTTATATATCCTAACCTAAGGCAACCTAACATCTCGGATATAACATTTGACAACATTCCAGGCGTGTTGGAACCCTACGTCTCGCTGGTAACATTACGTGCGTCTATAACGTTATATATGCTAACCTAAGGCAACCTAATATCTCGGATGCAATATTTGACAACATTCCTGGCCTGTCGAACCCTACTTCTCGGAGGGAACAGTATATACGTCTATAACGTTATATATCCTAACCTAAGGCAACCTAACATCTCGGATGAAATATGTGACAACATTCCTGGCCTGTCGAAACCTACGTCTCGCTGGTAACATTACGTGCGTCTATAACGTCATATATCCTAACCTAAGACAACCAAACATCTCGGATGTAACATTTGACAACATTCCAGGCGTGTCGGTCCCTACGTCTCGGTGGTAACATTACATGCGTCTATAACGTTATATATCCTAACCTAAGGCAACCTAACATCTCGGATGCAATATTTGACAACATTCCTGGCCTGTCGAAATCTACTTCTCGGAGGGAACAGCATATACATCTATAACGTCATATATCCTAGCCTAAGGCAACCTAACATCTCGGATGTAACATTTGACAACATTCCAGGCGTGTCGGTCCCTACGTCTCGGTGGTAACATTACATGCGTCTATAACGTTATATATCCTAACCTAAGGCAACCTAACATCTCGGATGCAATTTTTGACAACATTCCTGGCCTGTCGAACCCTACTGCTCGGAGGGAACAGTATATACGTCTATAACGTTATATATCCTAACCTAAGGCAACCTAACATCTCGGATATAACATTTGACAACATTCCAGGCGTGTTGGAACCCTACGTCTCGCTGGTAACATTACGTGCGTCTATAACGTTATATATCCTAATCTAAGGCAACCTAACATCTCGGATGCAATATTTGACAACATTCCTGGCCTGTCGAACCCTACTTCTCGGAGGGAACAGCATATACATCTATAACGTCATATATCCTAGCCTAAGGCAACCTAACATCTCGGATGTAACATCTGACAACATTCCAGGCGTGTCGGTCCCTACGTCTCGGTGGTAACATTACATGCGTCTATAACGGTATATATCCTAACCTAAGGCAACCTAACATCTCGGATATAACATTTGACAACATTCCCGGCGTGTTGGAACCCTACGTCTCGGTGGTAACATTACGTGCGTCTTTAACGTTATATATGCTAACCTAAGGCAACCTAACATCTCGGATGCAATATTTGACAACATTCCTGGCCTGCCAAACCCTACTTCTCGGAGGGAACAGCATATACGTCTATAGCGGTATATATCCTAATCTAAGGCCACCTAACATCTCGTATGTAATATTTGACAACATTCATGGCGTGTCGAACCCTACTTCTCGGTGGGAACAGTATATACGTCTATAACGTTATATATCCTAACGTAAGGCAACCTAACATCTCGGATGTAATATTTGACAACATTGCTGGCGTGTCGGACCCTACTTCTCGGTGGGAACAGTATAAACGTCTGTAACGTCATATATCCTAACCTAAGGCAACCTAGCATCTCGGATATAACATTTGACAACATTCCAGGCATGTCGGTCCGTACGTCTCGGTGGTAACATTATATGCGTCTATAACGTTATATATCCTTATCTAAGGCAACCTAACATCTCGGATGCAATATTTGACAACATTCCTGGCCTGTCGAACCCAACTTCTCGGAGGGAACAGTATATACGTCTATAACGTTATATATCCTTATCTAAGGCAACCTAACATCTCGGATGCAATATTTGACAACATTCCTAGCCTGTCGAACCCTACTTCTCGGAGGGAACAGTATATACGTCTATAACGTTATATATCCTTACCTAACGCAACCTGACATTTCGGATGTAATATTCTACAACATTCCAGGCGTGTCGGACCCTACTTCTCGGTGGGAACATTATATGCCTCTATAACGTTGTATATCCTAATCTAAGGCAACCTAACATCTCGGATGCAATATTTGACAACATTCCTGGCCTGTCGAACCCTACTGCTCGGATGGAACAGTATATACGTCTATAGCGGTATATATCCTAATCTAAGGCAACCTAACATCTCGGATGCAATATTTGATAACATTCCTGGCGTGTCGAACCCTACTTCTCGGTGGGAACAGTATATACGTCTATAACGTTATATATCCTAACGTAAGGCAACCTAACATCTCGGATGTAATATTTGACAACATTCCTGGCGTGTTGGACCCTACTTCTCGGTGGGAACAGTATATACGTCTGTAACGTCATATATCCTAACCTAAGGCAACCTAGCATCTCGGATATAACATTTGACAACATTCCCGGCGTGTTGGAACCCTACGTCTCGGTGGTAACATTACGTGCGTCTATAACGTTATATATGCTAACCTAAGGCAACGTAACATCTCGGATGCAATATTTGACAACATTCCTGGCCTGTCGAACCCTACTTCTCGGAGGGAACAGCATATACGTCTATAACGTCATATATCCTAACCTAAGGCAACCTAACATCTCGGATGTAACATTTGACAACATTCCAGGCATGTCGGTCCCTACGTCTCGGTGGTAACATTATATGCGTCTATAACGTTATATATCCTTATCTAATGCAACCTAACATCTCGGATGCAATATTTGACAACATTCCTGGCCTGTCGAACCCTACTTCTCGGAGGGAACAGTATATACGTCTATAACGTGATATATCCTAACCTAAGGCAACCTGATATCTCGGATATATTATTCTACAACATTCCAGGCGTGTCGGACCCTACTTCTCGGTGCGAACATTATATGCCTCTATAACGTTGTATATCCTAATCTAAGGCAACCTAACATCTCGGATGCAATATTTGACAACATTCCTGGCCTGTCGAACCCTACATCTCGGAGGGAACAGTATATACGTCTATAGCGGTATATATCCTAATCTAAGGCAACCTAACATCTCGGATGCAATATTTGACAACATTCCTGGCCTGTCGAACCCTACTTCTCGGAGGGAACAGTATATACGTCTATAACGTTATATATCCTAACCGAAGGCAACCTGACATCTCGGATGTAATATTCTACATCATTCAAGGCGTGTCGGACCCTACTTCTCGGTGGGAACATTATATGAGTCTATAACGTTGTATATCCTAATCTAAGGCAACCTATTATCTCAGACGTAATATTTTACAATATTCCTCGCGTGTCGGTGCATACTTTTCGGTGGGAATATTATATGCGTCCATAACGGTCGATATCGTAATCTAAGGCAATCTAACATCTCGGATGCAATATTTGACAACATTCCTTGCCTGTCGAACCCTACTTCTCGGAGGGAACAGTATGTACGTCTGTAACGTTATATATCCTAACCTAAGGCAACCTAACATCTCGGATGCAATATTTGACAACATTCCTGGCCTGTCGAAACTTACTTCTCGGAGGGAACAGCATATACATCTATAACGTCATATATCCTAGCCTAAGGCAACCTAACATCTCGGATGTAACATTTGACAACATTCCAGGCGTGTCGGTCCCTACGTCTCGGTGGTAACATTACATGCGTCTATAACGTTATATATCCTAACCTACGGCCAACTAACATCTGGTATGTAATATTTGACAACATTCCTGGCGTGTCGAACCCTACTTCTCGGAGGGAACTTTATATACGTCTATAGCGGTATATATCCTAATCTAAGGCAACCTAACATCTCGGATGCAATATTTGACAACATTCCTGGCCTGTCGAACCCTACTTCTCGGAGGGAACAGTATATACGTCTATAACGTTATATATCCTAACCTAAGGCAACCTGACATCTCGGATATACTATTCTACAACATTCCAGGCGTGTCGGACCCTACTTCTCGGTGGGAACATTATATGCGTCTATAACGTTGTATATCCTAATCTAAGGCAACCTAACATCTCGGATGCAATATTTGACAACATTCCTGGCCTGTCGAACCCTACATCTCCGTGGTAACATTACATGCGTCTATAACGTTATATATCCTAACCTAAGGCAACCTAACATCTCGGATGCAATATTTGACAACATTCCTGGCCTGTCGTACCCTACTTCTCGGAGGGAACAGTATATACGTCTATAACGTTATATATCCTAACCGAAGGCAACCTGACATCTCGGATGTAATATTCTACATCATTCAAGGCGTGTCGGTCCCTACTTCTCGGTGGGAACATTATATGAGTCTATAACGTTGTATATCCTAATCTAAGGCAACCTATTATCTCAGACGTAATATTTTACAATATTCCTCGCGTGTCGGTGCATACTTTTCGGTGGGAATATTATATGCGTCCACAACGGTCGAAATCTTAATCTAAGGCAATCTAACATCTCGGATGCAATATTTGACAACATTCCTTGCCTGTCGAACCCTACTTCTCGGAGGGAACAGCATATACATCTATAACGTCATATATCCTAGCCTAAGGCAACCTAACATCTCGGATGTAATATTCTACAACCTTCCAGGCGTGTCGGACCCTACTTCTCGGTGGTAACATTATATGCGTCTATAACGTTGCATATCCTAATCTAAGGCAACCTAACATCTCGGATGCAATATTTGACAACATTCCTGGCCTGTCGAACCCTACTGCTCGGATGGAACAGTATATACGTCTATAGCGGTATATATCCTAATCTAAGGCAACCTAACATCTCGGATGCAATATTTGATAACATTCCTGGCGTGTCGAACCCTACTTCTCGGTGGGAACAGTATATACGTCTATAACGTTATATATCCTAACGTAAGGCAACCTAACATCTCGGATGTAATATTTGACAACATTCCTGGCGTGTTGGACCCTACTTCTCGGTGGGAACAGTATATACGTCTGTAACGTCATATATCCTAACCTAAGGCAACCTAGCATCTCGGATATAACATTTGACAACATTCCCGGCGTGTTGGAACCCTACGTCTCGGTGGTAACATTACGTGCGTCTATAACGTTATATATGCTAACCTAAGGCAACGTAACATCTCGGATGCAATATTTGACAACATTCCTGGCCTGTCGAACCCTACTTCTCGGAGGGAACAGCATATACGTCTATAACGTCATATATCCTAACCTAAGGCAACCTAACATCTCGGATGTAACATTTGACAACATTCCAGGCATGTCGGTCCCTACGTCTCGGTGGTAACATTATATGCGTCTATAACGTTATATATCCTTATCTAATGCAACCTAACATCTCGGATGCAATATTTGACAACATTCCTGGCCTGTCGAACCCTACTTCTCGGAGGGAACAGTATATACGTCTATAACGTGATATATCCTAACCTAAGGCAACCTGACATCTCGGATATATTATTCTACAACATTCCAGGCGTGTCGGACCCTACTTCTCGGTGGGAACATTATATGCCTCTATAACGTTGTATATCCTAATCTAAGGCAACCTAACATCTCGGATGCAATATTTGACAACATTCCTGGCCTGTCGAACCCTACATCTCGGAGGGAACAGTATATACGTCTATAGCGGTATATATCCTAATCTAAGGCAACCTATTATCTCAGACGTAATATTTTACAATATTCCTCGCGTGTCGGTGCATACTTTTCGGTGGGAATATTATATGCGTCCATAACGGTCGATATCGTAATCTAAGGCAATCTAACATCTCGGATGCAATATTTGACAACATTCCTTGCCTGTCGAACCCTACTTCTCGGAGGGAACAGTATGTACGTCTGTAACGTTATATATCCTAACCTAAGGCAACCTAACATCTCGGATGCAATATTTGACAACATTCCTGGCCTGTCGAAACTTACTTCTCGGAGGGAACAGCATATACATCTATAACGTCATATATCCTAGCCTAAGGCAACCTAACATGTCGGATGTAACATTTGACAACATTCCAGGCGTGTCGGTCCCTACGTCTCGGTGGTAACATTACATGCGTCTATAACGTTATATATCCTAACCTACGGCCAACTAACATCTGGTATGTAATATTTGACAACATTCCTGGCGTGTCGAACCCTACTTCTCGGTGGGAACAGTATATACGTCTATAACGTTATATATCCTAACGTAAGGCAACCTAACATCTCGGATGTAATATTTGACAACATTCCTGGCCTGTCGAACCCTACTTCTCGGAGGGAACAGTATATACGTCTATAACGTTATATATCCTAACCTAAGGCAACCTGACATCTCGGATATATTATTCTACAACATTCCAGGCGTGTCGGACCCTACTTCTCGGTGCGAACATTATATGCCTCTATAACGTTGTATATCCTAATCTAAGGCAACCTAACATCTCGGATGCAATATTTGACAACATTCCTGGCCTGTCGAACCCTACATCTCGGAGGGAACTTTATATACGTCTATAGCGGTATATATCCTAATCTAAGGCAACCTAACATCTCGGATGCAATATTTGACAACATTCCTGGCCTGTCGAACCCTACTTCTCGGAGGGAACAGTATATACGTCTATAACGTTATATATCCTAACCTAAGGCAACCTGACATCTCGGATATACTATTCTACAACATTCCAGGCGTGTCGGACCCTACTTCTCGGTGGGAACATTATATGCGTCTATAACGTTGTATATCCTAATCTAAGGCAACCTAACATCTCGGATGCAATATTTGACAACATTCCTGGCCTGTCGAACCCTACATCTCCGTGGTAACATTACATGCGTCTATAACGTTATATATCCTAACCTAAGGCAACCTAACATCTCGGATGTAACATTTGACAACATTCCAGGCATGTCGGTCCCTACGTCTCGGTGGTAACATTATATGCGTCTATAACGTTATATATCCTTATCTAATGCAACCTAACATCTCGGATGCAATATTTGACAACATTCCTGGCCTGTCGAACCCTACTTCTCGGAGGGAACAGTATATACGTCTATAACGTGATATATCCTAACCTAAGGCAACCTGACATCTCGGATATATTATTCTACAACATTCCAGGCGTGTCGGACCCTACTTCTCGGTGGGAACATTATATGCCTCTATAACGTTGTATATCCTAATCTAAGGCGACCTAACATCTCGGATGCAATATTTGACAACATTCCTGGCCTGTCGAACCCTACATCTCGGAGGGAACAGTATATACGCCTATAGCGGTATATATCCTAATCTAAGGCAACCTAACATCTCGGATGCAATATTTGACAACATTCCTGGCCTGTCGAACCCTACTTCTCGGAGGGAACAGTATATACGTCTATAACGTTATATATCCTAACCGAAGGCAACCTGACATCTCGGATGTAATATTCTACATCATTCAAGGCGTGTCGGACCCTACTTCTCGGTGGGAACATTATATGAGTCTATAACGTTGTATATCCTAATCTAAGGCAACCTATTATCTCAGACGTAATATTTTACAATATTCCTCGCGTGTCGGTGCATACTTTTCGGTGGGAATATTATATGCGTCCATAACGGTCGATATCGTAATCTAAGGCAATCTAACATCTCGGATGCAATATTTGACAACATTCCTTGCCTGTCGAACCCTACTTCTCGGAGGGAACAGTATGTACGTCTGTAACGTTATATATCCTAACCTAAGGCAACCTAACATCTCGGATGCAATATTTGACAACATTCCTGGCCTGTCGAACCATACTTCTCGGAGGGAACAGCATATACCTCTATAACGTCATATATCCTAGCCTAAGGCAACCTAACATCTCGGATGTAACATTTGACAACATTCCAGGCGTGTCGGTCCCTACGTCTCGGTGGTAACATTACATGCGTCTATAACGGTATATATACTAATCTTAGGCAACCTGACATCTCGGATGTAACATTTTACCACATTCCAGGCGTGTCGGTCCCTACGTCTCGGTGGTAACATTACATGCGTCTATAACGTTATATATCCTAACCTAAGGCCAACTAACATCTGGAATGTAATATTTGACAACATTCCTGGCGTGTCGAACCCTACATCTCGGTGGGAACAGTATATACGTCTATAACGTTATATATCCTAACCTAAGGCAACCTAACATCTCGGATGCAATATTTGACAACACTCCTGGCCTGTCGAACCCTACTTCTCGGAGGGAACAGTATATACGTCTATAACGTCATATATCCTAACCTAAGGCAACCTAACATCTCGGATGTAACATTTGACAACATTCCAGGCATGTCGGTCCCTACGTCTCGGTGGTAACATTATATGCGTCTATAACGTTATATATCCTTATCTAATGCAACCTAACATCTCGGATGCAATATTTGACAACATTCCTGGCCTGTCGAACCCTACTTCTCGGAGGGAACAGTATATACGTCTATAACGTTATATATCCTAACCTAAGGCAACCTGACATCTCGGATATATTATTCTACAACATTCCAGGCGTGTCGGTCCCTACGTCTCGGTGGTAACATTACATGCGTCTATAACGGTATATTTCCTAATCTAAGGCAACCTAACATCTCGGATGCAATATTTGACAACATTCCTGGCCTGTCGAACCCTACTGCTCGGAGGGAACAGTATATACATCTATAACGGTATATATCCTAATCTAAGGCAACCTAACATCTCGGATGAAATATGTGACAACATTCCTGGCCTGTCGAACCCTACATCTCGGAGGGAACAGTACATACGTCTGTAACGTCATATATCCTAACCTAAGACAACCTAACATCTCGGATGTAACATTTGACAACATTCCAGGCGTGTCGGTCCCTACGTCTCGGTGGTAACATTACATGCGTCTATAACGTTATATATCCTTATCTGAGGCAACCTAACATCTTGGATGCAATATTTGACAACATTCCTAGCCTGTCGAACCCTACATCTCCGTGGTAACATTACATGCGTCTATAACGGTATATTTCCTAATCTAAGGCAACCTAACATCTCGGATGCAATATTTGACAACATTCCTGGCCTGCCGAACCCTACTTCTCGGAGGGAACAGCATATACATCTATAACGTCATATATCCTAGCCTAAGGCAACCTAACATTTCGGATGTAACATTTGACAACATTCCAGGCGTGTCGGTCCCTACGTCTCGGTGGTAACATTACATGCGTCTATAACGTTATATATCCTAACCTAAGGCCAACTAACATCTCGTATGTAATATTTGACAACATTCCTGGCGTGTCGAACCCTACTTCTCGGTGGGAACAGTATATACGTCTATAACGTTATATATCCTAACCTAAGGCAACCTAACATCTCGGATGAAATATGTGACAACATTCCTGGCCTGTCGAACCCTACTTCTCGGAGGGAACAGTATATACGTCTATAACGTCATATATCCTAACCTAAGGCAACCTAACATCTCGGATGTAACATTTGACAACATTCCAGGCATGTCGGTCCCTACGTCTCGGTGGTAACATTATATGCGTCTATAACGTTATATATCCTTATCTAATGCAACCTAACATCTCGGATGCAATATTTGACAACATTCCTGGCCTGTCGAACCCTACTTCTCGGAGGGAACAGTATATACGCCTATAACGTTATATATCCTAACCTAAGGCAACCTGACATCTCGGATATATTATTCTACAACATTCCAGGCGTGTCGGACCCTACTTCTCGGTGGGAACATTATATGCGTCTATAACGTTGTATATCCTAATCTAAGGCAACCTAACATCTCGGATGCAATATTTGACAACATTCCTGGCCTGTCGAACCCTACGTCTCGGTGGTAACATTATATGCGTCTATAACGTTATATATCCTTATCTAAGGCAACCTAACATCTCGGATGCAATATTTGACAACATTCCTAGCCTGTCGAACCCTACCTCTCGGTGGTAACATTACATGCGTCTATAACGGTATATTTCCTAATCTAAGGCAACCTAACATCTCGGATGCAATATTTGACAACATTCCTGGCGTGTCGAACCCTACTTCTCGGTGGGAACAGTATATACGTCTATAACGTTATATATCCTAACCTAAGGCAACCTAACATCTCGGATGTAACATTTGACAACATTCCAGGCATTTCGGTCCCTACGTCTCGGTGGTAACATTACATGCGTCTATAACGCTATATATCCTTATCTAAGGCAACCTAACATCTCGGATGCAATATTTGACAACATTCCTGGCCTGTCGAGCCCTACTGCTCGGAGGGAACAGTATATACGTCTATAGCGGTATATATCCTAATCTAAGGCAACCTAACATCTCGGATGCAATATTTGATAACATTCCTGGCGTGTCGAACCCTACTTCTCGGTGGGAACAGTATATACGTCTATAACGTTATATATCCTAACGTAAGGCAACCTAACGTCTCGGATGTAACATTTGACAACATTCCATCCGTGTCGGTCCCTACGTCTCGGTGGTAACATTACATGCGTCTATAACGGTATATTTCCTAATCTAAGGCAACCTAACATCTCGGATGCAATATTTGACAACATTCCTGGCCTGTCGAACCCTACTGCTCGGAGGGAACAGTATATACATCTATAACGGTATATATCCTAATCTAAGGCAACCTAACATCTCGGATGAATTATGTGACAACATTCCTGGCCTGTCGAACCCTACATCTCGGAGGGAACAGTATATACGTCTGTAACGTCATATATCCTAACCTAAGACAACCTAACATCTCGGATGTAACATTTGACAACATTCCAGGCGTGTCGGTCCCTACGTCTCGGTGGTAACATTACATGCGTCTATAACGTTATATATCCTTATCTGAGGCAACCTAACATCTTGGATGCAATATTTGACAACATTCCTAGCCTGTCGAACCCTACGTCTCGGTGGTAACATTACATGCGTCTATAACGGTATATTTCCTAATCTAAGGCAACCTAACATCTCGGATGCAATATTTGACAACATTCCTGGCCTGTCGAACCCTACTTCTCGGAGGGAACAGCATATACATCTATAACGTCATATATCCTAGCCTAAGGCAACCTAACATTTCGGATGTAACATTTTACCACATTCCAGGCGTGTCGGTCCCTACGTCTCGGTGGTAACATTACATGCGTCTATAACGTTATATATCCTAACCTAAGGCCAACTAACATCTGGTATGTAATATTTGACAACATTCCTGGCGTGTCGAACCCTACTTCTCGGTGGGAACAGTATATACGTCTATAACGTTATATATCCTAACCTAAGGCAACCTAACATCTCGGATGTAACATTTGACAACATTCCAGGCATGTCGGTCCCTACGTCTCGGTGGTAACATTATATGCGTCTATAACGTTATATATCCTTATCTAATGCAACCTAACATCTCGGATGCAATATTTGACAACATTCCTGGCCTGTCGAACCCTACATCTCGGAGGGAACTTTATATACGTCTATAGCGGTATATATCCTAATCTAAGGCAACCTAACATCTCGGATGCAATATTTGACAACATTCCTGGCCTGTCGAACCCTACTTCTCGGAGGGAACAGTATATACGTCTATAACGTTATATATCCTAACCTAAGGCAACCTAACATCTCGGATGCAATATTTGACAACATTCCTGGCCTGTCGAACCATACTTCTCGGAGGGAACAGCATATACCTCTATAACGTCATATATCCTAGCCTAAGGCAACCTAACGTCTCGGATGTAACATTTGACAACATTCCAGGCGTGTCGGTCCCTACGTCTCGGTGGTAACATTACATGCGTCTATAACGGTATATATCCTAATCTTAGGCAACCTGACATCTCGGATGTAACATTTTACCACATTCCAGGCGTGTCGGTCCCTACGTCTCGGTGGTAACATTACATGCGTCTATAACGTTATATATCCTAACCTAAGGCCAACTAACATCTCGGATGCAATATTTGACAACATTCCTGGCCTGTCGAACCCTACTGCTCGGAGGGAACAGTATATACA
The DNA here is from genome assembly GCA_963969225.1 of Xylocopa violacea. Taxonomy (NCBI): domain Eukaryota; kingdom Metazoa; phylum Arthropoda; class Insecta; order Hymenoptera; family Apidae; genus Xylocopa; species Xylocopa violacea. The sequence continues at coordinate 22,091,674 of CAXAJV010000002.1, read as the reverse complement.
TCTATAACGGTATATATCCTAACCTAAGGCAACCTAACATCTCGTATGTAACATTTGACAACATTCCAGGCATTTCGGTCCCTACGTCTCGGTGGTAACATTACATGCGTCTATAACGTTATATATCCTTATCTAAGGCAACCTAACATCTCGGATGCAATATTTGACAACATTCCTGGCCTGTCGAGCCCTACTGCTCGCAGGGAACAGTATATACGTCTATAGCGGTATATATCCTAATCTAAGGCAACCTAACATCTCGGATGCAATATTTGATAACATTCCTGGCGTGTCGAACTCTACTTCTCGGTGGGAACAGTATATACGTCTATAACGTTATATATCCTAACGTAAGGCAACCTAACGTCTCGGATGTAACATTTGACAACATTCCAGGCGTGTCGGTCGCTACGTCTCGGTGGTAACATTACATGCGTCTATAACGGTATATTTCCTAATCTAAGGCAACCTAACATCTCGGATGCAATATTTGACAACATTCCTGGCCTGTCGAACCCTACTGCTCGGAGGGAACAGTATATACATCTATAACGGTATATATCCTAATCTAAGGCAACCTAACATCTCGGATGAAATATGTGACAACATTCCTGGCCTGTCGAACCCTACATCTCGGAGGGAACAGTATATACGTCTGTAACGTCATATATCCTAACCTAAGACAACCTAACATCTCGGATGTAACATTTGACAACATTCCAGGCGTGTCGGTCCCTACGTCTCGGTGGTAACATTACATGCGTCTATAACGTTATATATCCTTATCTGAGGCAACCTAAAATCTTGGATGCAATATTTGACAACATTCCTAGCCTGTCGAACCCTACGTCTCGGTGGTAACATTACATGCGTCTATAACGGTATATTTCCTAATCTAAGGCAACCTAACATCTCGGATGCAATATTTGACAACATTCCTGGCCTGTCGAACCCTACTTCTCGGAGGGAACAGCATATACATCTATAACGTCATATATCCTAGCCTAAGGCAACCTAACATTTCGGATGTAACATTTGACAACATTCCAGGCGTGTCGGTCCCTACGTCTCGGTGGTAACATTACATGCGTCTATAACGTTATATATCCTAACCTAAGGCCAACTAACATCTCGTATGTAATATTTGACAACATTCCTGGCGTGTCGAACCCTACATCTCGGTGGGAACAGTATATACGTCTATAACGTTATATATCCTAACCTAAGGCAACCTAACATCTCGGATGAAATATGTGACAACATTCCTGGCCTGTCGAACCCTACTTCTCGGAGGGAACAGTATATACGTCTATAACGTCATATATCCTAACCTAAGGCAACCTAACATCTCGGATGTAACATTTGACAACATTCCAGACATGTCGGTCCCTACGTCTCGGTGTTAACATTATATGCGTCTATAACGTTATATATCCTTGTCTAATGCAACCTAACATCTCGGATGCAATATTTGACAACATTCCTGGCCTGTCGAACCCTACTTCTCGGAGGGAACAGTATATACGCCTATAACGTTATATATCCTAACCTAAGGCAACCTGACATCTCGGATATATTATTCTACAACATTCCAGGCATGTCGGACCCTACTTCTCGGTGGGAACATTATATGCGTCTATAACGTTGTATATCCTAATCTAAGGCAACCTAACATCTCGGATGCAATTTTTGACAACATTCCTGGCCTGTCGAACCCTACGTCTCGGTGGTAACATTATATGCGTCTATAACGTTATATATCCTTATCTAAGGCAACCTAACATCTCGGATGCAATATTTGACAACATTCCTAGCCTGTCGAACCCTACGTCTCGGTGGTAACATTACATGCGTCTATAACGTTATATATCCTAACCTAAGGCAACCTAATATCTCGGATGCAATATATGACAACATTCCTGGCCTGTCGAACCCTACTTCTCGAAGGGAACAGCATATACGTCTATAACGTCATAAATCCTAACCTAAGGCAACCTAACATCTCGGATGTAACATTTGACAACATTCCAGGCGTGTCGGTCCCTACGTCTCGGTGGTAACGTTACATGCGTCTCTAACGTTATATATCCTAACCTAAGGCAACCTAACATCTCGGATGCAATATTTGACAACATTCCTGGCCTGTCGAACAATACTTCTCGGAGGGAACAGTATATACGTCTATAACGTTATATATCCTAACCTAAGGCAACCTAGCATCTCGGATGTAACATTTGACAACATTCCAGGCATGTCGGTCCCTACGTCTCGGTGGTAACATTATATGCGTCTATAACGTTATATATCCTTATCTAAGGCAACCTAACATCTCGGATGCAATATTTGACAACATTCCTAGCCTGTCGAACCCTACGTCTCGGTGGTAACATTACATGCGTCTATAACGGTATATTTCCTAGTCTAAGGCAACCTAACATCTCGGATGCAATATTTGACAACATTCCTGGCCTGTCGAACCCTACTTCTCGGAGGGAACAGCATATACATCTATAACGTCATATATTCTAGCCTAAGGCAACCTAACATCTCGGATGTAACATTTGACAACATTCCAGGCGTGTCGGTCCCTACGTCTCGGTGGTAACATTACATGCGTCTATAACGTTATATATCCTAACCTAAGGCCAACTAACATCTCGTATGTAATATTTGACAACATTCCTGGCGTGTCGAACCCTACTTCTCGGTGGGAACAGTATATACGTCTATAACGTTATATATCCTAACCTAAGGCAACCTAACATCTCGGATATAACATTTGACAACATTCCAGGCGTGTTGGAACCCTACGTCTCGCTGGTAACATTACGTGCGTCTATAACGTTATATATGCTAACCTAAGGCAACCTAATATCTCGGATGCAATATTTGACAATATTCCTGGCCTGTCGAACCCTACTTCTCGGAGGGAACAGCATATACGTCTATAACGTCATAAATCCTAACCTAAGGCAACCTAACATCTCGGATGTAACATTTGACAACATTCCAGGCGTGTCGGTCCCTACGTCTCGGTGGTAACGTTACATGCGTCTCTAACGTTATATATCCTAACCTAAGGCAACCTAGCATCTCGGATGTAACATTTTACAACATTCCAGGCATGTCGGTCCCTCCGTCTCGGTGGTAACATTATATGCGTCTATAACGTTATATATCCTTATCTAAGGCAACCTAACATCTCGGATGCAATATTTGACAACATTCCTAGCCTGTCGAACCCTACGTCTCGGTGGTAACATTACATGCGTCTATAACGGTATATTTCCTAATCTAAGGCAACTTAACATCTCGGATGCAATATTTGACAACATTCCTGGCCTGTCGAACCCTACTTCTCGTGGGGAACAGTATATACGTCTATAACGTCATATATCCTAACCGAAGGCAACCTAACATCTCGGATGTAACATTTGGCAACATTCCAGGCATGTCGGTCCCTACGTCTCGGTGGTAACATTATATGAGTCTATAACGTTATATATCCTTATCTAAGGCAACTTGACATCCCGGATGCAATATTTGACAACATTCCTAGGTTGTCGAACCCTACTTCTCGGAGGGAACAGTATATACGTCTATAACGTTATATATCCTAACGTAAGGCAACCTGACATCTCGGATGTAATATTCTGCACCATTCCAGGCGTGTCGGACCCTACTTCTCGGTGGTAACATTATATGAGTCTATAACGTTGTATATCCTAATCTAAGGCAACCTATTATTTCAGACGTAATATTTTACAATATTCCTCGCATGTCGGTGCATACTTTTCGGTGGTAACATTACATGCGTCTATAACGGTATATTTCCTAATCTAAGGCAACCTAACATCTCGGATGCAATATTTGACAACATTCCTGGCCTGTCGAACCCTACTGCTCGAAGGGAACAGTATATACATCTATAACGGTATATATCCTAATCTAAGGCAACCTAACATCTCGGATGAAATATGTGACAACATTCCTGGCCTGTCGAACCCTACATCTCGGAGGGAACAGTATATACGTCTGTAACGTCATATATCCTAACCTAAGACAACCTAACATCTCGGATGTAACATTTGACAACATTCCAGGCGTGTCGGTCCCTACGTCTCGGTGGGAACAGTATATACGTCTATAACGTTATATATCCTAACCTAAGGCAACCTAACATCTCGGATGCAATATTTGACAACACTCCTGGCCTGTCGAACCCTACTTCTCGGAGGGAACAGTATATACGTCTATAACGTCATATATCCTCACCTAAGGCAACCTAACATCTCGTATGTAACATTTGACAACATTCCAGGCATGTCGGTCCCTACGTCTCGGTGGTAACATTACATGCGTCTATAACGTTATATATCCTTATCTAAGGCAACCTAACATCTCGGATGCAATATTTGACAATATTCCTGGCCTGTCGAACCCTACTGCTCGGAGGGAACAGTATATACATCTATAACGGTATATATCCTAATCTAAGGCAACCTAACATCCCGGATGAAATATGTGACAACATTCCTGGCCTGTCGAACCCTACATCTCGGAGGGAACAGTATATACGTCTGTAACGTCATATATCCTAACCTAAGACAACCTAACATCTCGGATGTAACATTTGACAACATTCCAGGCGTGTCGGTCCCTACGTCTCGGTGGTAACATTACATGCGTCTATAACGTTATATATCCTTATCTGAGGCAACCTAACATCTTGGATGCAATATTTGACAACATTCCTAGCCTGTCGAACCCTACGTCTCGGTAGTAACATTACATGCGTCTATAACGGTATATTTCCTAATCTAAGGCAACCTAACATCTCGGATGCAATATTTGACAACATTCCTGGCCTGTCGAAGCCTACTGCTCGGAGGGAACAGCATATACATCTATAACGTCATATATCCTAGCCTAAGGCAACCTAACATCTCGGATGTAACATTTGACAACATTCCAGGCGTGTCGGTCCCTACGTCTCGGTGGTAACATTACATGCGTCTATAACGTTATATATCCTAACCTAAGGCCAACTAACATCTCGTATGTAATATTTGACAACATTCCTGGCGTGTCGAACCCTACTTCTCGGTGGGAACAGTATATACGTCTATAACGTTATATATCCTAACCTAAGGCAACCTAACATCTCGGATGAAATATGTGACAACATTCCTGGCCTGTCGAACCCTACTTCTCGGAGGGAACAGTATATACGTCTATAACGTCATATATCCTAACCTAAGGCAACCTAACATCTCGGATGTAACATTTGACAACATTCCAGGCATGTCGGTCCCTACGTCTCGGTGGTAACATTATATGCGTCTATAACGTTATATATCCTTATCTAATGCAACCTAACATCTCGGATGCAATATTTGACAACATTCCTGGCCTGTCGAACCCTACTTCTCGGAGGGAACAGTATATACGCCTATAACGTTATATATCCTAACCTAAGGCAACCTGACATCTCGGATATATTATTCTACAACATTCCAGGCGTGTCGGACCCTACTTCTCGGTGGGAACATTATATGCGTCTATAACGTTGTATATCCTAATCTAAGGCAACCTAACATCTCGGATGCAATATTTGACAACATTCCTGGCGTGTCGAACCCTACTTCTCGGTGGGAACAGTATATACGTCTATAACGTTATATATCCTAACCTAAGGCAACCTAACATCTCGGATGAAATATGTGACAACATTCCTGGCCTGTCGAACCCTACTTCTCGGACGGAACAGTATATGCGTCTATAACGTCATATATCCTAACCTAAGGCAACCTAACATCTCGGATGTAACATTTGACAACATTCCAGGCATGTCGGTCCCTACGTCTCGGTGGTAACATTATATGCGTCTATAACGTTATATATCCTTATCTAATGCAACCTAACATCTCGGATGCAATATTTGACAACATTCCTGGCCTGTCGAACCCTACATCTCGGAGGGAACTTTATATACGTCTATAGCGGTATATATCCTAATCTAAGGCAACCTAACATCTCGGATGCAATATTTGACAACATTCCTGGCCTGTCGAACCCTACTTCTCGGAGGGAACAGTATATACGTCTATAACGTTATATATCCTAACCTAAGGCAACCTGACATCTCGGATATATTATTCTACAACATTCCAGGCGTGTCGGACCCTACTTCTCGGTGGGAACATTATATGCGTCTATAACGTTGTATATCCTAATCTAAGGCAACCTAACATCTCGGATGCAATATTTGACAACATTCCTGGCCTGTCGAACCCTACATCTCCGTGGTAACATTACATGCGTCTATAACGTTATATATCCTAACCTAAGGCAACCTAACATCTCGGATGCAATATTTGACAACATTCCTGGCCTGTCGAACCATACTTCTCGGAGGGAACAGCATATACCTCTATAACGTCATATATCCTAGCCTAAGGCAACCTAACGTCTCGGATGTAACATTTGACAACATTCCAGGCGTGTCGGTCCCTACGTCTCGGTGGTAACATTACATGCGTCTATAACGGTATATATCCTAATCTTAGGCAACCTGACATCTCGGATGTAACATTTTACCACATTCCAGGCGTGTCGGTCCCTACGTCTCGGTGGTAACATTACATGCGTCTATAACGTTATATATCCTAACCTAAGGCCAACTAACATCTCGGATGCAATATTTGACAACATTCCTGGCCTGTCGAACCCTACTGCTCGGAGGGAACAGTATATACATCTATAACGGTATATATCCTAACCTAAGGCAACCTAACATCTCGTATGTAACATTTGACAACATTCCAGGCATTTCGGTCCCTACGTCTCGGTGGTAACATTACATGCGTCTATAACGTTATATATCCTTATCTAAGGCAACCTAACATCTCGGATGCAATATTTGACAACATTCCTGGCCTGTCGAGCCCTACTGCTCGCAGGGAACAGTATATACGTCTATAGCGGTATATATCCTAATCTAAGGCAACCTAACATCTCGGATGCAATATTTGACAACATTCCTAGCCTGTCGAACCCTACGTCTCGGTGGTAACATTACATGCGTCTATAACGGTATATTTCCTAATCTAAGGCAACCTAACATCTCGGATGCAATATTTGACAACATTCCTGGCCTGTCGAACCCTACTTCTCGGAGGGAACAGCATATACATCTATAACGTCATATATCCTAGCCTAAGGCAACCTAACATTTCGGATGTAACATTTGACAACATTCCAGGCGTGTCGGTCCCTACGTCTCGGTGGTAACATTACATGCGTCTATAACGTTATATATCCTAACCTAAGGCCAACTAACATCTCGTATGTAATATTTGACAACATTCCTGGCGTGTCGAACCCTACATCTCGGTGGGAACAGTATATACGTCTATAACGTTATATATCCTAACCTAAGGCAACCTAACATCTCGGATGAAATATGTGACAACATTCCTGGCCTGTCGAACCCTACTTCTCGGAGGGAACAGTATATACGTCTATAACGTCATATATCCTAACCTAAGGCAACCTAACATCTCGGATGTAACATTTGACAACATTCCAGACATGTCGGTCCCTACGTCTCGGTGTTAACATTATATGCGTCTATAACGTTATATATCCTTGTCTAATGCAACCTAACATCTCGGATGCAATATTTGACAACATTCCTGGCCTGTCGAACCCTACTTCTCGGAGGGAACAGTATATACGCCTATAACGTTATATATCCTAACCTAAGGCAACCTGACATCTCGGATATATTATTCTACAACATTCCAGGCGTGTCGGACCCTACTTCTCGGTGGGAACATTATATGCGTCTATAACGTTGTATATCCTAATCTAAGGCAACCTAACATCTCGGATGCAATATTTGACAACATTCCTGGCCTGTCGAACCCTACGTCTCGGTGGTAACATTATATGCGTCTATAACGTTATATATCCTTATCTAAGGCAACCTAACATCTCGGATGCAATATTTGACAACATTCCTAGCCTGTCGAACCCTACGTCTCGGTGGTAACATTACATGCGTCTATAACGTTATATATCCTAACCTAAGGCAACCTAATATCTCGGATGCAATATATGACAACATTCCTGGCCTGTCGAACCCTACTTCTCGAAGGGAACAGCATATACGTCTATAACGTCATAAATCCTAACCTAAGGCAACCTAACATCTCGGATGTAACATTTGACAACATTCCAAGCGTGTCGGTCCCTACGTCTCGGTGGTAACGTTACATGCGTCTCTAACGTTATATATCATAACCTAAGGCAACCTAACATCTCGGATGCAATATTTGACAACATTCCTGGCCTGTCGAACAATACTTCTCGGAGGGAACAGTATATACGTCTATAACGTTATATATCCTAACCTAAGGCAACCTAGCATCTCGGATGTAACATTTGACAACATTCCAGGCATGTCGGTCCCTACGTCTCGGTGGTAACATTATATGCGTCTATAACGTTATATATCCTTATCTAAGGCAACCTAACATCTCGTATGTAATATTTGACAACATTCCTGGCGTGTCGAACCCTACTTCTCGGTGGGAACAGTATATACGTCTATAACGTTATATATCCTAACCTAAGGCAACCTTACATCTCGGATGAAATATGTGACAACATTCCTGGCCTGTCGAACCCTACTTCTCGGAGGGAACAGTATATACGTCTATAACGTCATATATCCTAACCTAAGGCAACCTAACATCTCGGATATAACATTTGACAACATTCCAGGCGTGTTGGAACCCTACGTCTCGCTGGTAACATTACGTGCGTCTATAACGTTATATATGCTAACCTAAGGCAACCTAATATCTCGGATGCAATATTTGACAACATTCCTGGCCTGTCGAACCCTACTTCTCGGAGGGAACAGCATATACGTCTATAACGTCATAAATCCTAACCTAAGGCAACCTAACATCTCGGATGTAACATTTGACAACATTCCAGGCGTGTCGGTCCCTACGTCTCGGTGGTAACGTTACATGCGTCTCTAACGTTATATATCCTAACCTAAGGCAACCTAGCATCTCGGATGTAACATTTTACAACATTCCAGGCATGTCGGTCCCTCCGTCTCGGTGGTAACATTATATGCGTCTATAACGTTATATATCCTTATCTAAGGCAACCTAACATCTCGGATGCAATATTTGACAACATTCCTAGCCTGTCGAACCCTACGTCTCGGTGGTAACATTACATGCGTCTATAACGGTATATTTCCTAATCTAAGGCAACTTAACATCTCGGATGCAATATTTGACAACATTCCTGGCCTGTCGAACCCTACTTCTCGTGGGGAACAGTATATACGTCTATAACGTCATATATCCTAACCGAAGGCAACCTAACATCTCGGATGTAACATTTGGCAACATTCCAGGCATGTCGGTCCCTACGTCTCGGTGGTAACATTATATGAGTCTATAACGTTATATATCCTTATCTAAGGCAACTTGACATCCCGGATGCAATATTTGACAACATTCCTAGGTTGTCGAACCCTACTTCTCGGAGGGAACAGTATATACGTCTATAACGTTATATATCCTAACGTAAGGCAACCTGACATCTCGGATGTAATATTCTGCACCATTCCAGGCGTGTCGGACCCTACTTCTCGGTGGTAACATTATATGAGTCTATAACGTTGTATATCCTAATCTAAGGCAACCTATTATCTCAGACGTAATATTTTACAATATTCCTCGCATGTCGGTGCATACTTTTCGGTGGTAACATTACATGCGTCTATAACGGTATATTTCCTAATCTAAGGCAACCTAACATCTCGGATGCAATATTTGACAACATTCCTGGCCTGTCGAACCCTACTGCTCGAAGGGAACAGTATATACATCTATAACGGTATATATCCTAATCTAAGGCAACCTAACATCTCGGATGAAATATGTGACAACATTCCTGGCCTGTCGAACCCTACATCTCGGAGGGAACAGTATATACGTCTGTAACGTCATATATCCTAACCTAAGACAACCTAACATCTCGGATGTAACATTTGACAACATTCCAGGCGTGTCGGTCCCTACGTCTCAGTGGGAACAGTATATACGTCTATAACGTTATATATCCTAACCTAAGGCAACCTAACATCTCGGATGCAATATTTGACAACACTCCTGGCCTGTCGAACCCTACTTCTCGGAGGGAACAGTATATACGTCTATAACGTCATATATCCTCACCTAAGGCAACCTAACATCTCGTATGTAACATTTGACAACATTCCAGGCATGTCGGTCCCTACGTCTCGGTGGTAACATTACATGCGTCTATAACGTTATATATCCTTATCTAAGGCAACCTAACATCTCGGATGCAATATTTGACAATATTCCTGGCCTGTCGAACCCTACTGCTCGGAGGGAACAGTATATACATCTATAACGGTATATATCCTAATCTAAGGCAACCTAACATCCCGGATGAAATATGTGACAACATTCCTGGCCTGTCGAACCCTACATCTCGGAGGGAACAGTATATACGTCTGTAACGTCATATATCCTAACCTAAGACAACCTAACATCTCGGATGTAACATTTGACAACATTCCAGGCGTGTCGGTCCCTACGTCTCGGTGGTAACATTACATGCGTCTATAACGTTATATATCCTTATCTGAGGCAACCTAACATCTTGGATGCAATATTTGACAACATTCCTAGCCTGTCGAACCCTACGTCTCGGTAGTAACATTACATGCGTCTATAACGGTATATTTCCTAATCTAAGGCAACCTAACATCTCGGATGCAATATTTGACAACATTCCTGGCCTGTCGAAGCCTACTGCTCGGAGGGAACAGCATATACATCTATAACGTCATATATCCTAGCCTAAGGCAACCTAACATCTCGGATGTAACATTTGACAACATTCCAGGCGTGTCGGTCCCTACGTCTCGGTGGTAACATTACATGCGTCTATAACGTTATATATCCTAACCTAAGGCCAACTAACATCTCGTATGTAATATTTGACAACATTCCTGGCGTGTCGAACCCTACTTCTCGGTGGGAACAGTATATACGTCTATAACGTTATATATCCTAACCTAAGGCAACCTAACATCTCGGATGAAATATGTGACAACATTCCTGGCCTGTCGAACCCTACTTCTCGGAGGGAACAGTATATACGTCTATAACGTCATATATCCTAACCTAAGGCAACCTAACATCTCGGATGTAACATTTGACAACATTCCAGGCATGTCGGTCCCTACGTCTCGGTGGTAACATTATATGCGTCTATAACGTTATATATCCTTATCTAATGCAACCTAACATCTCGGATGCAATATTTGACAACATTCCTGGCCTGTCGAACCCTACTTCTCGGAGGGAACAGTATATACGCCTATAACGTTATATATCCTAACCTAAGGCAACCTGACATCTCGGATATATTATTCTACAACATTCCAGGCGTGTCGGACCCTACTTCTCGGTGGGAACATTATATGCGTCTATAACGTTGTATATCCTAATCTAAGGCAACCTAACATCTCGGATGCAATATTTGACAACATTCCTGGCGTGTCGAACCCTACTTCTCGGTGGGAACAGTATATACGTCTATAACGTTATATATCCTAACCTAAGGCAACCTAACATCTCGGATGAAATATGTGACAACATTCCTGGCCTGTCGAACCCTACTTCTCGGACGGAACAGTATATGCGTCTATAACGTCATATATCCTAACCTAAGGCAACCTAACATCTCGGATGTAACATTTGACAACATTCCAGGCATGTCGGTCCCTACGTCTCGGTGGTAACATTATATGCGTCTATAACGTTATATATCCTTATCTAAGGCAACCTAACGTCTCGGATGCAATATTTGACAACATTCCTGGCCTGTCGAACCCTACTTCTCGGAGGGAACAGCATATACGTCTATAACGTCATAAATCCTAACCTAAGGCAACCTAACACCTCGGATGTAACATTTGACAACATTCCAGGCGTGTCGGTCCCTACGTCTCGGTGGTAACGTTACATGCGTCTCTAACGTTATATATCCTAACCTAAGGCAACCTAGCATCTCGGATGTAACATTTTACAACATTCCAGGCATGTCGGTCCCTACGTCTCGGTGGTAACATTATATGCGTCTATAACGTTATATATCGTTATCTAAGGCAACCTAACATCTCGGATGCAATATTTGACAACATTCCTAGCCTGTCGAACCCTACGTCTCGGTGGTAACATTACATGCGTCTATAACGGTATATTTCCTAATCTAAGGCAGCCTAACATCTCGGATGCAATATTTGACAACATTCCTTGCCTGTCGAACCCCACTTCTCGGAGGAAACAGTATGTACGTCTATAGCGGTATATATCCTAATCTAAGGCAACCTAACATCTCGGATGCAATATTTGACAACATTCCTTGCCTGTCGAACCCTACTCCTCGGAGGGAACAGTATGTACGTCTATAACGTTATATATCCTAACCTAAGGCAACCTAACATCTCGGATGTAATATTCTACAACCTTCCAGGCGTGTCGGACTCTACTTCTCGGTGGTAACATTATATGCGTCTATAACTTTGCATATCCTAATCTAAGGCAACCTAACATCTCGGATACAATATTTGACAACATTCCTGGCCTGTCGAACCCTACTGCTCGGAGGGAACAGTATATACATCTATAACGGTATATATCCTAATCTAAGGCAACCTAACATCTCGGATGAAATATGTGACAACATTCCTGGCCTGTCGAACCCTACATCTCGGAGGGAACAGTATGTACGTCTGTAACGTCATATATCCTAACCTAAGACAACCTAACATCTCGGATGTAACATTTGACAACATTCCAGGCGTGTCGGTCCCTACGTCTCGGTGGTAACATTACATGCGTCTATAACGTTATATATCCTTATCTAAGGCAACCTAACATCTCGGATGCAATATTTGACAACATTCCTGGCCTGTCGAGCCCTACTGCTCGGAGGGAACAGTATATACGTCTATAGCGGTATATATCCTAATCTAAGGCAACCTAACATCTCGGATGCAATATTTGATAACATTCCTGGCGTGTCGAACTCTACTTCTCGGTGGGAACAGTATATACGTCTATAACGTTATATATCCTAACGTAAGGCAACCTAACGTCTCGGATGTAACATTTGACAACATTCCAGGCGTGTCGGTCCCTACGTCTCGGTGGTAACATTACATGCGTCTATAACGGTATATTTCCTAATCTAAGGCAACCTAACATCTCGGATGCAATATTTGACAACATTCCTGGCCTGTCGAACCCTACTGCTCGGAGGGAACAGTATATACATCTATAACGGTATATATCCTAATCTAAGGCAACCTAACATCTCGGATGAAATATGTGACAACATTCCTGGCCTGTCGAACCCTACATCTCGGAGGGAACAGTATATACGTCTGTAACGTCATATATCCTAACCTAAGACAACCTAACATCTCGGATGTAACATTTGACAACATTCCAGGCGTGTCGGTCCCTACGTCTCGGTGGTAACATTACATGCGTCTATAACGTTATATATCCTTATCTGAGGCAACCTAACATCTTGGATGCAATATTTGACAACATTCCTAGCCTGTCGAAACCTACGTCTCGGTGGTAACATTACATGCGTCTAAAACGGTATATTTCCTAATCTAAGGCAACCTAACATCTCGGATGCAATATTTGACAACATTCCTGGCCTGTCGAACCCTACTTCTCGGAGGGAACAGCATATACATCTATAACGTCATATATCCTAGCCTAAGGCAACCTAACATTTCGGATGTAACATTTGACAACATTCCAGGCGTGTCGGTCCCTACGTCTCGGTGGTAACATTACATGCGTCTATAACGTTATATATCCTAACCTAAGGCCAACTAACATCTCGTATGTAATATTTGACAACATTCCTGGCGTGTCGAACCCTACTTCTCGGTGGGAACAGTATATACGTCTATAACGTTATATATCCTAACCTAAGGCAACCTTACATCTCGGATGAAATATGTGACAACATTCCTGGCCTGTCGAACCCTACTTCTCGGAGGGAACAGTATATACGTCTATAACGTCATATATCCTAACCTAAGGCAACCTAACATCTCGGATGTAACATTTGACAACATTCCAGGCATGTCGGTCCCTACGTCTCGGTGGTAACATTATATGCGTCTATAACGTTATATATCCTTATCTAATGCAACCTAACATCTCGGATGCAATATTTGACAACATTCCTGGCCTGTCGAACCCTACTTCTCGGAGGGAACAGTATATACGCCTATAACGTTATATATCCTAACCTAAGGCAACCTGACATCTCGGATATATTATTCTACAACATTCCAGGCGTGTCGGACCCTACTTCTCGGTGGGAACATTATATGCGTCTATAACGTTGTATATCCTAATCTAAGGCAACCTAACATCTCGGATGCAATATTTGACAACATTCCTGGCCTGTCGAACCCTACGTCTCGGTGGTAACATTATATGCGTCTATAACGTTATATATCCTTATCTAAGGCAACCTAACATCTCGGATGCAACATTTGACAACATTCCTAGCCTGTCGAACCCTACGTCTCGGTGGTAACATTACATGCGTCTATAACGGTATATTTCCTAATCTAAGGCAACCTAACATCTCGGATGAAATATTTGACAACATTCCTGGCCTGTCGAACCCTACTTCTCGGAGAGAACAGTATATACGTCTATAACGTCATATATCCTAACCTAAGGCAACCTAACATCTCGGATGTAACATTTGACAACATTCCAGGCGTGTCGGTCCCTACGTCTCGGTGGTAACATTACATGCGTCTATAACGTTATATATCCTAACCTAAGGCCAACTAACATCTCGTATGTAATATTTGACAACATTCCTGGCGTGTCGAACCCTACTTCTCGGTGGGAACAGTATATACGTCTATAACGTTATATATCCTAACCTAAGGCAACCTAACATCTCGGATGAAATATGTGACAACATTCCTGGCCTGTCGAACCCTACTTCTCGGACGGAACAGTATATACGTCTATAACGTCATATATCCTAACCTAAGGCAACCTAACATCTCGGATGTAACATTTGACAACATTCCAGGCATGTCGGTCCCTACGTCTCGGTGGTAACATTATATGCGTCTATAACGTTATATATCCTTATCTAAGGCAACCTAACATCTCGGATGCAATATTTGACAACATTCCTGGCCTGTCGAACCCTACTTCTCGGAGGGAACAGCATATACGTCTATAACGTCATAAATCCTAACCTAAGGCAACCTAACTCCTCGGATGTAACATTTGACAACATTCCAGGCGTGTCGGTCCCTACGTCTCGGTGGTAACGTTACATGCGTCTCTAACGTTATATATCCTAACCTAAGGCAACCTAGCATCTCGGATGTAACATTTTACAACATTCCAGGCATGTCGGTCCCTACGTCTCGGTGGTAACATTATATGCGTCTATAACGTTATATATCGTTATCTAAGGCAACCTAACATCTCAGATGCAATATTTGACAACATTCCTAGCCTGTCGAACCCTACGTCTCGGTGGTAACATTACATGCGTCTATAACGGTATATTTCCTAATCTAAGGCAACCTAACATCTCGGATGCAATATTTGACAACATTCCTTGCCTGTCGAACCCCACTTCTCGGAGGAAACAGTATGTACGTCTATAGCGGTATATATCCTAATCTAAGGCAACCTAACATCTCGGATGCAATATTTGACAACATTCCTTGCCTGTCGAACCCTACTCCTCGGAGGGAACAGTATGTACGTCTATAACGTTATATATCCTAACCTAAGGCAACCTAACATCTCGGATGTAATATTCTACAACCTTCCAGGCGTGTCGGACTCTACTTCTCGGTGGTAACATTATATGCGTCTATAACTTTGCATATCCTAATCTAAGGCAACCTAACATCTCGGATACAATATTTGACAACATTCCTGGCCTGTCGAACCCTACTGCTCGGAGGGAACAGTATATACATCTATAACGGTATATATCCTAATCTAAGGCAACCTAACATCTCGGATGAAATATGTGACAACATTCCTGGCCTGTCGAACCCTACATCTCGGAGGGAACAGTATGTACGTCTGTAACGTCATATATCCTAACCTAAGACAACCTAACATCTCGGATGTAACATTTGACAACATTCCAGGCGTGTCGGTCCCTACGTCTCGGTGGTAACATTACATGCGTCTATAACGTTATATATCCTTATCTAAGGCAACCTAACATCTCGGATGCAATATTTGACAACATTCCTGGCCTGTCGAGCCCTACTGCTCGGAGGGAACAGTATATACGTCTATAGCGGTATATATCCTAATCTAAGGCAACCTAACATCTCGGATGCAATATTTGATAACATTCCTGGCGTGTCGAACTCTACTTCTCGGTGGGAACAGTATATACGTCTATAACGTTATATATCCTAACGTAAGGCAACCTAACGTCTCGGATGTAACATTTGACAACATTCCAGGCGTGTCGGTCCCTACGTCTCGGTGGTAACATTACATGCGTCTATAACGGTATATTTCCTAATCTAAGGCAACCTAACATCTCGGATGCAATATTTGACAACATTCCTGGCCTGTCGAACCCTACTGCTCGGAGGGAACAGTATATACATCTATAACGGTATATATCCTAATCTAAGGCAACCTAACATCTCGGATGAAATATGTGACAACATTCCTGGCCTGTCGAACCCTACATCTCGGAGGGAACAGTATATACGTCTGTAACGTCATATATCCTAACCTAAGACAACCTAACATCTCGGATGTAACATTTGACAACATTCCAGGCGTGTCGGTCCCTACGTCTCGGTGGTAACATTACATGCGTCTATAACGTTATATATCCTTATCTGAGGCAACCTAACATCTTGGATGCAATATTTGACAACATTCCTAGCCTGTCGAACCCTACGTCTCGGTGGTAACATTACATGCGTCTATAACGGTATATTTCCTAATCTAAGGCAACCTAACATCTCGGATGCAATATTTGACAACATTCCTGGCCTGTCGAACCCTACTTCTCGGAGGGAACAGCATATACATCTATAACGTCATATATCCTAGCCTAAGGCAACCTAACATCTCGGATGTAACATTTGACAACATTCCAGGCGTGTCGGTCCCTACGTCTCGGTGGTAACATTACATGCGTCTATAACGTTATATATCCTAACCTAAGGCCAACTAACATCTCGTATGTAATATTTGACAACATTCCTGGCGTGTCGAACCCTACTTCTCGGTGGGAACAGTATATACGTCTATAACGTTATATATCCTAACCTAAGGCAACCTTACATCTCGGATGAAATATGTGACAACATTCCTGGCCTGTCGAACCCTACTTCTCGGAGGGAACAGTATATACGTCTATAACGTCATATATCCTAACCTAAGGCAACCTAACATCTCGGATGTAACATTTGACAACATTCCAGGCATGTCGGTCCCTACGTCTCGGTGGTAACATTATATGCGTCTATAACGTTATATATCCTTATCTAATGCAACCTAACATCTCGGATGCAATATTTGACAACATTCCTGGCCTGTCGAACCCTACTTCTCGGAGGGAACAGTATATACGCCTATAACGTTATATATCCTAACCTAAGGCAACCTGACATCTCGGATATATTATTCTACAACATTCCAGGCGTGTCGGACCCTACTTCTCGGTGGGAACATTATATGCGTCTATAACGTTGTATATCCTAATCTAAGGCAACCTAACATCTCGGATGCAATATTTGACAACATTCCTGGCCTGTCGAACCCTACGTCTCGGTGGTAACATTATATGCGTCTATAACGTTATATATCCTTATCTAAGGCAACCTAACATCTCGGATGCAACATTTGACAACATTCCTAGCCTGTCGAACCCTACGTCTCGGTGGTAACATTACATGCGTCTATAACGGTATATTTCCTAATCTAAGGCAACCTAACATCTCGGATGAAATATTTGACAACATTCCTGGCCTGTCGAACCCTACTTCTCGGAGAGAACAGTATATACGTCTATAACGTCATATATCCTAGCCTAAGGCAACCTAACATCTCGGATGTAACATTTGACAACATTCCAGGCATGTCGGTCCCTACGTCTCGGTGGTAACATTATATGCGTCTATAACGTTATATATCCTTATCTAAGGCAACCTAACATCTCGGATGCAATATTTGACAACATTCCTGGCCTGTCGAACCCTACTTCTCGGAGGGAACAGCATATACATCTATAACGTCATATATCCTAGCCTAAGGCAACCTAACATCTCGGATGTAACATTTGACAACATTCCAGGCGTGTCGGTCCCTACGTCTCGGTGGTAACATTACATGCGTCTATAACGTTATATATCCTAACCTAAGGCAACCTAATATCTCGGATGCAATATATGACAACATTCCTGGCCTGTCGAACCCTACTTCTCGGAGGGAACAGCATATACGTCTATAACGTCATAAATCCTAACCTAAGGCAACCTAACATCTCGGATGTAACATTTGACAACATTCCAGGCGTGTCGGTCCCTACGTCTCGGTGGTAACGTTACATGCGTCTCTAACGTTATATATCCTAACCTAAGGCAACCTAACATCTCGGATGCAATATTTGACAACATTCCTGGCCTGTCGAACAATACTTCTCGGAGGGAACAGTATATACGTCTATAACGTTATATATCCTAACCTAAGGCAACCTAGCATCTCGGATGTAACATTTGACAACATTCCAGGCATGTCGGTCCCTACGTCTCGGTGGTAACATTATATGCGTCTATAACGTTATATATCCTTATCTAAGGCAACCTAACATCTCGGATGCAATATTTGACAACATTCCTAGCCTGTCGAAACCTACGTCTCGGTGGTAACATTACATGAATCTATAACGGTATATTTCCTAGTCTAAGGCAACCTAACATCTCGGATGCAATATTTGACAACATTCCTGGCCTGTCGAACCCTACTTCTCGGAGGGAACAGCATATACATCTATAACGTCATATATCCTAGCCTAAGGCAACCTAACATCTCGGATGTAACATTTGACAACATTCCAGGCGTGTCGGTCCCTACGTCTCGGTGGTAACATTACATGCGTCTATAACGTTATATATCCTAACCTAAGGCCAACTAACATCTCGTATGTAATATTTGACAACATTCCTGGCGTGTCGAACCCTACTTCTCGGTGGGAACAGTATATACGTCTATAACGTTATATATCCTAACCTAAGGCAACCTAACATCTCGGATATAACATTTGACAACATTCCAGGCGTGTTGGAACACTACGTCTCGCTGGTAACATTACGTGCGTCTATAACGTTATATATGCTAACCTAAGGCAACCTAATATCTCGGATGCAATATTTGACAACATTCCTGGCCTGTCGAACCCTACTTCTCGGAGGGAACAGCATATACGTCTATAGCGTCATAAATCCTAACCTAAGGCAACCTAACATCTCGGATGTAACATTTGACAACATTCCAGGCGTGTCGGTCCCTACGTCTCGGTGGTAACGTTACATGCGTCTCTAACGTTATATATCCTAACCTAAGGCAACCTAGCATCTCGGATGTAACATTTTACAACATTCCAGGCATGTCGGTCCCTACGTCTCGGTGGTAACATTATATGCGTCTATAACGTTATATATCCTTATCTAAGGCAACCTAACATCTCGGACGCAATATTTGACAACATTCCTAGACTGTCGAACCCTACGTCTCGGTGGTAACATTACATGCGTCTATAACGGTATATTTCCTAATCTAAGGCAACCTAACATCTCGGATGCAATATTTGACAACATTCCTGGCCTGTCGAACCCTACTTCTCGTGGGGAACAGTATATACGTCTATAACATCATATATCCTAACCTAAGGCAACCTAACATCTCGGATGTAACATTTGACAACATTCCAGGCATGTCGGTCCCTACGTCTCGGTGGTAACATTATATGCGTCTATAACGTTATATATCCTTATCTAAGGCAACTTGACATCCCGGATGCAATATTTGACAACATTCCTAGGTTGTCGAACCCTACTTCTCGGAGGGAACACTATATACGTCTATAACGTTATATATCCTAACGTAAGGCAACCTGACATCTCGGATGTAATATTCTGCACCATTCCAGGCGTGTCGGACCCTACTTCTCGGTGGGAACATTATATGAGTCTATAACGTTGTATATCCTAATCTAAGGCAACCTATTATCTCAGACGTAATATTTTACAATATTCCTCGCATGTCGGTGCATACTTTTCGGTGGTAACATTACATGCGTCTATAACGTTATATATCCTTATCTGAGGCAACCTAACATCTTGGATGCAATATTTGACAACATTCCTAGCCTGTCGAACCCTACGTCTCGGTAGTAACATTACATGCGTCTATAACGGTATATTTCCTAATCTAAGGCAAGCTAACATCTCGGATGCAATATTTGACAACATTCCTGGCCTGTCGAAGCCTACTTCTCGGAGGGAACAGCATATACATCTATAACGTCATATATCCTAGCCTAAGGCAACCTAACATCTCGGATGTAACATTTGACAACATTCCAGGCATGTCGGTCCCTACGTCTCGGTGGTAACATTATATGCGTCTATAACGTTATATATCCTTATCTAAGGCAACCTAACATCTCGGATGCAATATTTGACAACATTCCTGGCCTGTCGAACCCTACTTCTCGGAGGGAACAGCATATACATCTATAACGTCATATATCCTAGCCTAAGGCAACCTAACATCTCGGATGTAACATTTGACAACATTCCAGGCGTGTCGGTCCCTACGTCTCGGTGGTAACATTACATGCGTCTATAACGTTATATATCCTAACCTAAGGCAACCTAATATCTCGGATGCAATATATGACAACATTCCTGGCCTGTCGAACCCTACTTCTCGGAGGGAACAGCATATACGTCTATAACGTCATAAATCCTAACCTAAGGCAACCTAACATCTCGGATGTAACATTTGACAACATTCCATGCGTGTCGGTACATGCGTCTCTAACGTTATATATCCTAACCTAAGGCAACCTAACATCTCGGATGCAATATTTGACAACATTCCTGGCCTGTCGAACAATACTTCTCGGAGGGAACAGTATATACGTCTATAACGTTATATATCCTAACCTAAGGCAACCTAGCATCTCGGATGTAACATTTGACAACATTCCAGGCATGTCGGTCCCTACGTCTCGGTGGTAACATTATATGCGTCTATAAAGTTATATATCCTTATCTAAGGCAACCTAACATCTCGGATGCAATATTTGACAACATTCCTAGCCTGTCGAAACCTACGTCTCGGTGGTAACATTACATGCGTCTATAACGGTATATTTCCTAGTCTAAGGCAACCTAACATCTCGGATGCAATATTTGACAACATTCCTGGCCTGTCGAACCCTACTTCTCGGAGGGAACAGCATATACATCTATAACGTCATATATCCTAGCCTAAGGCAACCTAACATCTCGGATGTAACATTTGACAACATTCCAGGCGTGTCGGTCCCTACGTCTCGGTGGTAACATTACATGCGTCTATAACGTTATATATCCTAACCTAAGGCCAACTAACATCTCGTATGTAATATTTGACAACATTCCTGGCGTGTCGAACCCTACTTCTCGGTGGGAACAGTATATACGTCTATAACGTTATATATCCTAACCTAAGGCAACCTAACATCTCGGATGTAACATTTGACAACATTCCAGGCGTGTCGGTCCCTACGTCTCGGTGGTAACATTACATGCGTCTATAACGTTATATATCCTAACCTAAGGCCAACTAACATCTCGTATGTAATATTTGACAACATTCCTGGCGTGTCGAACCCTACTTCTCGGTGGGAACAGTATATACGTCTATAACGTTATATATCCTAACCTAAGGCAACCTAACATCTCGGATGAAATATGTGACAACATTCCTGGCCTGTCGAACCCTACTTCTCGGACGGAACAGTATATACGTCTATAACGTCATATATCCTAACCTAAGGCAACCTAACATCTCGGATGTAACATTTGACAACATTCCAGGCATGTCGGTCCCTACGTCTCGGTGGTAACATTATATGCGTCTATAACGTTATATATCCTTATCTAAGGCAACCTAACATCTCGGATGCAATATTTGACAACATTCCTGGCCTGTCGAACCCTACTTCTCGGAGGGAACAGCATATACGTCTATAACGTCATAAATCCTAACCTAAGGCAACCTAACACCTCGGATGTAACATTTGACAACATTCCAGGCGTGTCGGTCCCTACGTCTCGGTGGTAACGTTACATGCGTCTCTAACGTTATATATCCTAACCTAAGGCAACCTAGCATCTCGGATGTAACATTTTACAACATTCCAGGCATGTCGGTCCCTACGTCTCGGTGGTAACATTATATGCGTCTATAACGTTATATATCCTTATCTAAGGCAACCTAACATCTCGGATGCAATATTTGACAACATTCCTAGCCTGTCGAACCCTACGTCTCGGTGGTAACATTACATGCGTCTATAACGGTATATTTCCTAATCTAAGGCAACCTAACATCTCGGATGCAATATTTGACAACATTCCTTGCCTGTCGAACCCCACTTCTCGGAGGAAACAGTATGTACGTCTATAGCGGTATATATCCTAATCTAAGGCAACCTAACATCTCGGATGCAATATTTGACAACATTCCTTGCCTGTCGAACCCTACTCCTCGGAGGGAACAGTATGTACGTCTATAACGTTATATATCCTAACCTAAGGCAACCTAACATCTCGGATGTAATATTCTACAACCTTCCAGGCGTGTCGGACTCTACTTCTCGGTGGTAACATTATATGCGTCTATAACTTTGCATATCCTAATCTAAGGCAACCTAACATCTCGGATACAATATTTGACAACATTCCTGGCCTGTCGAACCCTACTGCTCGGAGGGAACAGTATATACATCTATAACGGTATATATCCTAATCTAAGGCAACCTAACATCTCGGATGAAATATGTGACAACATTCCTGGCCTGTCGAACCCTACATCTCGGAGGGAACAGTATGTACGTCTGTAACGTCATATATCCTAACCTAAGACAACCTAACATCTCGGATGTAACATTTGACAACATTCCAGGCGTGTCGGTCCCTACGTCTCGGTGGTAACATTACATGCGTCTATAACGTTATATATCCTTATCTAAGGCAACCTAACATCTCGGATGCAATATTTGACAACATTCCTGGCCTGTCGAGCCCTACTGCTCGGAGGGAACAGTATATACGTCTATAGCGGTATATATCCTAATCTAAGGCAACCTAACATCTCGGATGCAATATTTGATAACATTCCTGGCGTGTCGAACTCTACTTCTCGGTGGGAACAGTATATACGTCTATAACGTTATATATCCTAACGTAAGGCAACCTAACGTCTCGGATGTAACATTTGACAACATTCCAGGCGTGTCGGTCCCTACGTCTCGGTGGTAACATTACATGCGTCTATAACGGTATATTTCCTAATCTAAGGCAACCTAACATCTCGGATGCAATATTTGACAACATTCCTGGCCTGTCGAACCCTACTGCTCGGAGGGAACAGTATATACATCTATAACGGTATATATCCTAATCTAAGGCAACCTAACATCTCGGATGAAATATGTGACAACATTCCTGGCCTGTCGAACCCTACATCTCGGAGGGAACAGTATATACGTCTGTAACGTCATATATCCTAACCTAAGACAACCTAACATCTCGGATGTAACATTTGACAACATTCCAGGCGTGTCGGTCCCTACGTCTCGGTGGTAACATTACATGCGTCTATAACGTTATATATCCTTATCTGAGGCAACCTAACATCTTGGATGCAATATTTGACAACATTCCTAGCCTGTCGAACCCTACGTCTCGGTGGTAACATTACATGCGTCTATAACGGTATATTTCCTAATCTAAGGCAACCTAACATCTCGGATGCAATATTTGACAACATTCCTGGCCTGTCGAACCCTACTTCTCGGAGGGAACAGCATATACATCTATAACGTCATATATCCTAGCCTAAGGCAACCTAACATTTCGGATGTAACATTTGACAACATTCCAGGCGTGTCGGTCCCTACGTCTCGGTGGTAACATTACATGCGTCTATAACGTTATATATCCTAACCTAAGGCCAACTAACATCTCGTATGTAATATTTGACAACATTCCTGGCGTGTCGAACCCTACTTCTCGGTGGGAACAGTATATACGTCTATAACGTTATATATTCTAACCTAAGGCAACCTAACATCTCGGATGAAATATGTGACAACATTCCTGGCCTGTCGAACCCTACTTCTCGGAGGGAACAGTATATACGTCTATAACGTCATATATCCTAACCTAAGGCAACCTAACATCTCGGATGTAACATTTGACAACATTCCAGGCATGTCGGTCCCTACGTCTCGGTGGTAACATTATATGCGTCTATAACGTTATATATCCTTATCTAATGCAACCTAACATCTCGGATGCAATATTTGACAACATTCCTGGCCTGTCGAACCCTACTTCTCGGAGGGAACAGTATATACGCCTATAACGTTATATATCCTAACCTAAGGCAACCTGACATCTCGGATATATTATTCTACAACATTCCAGGCGTGTCGGACCCTACTTCTCGGTGGGAACATTATATGCGTCTATAACGTTGTATATCCTAATCTAAGGCAACCTAACATCTCGGGTGCAATATTTGACAACATTCCTGGCCTGTCGAACCCTACGTCTCGGTGGTAACATTATATGCGTCTATAACGTTATATATCCTTATCTAAGGCAACCTAACATCTCGGATGCAACATTTGACAACATTCCTAGCCTGTCGAACCCTACGTCTCGGTGGTAACATTACATGCGTCTATAACGGTATATTTCCTAATCTAAGGCAACCTAACATCTCGGATGAAATATTTGACAACATTCCTGGCCTGTCGAACCCTACTTCTCGGAGAGAACAGTATATACGTCTATAACGTCATATATCCTAACCTAAGGCAACCTAACATCTCGGATGTAACATTTGACAACATTCCAGGCATGTCGGTCCCTACGTCTCTATGGTAACATTATATGCGTCTATAACGTTATATATCCTTATCTAAGGCAACCTAACATCTCGGATGCAATATTTGACAACATTCCTGGCCTGTCGAACCCTACTTCTCGGAGGGAACAGCATATACATCTATAACGTCATATATCCTAGCCTAAGGCAACCTAACATCTCGGATGTAACATTTGACAACATTCCAGGCGTGTCGGTCCCTACGTCTCGGTGGTAACATTACATGCGTCTATAACGTTATATATCCTAACCTAAGGCAACCTAATATCTCGGATGCAATATATGACAACACTCCTGGCCTGTCGAACCCTACTTCTCGGAGGGAACAGCATATACGTCTATAACGTCATAAATCCTAACCTAAGGCAACCTAACATCTCGGATGTAACATTTGACAACATTCCAGGCGTGTCGGTCCCTACGTCTCGGTGGTAACGTTACATGCGTCTCTAACGTTATATATCCTAACCTAAGGCAACCTAACATCTCGGATGCAATATTTGACAACATTCCTGGCCTGTCGAACAATACTTCTCGGAGGGAACACTATATACGTCTATAACGTTATATATCCTAACGTAAGGCAACCTGACATCTCGGATGTAATATTCTGCACCATTCCAGGCGTGTCGGACCCTACTTCTCGGTGGGAACATTATATGAGTCTATAACGTTATATATCCTAACCTAAGGCAACCTAGCATCTCGGATGTAACATTTGACGACATTCCAGGCATGTCGGTCCCTACGTCTCGGTGGTAACATTATATGCGTCTATAACGTTATATATCCTTATCTAAGGCAACCTAACATCTCGGATGCAATATTTGACAACATTCCTAGCCTGTCGAAACCTACGTCTCGGTGGTAACATTACATGCGTCTATAACGGTATATTTCCTAGTCTAAGGCAACCTAACATCTCGGATGCAATATTTGACAACATTCCTGGCCTGTCGAACCCTACTTCTCGGAGGGAACAGCATATACATCTATAACGTCATATATCCTAGCCTAAGGCAACCTAACATCTCGGATGTAACATTTGACAACATTCCAGGCGTGTCGGTCCCTACGTCTCGGTGGTAACATTACATGCGTCTATAACGTTATATATCCTAACCTAAGGCCAACTAACATCTCGTATGTAATATTTGACAACATTCCTGGCGTGTCGAACCCTACTTCTCGGTGGGAACAGTATATACGTCTATAACGTTATATATCCTAACCTAAGGCAACCTAACATCTCGGATATAACATTTGACAACATTCCAGGCGTGTTGGAACCCTACGTCTCGCTGGTAACATTACGTGCGTCTATAACGTTATATATGCTAACCTAAGGCAACCTAATATCTCGGGTGCAATATTTGACAACAGTCCTGGCCTGTCGAACCCTACTTCTCGGAGGGAACAGCATATACGTCTATAGCGTCATAAATCCTAACCTAAGGCAACCTAACATCTCGGATGTAACATTTGACAACATTCCAGGCGTGTCGGTCCCTACGTCTCGGTGGTAACGTTACATGCGTCTCTAACGTTATATATCCTAACCTAAGGCAACCTAGCATCTCGGATGTAACATTTTACAACATTCCAGGCATGTCGGTCCCTACGTCTCGGTGGTAACATTATATGCGTCTATAACGTTATATATCCTTATCTAAGGCAACCTAACATCTCGGATGCAATATTTGACAACATTCCTAGCCTGTCGAACTCTACTTCTCGGTGGGAACAGTATATACGTCTATAACGTTATATATCCTAACGTAAGGCAACCTAACGTCTCGGATGTAACATTTGACAACATTCCAGGCGTGTCGGTCCCTACGTCTCGGTGGTAACATTACATGCGTCTATAACGGTATATTTCCTAATCTAAGGCAACCTAACATATCGGATGCAATATTTGACAACATTCCTGGCCTGTCGAACCCTACTGCTCGGAGGGAACAGTATATACATCTATAACGTTATATATCCTAACCTAAGGCAACCTAACATCTCGGATGTAATATTCTACAACCTTCCAGGCGTGTCGGACTCTACTTCTCGGTGGTAACATTATATGCGTCTATAACTTTGCATATCCTAATCTAAGGCAACCTAACATCTCGGATACAATATTTGACAACATTCCTGGCCTGTCGAACCCTACTGCTCGGAGGGAACAGTATATACATCTATAACGGTATATATCCTAATCTAAGGCAACCTAACATCTCGGATGAAATATGTGACAACATTCCTGGCCTGTCGAACCCTACATCTCGGAGGGAACAGTATATACGTCTGTAACGTCATATATCCTAACCTAAGACAACCTAACATCTCGGATGTAACATTTGACAACATTCCAGGCGTGTCGGTCCCTACGTCTC
This sequence comes from Xylocopa violacea, assembly GCA_963969225.1. Classification (NCBI taxonomy): domain Eukaryota; kingdom Metazoa; phylum Arthropoda; class Insecta; order Hymenoptera; family Apidae; genus Xylocopa; species Xylocopa violacea. The sequence continues at coordinate 22,063,917 of CAXAJV010000002.1, read as the reverse complement.
GGTGGTAACATTACATGCGTCTATAACGTTATATATCCTTATCTAAGGCAACCTAACATCTCGGATGCAATATTTGACAACATTCCTGGCCTGTCGAGCCCTACTGCTCGGAGGGAACAGTATATACGTCTATAGCGGTATATATCCTAATCTAAGGCAACCTAACATCTCGGATGCAATATTTGATAACATTCCTGGCGTGTCGAACTCTACTTCTCGGTGGGAACAGTATATACGTCTATAACGTTATATATCCTAACGTAAGGCAACCTAACGTCTCGGATGTAACATTTGACAACATTCCAGGCGTGTCGGTCCCTACGTCTCGGTGGTAACATTACATGCGTCTATAACGGTATATTTCCTAATCTAAGGCAACCTAACATCTCGGATGCAATATTTGACAACATTCCTGGCCTGTCGAACCCTACTGCTCGGAGGGAACAGTATATACATCTATAACGGTATATATCCTAATCTAAGGCAACCTAACATCTCGGATGAAATATGTGACAACATTCCTGGCCTGTCGAACCCTACATCTCGGAGGGAACAGTATATACGTCTGTAACGTCATATATCCTAACCTAAGACAACCTAACATCTCGGATGTAACATTTGACAACATTCCAGGCGTGTCGGTCCCTACGTCTCGGTGGTAACATTACATGCGTCTATAACGTTATATATCCTTATCTGAGGCAACCTAACATCTTGGATGCAATATTTGACAACATTCCTAGCCTGTCGAACCCTACGTCTCGGTGGTAACATTACATGCGTCTATAACGGTATATTTCCTAATCTAAGGCAACCTAACATCTCGGATGCAATATTTGACAACATTCCTGGCCTGTCGAACCCTACTTCTCGGAGGGAACAGCATATACATCTATAACGTCATATATCCTAGCCTAAGGCAACCTAACATTTCGGATGTAACATTTGACAACATTCCAGGCGTGTCGGTCCCTACGTCTCGGTGGTAACATTACATGCGTCTATAACGTTATATATCCTAACCTAAGGCCAACTAACATCTCGTATGTAATATTTGACAACATTCCTGGCGTGTCGAACCCTACTTCTCGGTGGGAACAGTATATACGTCTATAACGTTATATATTCTAACCTAAGGCAACCTAACATCTCGGATGAAATATGTGACAACATTCCTGGCCTGTCGAACCCTACTTCTCGGAGGGAACAGTATATACGTCTATAACGTCATATATCCTAACCTAAGGCAACCTAACATCTCGGATGTAACATTTGACAACATTCCAGGCATGTCGGTCCCTACGTCTCGGTGGTAACATTATATGCGTCTATAACGTTATATATCCTTATCTAATGCAACCTAACATCTCGGATGCAATATTTGACAACATTCCTGGCCTGTCGAACCCTACTTCTCGGAGGGAACAGTATATACGCCTATAACGTTATATATCCTAACCTAAGGCAACCTGACATCTCGGATATATTATTCTACAACATTCCAGGCGTGTCGGACCCTACTTCTCGGTGGGAACATTATATGCGTCTATAACGTTGTATATCCTAATCTAAGGCAACCTAACATCTCGGGTGCAATATTTGACAACATTCCTGGCCTGTCGAACCCTACGTCTCGGTGGTAACATTATATGCGTCTATAACGTTATATATCCTTATCTAAGGCAACCTAACATCTCGGATGCAACATTTGACAACATTCCTAGCCTGTCGAACCCTACGTCTCGGTGGTAACATTACATGCGTCTATAACGGTATATTTCCTAATCTAAGGCAACCTAACATCTCGGATGAAATATTTGACAACATTCCTGGCCTGTCGAAACCTACTTCTCGGAGAGAACAGTATATACGTCTATAACGTCATATATCCTAACCTAAGGCAACCTAACATCTCGGATGTAACATTTGACAACATTCCAGGCATGTCGGTCCCTACGTCTCTATGGTAACATTATATGCGTCTATAACGTTATATATCCTTATCTAAGGCAACCTAACATCTCGGATGCAATATTTGACAACATTCCTGGCCTGTCGAACCCTACTTCTCGGAGGGAACAGCATATACATCTATAACGTCATATATCCTAGCCTAAGGCAACCTAACATCTCGGATGTAACATTTGACAACATTCCAGGCGTGTCGGTCCCTACGTCTCGGTGGTAACATTACATGCGTCTATAACGTTATATATCCTAACCTAAGGCAACCTAATATCTCGGATGCAATATATGACAACATTCCTGGCCTGTCGAACCCTACTTCTCGGAGGGAACAGCATATACGTCTATAACGTCATAAATCCTAACCTAAGGCAACCTAACATCTCGGATGTAACATTTGACAACATTCCAGGCGTGTCGGTCCCTACGTCTCGGTGGTAACGTTACATGCGTCTCTAACGTTATATATCCTAACCTAAGGCAACCTAACATCTCGGATGCAATATTTGACAACATTCCTGGCCTGTCGAACAATACTTCTCGGAGGGAACACTATATACGTCTATAACGTTATATATCCTAACGTAAGGCAACCTGACATCTCGGATGTAATATTCTGCACCATTCCAGGCGTGTCGGACCCTACTTCTCGGTGGGAACATTATATGAGTCTATAACGTTATATATCCTAACCTAAGGCAACCTAGCATCTCGGATGTAACATTTGACAACATTCCAGGCATGTCGGTCCCTACGTCTCGGTGGTAACATTATATGCGTCTATAACGTTATATATCCTTATCTAAGGCAACCTAACATCTCGGATGCAATATTTGACAACATTCCTAGCCTGTCGAAACCTACGTCTCGGTGGTAACATTACATGCGTCTATAACGGTATATTTCCTAGTCTAAGGCAACCTAACATCTCGGATGCAATATTTGACAACATTCCTGGCCTGTCGAACCCTACTTCTCGGAGGGAACAGCATATACATCTATAACGTCATATATCCTAGCCTAAGGCAACCTAACATCTCGGATGTAACATTTGACAACATTCCAGGCGTGTCGGTCCCTACGTCTCGGTGGTAACATTACATGCGTCTATAACGTTATATATCCTAACCTAAGGCCAACTAACATCTCGTATGTAATATTTGACAACATTCCTGGCGTGTCGAACCCTACTTCTCGGTGGGAACAGTATATACGTCTATAACGTTATATATCCTAACCTAAGGCAACCTAACATCTCGGATATAACATTTGACAACATTCCAGGCGTGTTGGAACCCTACGTCTCGCTGGTAACATTACGTGCGTCTATAACGTTATATATGCTAACCTAAGGCAACCTAATATCTCGGGTGCAATATTTGACAACATTCCTGGCCTGTCGAACCCTACTTCTCGGAGGGAACAGCATATACGTCTATAGCGTCATAAATCCTAACCTAAGGCAACCTAACATCTCGGATGTAACATTTGACAACATTCCAGGCGTGTCGGTCCCTACGTCTCGGTGGTAACGTTACATGCGTCTCTAACGTTATATATCCTAACCTAAGGCAACCTAGCATCTCGGATGTAACATTTTACAACATTCCAGGCATGTCGGTCCCTACGTCTCGGTGGTAACATTATATGCGTCTATAACGTTATATATCCTTATCTAAGGCAACCTAACATCTCGGATGCAATATTTGACAACATTCCTAGCCTGTCGAACTCTACTTCTCGGTGGGAACAGTATATACGTCTATAACGTTATATATCCTAACGTAAGGCAACCTAACGTCTCGGATGTAACATTTGACAACATTCCAGGCGTGTCGGTCCCTACGTCTCGGTGGTAACATTACATGCGTCTATAACGGTATATTTCCTAATCTAAGGCAACCTAACATATCGGATGCAATATTTGACAACATTCCTGGCCTGTCGAACCCTACTGCTCGGAGGGAACAGTATATACATCTATAACGTTATATATCCTAACCTAAGGCAACCTAACATCTCGGATGTAATATTCTACAACCTTCCAGGCGTGTCGGACTCTACTTCTCGGTGGTAACATTATATGCGTCTATAACTTTGCATATCCTAATCTAAGGCAACCTAACATCTCGGATACAATATTTGACAACATTCCTGGCCTGTCGAACCCTACTGCTCGGAGGGAACAGTATATACATCTATAACGGTATATATCCTAATCTAAGGCAACCTAACATCTCGGATGAAATATGTGACAACATTCCTGGCCTGTCGAACCCTACATCTCGGAGGGAACAGTATATACGTCTGTAACGTCATATATCCTAACCTAAGACAACCTAACATCTCGGATGTAACATTTGACAACATTCCAGGCGTGTCGGTCCCTACGTCTCGGTGGTAACATTACATGCGTCTATAACGTTATATATCCTTATCTAAGGCAACCTAACATCTCGGATGCAATATTTGACAACATTCCTGGCCTGTCGAGCCCTACTGCTCGGAGGGAACAGTATATACGTCTATAGCGGTATATATCCTAATCTAAGGCAACCTAACATCTCGGATGCAATATTTGATAACATTCCTGGCGTGTCGAACTCTACTTCTCGGTGGGAACAGTATATACGTCTATAACGTTATATATCCTAACGTAAGGCAACCTAACGTCTCGGATGTAACATTTGACAACATTCCAGGCGTGTCGGTCCCTACGTCTCGGTGGTAACATTACATGCGTCTATAACGGTATATTTCCTAATCTAAGGCAACCTAACATCTCGGATGCAATATTTGACAACATTCCTGGCCTGTCGAACCCTACTGCTCGGAGGGAACAGTATATACATCTATAACGGTATATATCCTAATCTAAGGCAACCTAACATCTCGGATGAAATATGTGACAACATTCCTGGCCTGTCGAACCCTACATCTCGGAGGGAACAGTATATACGTCTGTAACGTCATATATCCTAACCTAAGACAACCTAACATCTCGGATGTAACATTTGACAACATTCCAGGCGTGTCGGTCCCTACGTCTCGGTGGTAACATTACATGCGTCTATAACGTTATATATCCTTATCTGAGGCAACCTAACATCTTGGATGCAATATTTGACAACATTCCTAGCCTGTCGAACCCTACGTCTCGGTGGTAACATTACATGCGTCTATAACGGTATATTTCCTAATCTAAGGCAACCTAACATCTCGGATGCAATATTTGACAACATTCCTGGCCTGTCGAACCCTACTTCTCGGAGGGAACAGCATATACATCTATAACGTCATATATCCTAGCCTAAGGCAACCTAACATTTCGGATGTAACATTTGACAACATTCCAGGCGTGTCGGTCCCTACGTCTCGGTGGTAACATTACATGCGTCTATAACGTTATATATCCTAACCTAAGGCCAACTAACATCTCGTATGTAATATTTGACAACATTCCTTGCCTGTCGAACCCTACTCCTCGGAGGGAACAGTATGTACGTCTATAACGTTATATATCCTAACCTAAGGCAACCTAACATCTCGGATGTAATATTCTACAACCTTCCAGGCGTGTCGGACTCTACTTCTCGGTGGTAACATTATATGCGTCTATAACGTTGCATATCCTAATCTAAGGCAACCTAACATCTCGGATGCAATATTTGACAACATTCCTGGCCTGTCGAACCCTACGTCTCGGTGGTAACATTACATGCGTCTATAGCGGTATATATCCTAATCTAAGGCATCCTAACATCTCGGATGCAATATTTGATAACATTCCTGGCGTGTCGAACTCTACTTCTCGGTGGGAACAGTATATACGTCTATAACGTCATATATCCTAACCTAAGGCAACCTAACATCTCGGATGTAACATTTGACAACATTCCAGGCATGTCGGTCCCTACGTCTCGGTGGTAACATTATATGCGTCTATAACGTTATATATCCTTATCTAAGGCAACTTGACATCCCGGATGCAATATTTGACAACATTCCTAGGTTGTCGAACCCTACTTCTCGGAGGGAACAGTATATACGTCTATAACGTTATATATCCTAACGTAAGGCAACCTGACATCTCGGATGTAATATTCTGCACCATTCCAGGCGTGTCGGACCCTACTTCTCGGTGGGAACATTATATGAGTCTATAACGTTGTATATCCTAATCTAAGGCAACCTATTATCTCAGACGTAATATTTTACAATATTCCTCGCATGTCGGTGCATACTTTTCGGTGGGAATATTATATGCGTCCACAACGGTCGATATCGTAATCTAAGGCAATCTAACATCTCGGATGCAATATTTGACAACATTCCTTGCCTGTCGAACCCTACTTCTCGGAGGAAACAGTATGTACGTCTATAGCGGTATATATCCTAATCTAAGGCAACCTAACATCTCGGATGCAATATTTGACAACACTCCTGGCCTGTCGAACCCTACTTCTCGGAGGGAACAGTATATACGTCTATAACGTCATATATCCTAACCTAAGGCAACCTAACATCTCGTATGTAACATTTGACAACATTCCAGGCATGTCGGTCCCTACGTCTCGGTGGTAACATTACATGCGTCTATAACGTTATATATCCTTATCTAAGGCAACCTAACATCTCGGATGCAATATTTGACAACATTCCTGGCCTGTCGAGCCCTACTGCTCGGAGGGAACAGTATATACGTCTATAGCGGTATATATCCTAATCTAAGGCAACCTAACATCTCGGATGAAATATGTGACAACATTCCTGGCGTGTCGAACTCTACTTCTCGGTGGGAACAGTATATACGTCTATAACGTTATATATCCTAACGTAAGGCAACCTAACGTCTCGGATGTAACATTTGACAACATTCCAGGCGTGTCGGTCCCTACGTCTCGGTGGTAACATTACATGCGTCTATAACGGTATATTTCCTAATCTAAGGCAACCTAACATCTCGGATGCAATATTTGACAACATTCCTGGCCTGTCGAACCCTACTGCTCGGAGGGAACAGTATATACATCTATAACGGTATATATCCTAATCTAAGGCAACCTAACATCTCGGATGAAATATGTGACAACATTCCTGGCCTGTCGAACCCTACATCTCGGAGGGAACAGTATATACGTCTGTAACGTCATATATCCTAACCTAAGACAACCTAACATCTCGGATGTAACATTTGACAACATTCCAGGCGTGTCGGTCCCTACGTCTCGGTGGTAACATTACATGCGTCTATAACGTTATATATCCTTATCTGAGGCAACCTAACATCTTGGATGCAATATTTGACAACATTCCTAGCCTGTCGAACCCTACGTCTCGGTGGTAACATTACATGCGTCTATAACGGTATATTTCCTAATCTAAGGCAACCTAACATCTCGGATGCAATATTTGACAACATTCCTGGCCTGTCGAACCCTACTTCTCGGAGGGAACAGCATATACATCTATAACGTCATATATCCTAGCCTAAGGCAACCTAACATTTCGGATGTAACATTTGACAACATTCCAGGCGTGTCGGTCCCTACGTCTCGGTGGTAACATTACATGCGTCTATAACGTTATATATCCTAACCTAAGGCCAACTAACATCTCGTATGTAATATTTGACAACATTCCTGGCGTGTCGAACCCTACTTCTCGGTGGGAACAGTATATACGTCTATAACGTTATATATCCTAACCTAAGGCAACCTAACATCTCGGATGAAATATGTGACAACATTCCTGGCCTGTCGAACCCTACTTCTCGGAGGGAACAGTATATACGTCTATAACGTCATATATCCTAACCTAAGGAAACCTAACATCTCGGATGTAACATTTGACAACATTCCAGGCATGTCGGTCCCTACGTCTCGGTGGTAACATTATATGCGTCTATAACGTTATATATCCTTATCTAATGCAACCTAACATCTCGGATGCAATATTTGACAACATTCCTGGCCTGTCGAACCCTACTTCTCGGAGGGAACAGTATATACGCCTATAACGTTATATATCCTAACCTAAGGCAACCTGACATCTCGGATATATTATTCTACAACATTCCAGGCGTGTCGGACCCTACTTCTCGGTGGGAACATTATATGCGTCTATAACGTTGTATATCCTAATCTAAGGCAACCTAACATCTCGGATGCAATATTTGACAACATTCCTGGCCTGTCGAACCCTACTGCTCGGAGGGAACAGTATATACATCTATAACGGTATATATCCTAATCTAAGGCAACCTAACATCTCGGATGAAATATGTGACAACATTCCTGGCCTGTCGAACCCTACATCTCGGAGGGAACAGTATATACGTCTGTAACGTCATATATCCTAACCTAAGACAACCTAACATCTCGGATGTAACATTTGACAACATTCCAGGCGTGTCGGTCCCTACCCCTCGGTGGTAACATTACATGCGTCTATAACGTTATATATCCTTATCTGAGGCAACCTAACATCTTGGATGCAATATTTGACAACATTCCAGGCATGTCGGTCCCTACGTCTCGGTGGTAACATTATATGCGTCTATAACGTTATATATCCTTATCTAATGCAACCTAACATCTCGGATGCAATATTTGACAACATTCCTGGCCTGTCGAACCCTACTTCTCGGAGGGAACAGTATATACGCCTATAACGTTATATATCCTAACCTAAGGCAACCTGACATCTCGGATATATTATTCTACAACATTCCAGGCGTGTCGGACCCTACTTCTCGGTGGGAACATTATATGCGTCTATAACGTTGTATATCCTAATCTAAGGCAACCTAACATCTCGGATGCAATATTTGACAACATTCCTGGCCTGTCGAACCCTACTTCTCGGAGGGAACAGCATATACATCTATAACGTCATATATCCTAGCCTAAGGCAACCTAACATCTCGGCTGTAACATTTGACAACATTCCAGGCGTGTCGGTCCCTACGTCTCGGTGGTAACATTACATGCGTCTATAACGTTATATATCCTAACCTAAGGCCAACTAACATCTCGTATGTAATATTTGACAACATTCCTGGCGTGTCGAACCCTATTTCTCGGTGGGAACAGTATATACGTCTATAACGTTATATATCCTAAACTAAGGCAACCTAGCATCTCGGATATAACATTTGACAACATTCCAGGCGTGTTGGAACCCTACGTCTCGCTGGTAACATTACGTGCGTCTATAACGTTATATATGCTAACCTAAGGCAACCTAATATCTCGGATGCAATATTTGACAACATTCCTGGCCTGTCGAACCCTACTTCTCGGAGGGAACAGCATATACGTCTATAACGTCATAAATCCTAACCTAAGGCAACCTAACATCTCGGATGTAACATTTGACAACATTCCAGGCGTGTCGGTCCCTACGTCTCGCTGGTAACGTTACATGCGTCTCTAACGTTATATATCCTACCCTAAGGCAACCTAACATCTCCGATGCAATATTTGACAACATTCCTGGCCTGTCGAACAATACTTCTCGGAGGGAACAGTATATACGTCTATAACGTTATATATCCTAACCTAAGGCAACCTAGCATCTCGGATGTAACATTTGACAACATTCCAGGCATGTCGGTCCCTACGTCTCGGTGGTAACATTATATGCGTCTATAACGTTATATATCCTTATCTAAGGCAACCTAACATCTCGGATGCAATATTTGACAACATTCCTAGCCTGTCGAACCCTACGTCTCGGTGGTAACATTACATGCGTCTATAACGGTATATTTCCTAATCTAAGGCAACCTAACATCTCGGATGCAATATTTGACAACATTCCTGGCCTGCCGAACCATACTTCTCGTGGGGAACAGTATATACGTCTATAACGTCATATATCCTAACCTAAGGCAACCTAACATCTCGGATGTAACATTTGACAACATTCCAGGCATGTCGGTCCCTACGTCTCGGTGGTAACATTATATGCGTCTATAACGTTATATATCCTTATCTAAAGCAACTTGACATCCCGGATGCAATATTTGACAATATTCCTAGGTTGTCGAACCCTACTTCTCGGAGGGAACAGTATATACGTCTATAACGTTATATATCCTAACGTAAGGCAACCTGACATCTCGGATGTAATATTCTGCACCATTCCAGGCGTGTCGGACCCTACTTCTCGGTGGGAACATTATATGAGTCTATAACGTTGTATACCCTAATCTAAGGCAACCTATTATCTCAGACGTAATATTTTACAATATTCCTCGCATGTCGGTGCATACTTTTCGGTGGGAATATTATATGCGTCCACAACGGTCGATATCGTAATCTAAGGCAATCTAACATCTAGGATGCAATATTTGACAACATTCCTTGCCTGTCGAACCCTACATCTCGGAGGGAACAGTATATACGTCTATAGCGGTATATATCCTAATCTAAGGCAACCTAGCATCTCGGATGCAATATTTGACAACATTCCTGGCCTGTCGAACCCTACTGCTCGGAGGGAACAGTATATACATCTATAACGGTATATATCCTAATCTAAGGCAACCTAACATCTCGGATGTAACATTTGACAACATTCCAGGCGTGTCGGACCCTACGTCTCGGTGGTAACATTACATGCGTCTATAACGTTATATATCCTAACCTAAGGCCAACTAACATCTCGTATGTAATATTTGACAACATTCCTGGCGTGTCGGACCCTACTTCTCGGTGGGAACATTATATGAGTCTATAACGTTGTATATCCTAATCTAAGGCAACCTATTATCTCAGACGTAATATTTTACAATATTCCTCGCATGTCGGTGCATACTTTTCGGTGGGAATATTATATGCGTCCACAACGGTCGATATCGTAATCTAAGGCAATCTAACATCTCGGATGCAATATTTGACAACATTCCTTGCCTGTCGAACCCTACTTCTCGGAGGAAACAGTATGTACGTCTATAGCGGTATATATCCTAATCTAAGGCAACCTAACATCTCGGATGCAATATTTGACAACATTCCTTGCCTGTCGAACCCTACTCCTCGGAGGGAACAGTATGTACGTCTATAACGTTAGATATCCTAACCTAAGGCAACCTAACATCTCGGATGTAATATTCTACAACCTTCCAGGCGTGTCGGACTCTACTTCTCGGTGGTAACATTATATGCGTCTATAACGTTGCATACCCTAATCTAAGGCAACCTAACATCTCGGATGCAATATTTGACAACATTCCTGGCCTGTCGAACCCTACTGCTCGGAGGGAACAGTATATACATCTATAACGGTATATATCCTAATCTAAGGCAACCTAACATCTCGGATGAAATATGTGACAACATTCCTGGCCTGTCGAACCCTACATCTCGGAGGGAACAGTATATACGTCTGTAACGTCATATATCCTAACCTAAGACAACCTAACATCTCGGATGTAACATTTGACAACATTCCAGGCGTGTCGGTCCCTACGTCTCGGTGGGAACAGTATATACGTCTATAACGTTATATATCCTAACCTAAGGCAACCTAACATCTCGGATGCAATATTTGACAACACTCCTGGCCTGTCGAACCCTACTTCTCGGAGGGAACAGTATATACGTCTATATCGTCATATATCCTAACCTAAGGCAACCTAAGATCTCGTATGTAACATTTGACAACATTCCAGGCGTGTCGGTCCCTACGTCTCGGTGGTAACATTACATGCGTCTATAACGTTATATATCCTTATCTGACGCAACCTAACATCTTGGATGCAATATTTGACAACATTCCTAGCCTGTCGAACCCTACGTCTCGGTGGTAACATTACATGCGTCTATAAAGGTATATTTCCTAATCTAAGGCAACCTAACATCTCGGATGCAATATTTGACAACATTCCTGGCCTGTCGAACCCTACTTCTCGGAGGGAACAGCATATACATCTATAACGTCATATATCCTAGCCTAAGGCAACCTAACATCTCGGATGTAACATTTGACAACATTCCAGGCGTGTCGGTCCCTACGTCTCGGTGGTAACATTCCATGCGTCTATAACGTTATATATCCTAACCTAAGGCCAACTAACATCTCGTATGTAATATTTGACAACATTCCTGGCGTGTCGAAACCTACTTCTCGGTGGGAACAGTATATACGTCTATAACGTTATATATCCTAACCTAAGGCAACCTAACATCTCGGATGAAATATGTGACAACATTCCTGGCCTGTCGAACCCTACTTCTCGGAGGGAACAGTATATACGTCTCTAACGTCATATATCCTAACCTAAGGCAACCTAACATCTCGGATGTAACATTTGACAACATTCCAGGCATGTCGGTCCCTACGTCTCGGTGGTAACATTATATGCGTCTATAACGTTATATATCCTTATCTAATGCAACCTAACATCTCGGATGCAATATTTGACAACATTCCTGGCCTGTCGAACCCTACTTCTCGGAGGGAACAGTATAAACGCCTATAACGTTATATATCCTAACCTAAGGCAACCTGACATCTCGGATATATTATTCTACAACATTCCAGGCGTGTCGGACCCTACTTCTCGGTGGGAACATTATATGCGTCTATAACGTTGTATATCCTAATCTAAGGCAACCTAACATCTCGGATGCAATATTTGACAACATTCCTGGCCTGTCGAACCCTACGTCTCGGTGGTAACATTATATGCGTCTATAACGTTATATATCCTTATCTAAGGCAACCTAACATCTCGGATGCAATATTTGACAACATTCCTAGCCTGTCGAACCCTACGTCTCGATGGTAACATTACATGCGTCTATAACGGTATATTTCCTAATCTAAGGCAACCTAACATCTCGGATGCAATATTTGACAACATTCCTGGCCTGTCGAACCCTACTTCTCGGAGAGAACAGTATATACGTCTATAACGTCATATATCCTAACCTAAGGCAACCTAACATCTCGGATGTAACATTTGACAACATTCCAGGCATGTCGGTCCCTACGTCTCGGTGGTAACATTATATGCGTCTATAACGTTATATATCCTTATCTAAGGCAACCTAACATCTCGGATGCAATATTTGACAACATTCCTGGCCTGTCGAACCCTACTTCTCGGAGGGAACAGCATATACGTCTATAACGTCATAAATCCTAACCTAAGGCAACCTAACATATCGGATGTAACATTTGACAACATTCCAGGCGTGTCGGTCCCTACGTCTCGGTGGTAACGTTACATGCGTCTCTAACGTTATATATCCTAACCTACGGCAACCTAGCATCTCGGATGTAACATTTTACAACATTCCAGGCATGTCGGTCCCTACGTCTCGGTGGTAACATTATATGCGTCTATAACGTTATATATCCTTATCTAAGGCAACCTAACATCTCGGATGCAATATTTGACAACATTCCTAGCCTGTCGAACCCTACGTCTCGGTGGTAACATTACATGCGTCTATAACGGTATATTTCCTAATCTAAGGCAACCTAACATCTCGGATGCAATATTTGACAACATTCCTTGCCTGTCGAACCCTACTTCTCGGAGGAAACAGTATGTACGTCTATAGCGGTATATATCCTAATCTAAGGCAACCTAACATCTCGGATGCAATATTTGACAACATTCCTTGCCTGTCGAACCCTACTCCTCGGAGGGAACAGTATGTACGTCTATAACGTTATATATCCTAACCTAAGGCAACCTAACATCTCGGATGTAATATTCTACAACCTTCCAGGCGTGTCGGACTCTGCTTCTCGGTGGTAACATTATATGCGTCTATAACGTTGCATATCCTAATCTAAGGCAACCTAACATCTCGGATGCAATATTTGACAACATTCCTGGCCTGTCGAACCCTACTGCTCGGAGGGAACAGTATATACATCTATAACGGTATATATCCTAATCTAAGGCAACCTAACATCTCGGATGAAATATGTGACAACATTCCTGGCCTGTCGAACCCTACATCTCGGAGGGAACAGTATATACGTCTGTAACGTCATATATCCTAACCTAAGACAACCTAACATCTCGGATGTAACATTTGACAACATTCCAGGCGTGTCGGTCCCTACCCCTCGGTGGTAACATTACATGCGTCTATAACGTTATATATCCTTATCTGAGGCAACCTAACATCTTGGATGCAATATTTGACAACATTCCAGGCATGTCGGTCCCTACGTCTCGGTGGTAACATTATATGCGTCTATAACGTTATATATCCTTATCTAATGCAACCTAACATCTCGGATGCAATATTTGACAACATTCCTGGCCTGTCGAACCCTACTTCTCGGAGGGAACAGTATATACGCCTATAACGTTATATATCCTAACCTAAGGCAACCTGACATCTCGGATATATTATTCTACAACATTCCAGGCGTGTCGGACCCTACTTCTCGGTGGGAACATTATATGCGTCTATAACGTTGTATATCCTAATCTAAGGCAACCTAACATCTCGGATGCAATATTTGACAACATTCCTGGCCTGTCGAACCCTACATCTCGGAGGGAACAGTATATACGTCTATAGCGGTATATATCCTAATCTAAGGCAACCTAACATCTGGGATGCAATATTTGACAACATTCCTGGCCTGTCGAACCCTACGTTTCGGTGGTAACATTATATGCGTCTATAACGTTATATATCCTTATCTAAGGCAACCTAACATCTCGGATGCAATATTTGACAACATTCCTAGCCTGTCGAACCCTACGTCTCGGTGGTAACATTACATGCGTCTATAACGGTATATTTCCTAATCTAAGGCAACCTAACATCTCGGATGCAATATTTGACAACATTCCTGGCCTGTCGAACCCTACTTCTCGGAGAGAACAGTATATACGTCTATAACGTCATATATCCTAACCTAAGGCAACCTAACATCGCGGATGTAACATTTGACAACATTCCAGGCATGTCGGTCCCTACGTCTCGGTGGTAACGTTATATGCGTCTATAACGTTATATATCCTTATCTAAGGCAACCTAACATCTCGGATGCAATATTTGACAACATTCCTGGCCTGTCGAACCCTACTTCTCGGAGGGAACAGCATATACATCTATAACGTCATATATCCTAGCCTAAGGCAACCTAACATCTCGGCTGTAACATTTCACAACATTCCAGGCGTGTCGGTCCCTACGTCTCGGTGGTAACATTACATGCGTCTGTAACGTTATATATCCTAACCTAAGGCCAACTAACATCTCGTATGTAATATTTGACAACATTCCTGGCGTGTCGAACCCTATTTCTCGGTGGGAACAGTATATACGTCTATAACGTTATATATCCTAAACTAAGGCAACCTAGCATCTCGGATATAACATTTGACAACATTCCAGGCGTGTTGGAACCCTACGTCTCGCTGGTAACATTACGTGCGTCTATAACGTTATATATGCTAACCTAAGGCAACCTAATATCTCGGATGCAATATTTGACAACATTCCTGGCCTGTCGAACCCTACTTCTCGGAGGGAACAGCATATACGTCTATAACGTCATAAATCCTAACCTAAGGCAACCTAACATCTCGGATGTAACATTTGACAACATTCCAGGCGTGTCGGTCCCTACGTCTCGCTGGTAACGTTACATGCGTCTCTAACGTTATATATCCTACCCTAAGGCAACCTAACATCTCGGATGCAATATTTGACAACATTCCTGGCCTGTCGAACAATACTTCTCGGAGGGAACAGTATATACGTCTATAACGTTATATATCCTAACCTAAGGCAACCTAGCATCTCGGATGTAACATTTGACAACATTCCAGGCGTGTCGGTCCCTACGTCTCGGTGGTAACATTATATGCGTCTATAACGTTATATATCCTTATCTAAGGCAACCTAACATCTCGGATGCAATATTTGACAACATTCCTAGCCTGTCGAACCCTACGTCTCGGTGGTAACATTACATGCGTCTATAACGGCATATTTCCTAATCTAAGGCAACCTAACATCTCGGATGCAATATTTGACAACATTCCTGTCCTGTCGAACCCTACTTCTCGGAGGGAACAGCATATACGTCTATAACGTCATAAATCCTAACCTAAGGCAACCTAACATCTCGGATGTAACATTTGACAACATTCCAGGCGTGTCGGTCCCTACGTCTCGCTGGTAACGTTACATGCGTCTCTAACGTTATATATCCTACCCTAAGGCAACCTAACATCTCGGATGCAATATTTGACAACATTCCTGGCCTGTCGAACAATACTTCTCGGAGGGAACAGTATATACGTCTATAACGTTATATATCCTAACCTAAGGCAACCTAGCATCTCGGATGTAACATTTGACAACATTCCAGGCATGTCGGTCCCTACGTCTCGGTGGTAACATTATATGCGTCTATAACGTTATATATCCTTATCTAAAGCAACTTGACATCCCGGATGCAATATTTGACAATATTCCTAGGTTGTCGAACCCTACTTCTCGGAGGGAACAGTATATACGTCTATAACGTTATATATCCTAACGTAAGGCAACCTGACATCTCGGATGTAATATTCTGCACCATTCCAGGCGTGTCGGACCCTACTTCTCGGTGGGAACATTATATGAGTCTATAACGTTGTATATCCTAATCTAAGGCAACCTATTATCTCAGACGTAATATTTTACAATATTCCTCGCATGTCGGTGCATACTTTTCGGTGGGAATATTATATGCGTCCACAACGGTCGATATCGTAATCTAAGGCAATCTAACATCTAGGATGCAATATTTGACAACATTCCTTGCCTGTCGAACCCTACATCTCGGAGGGAACAGTATATACGTCTATAGCGGTATATATCCTAATCTAAGGCAACCTAGCATCTCGGATGCAATATTTGACTACATTCCTGGCCTGTCGAACCCTACTTCTCGGAGGGAACAGTATGTACGTCTGTAACGTTATATATCCTAACCTAAGGCAACCTAACATTTCGGATGTAATATTCTACAACCTTCCAGGCGTGTCGGACCCTACTTCTCGGTGGTAACATTATATGTGTCTATAACGTTGCATATCCTAATCTAAGGCAACCTAACATCTCGGATGCAATATTTGACAACATTCCTGGCCTGTCGAACCCTACTGCTCGGAGGGAACTGTATATACGTCTATAACGGTATATATCCTAATCTAAGGCAACCTAACATCTCGGATGAAATATGTGACAACATCCTGGCCTGTCGAACCCTACATCTCGGAGGGAACAGTATATACGTCTGTAACGTCATATATCCTAACCTAAGACAACCTAACATCTCGGATGTAACATTTCACAACATTCCAGGCGTGTCGGTCCCTACGTCTCGGTGGTAACATTACATGCGTCTATAACGTTATATATCCTAACCTAAGGCAACCTAACATCTCGGATGCAATATTTTACAACATTCCTGGTCTGTCGAACCCTACTTCTCGGAGGGAACAGCATATACCTCTATAACGTCATATATCCTAGCCTAAGGCAACCTAACATCTTGGATGTAACATTTGACAACATTCCTGGCCTGTCGAACCCTACTTCTCGGAGGGAACAGCATATACATCTATAACGTCATATATCCTAGCCTAAGGCAACCTAACATCTCGGCTGTAACATTTGACAACATTCCAGGCGTGTCGGTCCCTACGTCTCGGTGGTAACATTACATGCGTCTATAACGTTATATATGCTAACCTAAGGCAACCTAATATCTCGGATGCAATATATGACAACATTCCTGGCCTGTCGAACCCTACTTCTCGGAGGGAACAGCATATACGTCTATAACGTCATAAATCCTAACCTAAGGCAACCTAACATCTCGGATGTAACATTTGACAACATTCCAGGCGTGTCGGTCCCTACGTCTCGCTGGTAACGTTACATGCGTCTCTAACGTTATATATCCTACCCTAAGGCAACCTAACATCTCGGATGCAATATTTGACAACATTCCTGGCCTGTCGAACAATACTTCTCGGAGGGAACAGTATATACGTCTATAACGTTATATATCCTAACCTAAGGCAACCTAGCATCTCGGATGTAACATTTGACAACATTCCAGGCATGTCGGTCCCTACGTCTCGGTGGTAACAATATATGCGTCTATAACGTTATATATCCTTATCTAAGGCAACCTAACATCTCGGATGCATTATTTGACAACATTCCTAGCCTGTCGAACCCTACGTCTCGGTGGTAACATTACATGCGTCTATAACGGTATATTTCCTAATCTAAGGCAACCTAACATCTCGGATGCAATATTTGACAACATTCCTGGCCTGTCGAACCATACTTCTCGTGGGGAACAGTATATACGTCTATAACGTCATATATCCTAACCTAAGGCAACCTAACATCTCGGATGTAACATTTGACAACATTCCAGGCATGTCGGTCCCTACGTCTCGGTGGTAACATTATATGCGTCTATAACGTTATATATCCTTATCTAAAGCAACTTGACATCCCGGATGCAATATTTGACAATATTCCTAGGTTGTCGAACCCTACTTCTCGGAGGGAACAGTATATACGTCTATAACGTTATATATCCTAACGTAAGGCAACCTGACATCTCGGATGTAATATTCTGCACCATTCCAGGCGTGTCGGACCCTACTTCTCGGTGGGAACATTATATGAGTCTATAACGTTGTATATCCTAATCTAAGGCAACCTATTATCTCAGACGTAATATTTTACAATATTCCTCGCATGTCGGTGCATACTTTTCGGTGGGAATATTATATGCGTCCACAACGGTCGATATCGTAATCTAAGGCAATCTAACATCTAGGATGCAATATTTGACAACATTCCAGGCGTGTTGGAACCCTACGTCTCGCTGGTAACATTACGTGCGTCTATAACGTTATATATGCTAACCTAAGGCAACCTAATATCTCGGATGCAATATTTGACAACATTCCTGGCCTGTCGAACCCTACTTCTCGGAGGGAACAGCATATACGTCTATAACGTCATAAATCCTAACCTAAGGCAACCTAACATCTCGGATGTAACATTTGACAACATTCCAGGCGTGTCGGTCCCTACGTCTCGCTGGTAACGTTACATGCGTCTCTAACGTTATATATCCTACCCTAAGGCAACCTAACATCTCGGATGCAATATTTGACAACATTCCTGGCCTGTCGAACAATACTTCTCGGAGGGAACAGTATATACGTCTATAACGTTATATATCCTAACCTAAGGCAACCTAGCATCTCCGATGTAACATTTGACAACATTCCAGGCATGTCGGTCCCTACGTCTCGGTGGTAACATTATATGCGTCTATAACGTTATATATCCTTATCTAAGGCAACCTAACATCTCGGATGCAATATTTGACAACATTCCTAGCCTGTCGAACCCTACGTCTCGGTGGTAACATTACATGTGTCTATAACGGTATATTTCCTAATCTAAGGCAACCTAACATCTCGGATGCAATATTTGACAACATTCCTGGCCTGTCGAACCCTACTTCTCGGAGGGAACAGCATATACGTCTATAACGTCATAAATCCTAACCTAAGGCAACCTAACATCTCGGATGTAACATTTGACAACATTCCAGGCGTGTCGGTCCCTACGTCTCGCTGGTAACATTATATGCGTCTATAACGTTATATATCCTTATCTAAAGCAACTTGACATCCCGGATGCAATATTTGACAATATTCCTAGGTTGTCGAACCCTACTTCTCGGAGGGAACAGTATATACGTCTGTAACGTTATATATCCTAACCTAAGGCAACCTAACATTTCGGATGTAATATTCTACAACCTTCCAGGCGTGTCGGACCCTACTTCTCGGTGGGAACATTATATGTGTCTATAACGTTGCATATCCTAATCTAAGGCAACCTAACATCTCGGATGCAATATTTGACAACATTCCTGGCCTGTCGAACCCTACTGCTCGGAGGGAACTGTATATACGTCTATAACGGTATATATCCTAATCTAAGGCAACCTAACATCTCGGATGAAATATGTGACAACATCCTGGCCTGTCGAACCCTACATCTCGGAGGGAACAGTATATACGTCTGTAACGTCATATATCCTAACCTAAGACAACCTAACATCTCGGATGTAACATTTCACAACATTCCAGGCGTGTCGGTCCCTACGTCTCGGTGGTAACATTACATGCGTCTATAACGTTATATATCCTAACCTAAGGCAACCTAACATCTCGGATGCAATATTTTACAACATTCCTGGTCTGTCGAACCCTACTTCTCGGAGGGAACAGCATATACCTCTATAACGTCATATATCCTAGCCTAAGGCAACCTTACATCTTGGATGTAACATTTGACAACATTCCTGGCCTGTCGAACCCTACTTCTCGGAGGGAACAGCATATACATCTATAACGTCATATATCCTAGCCTAAGGCAACCTAACATCTCGGCTGTAACATTTGACAACATTCCAGGCGTGTCGGTCCCTACGTCTCGGTGGTAACATTACATGCGTCTATAACGTTATATATGCTAACCTAAGGCAACCTAATATCTCGGATGCAATATTTGACAACATTCCTGGCCTGTCGAACCCTACTTCTCGGAGGGAACAGCATATACGTCTATAACGTCATAAATCCTAACCTAAGGCAACCTAACATCTCGGATGTAACATTTGACAACATTCCAGGCGTGTCGGTCCCTACGTCTCGCTGGTAACGTTACATGCGTCTCTAACGTTATATATCCTACCCTAAGGCAACCTAACATCTCGGATGTAACATTTGACAACATTCCAGGCATGTCGGTCCCTACGTCTCGGTGGTAACAATATATGCGTCTATAACGTTATATATCCTTATCTAAGGCAACCTAACATCTCGGATGCAATATTTGACAACATTCCTAGCCTGTCGAACCCTACGTCTCGGTGGTAACATTACATGCGTCTATAACGGTATATTTCCTAATCTAAGGCAACCTAACATCTCGGATGCAATATTTGACAACATTCCTGGCCTGTCGAACCATACTTCTCGTGGGGAACAGTATATACGTCTATAACGTCATATATCCTAACCTAAGGCAACCTAACATCTCGGATGTAACATTTGACAACATTCCAGGCATGTCGGTCCCTACGTCTCGGTGGTAACATTATATGCGTCTATAACGTTATATATCCTTATCTAAAGCAACTTGACATCCCGGATGCAATATTTGACAATATTCCTAGGTTGTCGAACTCTACTTCTCGGAGGGAACAGTATATACGTCTATAGCGTTATATATCCTAACGTAAGGCAACCTGACATCTCGGATGTAATATTCTGCACCATTCCAGGCGTGTCGGACCCTACTTCTCGGTGGGAACATTATATGAGTCTATAACGTTGTATATCCTAATCTAAGGCAACCTATTATCTCAGACGTAATATTTTACAATATTCCTCGCATGTCGGTGCATACTTTTCGGTGGGAATATTATATGCGTCCACAACGGTCGATATCGTAATCTAAGGCAATCTAACATCTAGGATGCAATATTTGACAACATTCCAGGCGTGTTGGAACCCTACGTCTCGCTGGTAACATTACGTGCGTCTATAACGTTATATATGCTAACCTAAGGCAACCTAATATCTCGGATGCAATATTTGACAACATTCCTGGCCTGTCGAACCCTACTTCTCGGAGGGAACAGCATATACGTCTATAACGTCATAAATCCTAACCTAAGGCAACCTAACATCTCGGATGTAACATTTGACAACATTCCAGGCGTGTCGGTCCCTACGTCTCGCTGGTAACGTTACATGCGTCTCTAACGTTATATATCCTACCCTAAGGCAACCTAACATCTCGGATGCAATATTTGACAACATTCCTGGCCTGTCGAACAATACTTCTCGGAGGGAACAGTATATACGTCTATAACGTTATATATCCTAACCTAAGGCAACCTAGCATCTCCGATGTAACATTTGACAACATTCCAGGCATGTCGGTCCCTACGTCTCGGTGGTAACATTATATGCGTCTATAACGTTATATATCCTTATCTAAGGCAACCTAACATCTCGGATGCAATATTTGACAACATTCCTAGCCTGTCGAACCCTACGTCTCGGTGGTAACATTACATGTGTCTATAACGGTATATTTCCTAATCTAAGGCAACCTAACATCTCGGATGCAATATTTGACAACATTCCTGGCCTGTCGAACCCTACTTCTCGGAGGGAACAGCATATACGTCTATAACGTCATAAATCCTAACCTAAGGCAACCTAACATCTCGGATGTAACATTTGACAACATTCCAGGCGTGTCGGTCCCTACGTCTCGCTGGTAACATTATATGCGTCTATAACGTTATATATCCTTATCTAAAGCAACTTGACATCCCGGATGCAATATTTGACAATATTCCTAGGTTGTCGAACCCTACTTCTCGGAGGGAACAGTATATACGTCTATAACGTTATATATCCTAACGTAAGGCAACCTGACATCTCGGATGTAATATTCTGCACCATTCCAGGCGTGTCGGACCCTACTTCTCGGTGGGAACATTATATGAGTCTATAACGTTGTATATCCTAATCTAAGGCAACCTATTATCTCAGACGTAATATTTTACAATATTCCTCGCATGTCGGTGCATACTTTTCGGTGGGAATATTATATGCGTCCACAACGGTCGATATCGTAATCTAAGGCAATCTAACATCTAGGATGCAATATTTGACAACATTCCAGGCGTGTTGGAACCCTACGTCTCGCTGGTAACATTACGTGCGTCTATAACGTTATATATGCTAACCTAAGGCAACCTAATATCTCGGATGCAATATTTGACAACATTCCTGGCCTGTCGAACCCTACTTCTCGGAGGGAACAGCATATACGTCTATAACGTCATAAATCCTAACCTAAGGCAACCTAACATCTCGGATGTAACATTTGACAACATTCCAGGCGTGTCGGTCCCTACGTCTCGCTGGTAACGTTACATGCGTCTCTAACGTTATATATCCTACCCTAAGGCAACCTAACATCTCGGATGCAATATTTGACAACATTCCTGGCCTGTCGAACAATACTTCTCGGAGGGAACAGTATATACGTCTATAACGTTATATATCCTAACCTAAGGCAACCTAGCATCTCCGATGTAACATTTGACAACATTCCAGGCATGTCGGTCCCTACGTCTCGGTGGTAACATTATATGCGTCTATAACGTTATATATCCTTATCTAAGGCAACCTAACATCTCGGATGCAATATTTGACAACATTCCTAGCCTGTCGAACCCTACGTCTCGGTGGTAACATTACATGTGTCTATAACGGTATATTTCCTAATCTAAGGCAACCTAACATCTCGGATGCAATATTTGACAACATTCCTGGCCTGTCGAACCCTACTTCTCGGAGGGAACAGCATATACGTCTATAACGTCATAAATCCTAACCTAAGGCAACCTAACATCTCGGATGTAACATTTGACAACATTCCAGGCGTGTCGGTCCCTACGTCTCGCTGGTAACGTTACATGCGTCTCTAACGTTATATATCCTACCCTAAGGCAACCTAACATCTCGGATGCAATATTTGACAACATTCCTGGCCTGTCGAACAATACTTCTCGGAGGGAACAGTATATACGTCTATAACGTTATATATCCTAACCTAAGGCAACCTAGCATCTCGGATGTAACATTTGACAACATTCCAGGCATGTCGGTCCCTACGTCTCGGTGGTAACATTATATGCGTCTATAACGTTATATATCCTTATCTAAGGCAACCTAACATCTCGGATGCAATATTTGACAACATTCCTAGCCTGTCGAACCCTACGTCTCGGTGGTAACATTACATGCGTCTATAACGGTATATTTCCTAATCTAAGGCAACCTAACATCTCGGATGCAATATTTGACAACATTCCTGGCCTGTCGAACCATACTTCTCGTGGGGAACAGTATATACGTCTATAACGTCATATATCCTAACCTAAGGCAACCTAACATCTCGGATGTAACATTTGACAACATTCCAGGCATGTCGGTCCCTACGTCTCGGTGGTAACATTATATGCGTCTATAACGTTATATATCCTTATCTAAAGCAACTTGACATCCCGGATGCAATATTTGACAATATTCCTAGGTTGTCGAACCCTACTTCTCGGAGGGAACAGTATATACGTCTATAACGTTATATATCCTAACGTAAGGCAACCTGACATCTCGGATGTAATATTCTGCACCATTCCAGGCGTGTCGGACCCTACTTCTCGGTGGGAACATTATATGAGTCTATAACGTTGTATATCCTAATCTAAGGCAACCTATTATCTCAGACGTAATATTTTACAATATTCCTCGCATGTCGGTGCATACTTTTCGGTGGGAATATTATATGCGTCCACAACGGTCGATATCGTAATCTAAGGCAATCTAACATCTAGGACGCAATATTTGACAACATTCCAGGCGTGTTGGAACCCTACGTCTCGCTGGTAACATTACGTGCGTCTATAACGTTATATATGCTAACCTAAGGCAACCTAATATCTCGGATGCAATATTTGACAACATTCCTGGCCTGTCGAACCCTACTTCTCGGAGGGAACAGCATATACGTCTATAACGTCATAAATCCTAACCTAAGGCAACCTAACATCTCGGATGTAACATTTGACAACATTCCAGGCGTGTCGGTCCCTTCGTCTCGCTGGTAACGTTACATGCGTCTCTAACGTTATATATCCTACCCTAAGGCAACCTAACATCTCGGATGCAATATTTGACAACATTCCTGGCCTGTCGAACAATACTTCTCGGAGGGAACAGTATATACGTCTATAACGTTATATATCCTAACCTAAGGCAACCTAGCATCTCGGATGTAACATTTGACAACATTCCAGGCATGTCGGTCCCTACGTCTCGGTGGTAACATTATATGCGTCTATAACGTTATATATCCTTATCTAAGGCAACCTAACATCTCGGATGCAATATTTGACAACATTCCTAGCCTGTCGAAACCTACGTCTCGGTGGTAATATTACATGCGTCTATAACGGTATATTTCCTAATCTAAGGCAACCTAACATCTCGGATGCAATATTTGACAACATTCCTGGCCTGTCGGACCATACTTCTCGTGGGGAACAGTATATACGTCTATAACGTCATATATCCTAACCTAAGGCAACCTAACATCTCGGATGTAACATTTGACAACATTCCAGGCATGTCGGTCCCTACGTCTCGGTGGTAACATTATATGCGTCTATAACGTTATATATCCTTATCTAATGCAACTTGACATCCCGGATGCAATATTTGACAATATTCCTAGGTTGTCGAACCCTACTTCTCGGAGGGAACAGTATATACGTCTATAACGTTATATATCCTAACGTAAGGCAACCTGACATCTCGGATGTAATATTCTGCACCATTCCAGGCGTGTCGGACCCTACTTCTCGGTGGGAACATTATATGAGTCTATAACGTTGTATATCCTAATCTAAGGCAACCTATTATCTCAGACGTAATATTTTACAATATTCCTCGCATGTCGGTGCATACTTTTCGGTGGGAATATTATATGCGTCCACAACGGTCGATATCGTAATCTAAGGCAATCTAACATCTAGGATGCAATATTTGACAACATTCCTTGCCTGTCGAACCCTACTTCTCGGAGGAAACAGTATGTACGTCTATAGCGGTATATATCCTAATCTTAGGCAACCTAACATCTCGTATGTAATATTTGACAACATTCCTGGCCTGTCGAACCCTACCTCTCAGAGGGAACAGCATATACATCTATAACGTCATATATCCTGACCTATGGCAACCTAACATCTCGGATATAACATTTGACAACATTGCAGGCGTGTTGGAACCCTACGTCTCGGTGGTAACATTACGTGCGTCTATAACGTTATATATGCTAACCTAAGGCAACCTAACATCTCGGATGCAATATTTGACAACATTCCTGGCCTGTCGAACCCTACTTCTCGGAGGGAACAGCATATACGTCTATAACGTCATATATCCTAACCTAAGGCAACCTAACATCTCGGATGTAACATTTGACAACATTCCATGCGTGTCGGTCCCTACGTCTCGGTGGTAACATTACATGCGTCTATAACGGTATATTTCCTAATCTAAGGCAACCTAGCATCTCGGATGCAATATTTGACAACATTCCTGGCCTGTCGAACCCTACTTCTCGGAGGGAACAGTATATACGTCTATAACGTTATATATCGTAACCAAAGGCAACCTAACATCTCGGATGTAATATTTGACAACATTCCTGGCGTGTCGGACCCTACTTCTCGGTGGGAACAGTATATACGTCTGTAACGTCATATATCCTAACCTAAGGCAACCTAACATCTCGGATATAACATTTGACAACATTGCAGGCGTGTCGGTCCCTACGTCTCGGTGGTAACATTACATGCGTCTATAACGGTATATTTCATAATCTAAGGCAACCTAACATCTCGGATGCAATATTTGACAACATTCCTGGCCTGTCGAACGCTACTTCTCGGAGGGAACAGTATATACGTCTATAACGTTATATATCCTAGCCTAAGGCAACCTAACATCTCGGATGTAACATTTGACAACATTCCAGGCGTGTCGGTCCCTACGTCTCGGTGGTAACATTACATGCGTCTATAACGGTATATATCCTAATCTTAGGCAACCTAACATCTCGGATGTAACATTTTACCACATTCCAGGCGTGTCGGACCCTACGTCTCGGTGGTAACATTACATGCGTCTATAACTATATATATCTTAACCTAAGGTCACCTAACATCTCGTATGTAATATTTGACAACATTCCTGGCCTGTCGAACTCTACCTCTCGGAGGGAACAGCATATACATTTATAACGTCATATATCCTAGCCTAAGGCAACCTAACATCTCGGATGTAACGTTTGACAACATTCCAGGCGTGTCGGTCCCTACGTCTCGGTGGTAACATTACATGCGTCTATAACGGTATATATCCTAATCTTGGGCAACCTAACATCTCGGATGTAACATTTTACCACATTTCAGGCGTGTCGGACCCTACTTCTCGGTGGTAACATTACATGCGTCTATAGCGGTATATATCCTAATCTTAGGCAACCTAACATCTCGGATGTAACATTTTACAACATTCCAGGCCTGTCGGTCCCTACGTCTCGGTGGTAACATTACGTGCGTCTATAACGTTATATATGCTAACCTAAGACAACCTAACATCTCGGATGCAATATTTGACAACATTCCTGGCCTGTCGAACCCTACTTCTCGGAGGGAACAGCATATACGTCTATAACGTCATATATCCTAACCTAAGGCAACCTAACATCTCGGATGTAACATTTGACAACATTCCAGGTGTGTCGGTCCCTACGTCTCGGTGGTAAGGTTACATGCGTCTATAACGTTATATATCCAAACCTAAGGCAACCTAACATCTCGGATGTAACATTTGACAACATTCCAGGCATGTCGGTCCGTACGTCTCGGTGGGAACATTATATGCGTCTATAACGTTGTATATCCTTATCTAAGGCAACCTAACATCTCGGATGCAATATTTGACAACATTCCTGGCGTGTCGAACCCCACTTCTCGGTGTGAACAGTATATACGTCTATAACGTTATATATCCTAACCTAAGGCAACCTAACATCTCGAATGTAATATGCGACAACATTGCTGGCGTGTCGGACCCTACTTCTCGGTGGGAACAGTATATACGTCTGTAACGTCATATATCCTAACCTAAGACAACCTAACATCTCGGATGTAACACTTGACAACATTGCAGGCGTGTTGGAACCCTACGTCTCGGTGGTAACATTACATGCGTCTATAACGTTATATATCCTAACCTAAGGCAACCTAACATCTCGGATGCAATATTTGACAACATTCCTGGCCTGTCGAACCCTACTTCTCGGAGGGAACAGCATATACGTCTATAACGTCATATATCCTAACCTAAGGCAACCTAACATCTCGGATGTAACATTTGACAACATTCCATGCGTGTCGGTCCCTACGTCTCGGTGGTAACATTACATGCGTCTATAACGGTATATTTCCTCATCTAAGGCAACCTAACATCTCGGATGCAATATTTGACAACATTCCTGGCCTGTCGAACCCTAATTCTCGGAGGGAACAGTATATACGTCTATAACGTTGTATATCCTAGACTAAGGCAACCTAACATTTCGGATGTAACATTTGACAACATTCCAGGCGTGTCGGTCCCTACGTCTCGGTGGTAACATTACATGCGTCTATAACGGTATATATCCTAATCTTAGGCAACCTAACATCTCGGATGCAATATTTGACAACATTCCTGGCCTGTCGAACGCTACTTCTCGGAGGGAACAGTATATACGTCTATAACGTTATATATCCTAGCCTAAGGCAACCTAACATCTCGGATGTAACATTTGACAACATTCCAGGCATGTCGGTCCCTACGTCTCGGTGGTAACATTACATGCGTCTATAACGGTATATATCCTAATCTTAGGCAATCTAACATCTCGGATGTAACATTTTACCACATTCCAGGCGTGTCGGACCCTACGTCTCGGTGGTAACATTACATGCGTCTATAGCGGTATATATCCTAATCTTAGGCAACCTAACATCTCGTATGTAATATTTGACAACATTCCTGGCCTGTCGAACCCTACCTCTCAGAGGGAACAGCATATACATCTATAACGTCATATATCCTGACCTAAGGCAACCTAACATCTCGGATATAACATTTGACAACATTGCAGGCGTGTTGGAACCCTACGTCTCGGTGGTAAAATTACGTGCGTCTATAACGTTATATATGCTAACCTAAGGCAACCTAACATCTCGGATGCAATATTTGACAACATTCCTGGCCTGTCGAACCCTACTTCTCGGAGGGAACAGCATATACGTCTATAACGTCATATATCCTAACCTAAGGCAACCTAACATCTCGGATGTAACATTTGACAACATTCCATGCGTGTCGGTCCCTACGTCTCGGTGGTAACATTACATGCGTCTATAACGGTATATTTCCTAATCTAAGGCAACCTAACATCTCGGATGCAATATTTGACAACATTCCTGGCCTGTCGAACCCTACTTCTCGGAGGGAACAGTATATACGTCTATAACGTTATATATCGTAACCAAAGGCAACCTAACATCTCGGATGTAATATTTGACAACATTCCTGGCGTGTCGGACCCTACTTCTCGGTGGGAACAGTATATACATCTGTAACGTCATATATCCTAACCTAAGGCAACCTAACATCTCGGATATAACATTTGACAACATTGCAGGCGTGTCGGTCCCTACGTCTCGGTGGTAACATTACATGCGTCTATAACGGTATATTTCATAATCTAAGGCAACCTAACATCTCGGATGCAATATTTGACAACATTCCTGGCCTGTCGAACGCTACTTCTCGGAGGGAACAGTATATACGTCTATAACGTTATATATCCTAGCCTAAGGCAACCTAACATCTCGGATGTAACATTTGACAACATTCCAGGCGTGTCGGTCCCTACGTCTCGGTGGTAACATTACATGCGTCTATAACGGTATATATCCTAATCTTAGGCAACCTAACATCTCGGATGTAACATTTTACCACATTCCAGGCGTGTCGGACCCTACGTCTCGGTGGTAACATTACATGCGTCTATAACTATATATATCTTAACCTAAGGTCACCTAACATCTCGTATGTAATATTTGACAACATTCCTGGCCTGTCGAACTCTACCTCTCGGAGGGAACAGCATATACATTTATAACGTCATATATCCTAGCCTAAGGCAACCTAACATCTCGGATGTAACATTTGACAACATTCCTGGCGTGTCGGACTCTACTTCTCGGTGGGAACAGTATATACGTCTATAACGTCATATATCCTAACCTAAGGCAACCTAACATCTCGGATGTAACATTTGACAACATTCCAGGTGTGTCGGTCCCTACGTCTCGGTGGTAACGTTACATGCTTCTATAACGTTATATATCCTAACCTAAGGCCACCTAACATCTCGGTTGTAACATTTGACAACATTCCAGGCGTGTCGGTCCCTACGTCTCGGTGGGAACAGTATATACGTCTATAACGGTATATATCCTAACCTCAGGCAACCTAACATCTCGGATGCAATATTTGACAACATTCCTGGCCTGTCGAACCCTACTTCTCGGAGGGAACAGTATGTACGTCTATAACGTTGTATATCCTAATCTAAGGCAACCTAACATCTCGGATGCAATATTTGACAACATTCCTGGCCTGTCGAACCCTACATCTCGGAGGGAACAGTATATACGTCTATAGCGGTATATATCCTAATCTAAGGCAACCTAACACCTAGGATGTAACATTTGACAACATTCCTGGCCTGTCGGTCCCTACGTCTCGGTGGTAACATTACATGCTTCTATAACGTTATATATCCTAACCTAAGGCCACCTAACATCTCGTATGTAATATTTGACAACATTCCTGGCGTGTCGAGCCCTACTTCTCGGTGGGAACAGTATATACGTCTATAACGTTATATATCCTAACCTAAGGCAATCTAACATCTCGGATGTAACATTTGACAACATTCCAGGTGTGTCGGTCCCTACGTCTCGGTGGTAACGTTACATGCGTCTTCAACGTTATATATCCTAACCTAAGGCAACCTAACATCTCGGATGCAATATTTGACAACATTCCTGTCCTGTCGAACCCTACTTCTCGGAGGGAACAGTATATACGTCTATAACGTTATATATCCTAACCTAAGGCAACCTGACATCTCGGATGTATTATTCTACAACATTCCAGGCGTGTCGGACCCTACTTCTCAGTGGGAACATTATATGCGTCTATAACGTTGTATATCCTAATCTAAGGCAACCTAACATCTCGGATGCAATATTTGACAACATTCCTGGCCTGTCGAACCCTACATCTCGGAGGGAACAGTATATACGTCTATAGCGATATATATCCTAATCTAAGGCAACCTGACATCTCGGATGCAATATTTGATAACATTCCTGGCCTGTCGAACCCTACTTCCCGGAGGGAACAGTATATACGTCTATAACGTTATATATCCTAACCGAAGGCAACCTGACATCTCGGATGTAATATTCTACATCATTCCAGGCGTGTCGAACCCTACTTCTCGGTGGGAACATTATATGAGTCTATAACGTTGTATATCCTAATCTAAGGCAACCTATTATCTCAGACGTAATATTTTACAATATTCCTGGCGTGTCGGTGCATACTTTTCGGTGGGAATATTATATGCGTCTCTAACGGTCGATATCGTAATCTAAGGCAACCTAACATCTCGGATGCTATATTTGACAACATTCCTGGCCTGTCGAACCCTACTTCTCGGAGGGAACAGCATATACGTCTATAACGTCATATATCCTAACCTAATTCAACCTAACATCTCGGATGTAACATTTGACAACATTCCAGGTGTGTCGGTCCCTACGTCTCGGTGGTAACGTTACATGCGTCTTCAACGTTATATATTCTAACCTAAGGCAACCTAACATCTCGGATGTAACATTTGACAACATTCCTGGCGTGTCGGACTCTACTTCTCGGTGGGAACAGTATATACGTCTATAACGTCATATATCCTAACCTAAGGCAACCTAACATCTCGGATGTAACATTTGACAACATTCCAGGTGTGTCGGTCCCTACGTCTCGGTGGTAAGGTTACATGCGTCTATAACGTTATATATCCAAACCTAAGGCAACCTAACATCTCGGATGTAACATTTGACAACATTCCAGGCATGTCGGTCCGTACGTCTCGGTGGTAACATTATATGCGTCTATAACGTTATATATCCTAACCTAAGGCCACCTAACATCTCGTATGTAATATTTGACAACATTCCTGGCGTGTCGAGCCCTACTTCTCGGTGGGAACAGTATATACGTCTATAACGTTATATATCGTAACCTAAGGCAACCTCACATCTCGGATGTAATATTCTGCACCATTCCAGGCGTGTCGGACCCTAATTCTCGGTGGGAACATTACATGAGTCTATAACGTTGTATATCCTAATCTAAGGCAACCTATTATCTCAGACGTAATATTTTACAATATTCCTGGTGTGTCGGTGCATACTTTTCGGTGGGAATATTATATGCGTCTATAACGGTCGATATCGTAATCTAAGGCAATCTAACATCTCGGATGCAATATTTGAGAACATTCCTGGCCTGTCGAACCCTACATCTCGGAGGGAACAGTATATACGTCTATAGCGGTATATATCCTAATCTAAGGCAACCTAACACCTCGGATGTAACATTTGACAACATTCCTGGCCTGTCGGTCCCTACGTCTCGGTGGTAACATCACATGCTTCTATAACGTTATATATCGTAACCTAAGGCCACCTAACATCTCGTATGTAATATTTGACAACATTCCTGGCGTGTCGAGCCCTACTTCTCGGTGGGAACAGTATATACGTCTATAACATTATATATCGTAACCAAAGGCAACCTAACATCTCGGATGTAATATTTGACAACATTCGTGGCGTGTCGGACCCTACTTCTCGGTGGGAACAGTATATACGTCTGTAACGTCATATATCCTAACCTAAGGCAACCTAACATCTCGGATATAACATTTGACAACATTGCAGGCGTGTTGGAACCCTACGTCTCGGTGGTAACATTACGTGCGTCTATAACGTTATATATGCTAACCTAAGGCAACCTAACATCTCGGGTGCAATATTTGACAACATTCCTGGCCTGTCGAACCCTACTTCTCGGAGGGAACAGCATATACATCTATAACGTCATATATCCTAACCTAAGGCAACCTTACATCTCGGATGTAACATTTGACAACATTCCAGGTGTGTCGGTCCCTACGTCTCGGTGGTAACGTTACATGCTTCTATAACGTTATATATCCTAACCTAAGGCCACCTAACATCTCGGTTGTAACATTTGACAACATTCCAGGCGTGTCGGTCCCTACGTCTCGGTGGGAACAGTATATACGTCTATAACGGTATATTTCCTAATCTAAGGCAACCTAACATCTCGGATGCAATATTTGACAACATTCCTGGCCTGTCGAACCCTACTTCTCGGAGGGAACAGTATGTACGTCTATAACGTTATATATCCTAACCTCAGGCAACCTGACATCTCGGATGTATTATTCTACAACATTCCAGGCGTGTCGGACCCTACTTCTCAGTGGGAACATTATATGCGTCTATAACGTTGTATATCCTAATCTAAGGCAACCTAACATCTCGGATGCAATATTTGACAACATTCCTGGCCTGTCGAACCCTACATCTCGGAGGGAACAGTATATACGTCTATAGCGGTATATATCCTAATCTAAGGCAACCTAACACCTAGGATGTAACATTTGACAACATTCCTGGCCTGTCGGTCCCTACGTCTCGGTGGTAACATTACATGCTTCTATAACGTTATATATCCTAACCTAAGGCCACCTAACATCTCGTATGTAATATTTGACAACATTCCTGGCGTGTCGAGCCCTACTTCTCGGTGGGAACAGTATATACGTCTATAACGTTATATATCCTAACCTAAGGCAATCTAACATCTCGGATGTAACATTTGACAACATTCCAGGTGTGTCGGTCCCTACGTCTCGGTGGTAACGTTACATGCGTCTTCAACGTTATATATCCTAACCTAAGGCAACCTAACATCTCGGATGCAATATTTGACAACATTCCTGTCCTGTCGAACCCTACTTCTCGGAGGGAACAGTATATACGTCTATAACGTTATATATCCTAACCTAAGGCAACCTGACATCTCGGATGTATTATTCTACAACATTCCAGGCGTGTCGGACCCTACTTCTCAGTGGGAACATTATATGCGTCTATAACGTTGTATATCCTAATCTAAGGCAACCTAACATCTCGGATGCAATATTTGACAACATTCCTGGCCTGTCGAACCCTACATCTCGGAGGGAACAGTATATACGTCTATAGCGATATATATCCTAATCTAAGGCAACCTGACATCTCGGATGCAATATTTGATAACATTCCTGGCCTGTCGAACCCTACTTCCCGGAGGGAACAGTATATACGTCTATAACGTTATATATCCTAACCGAAGGCAACCTGACATCTCGGATGTAATATTCTACATCATTCCAGGCGTGTCGAACCCTACTTCTCGGTGGGAACATTATATGAGTCTATAACGTTGTATATCCTAATCTAAGGCAACCTATTATCTCAGACGTAATATTTTACAATATTCCTGGCGTGTCGGTGCATACTTTTCGGTGGGAATATTATATGCGTCTCTAACGGTCGATATCGTAATCTAAGGCAACCTAACATCTCGGATGCTATATTTGACAACATTCCTGGCCTGTCGAACCCTACTTCTCGGAGGGAACAGCATATACGTCTATAACGTCATATATCCTAACCTAATTCAACCTAACATCTCGGATGTAACATTTGACAACATTCCAGGTGTGTCGGTCCCTACGTCTCGGTGGTAACGTTACATGCGTCTTCAACGTTATATATTCTAACCTAAGGCAACCTAACATCTCGGATGTAACATTTGACAACATTCCTGGCGTGTCGGACTCTACTTCTCGGTGGGAACAGTATATACGTCTATAACGTCATATATCCTAACCTAAGGCAACCTAACATCTCGGATGTAACATTTGACAACATTCCAGGTGTGTCGGTCCCTACGTCTCGGTGGTAAGGTTACATGCGTCTATAACGTTATATATCCAAACCTAAGGCAACCTAACATCTCGGATGTAACATTTGACAACATTCCAGGCATGTCGGTCCGTACGTCTCGGTGGTAACATTATATGCGTCTATAACGTTATATATCCTAACCTAAGGCCACCTAACATCTCGTATGTAATATTTGACAACATTCCTGGCGTGTCGAGCCCTACTTCTCGGTGGGAACAGTATATACGTCTATAACGTTATATATCGTAACCTAAGGCAACCTCACATCTCGGATGTAATATTCTGCACCATTCCAGGCGTGTCGGACCCTAATTCTCGGTGGGAACATTACATGAGTCTATAACGTTGTATATCCTAATCTAAGGCAACCTATTATCTCAGACGTAATATTTTACAATATTCCTGGTGTGTCGGTGCATACTTTTCGGTGGGAATATTATATGCGTCTATAACGGTCGATATCGTAATCTAAGGCAATCTAACATCTCGGATGCAATATTTGACAACATTCCTGGCCTGTCGAACCCTACATCTCGGAGGGAACAGTATATACGTCTATAACGTTATATATCCTAACCTAGGGCAGCCTAACATCTCGGATGTAATATTCTACAACCTTCCAGGCTTGTCGGACCCTACTTCTCGGTGGGAACATTATATCCGTCTATAACGTCGTATATCCTTATCTAAGGCAACCTAACATCTCGGATGCAATATTTGACAACATTCCTGGCGTGTCGAACCCTACTTCTCGGTGTGAACAGTATATACGTCTATAACGTTATATATCCTAACCTAAGGCAACCTAACATCTCGGATGTAATATTCGACAACATCCCTGGCGTGTCGGACCCTACTTCTCGGTGGGAACAGTATATACGTCTGTAACGTCATATATCCTAACCTAAGACAACCATACATCTCGGATGTAACATTTGACAACATTGCAGGCGTGTTGGAACCCTACGTCTCGGTGGTAACATTACATGCGTCTATAACGTTATATATCCTAACCTAAGACAACCTAACGTCTCGGATGTAACATTTGACAACATTCCAGGCGTGTCGGTCCCTACGTCTCGGTGGTAACAGCATATACGTCTATTACGACATATATCCTAACCTAAGACAACCTAACATCTCGGATATAACATTTGACAACATTCCCGGCGTGTCGGTCCCTACGTCTCGGTGGTAACATTACATGCGTCTATAACGTTATATATCCTAACCTAAGGCAACCTAACATCTCGGATGCAATATTTGACAACATTCCTGACCTGTCGAATCCTAGTTCTCGGAGGGAACAGCATATACGTCTATAACGTCATATATCCTAACCTAAGGCAACCTAACATCTCGGATGTAACATTTGACAACATTCCAGGCGTGTCGGTCCCTACGTCTCGGTGGTAACATTACATGCGTCTATAGCGGTATATATCCTAATCTTGGCAACCTAACATCTCGGATGTAACATTTTACAACATTCCAGGCCTGTCGGTCCCTACGTCTCGGTGGTAACATTACATGCGTCTATAACGTTATATATCCTAACCTAAGGCCACCTAACATCTCGTATGTAATATTTGACAACATTCCTGGCGTGTCGAACCCTACTTCTCGGTGGGAACAGTATATACGTCTATAACGTTATATATCCTAACGTAAGGTAACCTAACATCTCGGATGTAATATTTGACAACATTCCTGGCGTGTCGGACCCTACTTCTCGGTGGGAACTGTATATACGTCTGTAACGTCATATATCCTAACCTAAGGCAACCTAACATCTCGGATATAACATTTGACAACATACCCGGCGTGTTGGAACCCTACGTCTCGCTGATAACATTACGTGCGTCTATAACGTTATATATGCTAACCTAAGGCAACCTAACATCTCGGATGCAATATTTGACAACATTCCTGGCCTGTCGAACCCTACTTCTCGGAGGGAACAGTATATACGTCTATAACGTCATATATCCTAACCTAAGGCAACCTAACATCTCGGATGTAACATTTGACAACATTCCAGGCGTGTCGGTCCCTACGTCTCGGTGGTAACATTACATGCGTCTATAGCGGTATATATCCTAATCTTGGCAACCTAACATCTCGGATGTAACATTTTACAACATTCCAGGCCTGTCGGTCCCTACGTCTCGGTGGTACCATTACATGCGTCTATAACGTTATATATCCTAACCTAAGGCCACCTAACATCTCGTATGTAATATTTGACAACATTCCTGGCGTGTCGAACCCTACTTCTCGGTGGGAACAGTATATACGTCTATAACGTTATATATCCTAACGTAAGGTAACCTAACATCTCGGATGTAATATTTGACAACATTCCTGGCGTGTCGGACCCTACTTCTCGGTGGGAACAGTATATACGTCTGTAACGTCATATATCCTAAACTAAGGAAACCTAACATCTCGGATATAACATTTGACAACATACCCGGCGTGTTGGAACCCTACGTCTCGGTGATAACATTACGTGCGTCTATAACGTTATATATGCTAACCTAAGGCAACCTAACATCTCGGATGCAATATTTGACAACATTCCTGGCCTGTGAACCCTACTTCTCGGAGGGAACAGTATATACGTCTATAACGTTATATATCCTAACCTAAGGCAACCTGACATCTCGGATGTAATATTCCACATCATTCCAGGCGTGTCGAACCCTACTTCTCGGTGGGAACATTATATGAGTCTATAACGTTGTATATCCTAATCTAAGGCAACCTATTATCTCAGACGTAATATTTTACAATATTCCTGGCGTGTCGGTGCATACTTTTCGGTGGGAATATTATATGCGTCTATAACGGTCGATATCGTAATCTAAGGCAACCTAACATCTCGGATGTAACATTTGACAACATTCCAGGTGTGTCGGTCCCTACGTCTCGTTGGTAACGTTACATGCGTCTACAGCGTTATATATCCTAACCTAAGGAAACCTAACATCTTGGATGTAACATTTGACAACATTCCAGGCATGTCGGTCCCTACGTCTCGGTGGTAACATTATATGCGTCTATAACGTTATATATCCTTATCTAAGGCAACCTAACATCTCGGATGCAATATTTGACAACATTCCTAGCCTGTCGAACCCTACTTCTCGGAGGGAACAGTATATACGTCTATAACGTTATATATCCTAACCTAAGGCAACCTGACATCTCGGATGTAATATTCTACATTATTCCAGGCGTGTCGTACCCTACTTCTCGGTGGGAACATTATATGAGTCTATAACGTTGTATATCATAATCTAAGGCAACCTATTATCTCAGACGTAATATTTTACAATATTCCTGGCGTGTCGGTGCATACTTTTCGGTGGGAATATTATATGCGTCTCTAACGGTCGATATCGTAATCTAAGGCAACCTAACATCTCGGATGCAATATTTGACAACATTCCTGTCCTGTCGAACCCTACTTCTCGGAGGGAACAGCATATACGTCTATAACGTCATATATCCTAACCTAATTCAACCTAACATTTCGGATGTAACATTTGACAACATTCCAGGTGTGTCGGTCCCTACGTCTCGGTGGTAACGTTACATGCGTCTTCAACGTTATATATTCTAACCTAAGGCAACCTAACATCTCGGATGTAACATTTGACAACATTCCTGGCGTGTCCGACTCTACTTCTCGGTGGGAACAGTATATACGTCTATAACGTCATATATCCTAACCTAAGGCAACCTAACATCTCGGATGTAACATTTGACAACATTCCAGGTGTGTCGGTCCCTACGTCTCGGTGGTAAGGTTACATGCGTCTATAACGTTATATATCCAAACCTAAGGCAACCTAACATCTCGGATGTAACATTTGTCAACATTCCAGGCATGTCGGTCCGTACGTCTCGGTGGTAACATTATATGCGTCTATAACGTTATATATCCTAACCTAAGGCCACCTAACATCTCGTATGTAATATTTGACAACATTCCTGGCGTGTCGAGCCCTACTTCTCGGTGGGAACAGTATATACGTCTATAACGTTATATATCGTAACCTAAGGCAACCTCACATCTCGGATGTAATATTCTGCACCATTCCAGGCGTGTCGGACCCTAATTCTCGGTGAGAACATTACATGAGTCTATAACGTTGTATATCCTAATCTAAGGCAACCTATTATCTCAGACGTAATATTTTACAATATTCCTGGTGTGTCGGTGCATACTTTTCGGTGGGAATATTATATGCGTCTATAACGGTCGATATCGTAATCTAAGGCAATCTAACATCTCGGATGCAATATTTGACAACATTCCTGGCCTGTCGAACCCTACATCTCGGAGGGAACAGTATATACGTCTATAACGTTATATATCCTAACCTAGGGCAGCCTAACATCTCGGATGTAATATTCTACAACCTTCCAGGCTTGTCGGACCCTACTTCTCGGTGGGAACATTATATCCGTCTATAACGTTGTATATCCTTATCTAAGGCAACCTAACATCTCGGATGCAATATTTGACAACATTCCTGGCGTGTCGAACCCTACTTCTCGGTGTGAACAGTATATACGTCTATAACGTTATATATCCTAACCTAAGGCAACCTAACATCTCGGATGTAATATTCGACAACATTCCTGGCGTGTCGGACCCTACTTCTCGGTGGGAACAGTATATACGTCTGTAACGTCATATATCCTAACCTAAGACAACCATACATCTCGGATATAACATTTGACAGCATTGCAGGCGTGTTGGAACCCTACGTCTCGGTGGTAACATTACATGCGTCTATAACGTTATATATCCTAACCTAAGGCAACCTAACATCTCGGATGCAATATTTGACAACATTCCTGGCCTGTCGAATCCTAGTTCTCGGAGGGAACGGCATATACGTCTATAACGTCATATATCCTAACCTAAGGCAACCTAACATCTCGGATGTAACATTTGACAACATTCCAGGCGTGTCGGTCCCTACGTCTCGGTGGTAACATTACATGCGTCTATAGCGGTATATATCCTAATCTTAGCAACCTAACATCTCGGATGTAACATTTTACAACATTCCAGGCCTGTCGGTCCCTACGTCTCGGTGGTAACATTACATGCGTCTATAACGTTATATATCCTAACCTAAGGCCACCTAACATCTCGTATGTAATATTTGACAACATTCCTGGCGTGTCGAACCCTACTTCTCGGTGGGAACAGTATATACGTCTATAACGTTATATATCCTAACGTAAGGTAACCTAACATCTCGGATGTAATATTTGACAACATTCCTGGCGTGTCGGACCCTACTTCTCGGTGGGAACTGTATATACGTCTGTAACGTCATATATCCTAACCTAAGGCAACCTAACATCTCGGATATAACATTTGACAACATACCCGGCGTGTTGGAACCCTACGTCTCGCTGATAACATTACGTGCGTCTATAACGTTATATATGCTAACCTAAGGCAACCTAACATCTCGGATGCAATATTTGACAACATTCCTGGCCTGTCGAACCCTACTTCTCGGAGGGAACAGTATATACGTCTATAACGTCATATATCCTAACCTAAGGCAACCTAACATCTCGGATGTAACATTTGACAACATTCCAGGCGTGTCGGTCCCTACGTCTCGGTGGTAACATTACATGCGTCTATAGCGGTATATATCCTAATCTTGGCAACCTAACATCTCGGATGTAACATTTTACAACATTCCAGGCCTGTCGGTGCCTACGTCTCGGTGGTACCATTACATGCGTCTATAACGTTATATATCCTAACCTAAGGCCACCTAACATCTCGTATGTAATATTTGACAACATTCCTGGCGTGTCGAACCCTACTTCTCGGTGGGAACAGTATATACGTCTATAACGTTATATATCCTAACGTAAGGTAACCTAACATCTCGGATGTAATATTTGACACATTCCTGGCGTGTCGGACCCTACTTCTCGGTGGGAACAGTATATACGTCTGTAACGTCATATATCCTAACCTAAGGAAACCTAACATCTCGGATATAACATTTGACAACATACCCGGCTTGTTGGAACCCTACGTCTCGGTGATAACATTACGTGCGTCTATAACGTTATATATGCTAACCTAAGGCAACCTAACATCTCGGATGCAATATTTGACAACATTCCTGGCCTGTCGAATCCTAGTTCTCGGAGGGAACGGCATATACGTCTATAACGTTATATATCCTAACCTAAGGCAACCTGACATCTCGGATGTAATATTCTACATCATTCCAGGCGCGTCGAACCCTACTTCTCGGTGGGAACATTATATGAGTCTATAACGTTGTATATCATAATCTAAGGCAACCTATTATCTCAGGCGTAATATTTTACAATATTCCTGGCGTGTCGGTGCATACTTTTCGGTGGGAATATTATATGCGTCTCTAACGGTCGATATCGTAATCTAAGGCAACCTAACATCTCGGATGCAATATTTGACAACATTCCTGGCCTGTCGAACCCTACTTCTCGGAGGGAACAGCATATACGTCTATAACGTCATATATCCTAACCTAATTCAACCTAACATCTCGGATGTAACATTTGTCAACATTCCAGGTGTGTCGGTCCCTACGTCTCGGTGGTAACGTTACATGCGTCTTCAACGTTATATATTCTAACCTAAGGCAACCTAACATCTCGGATGTAACATTTGACAACATTCCTGGCGTGTCGGACTCTACTTCTCGGTGGGAACAGTATATACGTCTATAACGTCATATATCCTAACCTAAGGCAACCTAACATCTCGGATGTAACATTTGACAACATTCCAGGTGTGTCGGTCCCTACGTCTCGGTGGTAAGGTTACATGCGTCTATAACGTTATATATCCAAACCTAAGGCAACCTAACATCTCGGATGTAACATTTGACAACATTCCAGGCATGTCGGTCCGTACGTCTCGGTGGTAACATTATATGCGTCTATAACGTTATATATCCTAACCTAAGGCCACCTAACATCTCGTATGTAATATTTGACAACATTCCTGGCGTGTCGAGCCCTACTTCTCGGTGGGAACAGTATATACGTCCATAACGTTATATATCGTAACCTAAGGCAACCTCACATCTCGGATGTTATATTCTGCACCATTCCAGGCGTGTCGGACCCTAATTCTCGGTGGGAACATTACATGAGTCTATAACGTTGTATATCCTAATCTAAGGCAACCTATTATCTCAGACGTAATATTTTACAA
The DNA here is from genome assembly GCA_963969225.1 of Xylocopa violacea. Classification (NCBI taxonomy): domain Eukaryota; kingdom Metazoa; phylum Arthropoda; class Insecta; order Hymenoptera; family Apidae; genus Xylocopa; species Xylocopa violacea. The sequence goes on along the minus strand of CAXAJV010000002.1, from coordinate 22,021,754 downwards.
TATTCCTGGTGTGTCGGTGCATACTTTTCGGTGGGAATATTATATGCGTCTATAACGGTCGATATCCTAACCTAAGGCAACCTAACATCTCGGATGCAATATTTGACAACATTCCTGGCCTGTCGAACCCTAATTCTCGGAGGGAACAGTATATACGTCTATAACGTTGTATATCCTAGCCTAAGGCAACCTAACATCTCGGATGTAACATTTGACAACATTCCAGGCGTTTCGGTCCCTACGTCCCGGTGGTAACATTACATGCGTCTATAACGGTATATATCCTAATCTTAGGCAACCTAACATCTCGGATGTAACATTTGACAACATTCCATGCGTGTCGGTCCCCACGTCTCCGTGGTAACATTACATGCGTCTATAACGTTATATATCCTAACCTAAGGCCACCTAATATCTCGTATGTAATATATGACAACATTCCTGGCGTGTTGGAACCCTACGTCTCGGTGGTAACATTACGTGCGTCTATAACGTTATATATGCTAACCTAAGGCAACCTAACATCTCGGATGCAATATTTGACAACAGTCCTGGCCTGTCGAACCCTACTTCTCGGAGGGAACAGCATATACGTCTATAACGTCATATATTCTAACCTAAGGCAACCTAACATCTCGGATGTAACATTTGACAACATTCCATGCGTGTCGGTCCCTACGTCTCGGTGGTAACATTACATGCGTCTATAACGGTATATTTCCTAATCTAAGGCAACCTAACATCTCGGATGCAATATTTGACAACATTCCTGGCCTGTCGATCCCTACTTCTCGGAGGGAACAGTATATACGTCTATAACGTTATATATCCTAACCTAGGGCAACCTAACGTCTCGGATGTAATATTCTACAACCTTCCAGGCGTGTCGGACCCTACTTCTCGGTGGGAACATTATATGCGTCTATAACGTTATATATCCTAACCTAAGGCAACCTAACATCTCGGATGCAATATTTGACAACATTCCTGGCCTGTCGAACCCTACATCTCGGAGGGAACAGTATATACGTCTATAGCGGTATATATCCTTATCTAAGGCAACCTAACATCTCGGATGCAATATTTGGCAACATTCCTGGCCTGTCGAACCCTACTTCTCGGAGGGAACAGTATATACGTCTATAACGTTATATATCCTAACCGAAGGCAACCTGACATCTCGGATGTAATATTCTACATCATTCCAGGCGTGTCGGACCCTACTTCTCGGTGGGAAAATTATATGAGTCTATAACGTTGTATATCCTAATCTAAGGCAACCTATTATCTCAGACGTAATATTTTACAATATTCCTGGCGTGTCGGTCCCTACGTCTCGGTGGTAACATTACGTGCGTCTATAACGTTATATATGCTAACCTAAGGCAACCTAACATCTCGGATGCAATATTTGACAACATTCTTGGCCTGTCGAACCCTACTTCTCGGAGGGAACAGCATATACGTCTATAACGTCATATATCCTAACCTAAGGCAACCTAACATCTCGGATGTAACATTTGACAACATTCCAGGTGTGTCGGTCCCTACGTCTCGGTGGTAAGGTTGCATGCGTCTATAACGTTATATATCCAAACCTAAGGCAACCTAACATCTCGGATGTAACATTTGACAACATTCCAGGCATGTCGGTCCGTACGTCTCGGTGGGAACATTATATGCGTCTATAACGTTGTATATCCTTATCTAAGGCAACCTAACATCTCGGATGCAATATTTGACAACATTCCTGGCGTGTCGAACCCTACTTCTCGGTGTGAACAGTATATACGTCTATAACGTTATATATCCTAACCTAAGGCAACCTAACATCTCGGATGTAATATTCGACAACATTGCTGGCGTGTCGGACCCTGCTTGTCGGTGGGAACAGTATATACGTCTGTAACGTCATATATCCTAACCTAAGACAACCTAACATCTCGGATGTAACATTTGACAACATTGCAGGCGTGTTGGAACCCTACGTCTCGGTGGTAACATTACATGCGTCTATAACGTTATATATCCTAACCTAAGGCAACCTAACATCTCGGATGCAATATTTGACAACATTCCTGGCCTGTCGAACCCTACTTCTCGGAGGGAACAGCATATACGTCTATAACGTCATATATCCTAACCTAAGGCAACCTAACATCTCGGATGTAACATTTGACAACATTCCATGCGTGTCGGTCCCTACGTCTCGGTGGTAACATTACATGCGTCTATAACGGTATATTTCCTCATCTAAGGCAACCTAACATCTCGGATGCAATATTTGACAACATTACTGGCCTGTCGAACCCTAATTCTCGGAGGGAACAGTATATACGTCTATAACGTTGTATATCCTAGCCCAAGGCAACCTAACATCTCGGATGTAACATTTGACAACATTCCAGGCGTGTCGGTCCCTACGTCCCGGTGGTAACATTACATGCGTCTATAACGGTATATATCCTAATCTTAGGCAACCTAACATCTCGGATGCAATATTTGACAACATTCCTGGCCTGTCGAACGCTACTTCTCGGAGAGAACAGTATATACGTCTATAACGTTATATATCCTAGCCTAAGGCAACCTAACATCTCGGATGTAACGTTTGACAACATTCCAGGCGTGTCGGTCCCTACGTCTCGGTGGTAACATTACATGCGTCTATAACGGTATATATCCTAATCTTGGGCAACCTAACATCTCGGATGTAACATTTTACCACATTCCAGGCATGTCGGTCCCCACGTCTCGGTGGTAACATTACATGCGTCTATAACGTTATATATCCTAACCTAAGGCCACCTAATATCTCGTATGTAATATTTGACAACATTCCTGGCGTGTCGGTCCCTACGTCTCGGTGGTAACATTACATGCGTCTATAGCGGTATATATGCTAACCTAAGGCAACCTAACATCTCGGATGCAATATTTGACAACATTCCTGGCCTGTCGAAGCCTACTTCTCGGAGGGAACAGCATATACGTCTATAGCGGTATATATCCTTATCTAAGGCAACCTAACATCTCGGATGCAATATTTGGCAACATTCCTGGCCTGTCGAACCCTACTTCTCGGAGGGAACAGTATATACGTCTATAACGTTATATATCCTAACCGAAGGCAACCTGACATCTCGGATGTAATATTCTACATCATTCCAGGCGTGTCGGACCCTACTTCTCGGTGGGAAAATTATATGAGTCTATAACGTTGTATATCCTAATCTAAGGCAACCTATTATCTCAGACGTAATATTTTACAATATTCCTGGCGTGTCGGTCCCTACGTCTCGGTGGTAACATTACGTGCGTCTATAACGTTATATATGCTAACCTAAGGCAACCTAACATCTCGGATGCAATATTTGACAACATTCTTGGCCTGTCGAACCCTACTTCTCGGAGGGAACAGCATATACGTCTATAACGTCATATATCCTAACCTAAGGCAACCTAACATCTCGGATGTAACATTTGACAACATTCCAGGTGTGTCGGTCCCTACGTCTCGGTGGTAAGGTTGCATGCGTCTATAACGTTATATATCCAAACCTAAGGCAACCTAACATCTCGGATGTAACATTTGACAACATTCCAGGCATGTCGGTCCGTACGTCTCGGTGGGAACATTATATGCGTCTATAACGTTGTATATCCTTATCTAAGGCAACCTAACATCTCGGATGCAATATTTGACAACATTCCTGGCGTGTCGAACCCTACTTCTCGGTGTGAACAGTATATACGTCTATAACGTTATATATCCTAACCTAAGGCAACCTAACATCTCGGATGTAATATTCGACAACATTGCTGGCGTGTCGGACCCTGCTTGTCGGTGGGAACAGTATATACGTCTGTAACGTCATATATCCTAACCTAAGACAACCTAACATCTCGGATGTAACATTTGACAACATTGCAGGCGTGTTGGAACCCTACGTCTCGGTGGTAACATTACATGCGTCTATAACGTTATATATCCTAACCTAAGGCAACCTAACATCTCGGATGCAATATTTGACAACATTCCTGGCCTGTCGAAGCCTACTTCTCGGAGGGAACAGCATATACGTCTATAACGTCATATATCCTAACCTAAGGCAACCTAATATCTCGGATGTAACATTTGACAACATTCCATGCGTGTCGGTCCCTACGTCTCGGTGGTAACATTACATGCGTCTATAACGGTATATTTCCTAATCTAAGGCAACCTAACATCTCGGATGCAATATTTGACAACATTCCTGGCCTGTCGATCCCTACTTCTCGGAGGGAACAGTATATACGTCTATAACGTTATATATCCTAACCTAGGGCAACCTAACGTCTCGGATGTAATATTCTACAACCTTCCAGGCGTGTCGGACCCTACTTCTCGGTGGGAACATTATATGCGTCTATAACGTTATATATCCTAACCTAAGGCAACCTAACATCTCGGATGCAATATTTGACAACATTCCTGGCCTGTCGAACCCTACATCTCGGAGGGAACAGTATATACGTCTATAGCGGTATATATCCTTATCTAAGGCAACCTAACATCTCGGATGCAATATTTGGCAACATTCCTGGCCTGTCGAACCCTACTTCTCGGAGGGAACAGTATATACGTCTATAACGTTATATATCCTAACCGAAGGCAACCTGACATCTCGGATGTAATATTCTACATCATTCCAGGCGTGTCGGACCCTACTTCTCGGTGGGAAGATTATATGCGTCTATAGCGGTATATATCCTAATCTTAGGCAACCTAACAACTCCGATGTAACATTTTACAACATTCCAGGCCTGTCGGTCCCTACGTCTCGGTGGTAACATTACGTGCGTCTATAACGTTATATATGCTAACCTAAGGCAACCTAACATCTCGGATGCAATATTTGACAACATTCTTGGCCTGTCGAACCCTACTTCTCGGAGGGAACAGCATATACGTCTATAACGTCATATATCCTAACCTAAGGCAACCTAACATCTCGGATGTAACATTTGACAACATTCCAGGTGTGTCGGTCCCTACGTCTCGGTGGTAAGGTTGCATGCGTCTATAACGTTATATATCCAAACCTAAGGCAACCTAACATCTCGGATGTAACATTTGACAACATTCCAGGCATGTCGGTCCGTACGTCTCGGTGGGAACATTATATGCGTCTATCACGTTGTATATCCTTATCTAAGGCAACCTAACATCTCGGATGCAATATTTGACAACATTCCTGGCGTGTCGAACCCTACTTCTCGGTGTGAACAGTATATACGTCTATAACGTTATATATCCTAACCTAAGGCAACCTAACATCTCGGATGTAATATTCGACAACATTGCTGGCGTGTCGGACCCTGCTTGTCGGTGGGAACAGTATATACGTCTGTAACGTCATATATCCTAACCTAAGACAACCTAACATCTCGGATGTAACATTTGACAACATTGCAGGCGTGTTGGAACGCTACGTCTCGGTGGTAACATTACATGCGTCTGTAACGTTATATATCCTAACCTAAGGCAACCTAACATCTCGGATGCAATATTTGACAACATTCCTGGCCTGTCGAACCCTACTTCTCGGAGGGAACAGCATATACGTCTATAACGTCATATATCCTAACCTAAGGCAACCTAACATCTCGGATGTAACATTTGACAACATTCCATGCGTGTCGGTCCCTACGTCTCGGTGGTAACATTACATGCGTCTATAACGGTATATTTCCTCATCTAAGGCAACCTAACATCTCGGATGCAATATTTGACAACATTCCTGGCCTGTCGAACCCTAATTCTCGGAGGGAACAGTATATACGTCTATAACGTTGTATATCCTAGCCTAAGGCAACCTAACATCTCGGATGTAACATTTGACAACATTCCAGGCGTGTCGGTCCCTACGTCCCGGTGGTAACATTACATGCGTCTATAACGGTATATATCCTAATCTTAGGCAACCTAACATCTCGGATGTAACATTTGACAACATTCCATGCGTGTCGGTCCCCACGTCTCCGTGGTAACATTACATGCGTCTATAACGTTATATATCCTAACCTAAGGCCACCTAATATCTCGTATGTAATATTTGACAACATTCCTGGCGTGTCGGTCCCTACGTCTCGGTGGTAACATTACATGCGTCTATAGCGGTATATATCCTAATCTTAGGCAACCTAACATCTCGTGTGTAATATTTGACAACATTCCTGGCCTGTCGAACCCTACCTCTCGGAGGGAACAGCATATACATCTATAACGTCATATATCCTAGCCTAAGGCAACCTAACATCTCGGATGTAACATTTGACAACATTGCAGGCGTGTTGGAACCCTACGTCTCGGTGGTAACATTACGTGCGTCTATAACGTTATATATGCTAACCTAAGGCAACCTAACATCTCGGATACAATATTTGACAACATTCCTGGCCTGTCGAACCCTACTTCTCGGAGGGAACAGCATATACGTCTATAACGTCATATATCCTAACCTAAGGCAACCTAACATCTCGGATGTAACATTTGACAACATTCCATGCGTGTCGGTCCCTACGTCTCGGTGGTAACATTACATGCGTCTATAACGGTATATTTCCTAATCTAAGGCAACCTAACATCTCGGATACAATATTTGACAACATTCCTGGCCTGTCGATCCCTACTTCTCGGAGGGAACAGTATATACGTCTATAACGTTATATATCCTAACCTAGGGCAACCTAACGTCTCGGATGTAATATTCTACAACCTTCCAGGCATGTCGGACCCTACTTCTCGGTGGGAACATTATATGCGTCTATAACGTTATATATCCTAACCTAAGGCAACCTAACATCTCGGATGCAATATTTGACAACATTCCTGGCCTGTCGAACCCTACATCTCGGAGGGAACAGTATATACGTCTATAGCGGTATATATCCTTATCTAAGGCAACCTAACATCTCGGATGCAATATTTGGCAACATTCCTGGCCTGTCGAACCCTACTTCTCGGAGGGAACAGTATATACGTCTATAACGTTATATATCCTAACCGAAGGCAACCTGACATCTCGGATGTAATATTCTACATCATTCCAGGCGTGTCGGACCCTACTTCTCGGTGGGAACATTATATGAGTCTATAACGTTGTATATCCTAATCTAAGGCAACCTATTATCTCAGACGTAATATTTTACAATATTCCTGGCGTGTCGGTGCATACTTTTCGGTGGGAATATTATATGCGTCCACAACGGTCGATATCGTAATCTAAGGCAATCTAACATCTCGGATGCAATACTTGACAACATTCCTTGCCTGTCGAACCCTACTTCTCGGAGGGAACAGTATGTACGTCTATAACGTTATATATCCTAACCTAAGGCAACCTAACATCTCGGATGTAAAATTCTACAACCTTCCAGGCGTGTCGGACCCTACATCTCGGTGGTAACATTACATGCGTCTAGAACGGTATGTATCCAAATCTTAGGCAATCTAACATCTCGGATGTAACATTTTACCACATTCCAGGCGTGTCGGACCCTACTTCTCGGTGGGAAGATTATATGCGTCTATAGCGGTATATATCCTAATCTTAGGCAACCTAACAACTCCGATGTAACATTTTACAACATTCCAGGCCTGTCGGTCCCTACGTCTCGGTGGTAACATTACGTGCGTCTATAACGTTATATATGCTAACCTAAGGCAACCTAACATCTCGGATGCAATATTTGACAACATTCTTGGCCTGTCGAACCCTACTTCTCGGAGGGAACAGCATATACGTCTATAACGTCATATATCCTAACCTAAGGCAACCTAACATCTCGGATGTAACATTTGACAACATTCCAGGTGTGTCGGTCCCTACGTCTCGGTGGTAAGGTTGCATGCGTCTATAACGTTATATATCCAAACCTAAGGCAACCTAACATCTCGGATGTAACATTTGACAACATTCCAGGCATGTCGGTCCGTACGTCTCGGTGGGAACATTATATGCGTCTATCACGTTGTATATCCTTATCTAAGGCAACCTAACATCTCGGATGCAATATTTGACAACATTCCTGGCGTGTCGAACCCTACTTCTCGGTGTGAACAGTATATACGTCTATAACGTTATATATCCTAACCTAAGGCAACCTAACATCTCGGATGTAATATTCGACAACATTGCTGGCGTGTCGGACCCTGCTTGTCGGTGGGAACAGTATATACGTCTGTAACGTCATATATCCTAACCTAAGACAACCTAACATCTCGGATGTAACATTTGACAACATTGCAGGCGTGTTGGAACGCTACGTCTCGGTGGTAACATTACATGCGTCTGTAACGTTATATATCCTAACCTAAGGCAACCTAACATCTCGGATGCAATATTTGACAACATTCCTGGCCTGTCGAACCCTACTTCTCGGAGGGAACAGCATATACGTCTATAACGTCATATATCCTAACCTAAGGCAACCTAACATCTCGGATGTAACATTTGACAACATTCCATGCGTGTCGGTCCCTACGTCTCGGTGGTAACATTACATGCGTCTATAACGGTATATTTCCTCATCTAAGGCAACCTAACATCTCGGATGCAATATTTGACAACATTCCTGGCCTGTCGAACCCTAATTCTCGGAGGGAACAGTATATACGTCTATAACGTTGTATATCCTAGCCTAAGGCAACCTAACATCTCGGATGTAACATTTGACAACATTCCAGGCGTGTCGGTCCCTACGTCCCGGTGGTAACATTACATGCGTCTATAACGGTATATATCCTAATCTTAGGCAACCTAACATCTCGGATGTAACATTTGACAACATTCCATGCGTGTCGGTCCCCACGTCTCCGTGGTAACATTACATGCGTCTATAACGTTATATATCCTAACCTAAGGCCACCTAATATCTCGTATGTAATATTTGACAACATTCCTGGCGTGTCGGTCCCTACGTCTCGGTGGTAACATTACATGCGTCTATAGCGGTATATATCCTAATCTTAGGCAACCTAACATCTCGTGTGTAATATTTGACAACATTCCTGGCCTGTCGAACCCTACCTCTCGGAGGGAACAGCATATACATCTATAACGTCATATATCCTAGCCTAAGGCAACCTAACATCTCGGATGTAACATTTGACAACATTGCAGGCGTGTTGGAACCCTACGTCTCGGTGGTAACATTACGTGCGTCTATAACGTTATATATGCTAACCTAAGGCAACCTAACATCTCGGATACAATATTTGACAACATTCCTGGCCTGTCGAACCCTACTTCTCGGAGGGAACAGCATATACGTCTATAACGTCATATATCCTAACCTAAGGCAACCTAACATCTCGGATGTAACATTTGACAACATTCCATGCGTGTCGGTCCCTACGTCTCGGTGGTAACATTACATGCGTCTATAACGGTATATTTCCTAATCTAAGGCAACCTAACATCTCGGATACAATATTTGACAACATTCCTGGCCTGTCGATCCCTACTTCTCGGAGGGAACAGTATATACGTCTATAACGTTATATATCCTAACCTAGGGCAACCTAACGTCTCGGATGTAATATTCTACAACCTTCCAGGCATGTCGGACCCTACTTCTCGGTGGGAACATTATATGCGTCTATAACGTTATATATCCTAACCTAAGGCAACCTAACATCTCGGATGCAATATTTGACAACATTCCTGGCCTGTCGAACCCTACATCTCGGAGGGAACAGTATATACGTCTATAGCGGTATATATCCTTATCTAAGGCAACCTAACATCTCGGATGCAATATTTGGCAACATTCCTGGCCTGTCGAACCCTACTTCTCGGAGGGAACAGTATATACGTCTATAACGTTATATATCCTAACCGAAGGCAACCTGACATCTCGGATGTAATATTCTACATCATTCCAGGCGTGTCGGACCCTACTTCTCGGTGGGAACATTATATGAGTCTATAACGTTGTATATCCTAATCTAAGGCAACCTATTATCTCAGACGTAATATTTTACAATATTCCTGGCGTGTCGGTGCATACTTTTCGGTGGGAATATTATATGCGTCCACAACGGTCGATATCGTAATCTAAGGCAATCTAACATCTCGGATGCAATACTTGACAACATTCCTTGCCTGTCGAACCCTACTTCTCGGAGGGAACAGTATGTACGTCTATAACGTTATATATCCTAACCTAAGGCAACCTAACATCTCGGATGTAAAATTCTACAACCTTCCAGGCGTGTCGGACCCTACATCTCGGTGGTAACATTACATGCGTCTAGAACGGTATGTATCCTAATCTTAGGCAATCTAACATCTCGGATGTAACATTTTACCACATTCCAGGCGTGTCGGACCCTACGTCTCGGTGGTAACATTACATGCGTCTATAACTATATATATCTTAACCTAAGGTCACCTAACATCTCGTATGTAATATTTGACAACATTCCTGACCTGTCGAACTCTACCTCTCGGAGGGAACAGCATATACATCTATAACGTCATATATCCTAGCCTAAGGCAACCTAACATCTCGGATGTAACGTTTGACAACATTCCAGGCGTGTCGGTCCCTACGTCTCGGTGGTAACATTACATGCGTCTATAACGGTATATATCCTAATCTTGGGCAACCTAACATCTCGTATGTAATATTTGACAACATTCCTGGCGTGTCGGTCCCTACGTCTCGGTGGTAACATTGCATGCGTCTATAGCGGTATATATCCTAATCTTAGGCAACCTAACATCTCGTGTGTAATATTTGACAACATTCCTGGCCTGTCGAACCCTACCTCTCGGAGGGAACAGCATATACGTCTATAACGTCATATATCCAAACCTAAGGCAACCTAACATCTCGGATGTAACATTTGACAACATTCCATGCGTGTCGGTCCCTACGTCTCGGTGGTAACATTACATGCGTCTATAACGGTATATTTCCTAATCTAAGGCAACCTAACATCTCGGATGCAATATTTGACAACATTCCTGGCCTGTCGAACGCTACTTCTCGGAGGGAACAGTATATACGTCTATAACGTTATATATCCTAGCCTAAGGCAACCTAACATCTCGGATGTAACATTTGACAACCTTCCAGGCGTGTCGGTCCCTACGTCTCGGTGGTAACATTACATGCGTCTATAACGGTATATATCCTAATCTTAGGCAACCTAACATCTCGGATGCAATATTGGACAACATTCCTGGCCTGTCGAACGCTACTTCTCGGAGGGAACAGTATATACGTCTATAACGTTATATATCCTAGCCTAAGGCAACCTAACATCTCGGATGTAACATTTGACAACATTCCAGGCATGTCGGTTCCTACGTCTCGGTGGTAACATTACATGCGTCTATAACGGTATATATCCTAATCTTAGGCAACCTAACAGCTCGGATGTAACATTTTACCACATTCCAGGCGTGTCGGAACCTACGTCTCGGTGGTAACATTACATGCGTCTATAACTATATATATCTTAACCTAAGGTCGCCTAACATCTCGTATGTAATATTTGACAACATTCCTGGCCTGTCGAACTCTACCTCTCGGAGGGAACAGCATATACATCTATAACGTCATATATCCTAGCCTAAGGCAACCTAACATCTCGGATGTAACGTTTGACAACATTCCAGGCGTGTCGGTCCCTACGTCTCGGTGGTAACATTACATGCGTCTATAACGGTATATATCCTAATCTTGGGCAACCTAACATCTCGGATGTAACATTTTACCACATTCCAGGCATGTCGGTCCCCACGTCTCGGTGGTAACATTACATGCGTCTATAACGTTATATATCCTAACCTAAGGCCACCTAATATCTCGTATGTAATATTTGACAACATTCCTGGCGTGTCGGTCCCTACGTCTCGGTGGTAACATTACATGCGTCTATAGCGGTATATATCCTAATCTTAGGCAACCTAACATCTCGTGTGTAATATTTGACAACATTCCTGGCCTGTCGAACCCTACCTCTCGGAGGGAACAGCATATACATCTATAACGTCATATATCCTAGCCTAAGGCAACCTAACATCTCGGATGTAACATTTGACAACATTCCATGCCTGTCGGTCCCTACGTCTCGGTGGTAACATTACATGCTTCTATAACGTTATATATCCTAACCTAAGGCCACCTAACATCTCGGATGCAATATTTGACAACATTCCTGGCCTGTCGATCCCTACTTCTCGGAGGGAACAGTATATACGTCTATAACGTTATATATCCTAACCTAGGGCAACCTAACGTCTCGGATGTAATATTCTACAACCTTCCAGGCGTGTCGGACCCTACTTCTCGGTGGGAACATTATATGCGTCTATAACGTTATATATCCTAACCTAAGGCAACCTAACATCTCGGATGCAATATTTGACAACATTCCTGGCCTGTCGAACCCTACATCTCGGAGGGAACAGTATATACGTCTATAGCGGTATATATCCTTATCTAAGGCAACCTAACATCTCGGATGCAATATTTGGCAACATTCCTGGCCTGTCGAACCCTACTTCTCGGAGGGAACAGTATATACGTCTATAACGTTATATATCCTAACCGAAGGCAACCTGACATCTCGGATGTAATATTCTACATCATTCCAGGCGTGTCGGACCCTACTTCTCGGTGGGAACATTATATGAGTCTATAACGTTGTATATCCTAATCTAAGGCAACCTATTATCTCAGACGTAATATTTTACAATATTCCTGGCGTGTCGGTGCATACTTTTCGGTGGGAATATTATATGCGTCCACAACGGTCGATATCGTAATCTAAGGCAATCTAACATCTCGGATGCAATACTTGACAACATTCCTTGCCTGTCGAACCCTACTTCTCGGAGGGAACAGTATGTACGTCTATAACGTTATATATCCTAACCTAAGGCAACCTAACATCTCGGATGTAAAATTCTACAACCTTCCAGGCGTGTCGGACCCTACATCTCGGTGGTAACATTATATGCGTCTATAACGTTGCATATCATAATCTAAGGCAACCTAACATCTCGGATGCTATATTTGACAACATTCCTGGCCTGTCGAATCTTACTGCTCGGATGAAATATGTGACAACATTTCTGGCCTGCCGAACATTACATCTCGGAGGGAACAGTGTATACGTCTGTAACGTCATATATCCTTATCTAAGGCAACCTAACATCTCGGATGCAATATTTGACTGCATTCCTAGCCTGTCGATCCCTACTTCTCGGAGGGAACAGTATATACGTCTATAACGTCATATATCCTAACCTAAGGCAACCTAACATCTCGGATGTAATATTCTACAACCTTCCAGGCGTGTCGGACCCTACTTCTCGGTGGTAACATTACATGCGTCTATAACGGTATATATCCTAATCTTAGGCAACCTAACACCTCGGATGTAACATTTGACAACATTCCTGGCCTGTCGGTCCCTACGTCTCGGTGGTAACATTACATGCTTCTATAACGTTATATATCCTAACCTAAGGCCACCTAACATCTCGTATGTAATATTTGACAACATTCCTGGCGTGTCGAGCCCTACTTCTCGGTGGGAACAGTATATACGTCTATAACGTTATATATCGTAACCAAAGGCAACCTAACATCTCGGATGTAATATTTGACAACATTCCTGGCGTGTCGGACCCTACTTCTCGGTGGGAACAGTATATACGTCTGTAACGTCATATATCCTAACCTAAGGCAACCTAACATCTCGGATATAACATTTGACAACATTGCAGGCGTGTTGGAACCCTACGTCTCGGTGGTAACATTACGTGCGTCTATAACGTTATATATGCTAACCTAAGGCAACGTAACATCTCGGATGCAATATTTGACAACATGCCTGGCCTGTCGAACCCTACTTCTCGGAGGGAACAGCATATACGTCTATAACGTCATATATCCAAACCTAAGGCAACCTAACATCTCGGATGTAACATTTGACAACATTCCATGCGTGTCGGTCCCTACGTCTCGGTGGTAACATTACATGCGTCTATAACGGTATATTTCCTAATCTAATGCAACCTAACATCTCGGATGCAATATTTGACAACATTCCTGGCCTGTTGAACGCTACTTCTCGGAGGGAACAGTATATACGTCTATAACGTTATATATCCTAGCCTAAGGCAACCTAACATCTCGGATATATTATTCTACAACATTCCAGGCGTGTCGGACCCTACTTCTCGGTGGGAACATTATATGCGTCTATAACGTTGTATATCCTAATCTAAGGCAACGTAACATCTCGGATGCAATATTTGACAACATTCCTGGCCTGTCGAACCCTACATCTCGGAGGGAACAGTATATACGTCTATAGCGGTATATATCCTAATCTAAGGCAACCTAACATCTCGCATGCAATATTTGACAACATTCCTTGCCTGTCGAACCCTACTTCTCGGAGGGAACAGTATGTACGTCTATAACGTTATGTATCCTAACCTAAGGCAACCTAACATCTCGGATGTAATATTCTACAATCTTCCAGGCGTGTCGGACTCTACTTCTCGGTGGTAACATTATATGCGTCTATAACGTTGCATATCCTAATCTAAGGCAACCTAACATCTCGGATGCAATATTTGACAACATTCCTGGCCTGTCGAACCCTACATCTCGGAGGGAACAGTATATACGTCTATAGCGGTATATATCCTAATCTAAGGCAACCTAACATCTCGGATGCAATATTTGACTACATTCCTGGCCTGTCGAACCCTACCTCTCGGAGGGAACAGCATATACGTCTATAACGTCATATATCCAAACCTAAGGCAACCTAACATCTCGGATGTAACATTTGACAACATTCCATGCGTGTCGGTCCCTACGTCTCGGTGGTAACATTACATGCGTCTATAACGGTATATTTCCTAATCTAAGGCAACCTAACATCTCGGATGCAATATTTGACAACATTCCTGGCCTGTCGAACGCTACTTCTCGGAGGGAACAGTATATACGTCTATAACGTTATATATCCTAGCCTAAGGCAACCTAACATCTCGGATGTAACATTTGACAACCTTCCAGGCGTGTCGGTCCCTACGTCTCGGTGGTAACATTACATGCGTCTATAACGGTATATATCCTAATCTTAGGCAACCTAACATCTCGGATGCAATATTTGACAACATTCCTGGCCTGTCGAACGCTACTTCTCGGAGGGAACAGTATATACGTCTATAACGTTATATATCCTAGCCTAAGGCAACCTAACATCTCGGATGTAACATTTGACAACATTCCAGGCATGTCGGTTCCTACGTCTCGGTGGTAACATTACATGCGTCTATAACGGTATATATCCTAATCTTAGGCAACCTAACAGCTCGGATGTAACATTTTACCACATTCCAGGCGTGTCGGAACCTACGTCTCGGTGGTAACATTACATGCGTCTATAACTATATATATCTTAACCTAAGGTCGCCTAACATCTCGTATGTAATATTTGACAACATTCCTGGCCTGTCGAACTCTACCTCTCGGAGGGAACAGCATATACATCTATAACGTCATATATCCTAGCCTAAGGCAACCTAACATCTCGGATGTAACGTTTGACAACATTCCAGGCGTGTCGGTCCCTACGTCTCGGTGGTAACATTACATGCGTCTATAACGGTATATATCCTAATCTTGGGCAACCTAACATCTCGGATGTAACATTTTACCACATTCCAGGCATGTCGGTCCCCACGTCTCGGTGGTAACATTACATGCGTCTATAACGTTATATATCCTAACCTAAGGCCACCTAATATCTCGTATGTAATATTTGACAACATTCCTGGCGTGTCGGTCCCTACGTCTCGGTGGTAACATTACATGCGTCTATAGCGGTATATATCCTAATCTTAGGCAACCTAACATCTCGTGTGTAATATTTGACAACATTCCTGGCCTGTCGAACCCTACCTCTCGGAGGGAACAGCATATACATCTATAACGTCATATATCCTAGCCTAAGGCAACCTAACATCTCGGATGTAACATTTGACAACATTCCATGCCTGTCGGTCCCTACGTCTCGGTGGTAACATTACATGCTTCTATAACGTTATATATCCTAACCTAAGGCCACCTAACATCTCGGATGCAATATTTGACAACATTCCTGGCCTGTCGATCCCTACTTCTCGGAGGGAACAGTATATACGTCTATAACGTTATATATCCTAACCTAGGGCAACCTAACGTCTCGGATGTAATATTCTACAACCTTCCAGGCGTGTCGGACCCTACTTCTCGGTGGGAACATTATATGCGTCTATAACGTTATATATCCTAACCTAAGGCAACCTAACATCTCGGATGCAATATTTGACAACATTCCTGGCCTGTCGAA
The DNA here is from genome assembly GCA_963969225.1 of Xylocopa violacea. NCBI lineage: Eukaryota > Metazoa > Arthropoda > Insecta > Hymenoptera > Apidae > Xylocopa > Xylocopa violacea. Next base: position 22,005,331 of record CAXAJV010000002.1, on the reverse strand, counting down.
CCCTACATCTCGGAGGGAACAGTATATACGTCTATAGCGGTATATATCCTTATCTAAGGCAACCTAACATCTCGGATGCAATATTTGGCAACATTCCTGGCCTGTCGAACCCTACTTCTCGGAGGGAACAGTATATACGTCTATAACGTTATATATCCTAACCGAAGGCAACCTGACATCTCGGATGTAATATTCTACATCATTCCAGGCGTGTCGGACCCTACTTCTCGGTGGGAACATTATATGAGTCTATAACGTTGTATATCCTAATCTAAGGCAACCTATTATCTCAGACGTAATATTTTACAATATTCCTGGCGTGTCGGTGCATACTTTTCGGTGGGAATATTATATGCGTCCACAACGGTCGATATCGTAATCTAAGGCAATCTAACATCTCGGATGCAATACTTGACAACATTCCTTGCCTGTCGAACCCTACTTCTCGGAGGGAACAGTATGTACGTCTATAACGTTATATATCCTAACCTAAGGCAACCTAACATCTCGGATGTAAAATTCTACAACCTTCCAGGCGTGTCGGACCCTACATCTCGGTGGTAACATTATATGCGTCTATAACGTTGCATATCATAATCTAAGGCAACCTAACATCTCGGATGCTATATTTGACAACATTCCTGGCCTGTCGAATCTTACTGCTCGGATGAAATATGTGACAACATTTCTGGCCTGCCGAACATTACATCTCGGAGGGAACAGTGTATACGTCTGTAACGTCATATATCCTTATCTAAGGCAACCTAACATCTCGGATGCAATATTTGACTGCATTCCTAGCCTGTCGATCCCTACTTCTCGGAGGGAACAGTATATACGTCTATAACGTCATATATCCTAACCTAAGGCAACCTAACATCTCGGATGTAATATTCTACAACCTTCCAGGCGTGTCGGACCCTACTTCTCGGTGGTAACATTACATGCGTCTATAACGGTATATATCCTAATCTTAGGCAACCTAACACCTCGGATGTAACATTTGACAACATTCCTGGCCTGTCGGTCCCTACGTCTCGGTGGTAACATTACATGCTTCTATAACGTTATATATCCTAACCTAAGGCCACCTAACATCTCGTATGTAATATTTGACAACATTCCTGGCGTGTCGAGCCCTACTTCTCGGTGGGAACAGTATATACGTCTATAACGTTATATATCGTAACCAAAGGCAACCTAACATCTCGGATGTAATATTTGACAACATTCCTGGCGTGTCGGACCCTACTTCTCGGTGGGAACAGTATATACGTCTGTAACGTCATATATCCTAACCTAAGGCAACCTAACATCTCGGATATAACATTTGACAACATTGCAGGCGTGTTGGAACCCTACGTCTCGGTGGTAACATTACGTGCGTCTATAACGTTATATATGCTAACCTAAGGCAACCTAACATCTCGGATGCAATATTTGACAACATTCCTGGCCTGTCGAACCCTACTTCTCGGAGGGAACAGCATATACGTCTATAACGTCATATATCCAAACCTAAGGCAACCTAACATCTCGGATGTAACATTTGACAACATTCCATGCGTGTCGGTCCCTACGTCTCGGTGGTAACATTACATGCGTCTATAACGGTATATTTCCTAATCTAAGGCAACCTAACATCTCGGATGCAATATTTGACAACATTCCTGGCCTGTCGAACGCTACTTCTCGGAGGGAACAGTATATACGTCTATAACGTTATATATCCTAGCCTAAGGCAACCTAACATCTCGGATGTAACATTTGACAACATTCCAGGCGTGTCGGTCCCTACGTCTCGGTGGTAACATTACATACGTCTATAACGGTATATATCCTAATCTTAGGCAACCTAACATCTCGGATGTAACGTTTGACAACATTCCAGGCGTGTCGGTCCCTACGTCTCGGTGGTAACATTACATGCGTCTATAACGGTATATATCCTAATCTTGGGCAACCTAACATCTCGGATGTAACATTTGACAACATTCCTGGCCTGTCGGTCCCTACGTCTCGGTGGTAACATTACATGCTTCTATAACGTTATATATCCTAACCTAAGGCCACCTAACATCTCGTATGTAATATTTGACAACATTCCTGGCGTGTCGAGCCCTACTTCTCGGTGGGAACAGTATATACGTCTATAACGTTATATATCGTAACCAAAGGCAACCTAACATCTCGGATGTAATATTTGACAACATTCCTGGCGTGTCGGACCCTACTTCTCGGTGGGAACAGTATATACGTCTGTAACGTCATATATCCTAACCTAAGGCAACCTAACATCTCGGATATAACATTTGACAACATTGCAGGCGTGTTGGAACCCTACGTCTCGGTGGTAACATTACGTGCGTCTATAACGTTATATATGCTAACCTAAGGCAACGTAACATCTCGGATGCAATATTTGACAACATGCCTGGCCTGTCGAACCCTACTTCTCGGAGGGAACAGCATATACGTCTATAACGTCATATATCCAAACCTAAGGCAACCTAACATCTCGGATGTAACATTTGACAACATTCCATGCGTGTCGGTCCCTACGTCTCGGTGGTAACATTACATGCGTCTATAACGGTATATTTCCTAATCTAAGGCAACCTAACATCTCGGATGCAATATTTGACAACATTCCTGGCCTGTTGAACGCTACTTCTCGGAGGGAACAGTATATACGTCTATAACGTTATATATCCTAGCCTAAGGCAACCTAACATCTCGGATATATTATTCTACAACATTCCAGGCGTGTCGGACCCTACTTCTCGGTGGGAACATTATATGCGTCTATAACGTTGTATATCCTAATCTAAGGCAACGTAACATCTCGGATGCAATATTTGACAACATTCCTGGCCTGTCGAACCCTACATCTCGGAGGGAACAGTATATACGTCTATAGCGGTATATATCCTAATCTAAGGCAACCTAACATCTCGCATGCAATATTTGACAACATTCCTTGCCTGTCGAACCCTACTTCTCGGAGGGAACAGTATGTACGTCTATAACGTTATGTATCCTAACCTAAGGCAACCTAACATCTCGGATGTAATATTCTACAATCTTCCAGGCGTGTCGGACTCTACTTCTCGGTGGTAACATTATATGCGTCTATAACGTTGCATATCCTAATCTAAGGCAACCTAACATCTCGGATGCAATATTTGACAACATTCCTGGCCTGTCGAACCCTACATCTCGGAGGGAACAGTATATACGTCTATAGCGGTATATATCCTAATCTAAGGCAACCTAACATCTCGGATGCAATATTTGACTACATTCCTGGCCTGTCGAACCCTACTTCTCGGAGGGAACAGTATATACGTCTATAACGTTATATATCCTAACCGAAGGCAACCTGACATCTCGGATGTAATATTCTACATCATTCAAGGCGTGTCGGACCCTACTTCTCGGTGGGAACATTATATGAGTCTATAACGTTGTATATCCTAATCTAAGGCAACCTATTATCTCAGACGTAATATTGTACAATATTCCACGCGTGTCGGTGCATACTTTTCGGTGGGAATATTATATGCGTCCATAACGGTCGATATCGTAATCTAAGGCAATCTAACATCTCGGATGCAATATTTGACAACATTCCTTACCTGTCGAACCCTACTTCTCGGAGGGAACAGTATGTACGTCTGTAACGTTATATATCCTAACCTAAGGCAACCTAACATCTCGGATGTAATATTCTACAACCTTCCAGGCGTGTCGGACCCTACTTCCCTGTGGTAACATTATATGCGTCTATAACGTTGCATATCCTAATCTAAGGCAACCTAACATCTCGGATGCAAAATTTGACAACATTCCTGGCCTGTCGAACCCTACTGCTCGGAGGGAACAGTATATACGTCTATAACGGTATATATCCTAATCTTAGGCAACCTAACATCTCGGATGCAATATTTGACAACATTCCTGGCCTGTCGAACTCTACCTCTCGGAGGGAACAGCATATACATCTATAACGTCATATATCCTAGCCTAAGGCAACCTAACTTCTCGGATGTAACGTTTGACAACATTCCAGGCGTGTCGGTCCCTACGTCTCGGTGGTAACATTACATGCGTCTATAACGGTATATTTCCTAATCTAAGGCAACCTAACATCTCGGATGCAATATTTGACAACATTCCTGGCCTGTCGAACGCTACTTCTCGGAGGGAACAGTATATACGTCTATAACGTTATATATCCTAGCCTAAGGCAACCTAACATCTCGGATGTAACATTTTACCACATTCCAGGCATGTCGGTCCCCACGTCTCGGTGGTAACATTACATACGTCTATAACGGTATATATCCTAACCTAAGGCCACCTAATATCTCGTATGTAATATTTGACAACATTCCTGGCGTGTCGGTCCCTACGTCTCGGTGGTAACATTACATGCGTCTATAGCGGTATATATGCTAACCTAAGGCAACCTAACATCTCGGATGCAATATTTGACAACATTCCTGGCCTGTCGAACCCTACTTCTCGGATGAAATATGTGACAACATTTCTGGCCTGCCGAACATTACATCTCGGAGGGAACAGTGTATACGTCTGTAACGTCATATATCCTAACCTAAGGCAACCTAACATCTCGGATATAACATTTGACAACATTGCAGGCGTGTTGGAACCCTACGTCTCGGTGGTAACATTACGTGCGTCTATAACGTTATATATGCTAACCTAAGGCAACCTAACATCTCGGATGCAATATTTGACAACATTCCTGGCCTGTCGAACCCTACTTCTCGGAGGGAACAGCATATACGTCTATAACGTCATATATCCAAACCTAAGGCAACCTAACATCTCGGATGTAACATTTGACAACATTCCATGCGTGTCGGTCCCTACGTCTCGGTGGTAACATTACATGCGTCTATAACGGTATATTTCCTAATCTAAGGCAACCTAACATCTCGGATGCAATATTTGACAACATTCCTGGCCTGTCGAACGCTACTTCTCGGAGGGAACAGTATATACGTCTATAACGTTATATATCCTAGCCTAAGGCAACCTAACATCTCGGATGTAACATTTGACAACATTCCAGGCGTGTCGGTCCCTACGTCTCGGTGGTAACATTACATACGTCTATAACGGTATATATCCTAATCTTAGGCAACCTAACATCTCGGATGTAACGTTTGACAACATTCCAGGCGTGTCGGTCCCTACGTCTCGGTGGTAACATTACATGCGTCTATAACGGTATATATCCTAATCTTGGGCAACCTAACATCTCGGATGTAACATTTGACAACATTCCTGGCCTGTCGGTCCCTACGTCTCGGTGGTAACATTACATGCTTCTATAACGTTATATATCCTAACCTAAGGCCACCTAACATCTCGTATGTAATATTTGACAACATTCCTGGCGTGTCGAGCCCTACTTCTCGGTGGGAACAGTATATACGTCTATAACGTTATATATCGTAACCAAAGGCAACCTAACATCTCGGATGTAATATTTGACAACATTCCTGGCGTGTCGGACCCTACTTCTCGGTGGGAACAGTATATACGTCTGTAACGTCATATATCCTAACCTAAGGCAACCTAACATCTCGGATATAACATTTGACAACATTGCAGGCGTGTTGGAACCCTACGTCTCGGTGGTAACATTACGTGCGTCTATAACGTTATATATGCTAACCTAAGGCAACGTAACATCTCGGATGCAATATTTGACAACATGCCTGGCCTGTCGAACCCTACTTCTCGGAGGGAACAGCATATACGTCTATAACGTCATATATCCAAACCTAAGGCAACCTAACATCTCGGATGTAACATTTGACAACATTCCATGCGTGTCGGTCCCTACGTCTCGGTGGTAACATTACATGCGTCTATAACGGTATATTTCCTAATCTAAGGCAACCTAACATCTCGGATGCAATATTTGACAACATTCCTGGCCTGTTGAACGCTACTTCTCGGAGGGAACAGTATATACGTCTATAACGTTATATATCCTAGCCTAAGGCAACCTAACATCTCGGATATATTATTCTACAACATTCCAGGCGTGTCGGACCCTACTTCTCGGTGGGAACATTATATGCGTCTATAACGTTGTATATCCTAATCTAAGGCAACGTAACATCTCGGATGCAATATTTGACAACATTCCTGGCCTGTCGAACCCTACATCTCGGAGGGAACAGTATATACGTCTATAGCGGTATATATCCTAATCTAAGGCAACCTAACATCTCGCATGCAATATTTGACAACATTCCTTGCCTGTCGAACCCTACTTCTCGGAGGGAACAGTATGTACGTCTATAACGTTATGTATCCTAACCTAAGGCAACCTAACATCTCGGATGTAATATTCTACAATCTTCCAGGCGTGTCGGACTCTACTTCTCGGTGGTAACATTATATGCGTCTATAACGTTGCATATCCTAATCTAAGGCAACCTAACATCTCGGATGCAATATTTGACAACATTCCTGGCCTGTCGAACCCTACATCTCGGAGGGAACAGTATATACGTCTATAGCGGTATATATCCTAATCTAAGGCAACCTAACATCTCGGATGCAATATTTGACTACATTCCTGGCCTGTCGAACCCTACTTCTCGGAGGGAACAGTATATACGTCTATAACGTTATATATCCTAACCGAAGGCAACCTGACATCTCGGATGTAATATTCTACATCATTCAAGGCGTGTCGGACCCTACTTCTCGGTGGGAACATTATATGAGTCTATAACGTTGTATATCCTAATCTAAGGCAACCTATTATCTCAGACGTAATATTGTACAATATTCCACGCGTGTCGGTGCATACTTTTCGGTGGGAATATTATATGCGTCCATAACGGTCGATATCGTAATCTAAGGCAATCTAACATCTCGGATGCAATATTTGACAACATTCCTTACCTGTCGAACCCTACTTCTCGGAGGGAACAGTATGTACGTCTGTAACGTTATATATCCTAACCTAAGGCAACCTAACATCTCGGATGTAATATTCTACAACCTTCCAGGCGTGTCGGACCCTACTTCCCTGTGGTAACATTATATGCGTCTATAACGTTGCATATCCTAATCTAAGGCAACCTAACATCTCGGATGCAAAATTTGACAACATTCCTGGCCTGTCGAACCCTACTGCTCGGAGGGAACAGTATATACGTCTATAACGGTATATATCCTAATCTTAGGCAACCTAACATCTCGGATGCAATATTTGACAACATTCCTGGCCTGTCGAACTCTACCTCTCGGAGGGAACAGCATATACATCTATAACGTCATATATCCTAGCCTAAGGCAACCTAACTTCTCGGATGTAACGTTTGACAACATTCCAGGCGTGTCGGTCCCTACGTCTCGGTGGTAACATTACATGCGTCTATAACGGTATATTTCCTAATCTAAGGCAACCTAACATCTCGGATGCAATATTTGACAACATTCCTGGCCTGTCGAACGCTACTTCTCGGAGGGAACAGTATATACGTCTATAACGTTATATATCCTAGCCTAAGGCAACCTAACATCTCGGATGTAACATTTTACCACATTCCAGGCATGTCGGTCCCCACGTCTCGGTGGTAACATTACATACGTCTATAACGGTATATATCCTAACCTAAGGCCACCTAATATCTCGTATGTAATATTTGACAACATTCCTGGCGTGTCGGTCCCTACGTCTCGGTGGTAACATTACATGCGTCTATAGCGGTATATATGCTAACCTAAGGCAACCTAACATCTCGGATGCAATATTTGACAACATTCCTGGCCTGTCGAACCCTACTTCTCGGATGAAATATGTGACAACATTTCTGGCCTGCCGAACATTACATCTCGGAGGGAACAGTGTATACGTCTGTAACGTCATATATCCTAGCCTAAGGCAACCTAACATCTCGGATATATTATTCTACAACATTCCAGGCGTGTCGGACCCTACTTCTCGGTGGGAACATTATATGCGTCTATAACGTTGTATATCCTAATCTAAGGCAACGTAACATCTCGGATGCAATATTTGACAACATTCCTGGCCTGTCGAACCCTACATCTCGGAGGGAACAGTATATACGTCTATAGCGGTATATATCCTAATCTAAGGCAACCTAACATCTCGCATGCAATATTTGACAACATTCCTTGCCTGTCGAACCCTACTTCTCGGAGGGAACAGTATGTACGTCTATAACGTTATGTATCCTAACCTAAGGCAACCTAACATCTCGGATGTAATATTCTACAATCTTCCAGGCGTGTCGGACTCTACTTCTCGGTGGTAACATTATATGCGTCTATAACGTTGCATATCCTAATCTAAGGCAACCTAACATCTCGGATGCAATATTTGACAACATTCCTGGCCTGTCGAACCCTACATCTCGGAGGGAACAGTATATACGTCTATAGCGGTATATATCCTAATCTAAGGCAACCTAACATCTCGGATGCAATATTTGACTACATTCCTGGCCTGTCGAACCCTACTTCTCGGAGGGAACAGTATATACGTCTATAACGTTATATATCCTAACCGAAGGCAACCTGACATCTCGGATGTAATATTCTACATCATTCAAGGCGTGTCGGACCCTACTTCTCGGTGGGAACATTATATGAGTCTATAACGTTGTATATCCTAATCTAAGGCAACCTATTATCTCAGACGTAATATTGTACAATATTCCACGCGTGTCGGTGCATACTTTTCGGTGGGAATATTATATGCGTCCATAACGGTCGATATCGTAATCTAAGGCAATCTAACATCTCGGATGCAATATTTGACAACATTCCTTACCTGTCGAACCCTACTTCTCGGAGGGAACAGTATGTACGTCTGTAACGTTATATATCCTAACCTAAGGCAACCTAACATCTCGGATGTAATATTCTACAACCTTCCAGGCGTGTCGGACCCTACTTCCCTGTGGTAACATTATATGCGTCTATAACGTTGCATATCCTAATCTAAGGCAACCTAACATCTCGGATGCAAAATTTGACAACATTCCTGGCCTGTCGAACCCTACTGCTCGCAGGGAACAGTATATACGTCTATAACGGTATATATCCTAATCTTAGGCAACCTAACATCTCGGATGCAATATTTGACAACATTCCTGGCCTGTCGAACTCTACCTCTCGGAGGGAACAGCATATACATCTATAACGTCATATATCCTAGCCTAAGGCAACCTAACTTCTCGGATGTAACGTTTGACAACATTCCAGGCGTGTCGGTCCCTACGTCTCGGTGGTAACATTACATGCGTCTATAACGGTATATATCCTAATCTTGGGCAACCTAACATCTCGGATGTAACATTTTACCACATTCCAGGCATGTCGGTCCCCACGTCTCGGTGGTAACATTACATGCGTCTATAACGTTATATATCCTAACCTAAGGCCACCTAATATCTCGTATGTAATATTTGACAACATTCCTGGCGTGTCGGTCCCTACGTCTCGGTGGTAACATTACATGCGTCTATAGCGGTATATATGCTAACCTAAGGCAACCTAACATCTCGGATGCAATATTTGACAACATTCCTGGCCTGTCGAACCCTACTTCTCGGAGGGAACCACATATACGTCTATAACGTCATATATCCTAACCTAAGGCAACCTAATATCTCGGATGTAACATTTGACAACATTCCATGCGTGTCGGTCCCTACGTCTCGGTGGTAACATTACATGCGTCTATAACGGTATATTTCCTAATCTAAGGCAACCTAACATCTCGGATGCAATATTTGACAACATTCCTGGCCTGCCGATCCCTACTTCTCGGAGGGAACAGTATATACGTCTATAACGTTATATATCCAAACCTAGGGCAACCTAACGTCTCGGATGTAATATTCTACAACCTTCCAGGCGTGTCGGACCCTACTTCTCGGTGGGAACATTATATGCGTCTATAACGTTATATATCCTAACCTAAGGCAACCTAACATCTCGGATGCAATATTTGACAACATTCCTGTCCTGTCGAACCCTACATCTCGGAGGGAACAGTATATACGTCTATAGCGGTATATATCCTTATCTAAGGCAACCTAACATCTCGGATGCAATATTTGGCAACATTCCTGGCCTGTCGAACCCTACTTCTCGGAGGGAACAGTATATACGTCTATAACGTTATATATCCTAACCGAAGGCAACCTGACATCTCGGATGTAATATTCTACATCATTCCAGGCGTGTCGGACCCTACTTCTCGGTGGGAACATTATATGCGTCTATAGCGGTATATATCCTAATCTTAGGCAACCTAACATCTCGGATGTAACATTTTACAACATTCCAGGCCTGTCGGTCCCTACGTCTCGGTGGTAACATTACGTGCGTCTATAACGTTATATATGCTAACCTAAGGCAACCTAACATCTCGGATGCAATATTTGACAACATTCTTGGCCTGTCGAACCCTACTTCTCGGAGGGAACAGCATATACGTCTATAACGTCATATATCCTAACCTAAGGCAACCTAACATCTCGGATGTAACATTTGACAACATTCCAGGTGTGTCGGTCCCTACGTCCCGGTGGTAAGGTTGCATGCGTCTATAACGTTATATATCCAAACCTAAGGCAACCTAACATCTCGGATGTAACATTTGACAACATTCCAGGCATGTCGGTCCGTACGTCTCGGTGGGAACATTATATGCGTCTATAACGTTGTATATCCTTATCTAAGGCAACCTAACATCTCGGATGCAATATTTGACAACATTCCTGGCGTGTCGAACCCTACTTCTCGGTGTGAACAGTATATACGTCTATAACGTTATATATCCTAACCTAAGGCAACCTAACATCTCGGATGTAATATTCGACAACATTGCTGGCGTGTCGGACCCTGCTTGTCGGTGGGAACAGTATATACGTCTGTAACGTCATATATCCTAACCTAAGACAACCTAACATCTCGGATGTAACATTTGACAACATTGCAGGCGTGTTGGAACCCTACGTCTCGGTGGTAACATTACATGCGTCTGTAACGTTATATATCCTAACCTAAGGCAACCTAACATCTCGGATGCAATATTTGACAACATTCCTGGCCTGTCGAACCCTACTTCTCGGAGGGAACAGCATATACGTCTATAACGTCATATATCCTAACCTAAGGCAACCTAACATCTCGGATGTAACATTTGACAACATTCCATGCGTGTCGGTCCCTACGTCTCGGTGGTAACATTACATGCGTCTATAACGGTATATTTCCTCATCTAAGGCAACCTAACATCTCGGATGCAATATTTGACAACATTCCTGGCGTGTCGAGCCCTACTTCTCGGTGGGAACATTATATACGTCTATAACGTTATATATCGTAACCTAAGGCAACCTCACATCTCGGATGTAATATTTGACAACATTCCTGGCGTGTCGGACCCTACTTCTCGGTGGGAACAGTATATACGTCTGTAACGTCATATATCCTAACCTAAGGCAACCTAACATCTCGGATATAACATTTGACAACATTGCAGGCGTGTTGGAACCCTACGTCTCGGTGGTAACATTACGTGCGTCTATAACGTTATATATGCTAACCTAAGGCAACCTAACATCTCGGATGCAATATTTGACAACATTCCTGGCCTGTCGAACCCTACTTCTCGGAGGGAACAGCATATACGTCTATAACGTCATATATCCTAACCTAAGGCAACCTAACATCTCGGATGTAACATTTGACAACATTCCATGCGTGTCGGTCCCTACGTCTCGGTGGTAACATTACATGCGTCTATAACGGTATATTTCCTAATCTAAGGCAACCTAACATCTCGGATGCAATATTTGACAACATTCCTGGCCTGTCGATCCCTACTTCTCGGAGGGAACAGTATATACGTCTATAACGTTATATATCCTAACCTAGGGCAACCTAACGTCTCGGATGTAATATTCCACAACCTTCCAGGCGTGTCGGACCCTACTTCTCGGTGGGAACATTATATGCGTCTATATCGTTATATATCCTAACCTAAGGCAACCTAACATCTCGGATGCAATATTTGACAACATTCCTGGCCTGTCGAACCCTACATCTCGGAGGGAACAGTATGTACGTCTATAGCGGTATATATCCTTATCTAAGGCAACCTAACATCTCGGATGCAATATTTGGCAACATTCCTGGCCTGTCGAACCCTACTTCTCGGAGGGAACAGTATATACGTCTATAACGTTATATATCCTAACCGAAGGCAACCTGACATCTCGGATGTAAAATTCTACAACCTTCCAGGCGTGTCGGACCCTACATCTCGGTGGTAACATTACATGCGTCTAGAACGGTATATATCCTAATCTTAGGCAATCTAACATCTCGGATGTAACATTTTACCACATTCCAGGCGTGTCGGACCCTACGTCTCGGTGGTAACATTACATGCGTCTATAACTATATATATCTTAACCTAAGGTCACCTAACATCTCGTATGTAATATTTGACAACATTCCTGACCTGTCGAACTCTACCTCTCGGAGGGAACAGCATATACATCTATAACGTCATATATCCTAGCCTAAGGCAACCTAACATCTCGGATGTAACGTTTGACAACATTCCAGGCGTGTCGGTCCCTACGTCTCGGTGGTAACATTACATGCGTCTATAACGGTATATATCCTAATCTTGGGCAACCTAACATCTCGTATGTAATATTTGACAACATTCCTGGCGTGTCGGTCCCTACGTCTCGGTGGTAACATTACATGCGTCTATAGCGGTATATATCCTAATCTTAGGCAACCTAACATCTCGTGTGTAATATTTGACAACATTCCTGGCCTGTCGAACCCTACCTCTCGGAGGGAACAGCATATACGTCTATAACGTCATATATCCAAACCTAAGGCAACCTAACATCTCGGATGTAACATTTGACAACATTCCATGCGTGTCGGTCCCTACGTCTCGGTGGTAACATTACATGCGTCTATAACGGTATATTTCCTAATCTAAGGCAACCTAACATCTCGGATGCAATATTTGACAACATTCCTGGCCTGTCGAACGCTACTTCTCGGAGGGAACAGTATATACGTCTATAACGTTATATATCCTAGCCTAAGGCAACCTAACATCTCGGATGTAACATTTGACAACCTTCCAGGCGTGTCGGACCCTACGTCTCGGTGGTAACATTACATGCGTCTATAACGGTATATATCCTAATCTTAGGCAACCTAACATCTCGGATGCAATATTTGACAACATTCCTGGCCTGTCGAACGCTACTTCTCGGAGGGAACAGTATATACGTCTATAACGTTATATATCCTAGCCTAAGGCAACCTAACATCTCGGATGTAACATTTGACAACATTCCAGGCATGTCGGTTCCTACGTCTCGGTGGTAACATTACATGCGTCTATAACGGTATATATCCTAATCTTAGGCAACCTAACAGCTCGGATGTAACATTTTACCACATTCCAGGCTTGTCGGAACCTACGTCTCGGTGGTAACATTACATGCGTCTATAACGGTATATATCCTAATCTTGGGCAACCTAACATCTCGGATGTAACATTTTACCACATTCCAGGCATGTCGGTCCCCACGTCTCGGTGGTAACATTACATGCGTCTATAACGTTATATATCCTAACCTAAGGCCACCTAATATCTCGTATGTAATATTTGACAACATTCCTGGCGTGTCGGTCCCTACGTCTCGGTGGTAACATTACATGCGTCTATAGCGGTATATATCCTAATCTTAGGCAACCTAACATCTCGTGTATAATATTTGACAACATTCCTGGCCTGTCGAACCCTACCTCTCGGAGGGAACAGCATATACATCTATAACGTCATATATCCTAGCCTAAGGCAACCTAACATCTCGGATGTAACATTTGACAACATTCCATGCCTGTCGGTCCCTACGTCTCGGTGGTAACATTACATGCTTCTATAACGTTATATATCCTAACCTAAGGCCACCTAACATCTCGTATGTAATATTTGACAACATTCCTGGCGTGTCGAGCCCTACTTCTCGGTGGGAACATTATATACGTCTATAACGTTATATATCGTAACCTAAGGCAACCTCACATCTCGGATGTAATATTTGACAACATTCCTGGCGTGTCGGACCCTACTTCTCGGTGGGAACAGTATATACGTCTGTAACGTCATATATCCTAACCTAAGGCAACCTAACATCTCGGATATAACATTTGACAACATTGCAGGCGTGTTGGAACCCTACGTCTCGGTGGTAACATTACGTGCGTCTATAACGTTATATATGCTAACCTAAGGCAACCTAACATCTCGGATGCAATATTTGACAACATTCCTGGCCTGTCGAACCCTACTTCTCGGAGGGAACAGCATATACGTCTATAACGTCATATATCCTAACCTAAGGCAACCTAACATCTCGGATGTAACATTTGACAACATTCCATGCGTGTCGGTCCCTACGTCTCGGTGGTAACATTACATGCGTCTATAACGGTATATTTCCTAATCTAAGGCAACCTAACATCTCGGATGCAATATTTGACAACATTCCTGGCCTGTCGATCCCTACTTCTCGGAGGGAACAGTATATACGTCTATAACGTTATATATCCTAACCTAGGGCAACCTAACGTCTCGGATGTAATATTCTACAACCTTCCAGGCGTGTCGGACCCTACTTCTCGGTGGGAACATTATATGCGTCTATAACGTTATATATCCTAACCTAAGGCAACCTAACATCTCGGATGCAATATTTGACAACATTCCTGGCCTGTCGAACCCTACATCTCGGAGGGAACAGTATATACGTCTATAGCGGTATATATCCTTATCTAAGGCAACCTAACATCTCGGATGCAATATTTGGCAACATTCCTGGCCTGTCGAACCCTACTTCTCGGAGGGAACAGTATATACGTCTATAACGTTATATATCCTAACCGAAGGCAACCTGACATCTCGGATGTAATATTCTACATCATTCCAGGCGTGTTGGACCCTACTTCTCGGTGGGAACATTATATGAGTCTATAGCGTTGTATATCCTAATCTAAGGCAACCTATTATCTCAGACGTAATATTTTACAATATTCCTGGCGTGTCGGTGCATACTTTTCGGTGGGAATATTATATGCGTCCACAACGGTCGATATCGTAATCTAAGGCAATCTAACATCTCGGATGCAATACTTGACAACATTCCTTGCCTGTCGAACCCTACTTCTCGGAGGGAACAGTATGTACGTCTATAACGTTATATATCCTAACCTAAAGCAACCTAACATCTCGGATGTAAAATTCTACAACCTTCCAGGCGTGTCGGACCCTACATCTCGGTGGTAACATTATATGCGTCTATAACGTTGCATATCATAATCTAAGGCAACCTAACATCTCGGATGCAATATTTGACAACATTCCTGGCCTGTCGAATCTTACTGCTCGGATGAAATATGTGACAACATTTCTGGCCTGTCGAACATTACATCTCGGAGGGAACAGTATATACGTCTGTAACGTCATATATCCTTATCTAAGGCAACCTAACATCTCGGATGCAATATTTGACTGCATTCCTAGCCTGTCGATCCCTACATCTCGGAGGGAACAGTATATACGTCTATAACGTCATATATCCTAACCTAAGGCAACCTAACATCTCGGATGTAATATTCTGCAACCTTCCAGGCGTGTCGGACCCTACTTCTCGGTGGGAACATTATGCGTCTATAACGTTGTATATCCTTATCTAAGGCAACCTAACATCTCGGATGCAATATTTGACAACATTCGTGGCCTGTCGAACCCTACTTCTCGGAGGGAACAGTATATACGTCTATAACGTCATATATCCTAACCTAAGGCAACCTATCATCTCGGATGTAACATTTGATAACATTCCAGGCAGGTCGGTCCCTACGTCTCGGTGGTAATATTATATGCGTCTATAACGTAATATATCCTTATCTAAGGCAACCTAACATCCCGGATGCAATATTTGACATCATTCCTAGCCTGTCGCACCCTACTTCTCGGAGGGAACAGTATATACGTCTATAACGTCATATATCCTAACCTAAGGCAACCTAACATCTCGGATGTAATATTCTACAACCATCCAGGCGTGTCGGACCCTACTTCTCGGTGGGATCATTATATGCGTCTATAACGTTGTATATCCTTATCTAAGGCAACCTAACATCTCGGATGCAATATTTGACAACATTCGTGGCCTGTCGAACCCTACTTCTCGGAGGGAACAGTATATACGTCTATAACGTCATATATCCTAGCCTAAGGCAACCTAACGTCTCGGATGTAACATTTGACAACATTCCAGGCGTGTCGGTCCCTACGTCTCGGTGGTAACATTACATGCGTCTATAACGTTATATATCCTGACCTAAGGCAACCTAACATCTCGGATGCAATACTTGACAACATTCCTGGCCTGTCGAACCCAACTTCTCGGAGGGAACAGTATATACGTCTATAACGTCATATATCCTAGCCTAAGGCAACCTAACGTCTCGGATGTAACATTTGACAACATTCCAGGCGTGTCGGTCCCTACGTCTCGGTGGTAACATTACATGCGTCTATAACGGTATATATCCTAATCTTAGGCAACCTAACATCTCGGATGTAACATTTGACAACATTCCTGGCCTGTCGGTCCCTACGTCTCGGTGGTAACATTACATGCTTCTATAACGTTATATATCCTAACCTAAGGCCACCTAACATCTCGTATGTAATATTTGACAGCATTCCTGGCGTGTCGAGCCCTACTTCTCGGTGGGAACAGTATATACGTCTATAACGTTATATATCGTAACCAAAGGCAACCTAACATCTCGGATGTAATATTTGACAACATTCCTGGCGTGTCGGACCCTACTTCTCGGTGGGAACAGTATATACGTCTGTAACGTCATATATCCTAACCTAAGGCAACCTAACATCTCGGATATAACATTTGACAACATTGCAGGCGTGTTGGAACCCTACGTCTCGGTGGTAACATTACGTGCGTCTATAACGTTATATATGCTAACCTAAGGCAACCTAACATCACGGATGCAATATTTGACAACATTCCTGGCCTGTCGAACCCTACTTCTCGGAGGGAACAGCATATACGTCTATAACGTCATATATCCAAACCTAAGGCAACCTAACATCTCGGATGTAACATTTGACAACATTCCAGGCGTGTCGGTCCCTACGTCTCGGTGGTAACATTACATACGTCTATAACGGTATATATCCTAATCTTAGGCAACCTAACATCTCGGATGTAACGTTTGACAACATTCCAGGCGTGTCGGTCCCTACGTCTCGGTGGTAACATTACATGCGTCTATAACGGTATATATCCTAATCTTGGGCAACCTAACATCTCGGATGTGACATTTGACAACATTCCTGGCCTGTCGGTCCCTACGTCTCGGTGGTAACATTACATGCTTCTATAACGTTATATATCCTAACCTAAGGCCACCTAACATCTCGTATGTAATATTTGACAACATTCCTGGCGTGTCGAGCCCTACTTCTCGGTGGGAACAGTATATACGTCTATAACGTTATATATCGTAACCAAAGGCAACCTAACATCTCGGATGTAATATTTGACAACATTCCTGGCGTGTCGGACCCTACTTCTCGGTGGGCACAGTATATACGTCTGTAACGTCATATATCCTAACCTAAGGCAACCTAACATCTCGGATATAACATTTGACAACATTGCAGGCGTGTTGGAACCCTACGTCTCGGTGGTAACATTACGTGCGTCTATAACGTTATATATGCTAACCTAAGGCAACCTAACATCTCGGATGCAATACTTGACAACATTCCTGGCCTGTCGAACCCTACTTCTCGGAGGGAACAGCATATACGTCTATAACGTCATATATCCAAACCTAAGGCAACCTAACATCTCGGATGTAACATTTGACAACATTCCATGCGTGTCGGTCCCTACGTCTTGGTGGTAACATTACATGCGTATATAACGGTATATTTCCTAATCTAAGGCAACCTAACATCTCGGATGCAATATTTGACAACATTCCTGGCCTGTCGAACGCTACTTCTCGGAGGGAACAGTATATACGTCTATAACGTTATATATCCTAGCCTAATTCAACCTAACATCTCGGATGTAACATTTTACCACATTCCAGGCGTGTCGGACCCTACGTCTCGGTGGTAACATTACATGCGTCTATAACTATATATATCTTAACCTAAGGTCACCTAACATCTCGTATGTAATATTTGACAACATTCCTGGCCTGTCGAACTCTACCTCTCGGAGGCAACAGCATATACATCTATAACGTCATATATCCTAGCCTAAGGCAACCTAACATCTCGGATGTAACGTTTGACAATATTCCAGGCGTGTCCGTCCCTACGTCTCGGTGGTAACATTACATGCGTCTATAACGGTATATATCCTAATCTTGGGCATCCTAACATCTCGGATGTAACATTTTACCACATTCCAGGCGTGTCGGTCCCTACGTCTCGGTGGTAACATTACATGCGTCTATAACGTTATATATCCTAACCTAAGGCCACCTAACATCTCGTATGTAATATTTGACAACATTCCTGGCGTGTCGGTCCCTACGTCTCGGTGGTTACATTACATGCGTCTATAGCGGTATATATCCTAATCTTAGGCAACCTAACATCTCGTATGTAATATTTGACAACATTCCTGGCCTGTCGAACCCTACCTCTCGGAGGGAACAGCATATACATCTATAACGTCATATATCCTAGCCTAAGGCAACCTAACATCTCGGATGTAACATTTGACAACATTCCATGCCTGTCGGTCCCTACGTCTCGGTGGGAACAGTATATACGTCTATAACGTTATATATTGTAACCTAAGGCAACCTCACATCTCGGATGTAATATTTGACAACATTCCTGGCGTGTCGGACCCTACTTCTCGGTGGGAACAGTATATACGTCTGTAACGTCATATATCCTAACCTAAGGCAACCTAACATCTCGGATATAACATTTGACAACATTGCAGGCGTGTTGGAACCCTACGTATCGGTGGTAACATAACGTGCGTCTATAACGTTATATATCCTAACCTAAGGCAACCTAACATCTCGTATGCAATATTTGACAACATTCCTGGCCTTTCGAACCCTACATCTCGGAGGGAACAGTATATACGTCTATAGCGGTATATATCCTTATCTAAGGCAACCTAACATCTCGGATGCAATATTTGACAACATTCCTGCCCTGTCGAACCCTAATTCTCGGAGGGAACAGTATATACGTCTATAACGTTGTATATCCTAGCCTAAGGCAACCTAACATCTCGGATGTAACATTTGACAACATTCCAGGCGTGTCGGTCCCTACGTCTCGGTGGTAACATTACATGCGTCTATAACGGTATATATCCTAATCTTAGGCAACCTAACACCTCGGATGTAACATTTGACAACATTCCTGGCCTGTCGGTCCCTACGTCTCGGTGGTAACATTACATGCTTCTATAACGTTATATATCCTAACCTAAGGCCACCTAACATCTCGTATGTAATATTTGACAACATTCCTGGCGTGTCGAGCCCTACTTCTCGGTGGGAATAGTATATACGTCTATAACGTTATATATCGTAACCAAAGGCAACCTAACATCTCGGATGTAATATTTGACAACATTCCTGGCGTGTCGGACCCTACTTCTCGGTGGGAACAGTATATACGTCTGTAACGTCATATATCCTAACCTAAGGCAACCTAACATCTCGGATATAACATTTGACAACATTGCAGGCGTGTTGGAACCCTACGTCTCGGTGGTAACATTACGTGCGTCTATAACGTTATATATGCTAACCTAAGGCAACGTAACATCTCGGATGCAATATTTGACAACATGCCTGGCCTGTCGAACCCTACTTCTCGGAGGGAACAGCATATACGTCTATAACGTCATATATCCAAACCTAAGGCAACCTAACATCTCGGATGTAACATTTGACAACATTCCATGCGTGTCGGTCCCTACGTCTCGGTGGTAACATTACATGCGTCTATAACGGTATATTTCCTAATCTAAGGCAACCTAACATCTCGGATGCAATATTTGACAACATTCCTGGCCTGTTGAACGCTACTTCTCGGAGGGAACAGTATATACGTCTATAACGTTATATATCCTAGCCTAAGGCAACCTAACATCTCGGATATATTATTCTACAACATTCCAGGCGTGTCGGACCCTACTTCTCGGTGGGAACATTATATGCGTCTATAACGTTGTATATCCTAATCTAAGGCAACGTAACATCTCGGATGCAATATTTGACAACATTCCTGGCCTGTCGAACCCTACATCTCGGAGGGAACAGTATATACGTCTATAGCGGTATATATCCTAATCTAAGGCAACCTAACATCTCGGATGCAATATTTGACAACATTCCTTGCCTGTCGAACCCTACTTCTCGGAGGGAACAGTATGTACGTCTATAACGTTATGTATCCTAACCTAAGGCAACCTAACATCTCGGATGTAATATTCTACAATCTTCCAGGCGTGTCGGACTCTACTTCTCGGTGGTAACATTATATGCGTCTATAACGTTGCATATCCTAATCTAAGGCAACCTAACATCTCGGATGCAATATTTGACAACATTCCTGGCCTGTCGAACCCTACATTTCGGAGGGAACAGTATATACGTCTATAGCGGTATATATCCTAATCTAAGGCAACCTAACATCTCGGATGCAATATTTGACTACATTCCTGGCCTGTCGATCCCTACTTCTCGGAGGGAACAGTATATACGTCTATAACGTTATATATCCTAACCGAAGGCAACCTGACATCTCGGATGTAATATTCTACATCATTCAAGACGTGTCGGACCCTACTTCTCGGTGGGAACATTATATGAGTCTATAACGTTGTATATCCTAATCTAAGGCAACCTATTATCTCAGACGTAATATTGTACAATATTCCACGCGTGTCGGTGCATACTTTTCGGTGGGAATATTATATGCGTCCATAACGGTCGATATCGTAATCTAAGGCAATCTAACATCTCGGATGCAATATTTGACAACATTCCTTACCTGTCGAACCCTACTTCTCGGAGGGAACAGTATGTACGTCTGTAACGTTATATATCCTAACCTAAGGCAACCTAACATCTCGGATGTAATATTCTACAACCTTCCAGGCGTGTCGGACCCTACTTCCCTGTGGTAACATTATATGCGTCTATAACGTTGCATATCCTAATCTAAGGCAACCTAACATCTCGGATGCAAAATTTGACAACATTCCTGGCCTGTCGAACCCTACTGCTCGGAGGGAACAGTATATACGTCTATAACGGTATATATCCTAATCTAAGGCAACCTAACATCTCGGATGGAATATGTGACAACATTCCTGGCCTGTCGAACCCTACATCTCGGAGGGAACAGTATTTACGTCTGTAACGTCATATATCCTAACCTAAGACAACCTAACTTCTCGGATGTAACATTTGACAACATTCCAGGCGTGTCGGTCCCTACGTCTCGGTGGTAACATTACATGCGTCTATAACGTTATATATCCTAACCTAAGGCAACCTAACATCTCGGATGCAATATTTGACAACATTCCTGGCCTGTCGAACCCTACTTCTCGGAGGGAACAGCATATACCTCTATAACGTCATATATCCTAGCCTAAGGCAACCTAACTTCTCGGATGTAACATTTGACAACATTCCAGGCGTGTCGGTCCCTACGTCTCGGTGGTAACATTACATGCGTCTATAACGGTATATATCCTAATCTTAGGCAAGCTGACATCTCGGATGTTACATTTTACCACATTCCAGGCGTGTCGGTCCCTACGTCTCGGTGGTAACATTACATGCTTCTATAACGTTATATATCCTAACCTAAGGCCACCTAACATCTCGTATGTAATATTTGACAACATTCCTGGCGTGTCGAGCCCTACTTCTCGGTGGGAACAGTATATACGTCTATAACGTTATATATCGTAACCAAAGGCAACCTAACATCTCGGATGTAATATTTGACATCATTCCTGGCGTGTCGGACCATACTTCTCGGTGGGAACAGTATATACGTCTGTAACGTCATATATCCTAACCTAAGGCAACCTAACATCTCGGATATAACATTTGACAACATTGCAGGCGTGTTGGAACCCTACTTTTCGGTGGTAACATTACGTGCGTCTATAACGTTATATATGCTAACCTAAGGCAACCTAACATCTCGGATGAAATATGTGACAACATTCCTGGCCTGTCGAACCCTACATCTCGGAGGGAACAGTATATACGTCTATAACGTCATATATCCTAACCTAAGGCAACCTAACGTCTCGGATGTAACATTTGACAACATTCCAGGCGTGTCGGTCCCTACGTCTCGGTGGTAACATTACATGCGTCTATAACGGTATATTTCCTAATCTAAGGCAACCTAACATCTCGGATGCAATATTTGACAACATTCCTGGCCTGTCGAACCCTACTGCTCGGAGGGAACAGTATATACGTCTATAACGTCATATATCCTAACCTAAGGCAGCCTAACATCTCGGATGTAACATTTGACAACATTCCAGGCATGTCGGTCCCTACGTCTCGGTGGTAACATTATATGCGTCTATAACGTTATATATCCTTATCTAATGCAACCTAACATCTCGGATGCAATATTTGACAACATTCCTGGCCTGTCGAACCCTACTTCTCGGAGGGAACAGTATATACGTCTATAACGTTATATATCCTAACCTAAGGCAACCTGACATCTCGGATATATTATTCTACAACATTCCAGGCGTGTCGGACCCTACTTCTCGGTGGGAACATTATATGCGTCTATAACGTTGTATATCCTAATCTAAGGCAACGTAACATCTCGGATGCAATATTTGACAACATTCCTGGCCTGTCGAACCCTACATCTCGGAGGGAACAGTATATACGTCTATAGCGGTATATATCCTAATCTAAGGCAACCTAACATCTCGGATGCAATATTTGACAACATTCCTTACCTGTCGAACCCTACTTCTCGGAGGGAACAGTATGTACGTCTGTAACGTTATATATCCTAACGTAAGGCAACCTAACATCTCGGATGTAATATTCTACAACCTTCCAGGCGTGTCGGACCCTACATCTCGGAGGGAACAGTATTTACGTCTGTAACGTCATATATCCTAACCTAAGACAACCTAACTTCTCGGATGTAACATTTGACAACATTCCAGGCGTGTCGGTCCCTACGTCTCGGTGGGAACAGTATATACGTCTGTAACGTCATATATCCTAACCTAAGGCAACCTAACATCTCGGATATAACATTTGACAACATTGCAGGCGTGTTGGAACCCTACTTCTCGGTGGTAACATTACGTGCGTCTATAACGTTATATATGCTAACCTAAGGCAACCTAACATCTCGGATGAAATATGTGACAACATTCCTGGCCTGTCGAACCCTACATCTCGGAGGGAACAGTATATACGTCTATAACGTCATATATCCTAACCTAAGGCAACCTAACGTCTCGGATGTAACATTTGACAACATTCCAGGCGTGTCGGTCCCTACGTCTCGGTGGTAACATTACATGCGTCTATAACGGTATATTTCCTAATCTAAGGCAACCTAACATCTCGGATGCAATATTTGACAACATTCCTGGCCTGTCGAACCCTACTGCTCGGAGGGAACAGTATATACGTCTATAACGTCATATATCCTAACCTAAGGCAGCCTAACATCTCGGATGTAACATTTGACAACATTCCAGGCATGTCGGTCCCTACGTCTCGGTGGTAACATTATATGCGTCTATAACGTTATATATCCTTATCTAATGCAACCTAACATCTCGGATGCAATATTTGACAACATTCCTGGCCTGTCGAACCCTACTTCTCGGAGGGAACAGTATATACGTCTATAACGTTATATATCCTAACCTAAGGCAACCTGACATCTCGGATATATTATTCTACAACATTCCAGGCGTGTCGGACCCTACTTCTCGGTGGGAACATTATATGCGTCTATAACGTTGTATATCCTAATCTAAGGCAACGTAACATCTCGGATGCAATATTTGACAACATTCCTGGCCTGTCGAACCCTACATCTCGGAGGGAACAGTATATACGTCTATAGCGGTATATATCCTAATCTAAGGCAACCTAACATCTCGGATGCAATATTTGACAACATTCCTTACCTGTCGAACCCTACTTCTCGGAGGGAACAGTATGTACGTCTGTAACGTTATATATCCTAACCTAAGGCAACCTAACATCTCGGATGTAATATTCTACAACCTTCCAGGCGTGTCGGACCCTACATCTCGGAGGGAACAGTATTTACGTCTGTAACGTCATATATCCTAACCTAAGACAACCTAACTTCTCGGATGTAACATTTGACAACATTCCAGGCGTGTCGGTCCCTACGTCTCGGTGGTAACATTACATGCGTCTATAACGTTATATATCCTAACCTAAGGCAACCTAACATCTCGGATGCAATATTTGACAACATTCCTGGCCTGTCGAACCCTACTTCTCGGAGGGAACAGCATATACCTCTATAACGTCATATATCCTAGCCTAAGGCAACCTAACTTCTCGGATGTAACATTTGACAACATTCCAGGCGTGTCGGTCCCTACGTCTCGGTGGTAACATTACATGCGTCTATAACGGTATATATCCTAATCTTAGGCAACCTGACATCTCGGATGTTACATTTTACCACATTCCAGGCGTGTCGGTCCCTACGTCTCGGTGGTAACATTACATGCTTCTATAACGTTATATATCCTAACCTAAGGCCACCTAACATCTCGTATGTAATATTTGACAACATTCCTGGCGTGTCGAGCCCTACTTCTCGGTGGGAACAGTATATACGTCTATAACGTTATATATCGTAACCAAAGGCAACCTAACATCTCGGATGTAATATTTGACATCATTCCTGGCGTGTCGGACCCTACTTCTCGGTGGGAACAGTATATACGTCTGTAACGTCATATATCCTAACCTAAGGCAACCTAACATCTCGGATATAACATTTGACAACATTGCAGGCGTGTTGGAACCCTACTTCTCGGTGGTAACATTACGTGCGTCTATAACGTTATATATGCTAACCTAAGGCAACCTAACATCTCGGATGCAATATTTGACAACATTCCTGGCCTGTCGAACCCTACATCTCGGAGGGAACAGTATATACGTCTATAACGTTATATATCCTAACCGAAGGCAACCTGACATCTCGGATGTAATATTCTACATCATTCAAGGCGTGTCGGACCCTACTTCTCGGTGGGAACATTATATGAGTCTATAACGTTGTATATCCTAATCTAAGGCAACCTATTATCTCAGACGTAATATTGTACAATATTCCACGCGTGTCGGACCCTACTTCCCGGTGGTAACATTATATGCGTCTATAACGTTGCATATCCTAATCTAAGGCAACCTAACATCTCGGATGCAAAATTTGACAACATTCCTGGCCTGTCGAACCCTACTGCTCGGAGGGAACAGTATATACGTCTATAACGGTATATATCCTAATCTAAGGCAAGCTAACATCTCGGATGAAATATGTGACAACATTCCTGGCCTGTCGAACCCTACATCTCGGAGGGAACAGTATTTACGTCTGTAACGTCATATATCCTAACCTAAGACAACCTAACTTCTCGGACGTAACATTTGACAACATTCCAGGCGTGTCGGTCCCTACGTCTCGGTGGTAACATTACATGCGTCTATAACGTTATATATCCTAACCTAAGGTAACCTAACATCTCGGATGCAATATTTGACAACATTCCTGGCCTGTCGAACCCTACTTCTCGGAGGGAACAGCATATACCTCTATAACGTCATATATCCTAGCCTAAGGCAACCTAACTTCTCGGATGTAACATTTGACAACATTCCAGGCGTGTCGGTCCCTACGTCTCGGTGGTAACATTACATGCGTCTATAACGTTATATATCCTAACCTAAGGCCAACTAACATCTGGTATGTAATATTTGACAACATTCCTGGCGTGTCGAACCCTACTTCTCGGTGGTAACATTATATGCGTCTATAACGTTATATATCCTTATCTAAGGCAACCTAACATCTCGGATGCAATATTTGACAACATTCCTAGCCTGTCGAACCCTACGTCTCGGTGGTAACATTACATGCGTCTATAACGGTATATTTCCTAATCTAAGGCAACCTAACATCTCGGATGCAATATTTGACAACATTCCTGGCCTGTCGAACCCTACTTCTCGGAGGGAACAGTATATACGTCTATAACGTCATATATCCTAACCTAAGGCAACCTAACATCTCGGATGTAACATTCGACAACATTCCAGGCATGTCGGTCCCTACGTCTCGGTGGTAACATTATATGCGTCTATAACGTTATATATCCTTATCTAAGGCAACCTAACATCTCGGATGCAATATTTGACAACATTCCTGGCCTGTCGAACCATACTTCCCGGAGGGAACAGTATATACGTCTATAACGTTATATATCCTAACCGAAGGCAACCTGACATCTCGGATGTAATATTCTACATCATTCAAGGCGTGTCGGACCCTACTTCTCGGTGGGAACATTATATGAGTCTATAACGTTGTATATCCTAATCTAAGGCAACCTATTATCTCAGACGTAATATTGTACAATATTCCACGCGTGTCGGTGCATACTTTTCGGTGGGAATATTATATGCGTCCATAACGGTCGATATCGTAATCTAAGGTAATCTAACATCTCGGATGCAATATTTGACAACATTCCTTACCTGTCGAACCCTACTTCTCGGAGGGAACAGTATGTACGTCTGTAACGTTATATATCCTAACCTAAGGCAACCTAACATCTCGGATGTAATATTCTACAACGTTCCAGGCGTGTCGGACCCTACTTCCCTGTGGTAACATTATATGCGTCTATAACGTTGCATATCCTAATCTAAGGCAACCTAACATCTCGGATGCAAAATTTGACAACATTCCTGGCCTGTCGAACCCTACTGCTCGGAGGGAACAGTATATACGTCTATAACGGTATATATCCTAATCTAAGGCAACCTAACATCTCGGATGGAATATGTGACAACATTCCTGGCCTGTCGAACCCTACATCTCGGAGGGAACAGTATTTACGTCTGTAACGTCATATATCCTAACCTAAGACAACCTAACTTCTCGGATGTAACATTTGACAACATTCCAGGCGTGTCGGTCCCTACGTCTCGGTGGTAACATTACATGCGTCTATAACGATATATCCTAACCTAAGGCAACCTAACATCTCGGATGCAATATTTGACAACATTCCTGGCCTGTCGAACCCTACTTCTCGGAGGGAACAGCATATACCTCTATAACGTCATATATCCTAGCCTAAGGCAACCTAACATCTCGGATGTAACATTTGACAACATTCCATGCGTGTCGGTCCCTACGTCTCGGTGGTAACATTACATGCGTCTATAACGTTATATATCCTAACCTAAGGCAACCTAACATCTCGGATGCAATATTTGACAACATTCCTGGCCTGTCGAACCCTACTTCTCGGAGGGAACAGCATATACCTCTATAACGTCATATATCCTAGCCTAAGGCAACCTAACATCTCGGATGTAACATTTGACAACATTCCAGGCGTGTCGGTCCCTACGTCTCGGTGGTAACATTACATGCGTCTATAACGGTATATATCCTAATCTTAGGCAACCTGACATCTCGGATGTAACATTTTACCACATTCCAGCCGTGTCGGTCCCTACGTCTCGGTGGTAACATTACATGCTTCTATAACGTTATATATCCTAACCTAAGGTCACCTAACATCTCGTATGTAATATTTGACAACATTCCTGGCGTGTCGAGCCCTACTTCTCGGTGGGAACAGTATATACGTCTGTAACGTCATATATCCTAACCTAAGGCAACCTAACATCTCGGATATAACATTTGACAACATTGCAGGCGTGTTGGAACCCTACTTCTCGGTGGTAACATTACGTGCGTCTATAACGTTATATATGCTAACCTAAGGCAACCTAACATCTCGGATGCAATATTTGACAACATTCCTGGCCTGTCGAACCCTACATCTCGGAGGGAACAGTATATACGTCTATAACGTTATATATCCTAACCGAAGGCAACCTGACATCTCGGATGTAATATTCTACATCATTCAAGGCGTGTCGGACCCTACTTCTCGGTGGGAACATTATATGAGTCTATAACGTTGTATATCCTAATCTAAGGCAACCTATTATCTCAGACGTAATATTGTACAATATTCCACGCGTGTCGGACCCTACTTCCCGGTGGTAACATTATATGCGTCTATAACGTTGCATATCCTAATCTAAGGCAACCTAACATCTCGGATGCAAAATTTGACAACATTGCTGGCCTGTCGAACCCTACTGCTCGGAGGGAACAGTATATACGTCTATAACGGTATATATCCTAATCTAAGGCAACCTAACATCTCGGATGAAATATGTGACAACATTCCTGGCCTGTCGAACCCTACATCTCGGAGGGAACAGTATTTACATCTGTAACGTCATATATCCTAACCTAAGACAACCTAACTTCTCGGACGTAACATTTGACAACATTCCAGGCGTGTCGGTCCCTACGTCTCGGTGGTAACATTACATGCGTCTATAACGTTATATATCCTAACCTAAGGTAACCTAACATCTCGGATGTAATATTTGACAACATTCCTGGCGTGTCGAGCCCTACTTCTCGGTGGGAACAGTATATACGTCTATAACGTTATATATCGTAACCAAAGGCAACCTAACATCTCGGATGTAATATTTGACATCATTCCTGGCGTGTCGGACCCTACTTCTCGGTGGGAACAGTATATACGTCTGTAACGTCATATATCCTAACCTAAGGCAACCTAACATCTCGGATATAACATTTGACAACATTGCAGGCGTGTTGGAACCCTACTTCTCGGTGGTAACATTACGTGCGTCTATAACGTTATATATGCTAACCTAAGGCAACCTAACATCTCGGATGCAATATTTGACAACATTCCTGGCCTGTCGAACCCTACTTCTCGGAGGGAACAGCATATACGTCTATAACGTCATATATCCAAACCTAAGGCAACCTAACATCTCGGATGTAACATTTGACAACATTCCATGCGTGTCGGTCCCTACGTCTCGGTGGTAACATTACATGCGTCTATAACGGTATATTTCCTAATCTAAGACAACCTAACATCTCGGATGCAATATTTGACAACATTCCTGGCCTGTCGAACGCTACTTCTCGGAGGGAACAGTATATACGTCTATAACGTTATATATCCTAGCCTAAGGCAACCAAACATCTCGGATGTAACATTTGACAACATTCCAGGCGTGTCGGTCCCTACGTCTCGGTGGTAACATTACATGCGTCTATAACGGTATATTTCCTAATCTAAGGCAACCTAACATCTCGGATGCTATATTTGACAACATTCCTGGCCTGTCGAACCCTACTTCTCGGAGGGAACAGTATATACGTCTATAACGTTATATATCCTAACCGAAGGCAACCTGACATCTCGGATGTAATATTCTACATCATTCAAGGCGTGTCGGACCCTACTTCTCGGTGGGAACATTATATGAGTCTATAACGTTCTGTATCCTAATCTAAGGCAACCTATTATCTCAGACGTAATATTTTACAATATTCCTCGGGTGTCGGTGCATACTTTTCGGTGGGAATATTATATGCGTCCATAACGGTCGATATCGTAATCTAAGGCAATCTAACATCTCGGATGCAATATTTGACAACATTCCTGGCCTGTCGAACCCTACTGCTCGGAGGGAACTGTATATACGTCTATAACGGTATATATCCTAATCAAAGGCAACCTAACATCTCGGATGAAATATGTGACAACATTCCTGGCCTGTCGAACCCTACATCTCGGAGGGAACAGTATTTACGTCTGTAACGTCATATATCCTAACCTAAGGCAACCTAACGTCTCGGATGTAACATTTGACAACATTCCAGGCGTGTCGGTCCCTACGTCTCGGTGGTAACATTACATGCGTCTATAACGTTATATATCCTAACCTAAGGTAACCTAACATCTCGGATGCAATATTTGACAACATTCCTGGCCTGTCGAACCCTACTTCTCGGAGGGAACAGCATATACCTCTATAACGTCATATATCCTAGCCTAAGGCAACCTAACTTCTCGGATGTAACATTTGACAACATTCCAGGCGTGTCGGTCCCTACGTCTCGGTGGTAACATTACATGCGTCTATAACGGTATATATCCTAATCTTAGGCAACCTGACATCTCGGATGTAACATTTTACCACATTCCAGGCGTGTCGGTCCCTACGTCTCGGTGGTAACATTACATGCGTCTATAACGTTATATATCCTAACCTAAGGCCAACTAACATCTGGTATGTAATATTTGACAACATTCCTGGCGTGTCGAAACCTACTTCTCGGTGGTAACATTATATGCGTCTATAACGTTATATATCCTTATCTAAGGCAACCTAACATCTCGGATGCAATATTTGACAACATTCCTAGCCTGTCGAACCCTACTTCTCGGAGGGAACAGCATATACCTCTATAACGTCATATATCCTAGCCTAAGGCAACCTAACTTCTCGGATGTAACATTTGACAACATTCCAGGCTTGTCGGTCCCTACGTCTCGGTGGTAACATTACATGCGTCTATAACGGTATATATCCTAATCTTAGGCAACCTGACATCTCGGATGTAACATTTTACCACATTCCAGGCGTGTCGGTCCCTACGTCTCGGTGGTAACATTACATGCGTCTATAACGTTATATATCGTAACCAAAGGCAACCTAACATCTCGGATGTAATATTTGACATCATTCCTGGCGTGTCGGACCCTACTTCTCGGTGGGAACAGTATATACGTCTGTAACGTCATATATCCTAACCTAAGGCAACCTAACATCTCGGATATAACATTTGACAACATTGCAGGCGTGTTGGAACCCTACTTCTCGGTGGTAACATTACGTGCGTCTATAACGTTATATATGCTAACCTAAGGCAACCTAACATCTCGGATGCAATATTTGACAACATTCCTGGCCTGTCGAACCCTACTTCTCGGAGGGAACAGCATATACGTCTATAACGTCATATATCCAAACCTAAGGCAACCTAACATCTCGGATGTAACATTTGACAACATTCCATGCGTGTCGGTCCCTACGTCTCGGTGGTAACATTACATGCGTCTATAACGGTATATTTCCTAATCTAAGGCAACCTAACATCTCGGATGCAATATTTGACAACATTCCTGGCCTGTCGAACGCTACTTCTCGGAGGGAACAGTATATACGTCTATAACGTTATATATCCTAGCCTAAGGCAACCAAACATCTCGGATGTAACATTTGACAACATTCCAGGCGTGTCAGTCCCTACGTCTCGGTGGTAACATTACATGCGTCTATAACGGTATATTTCCTAATCTAAGGCAACCTAACATCTCGGATGCTATATTTGACAACATTCCTGGCCTGTCGAACCCTACTTCTCGGAGGGAACAGTATATACGTCTATAACGTTATATATCCTAACCGAAGGCAACCTGACATCTCGGATGTAATATTCTACATCATTCAAGGCGTGTCGGACCCTACTTCTCGGTGGGAACATTATATGAGTCTATAACGTTCTGTATCCTAATCTAAGGCAACCTATTATCTCAGACGTAATATTTTACAATATTCCTCGGGTGTCGGTGCATACTTTTCGGTGGGAATATTATATGCGTCCATAACGGTCGATATCGTAATCTAAGGCAATCTAACATCTCGGATGCAATATTTGACAACATTCCTGGCCTGTCGAACCCTACTGCTCGGAGGGAACTGTATATACGTCTATAACGGTATATATCCTAATCAAAGGCAACCTAACATCTCGGATGAAATATGTGACAACATTCCTGGCCTGTCGAACCCTACATCTCGGAGGGAACAGTATTTACGTCTGTAACGTCATATATCATAACCTAAGGCAACCTAACGTCTCGGATGTAACATTTGACAACATTCCAGGCGTGTCGGTCCCTACGTCTCGGTGGTAACATTACATGCGTCTATAACGTTATATATCCTAACCTAAGGTAACCTAACATCTCGGATGCAATATTTGACAACATTCCTGGCCTGTCGAACCCTACTTCTCGGAGGGAACAGCATATACCTCTATAACGTCATATATCCTAGCCTAAGGCAACCTAACTTCTCGGATGTAACATTTGACAACATTCCAGGCGTGTCGGTCCCTACGTCTCGGTGGTAACATTACATGCGTCTATAACGGTATATATCCTAATCTTAGGCAACCTGACATCTCGGATGTAACATTTTACCACATTCCAGGCGTGTCGGTCCCTACGTCTCGGTGGTAACATTACATGCTTCTATAACGTTATATATCCTAACCTAAGGTCACCTAACATCTCGTATGTAATATTTGACAACATTCCTGGCGTGTCGAGCCCTACTTCTCGGTGGGAACAGTATATACGTCTATAACGTTATATATCGTAACCAAAGGCAACCTAACATCTCGGATGTAATATTTGACATCATTCCTGGCGTGTCGGACCCTACTTCTCGGTGGGAACAGTATATACGTCTGTAACGTCATATATCCTAACCTAAGGCAACCTAACATCTCGGATATAACATTTGACAACATTGCAGGCGTGTTGGAACCCTACTTCTCGGTGGTAACATTACGTGCGTCTATAACGTTATATATGCTAACCTAAGGCAACCTAACATCTCGGATGCAATATTTGACAACATTCCTGGCCTGTCGAACCCTACATCTCGGAGGGAACAGTATATACGTCTATAACGTTATATATCCTAACCGAAGGCAACCTGACATCTCGGATGTAATATTCTACATCATTCAAGGCGTGTCGGACCCTACTTCTCGGTGGGAACATTATATGAGTCTATAACGTTGTATATCCTAATCTAAGGCAACCTATTATCTCAGACGTAATATTGTACAATATTCCACGCGTGTCGGACCCTACTTCCCGGTGGTAACATTATATGCGTCTATAACGTTGCATATCCTAATCTAAGGCAACCTAACATCTCGGATGCAAAATTTGACAACATTGCTGGCCTGTCGAACCCTACTGCTCGGAGGGAACAGTATATACGTCTATAACGGTATATATCCTAATCTAAGGCAACCTAACATCTCGGATGAAATATGTGACAACATTCCTGGCCTGTCGAACCCTACATCTCGGAGGGAACAGTATTTACGTCTGTAACGTCATATATCCTAACCTAAGACAACCTAACTTCTCGGACGTAACATTTGACAACATTCCAGGCGTGTCGGTCCCTACGTCTCGGTGGTAACATTACATGCGTCTATAACGTTATATATCCTAACCTAAGGTAACCTAACATCTCGGATGCAATATTTGACAACATTCCTGGCCTGTCGAACCCTACTTCTCGGAGGGAACAGCATATACCTCTATAACGTCATATATCCTAGCCTAAGGCAACCTAACTTCTCGGATGTAACATTTGACAACATTCCAGGCGTGTCGGTCCCTACGTCTCGGTGGTAACATTACATGCGTCTATAACGTTATATATCCTAACCTAAGGCCAACTAACATCTGGTATGTAATATTTGACAACATTCCTGGCGTGTCGAACCCTACTTCTCGGTGGTAACATTATATGCGTCTATAACGTTATATATCCTTATCTAAGGCAACCTAACATCTCGGATGCAATATTTGACAACATTCCTAGCCTGTCGAACCCTACGTCTCGGTGGTAACATTACATGCGTCTATAACGGTATATTTCCTAATCTAAGGCAACCTAACATCTCGGATGCAATATTTGACAACATTCCTGGCCTGTCGAACCCTACTTCTCGGAGGGAACAGTATATACGTCTATAACGTCATATATCCTAACCTAAGGCAACCTAACATCTCGGATGTAACATTTGACAACATTCCAGGCATGTCGGTCCCTACGTCTCGGTGGTAACATTATATGCGTCTATAACGTTATATATCCTTATCTAAGGCAACCTAACATCTCGGATGCAATATTTGACAACATTCCTGGCCTGTCGAACCATACTTCCCGGAGGGAACAGTATATACGTCTATAACGTTATATATCCTAACCGAAGGCAACCTGACATCTCGGATGTAATATTCTACATCATTCAAGGCGTGTCGGACCCTACTTCTCGGTGGGAACATTATATGAGTCTATAACGTTGTATATCCTAATCTAAGGCAACCTATTATCTCAGACGTAATATTGTACAATATTCCACGCGTGTCGGTGCATACTTTTCGGTGGGAATATTATATGCGTCCATAACGGTCGATATCGTAATCTAAGGCAATCTAACATCTCGGATGCAATATTTGACAACATTCCTTACCTGTCGAACCCTACTTCTCGGAGGGAACAGTATGTACGTCTGTAACGTTATATATCCTAACCTAAGGCAACCTAACATCTCGGATGTAATATTCTACAACCTTCCAGGCGTGTCGGACCCTACTTCCCTGTGGTAACATTATATGCGTCTATAACGTTGCATATCCTAATCTAAGGCAACCTAACATCTCGGATGCAAAATTTGACAACATTCCTGGCCTGTCGAACCCTACTGCTCGGAGGGAACAGTATATACGTCTATAACGGTATATATCCTAATCTAAGGCAACCTAACATCTCGGATGGAATATGTGACAACATTCCTGGCCTGTCGAACCCTACATCTCGGAGGGAACAGTATTTACGTCTGTAACGTCATATATCCTAACCTAAGACAACCTAACTTCTCGGATGTAACATTTGACAACATTCCAGGCGTGTCGGTCCCTACGTCTCGGTGGTAACATTACATGCGTCTATAACGGTATATATCCTAATCTTAGGCAACCTGACATCTCGGATGTTACATTTTACCACATTCCAGGCGTGTCGGTCCCTACGTCTCGGTGGTAACATTACATGCTTCTATAACGTTATATATCCTAACCTAAGGCCACCTAACATCTCGTATGTAATATTTGACAACATTCCTGGCGTGTCGAGCCCTACTTCTCGGTGGGAACAGTATATACGTCTATAACGTTATATATCGTAACCAAAGGCAACCTAACATCTCGGATGTAATATTTGACATCATTCCTGGCGTGTCGGACCCTACTTCTCGGTGGGAACAGTATATACGTCTGTAACGTCATATATCCTAACCTAAGGCAACCTAACATCTCGGATATAACATTTGACAACATTGCAGGCGTGTTGGAACCCTACTTCTCGGTGGTAACATTACGTGCGTCTATAACGTTATATATGCTAACCTAAGGCAACCTAACATCTCGGATGCAATATTTGACAACATTCCTGGCCTGTCGAACCCTACTTCTCGGAGGGAACAGCATATACGTCTATAACGTCATATATCCAAACCTAAGGCAACCTAACATCTCGGATGTAACATTTGACAACATTCCATGCGTGTCGGTCCCTACGTCTCGGTGGTAACATTACATGCGTCTATAACGGTATATTTCCTAATCTAAGGCAACCTAACATCTCGGATGCAATATTTGACAACATTCCTGGCCTGTCGAACGCTACTTCTCGGAGGGAACAGTATATACGTCTATAACGTTATATATCCTAGCCTAAGGCAACCAAACATCTCGGATGTAACATTTGACAACATTCCAGGCGTGTCGGTCCCTACGTCTCGGTGGTAACATTACATGCGTCTATAACGGTATATTTCCTAATCTAAGGCAACCTAACATCTCGGATGCTATATTTGACAACATTCCTGGCCTGTCGAACCCTACTTCTCGGAGGGAACAGTATATACGTCTATAACGTTATATATCCTAACCGAAGGCAACCTGACATCTCGGATGTAATATTCTACATCATTCAAGGCGTGTCGGACCCTACTTCTCGGTGGGAACATTATATGAGTCTATAACGTTCTGTATCCTAATCTAAGGCAACCTATTATCTCAGACGTAATATTTTACAATATTCCTCGGGTGTCGGTGCATACTTTTCGGTGGGAATATTATATGCGTCCATAACGGTCGATATCGTAATCTAAGGCAATCTAACATCTCGGATGCAATATTTGACAACATTCCTGGCCTGTCGAACCCTACTGCTCGGAGGGAACTGTATATACGTCTATAACGGTATATATCCTAATCAAAGGCAACCTAACATCTCGGATGAAATATGTGACAACATTCCTGGCCTGTCGAACCCTACATCTCGGAGGGAACAGTATTTACGTCTGTAACGTCATATATCCTAACCTAAGGCAACCTAACGTCTCGGATGTAACATTTGACAACATTCCAGGCGTGTCGGTCCCTACGTCTCGGTGGTAACATTACATGCGTCTATAACGTTATATATCCTAACCTAAGGTAACCTAACATCTCGGATGCAATATTTGACAACATTCCTGGCCTGTCGAACCCTACTTCTCGGAGGGAACAGCATATACCTCTATAACGTCATATATCCTAGCCTAAGGCAACCTAACTTCTCGGATGTAACATTTGACAACATTCCAGGCGTGTCGGTCCCTACGTCTCGGTGGTAACATTACATGCGTCTATAACGGTATATATCCTAATCTTAGGCAACCTGACATCTCGGATGTAACATTTTACCACATTCCAGGCGTGTCGGTCCCTACGTCTCGGTGGTAACATTACATGCGTCTATAACGTTATATATCCTAACCTAAGGCCAACTAACATCTGGTATGTAATATTTGACAACATTCCTGGCGTGTCGAACCCTACTTCTCGGTGGTAACATTATATGCGTCTATAACGTTATATATCCTTATCTAAGGCAACCTAACATCTCGGATGCAATATTTGACAACATTCCTAGCCTGTCGAACCCTACGTCTCGGTGGTAACATTACATGCGTCTATAACGGTATATTTCCTAATCTAAGGCAACCTAACATCTCGGATGCAATATTTGACAACATTCCTGGCCTGTCGAACCCTACTTCTCGGAGGGAACAGTATATACGTCTATAACGTCATATATCCTAACCTAAGACAACCTAACATCTCGGATGTAACATTTGACAACATTCCAGGCATGTCGGTCCCTACGTCTCGGTGGTAACATTATATGCGTCTATAACGTTATATATCCTTATCTAAGGCAACCTAACATCTCGGATGCAATATTTGACAACATTCCTGGCCTGTCGAACCATACTTCCCGGAGGGAACAGTATATACGTCTATAACGTCATATATCCTAACCTAAGGCAACCTAACATCTCGGATGTAACATTTGACAACATTCCTGGCCTGTCGAACCCTACTTCTCGGAGGGAACAGCATATAACTCTATAACGTCATATATCCTAGCCTAAGGCAACCTAACTTCTCGGATGTAACATTTGACAACATTCCAGGCTTGTCGGTCCCTACGTCTCGGTGGTAACATTACATGCGTCTATAACGGTATATATCCTAATCTTAGGCAACCTGACATCTCGGATGTAACATTTTACCACATTCCAGGCGTGTCGGTCCCTACGTCTCGGTGGTAACATTACATGCGTCTATAACGTTATATATCGTAACCAAAGGCAACCTAACATCTCGGATGTAATATTTGACATCATTCCTGGCGTGTCGGACCCTACTTCTCGGTGGGAACAGTATATACGTCTGTAACGTCATATATCCTAACCTAAGGCAACCTAACATCTCGGATATAACATTTGACAACATTGCAGGCGTGTTGGAACCCTACTTCTCGGTGGTAACATTACGTGCGTCTATAACGTTATATATGCTAACCTAAGGCAACCTAACATCTCGGATTCAATATTTGACAACATTCCTGGCCTGTCGAACCCTACTTCTCGGAGGGAACAGCATATACGTCTATAACGTCATATATCCAAACCTAAGGCAACCTAACATCTCGGATGTAACATTTGACAACATTCCATGCGTGTCGGTCCCTACGTCTCGGTGGTAACATTACATGCGTCTATAACGGTATATTTCCTAATCTAAGGCAACCTAACATCTCGGATGCAATATTTGACAACATTCCTGGCCTGTCGAACGCTACTTCTCGGAGGGAACAGTATATACGTCTATAACGTTATATATCCTAGCCTAAGGCAACCAAACATCTCGGATGTAACATTTGACAACATTCCAGGCGTGTCGGTCCCTACGTCTCGGTGGTAACATTACATGCGTCTATAACGGTATATTTCCTAATCTAAGGCAACCTAACATCTCGGATGCAATATTTGACAACATTCCTGGCCTGTCGAACGCTACTTCTCGGAGGGAGCAGTATATACGTCTATAACGTTATATATCCTAGCCTAAGGCAACCAAACATCTCGGATGTAACATTTGACAACATTCCAGGCGTGTCGGTCCCTACGTCTCGGTGGTAACATTACATGCGTCTATAACGGTATATTTCCTAATCTAAGGCAACCTAACATCTCGGATGCTATATTTGACAACATTCCTGGCCTGTCGAACCCTACTTCTCGGAGGGAACAGTATATACGTCTATAACGTTATATATCCTAACCGAAGGCAACCTGACATCTCGGATGTAATATTCTACATCATTCAAGGCGTGTCGGACCCTACTTCTCGGTGGGAACATTATATGAGTCTATAACGTTCTGTATCCTAATCTAAGGCAACCTATTATCTCAGACGTAATATTTTACAATATTCCTCGGGTGTCGGTGCATACTTTTCGGTGGGAATATTATATGCGTCCATAACGGTCGATATCGTAATCTAAGGCAATCTAACATCTCGGATGCAATATTTGACAACATTCCTGGCCTGTCGAACCCTACTGCTCGGAGGGAACTGTATATACGTCTATAACGGTATATATCCTAATCAAAGGCAACCTAACATCTCGGATGAAATATGTGACAACATTCCTGGCCTGTCGAACCCTACATCTCGGAGGGAACAGTATTTACGTCTGTAACGTCATATATCCTAACCTAAGGCAACCTAACGTCTCGGATGTAACATTTGACAACATTCCAGGCGTGTCGGTCCCTACGTCTCGGTGGTAACATTACATGCGTCTATAACGTTATATATCCTAACCTAAGGTAACCTAACATCTCGGATGCAATATTTGACAACATTCCTGGCCTGTCGAACCCTACTTCTCGGAGGGAACAGCATATACCTCTATAACGTCATATATCCTAGCCTAAGGCAACCTAACTTCTCGGATGTAACATTTGACAACATTCCAGGCGTGTCGGTCCCTACGTCTCGGTGGTAACATTACATGCGTCTATAACGGTATATATCCTAATCTTAGGCAACCTGACATCTCGGATGTAACATTTTACCACATTCCAGGCGTGTCGGTCCCTACGTCTCGGTGGTAACATTACATGCGTCTATAACGTTATATATCCTAACCTAAGGCCAACTAACATCTGGTATGTAATATTTGACAACATTCCTGGCGTGTCGAACCCTACTTCTCGGTGGTAACATTATATGCGTCTATAACGTTATATATCCTTATCTAAGGCAACCTAACATCTCGGATGCAATATTTGACAACATTCCTAGCCTGTCGAACCCTACGTCTCGGTGGTAACATTACATGCGTCTATAACGGTATATTTCCTAATCTAAGGCAACCTAACATCTCGGATGCAATATTTGACAACATTCCTGGCCTGTCGAACCCTACTTCTCGGAGGGTACAGTATATACGTCTATAACGTCATATATCCTAACCTAAGGCAACCTAACATCTCGGATGTAACATTTGACAACATTCCAGGCATGTCGGTCCCTACGTCTCGGTGGTAACATTATATGCGTCTATAACGTTATATATCCTTATCTAAGGCAACCTAACATCTCGGATGCAATATTTGACAACATTCCTGGCCTGTCGAACCCTACTTCTCGGAGGGAACAGCATATACGTCTATAACGTCATATATCCAAACCTAAGGCAACCTAACATCTCGGATGTAACATTTGACAACATTCCATGCGTGTCGGTCCCTACGTCTCGGTGGTAACATTACATGCGTCTATAACGTTATATATCCTAACCTAAGGCAACCTAACATCTCGGATGCAATATTTGACAACATTCCTGGCCTGTCGAACCCTACTTCTCGGAGGGAACAGCATATACCTCTATAACGTCATATATCCTAGCCTAAGGCAACCTAACATCTCGGATGTAACATTTGACAACATTCCAGGCGTGTCGGTCCCTACGTCTCGGTGGTAACATTACATGCGTCTATAACGGTATATATCCTAATCTTAGGCAACCTGACATCTCGGATGTAACATTTTACCACATTCCAGGCGTGTCGGTCCCTACGTCTCGGTGGTAACATTACATGCTTCTATAACGTTATATATCCTAACCTAAGGCCACCTAACATCTCGTATGTAATATTTGACAACATTCCTGGCGTGTCGAGCCCTACTTCTCGGTGGGAACAGTATATACGTCTATAACGTTATATATCGTAACCAAAGGCAACCTAACATCTCGGATGTAATATTTGACATCATTCCTGGCGTGTCGGACCCTACTTCTCGGTGGGAACAGTATATACGTCTGTAACGTCATATATCCTAACCTAAGGCAACCTAACATCTCGGATATAACATTTGACAACATTGCAGGCGTGTTGGAACCCTACTTCTCGGTGGTAACATTACGTGCGTCTATAACGTTATATATGCTAACCTAAGGCAACCTAACATCTCGGATGCAATATTTGACAACATTCCTGGCCTGTCGAACCCTACATCTCGGAGGGAACAGTATATACGTCTATAACGTTATATATCCTAACCGAAGGCAACCTGACATCTCGGATGTAATATTCTACATCATTCAAGGCGTGTCGGACCCTACTTCTCGGTGGGAACATTATATGAGTCTATAACGTTGTATATCCTAATCTAAGGCAACCTATTATCTCAGACGTAATATTGTACAATATTCCACGCGTGTCGGACCCTACTTCCCGGTGGTAACATTATATGCGTCTATAACGTTGCATATCCTAATCTAAGGCAACCTAACATCTCGGATGCAAAATTTGACAACATTCCTGGCCTGTCGAACCCTACTGCTCGGAGGGAACAGTATATACGTCTATAACGGTATATATCCTAATCTAAGGCAACCTAACATCTCGGATGAAATATGTGACAACATTCCTGGCCTGTCGAACCCTACATCTCGGAGGGAACAGTATTTACGTCTGTAACGTCATATATCCTAACCTAAGACAACCTAACTTCTCGGACGTAACATTTGACAACATTCCAGGCGTGTCGGTCCCTACGTCTCGGTGGTAACATTACATGCGTCTATAACGTTATATATCCTAACCTAAGGTAACCTAACATCTCGGATGCAATATTTGACAACATTCCTGGCCTGTCGAACCCTACTTCTCGGAGGGAACAGCATATACCTCTATAACGTCATATATCCTAGCCTAAGGCAACCTAACTTCTCGGATGTAACATTTGACAACATTCCAGGCGTGTCGGTCCCTACGTCTCGGTGGTAACATTACATGCGTCTATAACGTTATATATCCTAACCTAAGGCCAACTAACATCTGGTATGTAATATTTGACAACATTCCTGGCGTGTCGAACCCTACTTCTCGGTGGTAACATTATATGCGTCTATAACGTTATATATCCTTATCTAAGGCAACCTAACATCTCGGATGCAATATTTGACAACATTCCTAGCCTGTCGAACCCTACGTCTCGGTGGTAACATTACATGCGTCTATAACGGTATATTACCTAATCTAAGGCAACCTAACATCTCGGATGCAATATTTGACAACATTCCTGGCCTGTCGAACCCTACTTCTCGGAGGGAACAGTATATACGTCTATAACGTCATATATCCTAACCTAAGGCAACCTAACATCTCGGATGTAACATTTGACAACATTCCAGGCATGTCGGTCCCTACGTCTCGGTGGTAACATTATATGCGTCTATAACGTTATATATCCTTATCTAAGGCAACCTAACATCTCGGATGCAATATTTGAAAACATTCCTGGCCTGTCGAACCCTACTTCTCGGAGGGAACAGCATATACCTCTATAACGTCATATATCCTAGCCTAAGGCAACCTAACTTCTCGGATGTAACATTTGACAACATTCCAGGCGTGTCGGTCCCTACGTCTCGGTGGTAACATTACATGCGTCTATAACGGTATATATCCTAATCTTAGGCAACCTGACATCTCGGATGTAACATTTTACCACATTCCAGGCGTGTCGGTCCCTACGTTTCGGTGGTAACATTACATGCGTCTATAACGTTATATATCCTAACCTAAGGCCAACTAACATCTGGTATGTAATATTTGACAACATTCCTGGCGTGTCGAACCCTACTTCTCGGTGGTAACATTATATGCGTCTATAACGTTATATATCCTTATCTAAGGCAACCTAACATCTCGGATGCAATATTTGACAACATTCCTAGCCTGTCGAACCCTACGTCTCGGTGGTAACATTACATGCGTCTATAACGGTATATTTCCTAATCTAAGGCAACCTAACATCTCGGATGCAATATTTGACAACATTCCTGGCCTGTCGAACCCTACTTCTCGGAGGGAACAGTATATACGTCTATAACGTCATATATCCTAACCTAAGGCAACCTAA
Source organism: Xylocopa violacea (assembly GCA_963969225.1). Lineage (NCBI taxonomy): Eukaryota > Metazoa > Arthropoda > Insecta > Hymenoptera > Apidae > Xylocopa > Xylocopa violacea. The sequence continues at coordinate 21,962,222 of CAXAJV010000002.1, read as the reverse complement.
CATCTCGGATGTAACATTTGACAACATTCCAGGCATGTCGGTCCCTACGTCTCGGTGGTAACATTATATGCGTCTATAACGTTATATATCCTTATCTAAGGCAACCTAACATCTCGGATGCAATATTTGACAACATTCCTGGCCTGTCGAACCATACTTCCCGGAGGGAACAGTATATACGTCTATAACGTCATATATCCTAACCTAAGGCAACCTAACATCTCGGATGTAACATTTGACAACATTCCTGGCCTGTCGAACCCTACTTCTCGGAGGGAACAGCATATACCTCTATAACGTCATATATCCTAGCCTAAGGCAACCTAACTTCTCGGATGTAACATTTGACAACATTCCAGGCTTGTCGGTCCCTACGTCTCGGTGGTAACATTACATGCGTCTATAACGGTATATATCCTAATCTTAGGCAACCTGACATCTCGGATGTAACATTTTACCACATTCCAGGCGTGTCGGTCCCTACGTCTCGGTGGTAACATTACATGCGTCTATAACGTTATATATCGTAACCAAAGGCAACCTAACATCTCGGATGTAATATTTGACATCATTCCTGGCGTGTCGGACCCTACTTCTCGGTGGGAACAGTATATACGTCTGTAACGTCATATATCCTAACCTAAGGCAACCTAACATCTCGGATATAACATTTGACAACATTGCAGGCGTGTTGGAACCCTACTTCTCGGTGGTAACATTACGTGCGTCTATAACGTTATATATGCTAACCTAAGGCAACCTAACATCTCGGATGCAATATTTGACAACATTCCTGGCCTGTCGAACCCTACTTCTCGGAGGGAACAGCATATACGTCTATAACGTCATATATCCAAACCTAAGGCAACCTAACATCTCGGATGTAACATTTGACAACATTCCATGCGTGTCGGTCCCTACGTCTCGGTGGTAACATTACATGCGTCTATAACGGTATATTTCCTAATCTAAGGCAACCTAACATCTCGGATGCAATATTTGACAACATTCCTGGCCTGTCGAACGCTACTTCTCGGAGGGAACAGTATATACGTCTATAACGTTATATATCCTAGCCTAAGGCAACCAAACATCTCGGATGTAACATTTGACAACATTCCAGGCGTGTCGGTCCCTACGTCTCGGTGGTAACATTACATGCGTCTATAACGGTATATTTCCTAATCTAAGGCAACCTAACATCTCGGATGCAATATTTGACAACATTCCTGGCCTGTCGAACCCTACTTCTCGGAGGGAACAGTATATACGTCTATAACGTTATATATCCTAACCGAAGGCAACCTGACATCTCGGATGTAATATTCTACATCATTCAAGGCGTGTCGGACCCTACTTCTCGGTGGGAACATTATATGAGTCTATAACGTTCTGTATCCTAATCTAAGGCAACCTATTATCTCAGACGTAATATTTTACAATATTCCTCGGGTGTCGGTGCATACTTTTCGGTGGGAATATTATATGCGTCCATAACGGTCGATATCGTAATCTAAGGCAATCTAACATCTCGGATGCAATATTTGACAACATTCCTGGCCTGTCGAACCCTACTGCTCGGAGGGAACTGTATATACGTCTATAACGGTATATATCCTAATCAAAGGCAACCTAACATCTCGGATGAAATATGTGACAACATTCCTGGCCTGTCGAACCCTACATCTCGGAGGGAACAGTATTTACGTCTGTAACGTCATATATCCTAACCTAAGGCAACCTAACGTCTCGGATGTAACATTTGACAACATTCCAGGCGTGTCGGTCCCTACGTCTCGGTGGTAACATTACATGCGTCTATAACGTTATATATCCTAACCTAAGGTAACCTAACATCTCGGATGCAATATTTGACAACATTCCTGGCCTGTCGAACCCTACTTCTCGGAGGGAACAGCATATACCTCTATAACGTCATATATCCTAGCCTAAGGCAACCTAACTTCTCGGATGTAACATTTGACAACATTCCAGGCGTGTCGGTCCCTACGTCTCGGTGGTAACATTACATGCGTCTATAACGGTATATATCCTAATCTTAGGCAACCTGACATCTCGGATGTAACATTTTACCACATTCCAGGCGTGTCGGCCCCTACGTCTCGGTGGTAACATTACATGCGTCTATAACGTTATATATCCTAACCTAAGGCCAACTAACATCTGGTATGTAATATTTGACAACATTCCTGGCGTGTCGAACCCTACTTCTCGGTGGTAACATTATATGCGTCTATAACGTTATATATCCTTATCTAAGGCAACCTAACATCTCGGATGCAATATTTGACAACATTCCTAGCCTGTCGAACCCTACGTCTCGGTGGTAACATTACATGCGTCTATAACGGTATATTTCCTAATCTAAGGCAACCTAACATCTCGGATGCAATATTTGACAACATTCCTGGCCTGTCGAACCCTACTTCTCGGAGGGAACAGTATATACGTCTATAACGTCATATATCCTAACCTAAGGCAACCTAACATCTCGGATGTAACATTTGACAACATTCCAGGCGTGTCGGTCCCTACGTCTCGGTGGTAACATTACATGCGTCTATAACGTTATATATCCTAACCTAAGGCAACCTAACATCTCGGATGCAATATTTGACAACATTCCTGGCCTGTCGAACCCTACTTCTCGGAGGGAACAGCATATACCTCTATAACGTCATATATCCTAGCCTAAGGCAACCTAACTTCTCGGATGTAACATTTGACAACATTCCAGGCGTGTCGGTCCCTACGTCTCGGTGGTAACATTACATGCGTCTATAACGGTATATATCCTAATCTTAGGCAACCTGACATCTCGGATGTTACATTTTACCACATTCCAGGCGTGTCGGTCCCTACGTCTCGGTGGTAACATTACATGCTTCTATAACGTTATATATCCTAACCTAAGGCCACCTAACATCTCGTATGTAATATTTGACAACATTCCTGGCGTGTCGAGCCCTACTTCTCGGTGGGAACAGTATATACGTCTATAACGTTATATATCGTAACCAAAGGCAACCTAACATCTCGGATGTAATATTTGACATCATTCCTGGCGTGTCGGACCCTACTTCTCGGTGGGAACAGTATATACGTCTGTAACGTCATATATCCTAACCTAAGGCAACCTAACATCTCGGATATAACATTTGACAACATTGCAGGCGTGTTGGAACCCTACTTCTCGGTGGTAACATTACGTGCGTCTATAACGTTATATATGCTAACCTAAGGCAACCTAACATCTCGGATGCAATATTTGACAACATTCCTGGCCTGTCGAACCCTACTTCTCGGAGGGAACAGCATATACGTCTATAACGTCATATATCCAAACCTAAGGCAACCTAACATCTCGGATGTAACATTTGACAACATTCCATGCGTGTCGGTCCCTACGTCTCGGTGGTAACATTACATGCGTCTATAACGTTATATATCCTAACCTAAGGCAACCTAACATCTCGGATGCAATATTTGACAACATTCCTGGCCTGTCGAACCCTACTTCTCGGAGGGAACAGCATATACCTCTATAACGTCATATATCCTAGCCTAAGGCAACCTAACATCTCGGATGTAACATTTGACAACATTCCAGGCGTGTCGGTCCCTACGTCTCGGTGGTAACATTACATGCGTCTATAACGGTATATATCCTAATCTTAGGCAACCTGACATCTCGGATGTAACATTTTACCACATTCCAGGCGTGTCGGTCCCTACGTCTCGGTGGTAACATTACATGCTTCTATAACGTTATATATCCTAACCTAAGGCCACCTAACATCTCGTATGTAATATTTGACAACATTCCTGGCGTGTCGAGCCCTACTTCTCGGTGGGAACAGTATATACGTCTATAACGTTATATATCGTAACCAAAGGCAACCTAACATCTCGGATGTAATATTTGACATCATTCCTGGCGTGTCGGACCCTACTTCTCGGTGGGAACAGTATATACGTCTGTAACGTCATATATCCTAACCTAAGGCAACCTAACATCTCGGATATAACATTTGACAACATTGCAGGCGTGTTGGAACCCTACTTCTCGGTGGTAACATTACGTGCGTCTATAACGTTATATATGCTAACCTAAGGCAACCTAACATCTCGGATGCAATATTTGACAACATTCCTGGCCTGTCGAACCCTACATCTCGGAGGGAACAGTATATACGTCTATAACGTTATATATCCTAACCGAAGGCAACCTGACATCTCGGATGTAATATTCTACATCATTCAAGGCGTGTCGGACCCTACTTCTCGGTGGGAACATTATATGAGTCTATAACGTTGTATATCCTAATCTAAGGCAACCTATTATCTCAGACGTAATATTGTACAATATTCCACGCGTGTCGGACCCTACTTCCCGGTGGTAACATTATATGCGTCTATAACGTTGCATATCCTAATCTAAGGCAACCTAACATCTCGGATGCAAAATTTGACAACATTCCTGGCCTGTCGAACCCTACTGCTCGGAGGGAACAGTATATACGTCTATAACGGTATATATCCTAATCTAAGGCAACCTAACATCTCGGATGAAATATGTGACAACATTCCTGGCCTGTCGAACCCTACATCTCGGAGGGAACAGTATTTACGTCTGTAACGTCATATATCCTAACCTAAGACAACCTAACTTCTCGGACGTAACATTTGACAACATTCCAGGCGTGTCGGTCCCTACGTCTCGGTGGTAACATTACATGCGTCTATAACGTTATATATCCTAACCTAAGGTAACCTAACATCTCGGATGCAATATTTGACAACATTCCTGGCCTGTCGAACCCTACTTCTCGGAGGGAACAGCATATACCTCTATAACGTCATATATCCTAGCCTAAGGCAACCTAACTTCTCGGATGTAACATTTGACAACATTCCAGGCGTGTCGGTCCCTACGTCTCGGTGGTAACATTACATGCGTCTATAACGTTATATATCCTAACCTAAGGCCAACTAACATCTGGTATGTAATATTTGACAACATTCCTGGCGTGTCGAACCCTACTTCTCGGTTGTAACATTATATGCGTCTATAACGTTATATATCCTTATCTAAGGCAACCTAACATCTCGGATGCAATATTTGACAACATTCCTAGCCTGTCGAACCCTACGTCTCGGTGGTAACATTACATGCGTCTATAACGGTATATTACCTAATCTAAGGCAACCTAACATCTCGGATGCAATATTTGACAACATTCCTGGCCTGTCGAACCCTACTTCTCGGAGGGAACAGTATATACGTCTATAACGTCATATATCCTAACCTAAGCCAACCTAACATCTCGGATGTAACATTTGACAACATTCCAGGCATGTCGGTCCCTACGTCTCGGTGGTAACATTATATGCGTCTATAACGTTATATATCCTTATCTAAGGCAACCTAACATCTCGGATGCAATATTTGAAAACATTCCTGGCCTGTCGAACCCTACTTCTCGGAGGGAACAGCATATACCTCTATAACGTCATATATCCTAACCTAAGGCAACCTAACATCTCGGATGTAACATTTGACAACATTCCTGGCCTGTCGAACCCTACTTCTCGGAGGGAACAGCATATACCTCTATAACGTCATATATCCTAGCCTAAGGCAACCTAACTTCTCGGATGTAACATTTGACAACATTCCAGGCTTGTCGGTCCCTACGTCTCGGTGGTAACATTACATGCGTCTATAACGGTATATATCCTAATCTTAGGCAACCTGACATCTCGGATGTAACATTTTACCACATTCCAGGCGTGTCGGTCCCTACGTCTCGGTGGTAACATTACATGCGTCTATAACGTTATATATCGTAACCAAAGGCAACCTAACATCTCGGATGTAATATTTGACATCATTCCTGGCGTGTCGGACCCTACTTCTCGGTGGGAACAGTATATACGTCTGTAACGTCATATATCCTAACCTAAGGCAACCTAACATCTCGGATATAACATTTGACAACATTGCAGGCGTGTTGGAACCCTACTTCTCGGTGGTAACATTACGTGCGTCTATAACGTTATATATGCTAACCTAAGGCAACCTAACATCTCGGATGCAATATTTGACAACATTCCTGGCCTGTCGAACCCTACTTCTCGGAGGGAACAGCATATACGTCTATAACGTCATATATCCAAACCTAAGGCAACCTAACATCTCGGATGTAACATTTGACAACATTCCATGCGTGTCGGTCCCTACGTCTCGGTGGTAACATTACATGCGTCTATAACGGTATATTTCCTAATCTAAGGCAACCTAACATCTCGGATGCAATATTTGACAACATTCCTGGCCTGTCGAACGCTACTTCTCGGAGGGAACAGTATATACGTCTATAACGTTATATATCCTAGCCTAAGGCAACCAAACATCTCGGATGTAACATTTGACAACATTCCAGGCGTGTCGGTCCCTACGTCTCGGTGGTAACATTACATGCGTCTATAACGGTATATTTCCTAATCTAAGGCAACCTAACATCTCGGATGCAATATTTGACAACATTCCTGGCCTGTCGAACCCTACTTCTCGGAGGGAACAGTATATACGTCTATAACGTTATATATCCTAACCGAAGGCAACCTGACATCTCGGATGTAATATTCTACATCATTCAAGGCGTGTCGGACCCTACTTCTCGGTGGGAACATTATATGAGTCTATAACGTTCTGTATCCTAATCTAAGGCAACCTATTATCTCAGACGTAATATTTTACAATATTCCTCGGGTGTCGGTGCATACTTTTCGGTGGGAATATTATATGCGTCCATAACGGTCGATATCGTAATCTAAGGCAATCTAACATCTCGGATGCAATATTTGACAACATTCCTGGCCTGTCGAACCCTACTGCTCGGAGGGAACTGTATATACGTCTATAACGGTATATATCCTAATCAAAGGCAACCTAACATCTCGGATGAAATATGTGACAACATTCCTGGCCTGTCGAACCCTACATCTCGGAGGGAACAGTATTTACGTCTGTAACGTCATATATCCTAACCTAAGGCAACCTAACGTCTCGGATGTAACATTTGACAACATTCCAGGCGTGTCGGTCCCTACGTCTCGGTGGTAACATTACATGCGTCTATAACGTTATATATCCTAACCTAAGGTAACCTAACATCTCGGATGCAATATTTGACAACATTCCTGGCCTGTCGAACCCTACTTCTCGGAGGGAACAGCATATACCTCTATAACGTCATATATCCTAGCCTAAGGCAACCTAACTTCTCGGATGTAACATTTGACAACATTCCAGGCGTGTCGGTCCCTACGTCTCGGTGGTAACATTACATGCGTCTATAACGGTATATATCCTAATCTTAGGCAACCTGACATCTCGGATGTAACATTTTACCACATTCCAGGCGTGTCGGCCCCTACGTCTCGGTGGTAACATTACATGCGTCTATAACGTTATATATCCTAACCTAAGGCCAACTAACATCTGGTATGTAATATTTGACAACATTCCTGGCGTGTCGAACCCTACTTCTCGGTGGTAACATTATATGCGTCTATAACGTTATATATCCTTATCTAAGGCAACCTAACATCTCGGATGCAATATTTGACAACATTCCTAGCCTGTCGAACCCTACGTCTCGGTGGTAACATTACATGCGTCTATAACGGTATATTTCCTAATCTAAGGCAACCTAACATCTCGGATGCAATATTTGACAACATTCCTGGCCTGTCGAACCCTACTTCTCGGAGGGAACAGTATATACGTCTATAACGTCATATATCCTAACCTAAGGCAACCTAACATCTCGGATGTAACATTTGACAACATTCCAGGCGTGTCGGTCCCTACGTCTCGGTGGTAACATTACATGCGTCTATAACGTTATATATCCTAACCTAAGGCAACCTAACATCTCGGATGCAATATTTGACAACATTCCTGGCCTGTCGAACCCTACTTCTCGGAGGGAACAGCATATACCTCTATAACGTCATATATCCTAGCCTAAGGCAACCTAACTTCTCGGATGTAACATTTGACAACATTCCAGGCGTGTCGGTCCCTACGTCTCGGTGGTAACATTACATGCGTCTATAACGGTATATATCCTAATCTTAGGCAACCTGACATCTCGGATGTTACATTTTACCACATTCCAGGCGTGTCGGTCCCTACGTCTCGGTGGTAACATTACATGCTTCTATAACGTTATATATCCTAACCTAAGGCCACCTAACATCTCGTATGTAATATTTGACAACATTCCTGGCGTGTCGAGCCCTACTTCTCGGTGGGAACAGTATATACGTCTATAACGTTATATATCGTAACCAAAGGCAACCTAACATCTCGGATGTAATATTTGACATCATTCCTGGCGTGTCGGACCCTACTTCTCGGTGGGAACAGTATATACGTCTGTAACGTCATATATCCTAACCTAAGGCAACCTAACATCTCGGATATAACATTTGACAACATTGCAGGCGTGTTGGAACCCTACTTCTCGGTGGTAACATTACGTGCGTCTATAACGTTATATATGCTAACCTAAGGCAACCTAACATCTCGGATGCAATATTTGACAACATTCCTGGCCTGTCGAACCCTACTTCTCGGAGGGAACAGCATATACGTCTATAACGTCATATATCCAAACCTAAGGCAACCTAACATCTCGGATGTAACATTTGACAACATTCCATGCGTGTCGGTCCCTACGTCTCGGTGGTAACATTACATGCGTCTATAACGTTATATATCCTAACCTAAGGCAACCTAACATCTCGGATGCAATATTTGACAACATTCCTGGCCTGTCGAACCCTACTTCTCGGAGGGAACAGCATATACCTCTATAACGTCATATATCCTAGCCTAAGGCAACCTAACATCTCGGATGTAACATTTGACAACATTCCAGGCGTGTCGGTCCCTACGTCTCGGTGGTAACATTACATGCGTCTATAACGGTATATATCCTAATCTTAGGCAACCTGACATCTCGGATGTAACATTTTACCACATTCCAGGCGTGTCGGTCCCTACGTCTCGGTGGTAACATTACATGCTTCTATAACGTTATATATCCTAACCTAAGGCCACCTAACATCTCGTATGTAATATTTGACAACATTCCTGGCGTGTCGAGCCCTACTTCTCGGTGGGAACAGTATATACGTCTATAACGTTATATATCGTAACCAAAGGCAACCTAACATCTCGGATGTAATATTTGACATCATTCCTGGCGTGTCGGACCCTACTTCTCGGTGGGAACAGTATATACGTCTGTAACGTCATATATCCTAACCTAAGGCAACCTAACATCTCGGATATAACATTTGACAACATTGCAGGCGTGTTGGAACCCTACTTCTCGGTGGTAACATTACGTGCGTCTATAACGTTATATATGCTAACCTAAGGCAACCTAACATCTCGGATGCAATATTTGACAACATTCCTGGCCTGTCGAACCCTACATCTCGGAGGGAACAGTATATACGTCTATAACGTTATATATCCTAACCGAAGGCAACCTGACATCTCGGATGTAATATTCTACATCATTCAAGGCGTGTCGGACCCTACTTCTCGGTGGGAACATTATATGAGTCTATAACGTTGTATATCCTAATCTAAGGCAACCTATTATCTCAGACGTAATATTGTACAATATTCCACGCGTGTCGGACCCTACTTCCCGGTGGTAACATTATATGCGTCTATAACGTTGCATATCCTAATCTAAGGCAACCTAACATCTCGGATGCAAAATTTGACAACATTCCTGGCCTGTCGAACCCTACTGCTCGGAGGGAACAGTATATACGTCTATAACGGTATATATCCTAATCTAAGGCAACCTAACATCTCGGATGAAATATGTGACAACATTCCTGGCCTGTCGAACCCTACATCTCGGAGGGAACAGTATTTACGTCTGTAACGTCATATATCCTAACCTAAGACAACCTAACTTCTCGGACGTAACATTTGACAACATTCCAGGCGTGTCGGTCCCTACGTCTCGGTGGTAACATTACATGCGTCTATAACGTTATATATCCTAACCTAAGGTAACCTAACATCTCGGATGCAATATTTGACAACATTCCTGGCCTGTCGAACCCTACTTCTCGGAGGGAACAGCATATACCTCTATAACGTCATATATCCTAGCCTAAGGCAACCTAACTTCTCGGATGTAACATTTGACAACATTCCAGGCGTGTCGGTCCCTACGTCTCGGTGGTAACATTACATGCGTCTATAACGTTATATATCCTAACCTAAGGCCAACTAACATCTGGTATGTAATATTTGACAACATTCCTGGCGTGTCGAACCCTACTTCTCGGTTGTAACATTATATGCGTCTATAACGTTATATATCCTTATCTAAGGCAACCTAACATCTCGGATGCAATATTTGACAACATTCCTAGCCTGTCGAACCCTACGTCTCGGTGGTAACATTACATGCGTCTATAACGGTATATTACCTAATCTAAGGCAACCTAACATCTCGGATGCAATATTTGACAACATTCCTGGCCTGTCGAACCCTACTTCTCGGAGGGAACAGTATATACGTCTATAACGTCATATATCCTAACCTAAGCCAACCTAACATCTCGGATGTAACATTTGACAACATTCCAGGAATGTCGGTCCCTACGTCTCGGTGGTAACATTATATGCGTCTATAACGTTATATATCCTTATCTAAGGCAACCTAACATCTCGGATGCAATATTTGAAAACATTCCTGGCCTGTCGAACCCTACTTCTCGGAGGGAACAGCATATACCTCTATAACGTCATATATCCTAGCCTAAGGCAACCTAACTTCTCGGATGTAACATTTGACAACATTCCAGGCGTGTCGGTCCCTACGTCTCGGTGGTAACATTACATGCGTCTATAACGGTATATATCCTAATCTTAGGCAACCTGACATCTCGGATGTAACATTTTACCACATTCCAGGCGTGTCGGTCCCTACGTTTCGGTGGTAACATTACATGCGTCTATAACGTTATATATCCTAACCTAAGGCCAACTAACATCTGGTATGTAATATTTGACAACATTCCTGGCGTGTCGAACCCTACTTCTCGGTGGTAACATTATATGCGTCTATAACGTTATATATCCTTATCTAAGGCAACCTAACATCTCGGATGCAATATTTGACAACATTCCTAGCCTGTCGAACCCTACGTCTCGGTGGTAACATTACATGCGTCTATAACGGTATATTTCCTAATCTAAGGCAACCTAACATCTCGGATGCAATATTTGACAACATTCCTGGCCTGTCGAACCCTACTTCTCGGAGGGAACAGTATATACGTCTATAACGTCATATATCCTAACCTAAGACAACCTAACATCTCGGATGTAACATTTGACAACATTCCAGGCATGTCGGTCCCTACGTCTCGGTGGTAACATTATATGCGTCTATAACGTTATATATCCTTATCTAAGGCAACCTAACATCTCGGATGCAATATTTGACAACATTCCTGGCCTGTCGAACCATACTTCCCGGAGGGAACAGTATATACGTCTATAACGTCATATATCCTAACCTAAGGCAACCTAACATCTCGGATGTAACATTTGACAACATTCCTGGCCTGTCGAACCCTACTTCTCGGAGGGAACAGCATATACCTCTATAACGTCATATATCCTAGCCTAAGGCAACCTAACTTCTCGGATGTAACATTTGACAACATTCCAGGCTTGTCGGTCCCTACGTCTCGGTGGTAACATTACATGCGTCTATAACGGTATATATCCTAATCTTAGGCAACCTGACATCTCGGATGTAACATTTTACCACATTCCAGGCGTGTCGGTCCCTACGTCTCGGTGGTAACATTACATGCGTCTATAACGTTATATATCGTAACCAAAGGCAACCTAACATCTCGGATGTAATATTTGACATCATTCCTGGCGTGTCGGACCCTACTTCTCGGTGGGAACAGTATATACGTCTGTAACGTCATATATCCTAACCTAAGGCAACCTAACATCTCGGATATAACATTTGACAACATTGCAGGCGTGTTGGAACCCTACTTCTCGGTGGTAACATTACGTGCGTCTATAACGTTATATATGCTAACCTAAGGCAACCTAACATCTCGGATGCAATATTTGACAACATTCCTGGCCTGTCGAACCCTACTTCTCGGAGGGAACAGCATATACGTCTATAACGTCATATATCCAAACCTAAGGCAACCTAACATCTCGGATGTAACATTTGACAACATTCCATGCGTGTCGGTCCCTACGTCTCGGTGGTAACATTACATGCGTCTATAACGGTATATTTCCTAATCTAAGGCAACCTAACATCTCGGATGCAATATTTGACAACATTCCTGGCCTGTCGAACGCTACTTCTCGGAGGGAACAGTATATACGTCTATAACGTTATATATCCTAGCCTAAGGCAACCAAACATCTCGGATGTAACATTTGACAACATTCCAGGCGTGTCGGTCCCTACGTCTCGGTGGTAACATTACATGCGTCTATAACGGTATATTTCCTAATCTAAGGCAACCTAACATCTCGGATGCAATATTTGACAACATTCCTGGCCTGTCGAACCCTACTTCTCGGAGGGAACAGTATATACGTCTATAACGTTATATATCCTAACCGAAGGCAACCTGACATCTCGGATGTAATATTCTACATCATTCAAGACGTGTCGGACCCTACTTCTCGGTGGGAACATTATATGAGTCTATAACGTTCTGTATCCTAATCTAAGGCAACCTATTATCTCAGACGTAATATTTTACAATATTCCTCGGGTGTCGGTGCATACTTTTCGGTGGGAATATTATATGCGTCCATAACGGTCGATATCGTAATCTAAGGCAATCTAACATCTCGGATGCAATATTTGACAACATTCCTGGCCTGTCGAACCCTACTGCTCGGAGGGAACTGTATATACGTCTATAACGGTATATATCCTAATCAAAGGCAACCTAACATCTCGGATGAAATATGTGACAACATTCCTGGCCTGTCGAACCCTACATCTCGGAGGGAACAGTATTTACGTCTGTAACGTCATATATCCTAACCTAAGGCAACCTAACGTCTCGGATGTAACATTTGACAACATTCCAGGCGTGTCGGTCCCTACGTCTCGGTGGTAACATTACATGCGTCTATAACGTTATATATCCTAACCTAAGGTAACCTAACATCTCGGATGCAATATTTGACAACATTCCTGGCCTGTCGAACCCTACTTCTCGGAGGGAACAGCATATACCTCTATAACGTCATATATCCTAGCCTAAGGCAACCTAACTTCTCGGATGTAACATTTGACAACATTCCAGGCGTGTCGGTCCCTACGTCTCGGTGGTAACATTACATGCGTCTATAACGGTATATATCCTAATCTTAGGCAACCTGACATCTCGGATGTAACATTTTACCACATTCCAGGCGTGTCGGCCCCTACGTCTCGGTGGTAACATTACATGCGTCTATAACGTTATATATCCTAACCTAAGGCCAACTAACATCTGGTATGTAATATTTGACAACATTCCTGGGGTGTCGAACCCTACTTCTCGGTGGTAACATTATATGCGTCTATAACGTTATATATCCTTATCTAAGGCAACCTAACATCTCGGATGCAATATTTGACAACATTCCTAGCCTGTCGAACCCTACGTCTCGGTGGTAACATTACATGCGTCTATAACGGTATATTTCCTAATCTAAGGCAACCTAACATCTCGGATGCAATATTTGACAACATTCCTGGCCTGTCGAACCCTACTTCTCGGAGGGAACAGTATATACGTCTATAACGTCATATATCCTAACCTAAGGCAACCTAACATCTCGGATGTAACATTTGACAACATTCCAGGCATGTCGGTCCCTACGTCTCGGTGGTAACATTACATGCGTCTATAACGTTATATATCCTAACCTAAGGCCAACTAACATCTGGTATGTAATATTTGACAACATTCCTGGCGTGTCGAACCCTACTTCTCGGTGGTAACATTATATGCGTCTATAACGTTATATATCCTTATCTAAGGCAACCTAACATCTCGGATGCAATATTTGACAACATTCCTAGCCTGTCGAACCCTACGTCTCGGTGGTAACATTACATGCGTCTATAACGGTATATTTCCTAATCTAAGGCAACCTAACATCTCGGATGCAATATTTGACAACATTCCTGGCCTGTCGAACCCTACTTCTCGGAGGGAACAGTATATACGTCTATAACGTCATATATCCTAACCTAAGACAACCTAACATCTCGGATGTAACATTTGACAACATTCCAGGCATGTCGGTCCCTACGTCTCGGTGGTAACATTATATGCGTCTATAACGTTATATATCCTTATCTAAGGCAACCTAACATCTCGGATGCAATATTTGACAACATTCCTGGCCTGTCGAACCATACTTCCCGGAGGGAACAGTATATACGTCTATAACGTCATATATCCTAACCTAAGGCAACCTAACATCTCGGATGTAACATTTGACAACATTCCTGGCCTGTCGAACCCTACTTCTCGGAGGGAACAGCATATAACTCTATAACGTCATATATCCTAGCCTAAGGCAACCTAACTTCTCGGATGTAACATTTGACAACATTCCAGGCTTGTCGGTCCCTACGTCTCGGTGGTAACATTACATGCGTCTATAACGGTATATATCCTAATCTTAGGCAACCTGACATCTCGGATGTAACATTTTACCACATTCCAGGCGTGTCGGTCCCTACGTCTCGGTGGTAACATTACATGCGTCTATAACGTTATATATCGTAACCAAAGGCAACCTAACATCTCGGATGTAATATTTGACATCATTCCTGGCGTGTCGGACCCTACTTCTCGGTGGGAACAGTATATACGTCTGTAACGTCATATATCCTAACCTAAGGCAACCTAACATCTCGGATATAACATTTGACAACATTGCAGGCGTGTTGGAACCCTACTTCTCGGTGGTAACATTACGTGCGTCTATAACGTTATATATGCTAACCTAAGGCAACCTAACATCTCGGATGCAATATTTGACAACATTCCTGGCCTGTCGAACCCTACTTCTCGGAGGGAACAGCATATACGTCTATAACGTCATATATCCAAACCTAAGGCAACCTAACATCTCGGATGTAACATTTGACAACATTCCATGCGTGTCGGTCCCTACGTCTCGGTGGTAACATTACATGCGTCTATAACGGTATATTTCCTAATCTAAGGCAACCTAACATCTCGGATGCAATATTTGACAACATTCCTGGCCTGTCGAACGCTACTTCTCGGAGGGAACAGTATATACGTCTATAACGTTATATATCCTAGCCTAAGGCAACCAAACATCTCGGATGTAACATTTGACAACATTCCAGGCGTGTCGGTCCCTACGTCTCGGTGGTAACATTACATGCGTCTATAACGGTATATTTCCTAATCTAAGGCAACCTAACATCTCGGATGCAATATTTGACAACATTCCTGGCCTGTCGAACGCTACTTCTCGGAGGGAACAGTATATACGTCTATAACGTTATATATCCTAGCCTAAGGCAACCAAACATCTCGGATGTAACATTTGACAACATTCCAGGCGTGTCGGTCCCTACGTCTCGGTGGTAACATTACATGCGTCTATAACGGTATATTTCCTAATCTAAGGCAACCTAACATCTCGGATGCTATATTTGACAACATTCCTGGCCTGTCGAACCCTACTTCTCGGAGGGAACAGTATATACGTCTATAACGTTATATATCCTAACCGAAGGCAACCTGACATCTCGGATGTAATATTCTACATCATTCAAGGCGTGTCGGACCCTACTTCTCGGTGGGAACATTATATGAGTCTATAACGTTCTGTATCCTAATCTAAGGCAACCTATTATCTCAGACGTAATATTTTACAATATTCCTCGGGTGTCGGTGCATACTTTTCGGTGGGAATATTATATGCGTCCATAACGGTCGATATCGTAATCTAAGGCAATCTAACATCTCGGATGCAATATTTGACAACATTCCTGGCCTGTCGAACCCTACTGCTCGGAGGGAACTGTATATACGTCTATAACGGTATATATCCTAATCAAAGGCAACCTAACATCTCGGATGAAATATGTGACAACATTCCTGGCCTGTCGAACCCTACATCTCGGAGGGAACAGTATTTACGTCTGTAACGTCATATATCCTAACCTAAGGCAACCTAACGTCTCGGATGTAACATTTGACAACATTCCAGGCGTGTCGGTCCCTACGTCTCGGTGGTAACATTACATGCGTCTATAACGTTATATATCCTAACCTAAGGTAACCTAAAATCTCGGATGCAATATTTGACAACATTCCTGGCCTGTCGAACCCTACTTCTCGGAGGGAACAGCATATACCTCTATAACGTCATATATCCTAGCCTAAGGCAACCTAACTTCTCGGATGTAACATTTGACAACATTCCAGGCGTGTCGGTCCCTACGTCTCGGTGGTAACATTACATGCGTCTATAACGGTATATATCCTAATCTTAGGCAACCTGACATCTCGGATGTAACATTTTACCACATTCCAGGCGTGTCGGTCCCTACGTCTCGGTGGTAACATTACATGCGTCTATAACGTTATATATCCTAACCTAAGGCCAACTAACATCTGGTATGTAATATTTGACAACATTCCTGGCGTGTCGAACCCTACTTCTCGGTGGTAACATTATATGCGTCTATAACGTTATATATCCTTATCTAAGGCAACCTAACATCTCGGATGCAATATTTGACAACATTCCTAGCCTGTCGAACCCTACGTCTCGGTGGTAACATTACATGCGTCTATAACGGTATATTTCCTAATCTAAGGCAACCTAACATCTCGGATGCAATATTTGACAACATTCCTGGCCTGTCGAACCCTACTTCTCGGAGGGTACAGTATATACGTCTATAACGTCATATATCCTAACCTAAGGCAACCTAACATCTCGGATGTAACATTTGACAACATTCCAGGCATGTCGGTCCCTACGTCTCGGTGGTAACATTATATGCGTCTATAACGTTATATATCCTTATCTAAGGCAACCTAACATCTCGGATGCAATATTTGACAACATTCCTGGCCTGTCGAACCCTACTTCTCGGAGGGAACAGCATATACGTCTATAACGTCATATATCCAAACCTAAGGCAACCTAACATCTCGGATGTAACATTTGACAACATTCCATGCGTGTCGGTCCCTACGTCTCGGTGGTAACATTACATGCGTCTATAACGTTATATATCCTAACCTAAGGCAACCTAACATCTCGGATGCAATATTTGACAACATTCCTGGCCTGTCGAACCCTACTTCTCGGAGGGAACAGCATATACCTCTATAACGTCATATATCCTAGCCTAAGGCAACCTAACATCTCGGATGTAACATTTGACAACATTCCAGGCGTGTCGGTCCCTACGTCTCGGTGGTAACATTACATGCGTCTATAACGGTATATATCCTAATCTTAGGCAACCTGACATCTCGGATGTAACATTTTACCACATTCCAGGCGTGTCGGTCCCTACGTCTCGGTGGTAACATTACATGCTTCTATAACGTTATATATCCTAACCTAAGGCCACCTAACATCTCGTATGTAATATTTGACAACATTCCTGGCGTGTCGAGCCCTACTTCTCGGTGGGAACAGTATATACGTCTATAACGTTATATATCGTAACCAAAGGCAACCTAACATCTCGGATGTAATATTTGACATCATTCCTGGCGTGTCGGACCCTACTTCTCGGTGGGAACAGTATATACGTCTGTAACGTCATATATCCTAACCTAAGGCAACCTAACATCTCGGATATAACATTTGACAACATTGCAGGCGTGTTGGAACCCTACTTCTCGGTGGTAACATTACGTGCGTCTATAACGTTATATATGCTAACCTAAGGCAACCTAACATCTCGGATGCAATATTTGACAACATTCCTGGCCTGTCGAACCCTACATCTCGGAGGGAACAGTATATACGTCTATAACGTTATATATCCTAACCGAAGGCAACCTGACATCTCGGATGTAATATTCTACATCATTCAAGGCGTGTCGGACCCTACTTCTCGGTGGGAACATTATATGAGTCTATAACGTTGTATATCCTAATCTAAGGCAACCTATTATCTCAGACGTAATATTGTACAATATTCCACGCGTGTCGGACCCTACTTCCCGGTGGTAACATTATATGCGTCTATAACGTTGCATATCCTAATCTAAGGCAACCTAACATCTCGGATGCAAAATTTGACAACATTCCTGGCCTGTCGAACCCTACTGCTCGGAGGGAACAGTATATACGTCTATAACGGTATATATCCTAATCTAAGGCAACCTAACATCTCGGATGAAATATGTGACAACATTCCTGGCCTGTCGAACCCTACATCTCGGAGGGAACAGTATTTACGTCTGTAACGTCATATATCCTAACCTAAGACAACCTAACTTCTCGGACGTAACATTTGACAACATTCCAGGCGTGTCGGTCCCTACGTCTCGGTGGTAACATTACATGCGTCTATAACGTTATATATCCTAACCTAAGGTAACCTAACATCTCGGATGCAATATTTGACAACATTCCTGGCCTGTCGAACCCTACTTCTCGGAGGGAACAGCATATACCTCTATAACGTCATATATCCTAGCCTAAGGCAACCTAACTTCTCGGATGTAACATTTGACAACATTCCAGGCGTGTCGGTCCCTACGTCTCGGTGGTAACATTACATGCGTCTATAACGTTATATATCCTAACCTAAGGCCAACTAACATCTGGTATGTAATATTTGACAACATTCCTGGCGTGTCGAACCCTACTTCTCGGTGGTAACATTATATGCGTCTATAACGTTATATATCCTTATCTAAGGCAACCTAACATCTCGGATGCAATATTTGACAACATTCCTAGCCTGTCGAACCCTACGTCTCGGTGGTAACATTACATGCGTCTATAACGGTATATTACCTAATCTAAGGCAACCTAACATCTCGGATGCAATATTTGACAACATTCCTGGCCTGTCGAACCCTACTTCTCGGAGGGAACAGTATATACGTCTATAACGTCATATAACCTAACCTAAGGCAACCTAACATCTCGGATGTAACATTTGACAACATTCCAGGCATGTCGGTCCCTACGTCTCGGTGGTAACATTATATGCGTCTATAACGTTATATATCCTTATCTAAGGCAACCTAACATCTCGGATGCAATATTTGAAAACATTCCTGGCCTGTCGAACCCTACTTCTCGGAGGGAACAGCATATACCTCTATAACGTCATATATCCTAGCCTAAGGCAACCTAACTTCTCGGATGTAACATTTGACAACATTCCAGGCGTGTCGGTCCCTACGTCTCGGTGGTAACATTACATGCGTCTATAACGGTATATATCCTAATCTTAGGCAACCTGACATCTCGGATGTAACATTTTACCACATTCCAGGCGTGTCGGTCCCTACGTTTCGGTGGTAACATTACATGCGTCTATAACGTTATATATCCTAACCTAAGGCCAACTAACATCTGGTATGTAATATTTGACAACATTCCTGGCGTGTCGAACCCTACTTCTCGGTGGTAACATTATATGCGTCTATAACGTTATATATCCTTATCTAAGGCAACCTAACATCTCGGATGCAATATTTGACAACATTCCTAGCCTGTCGAACCCTACGTCTCGGTGGTAACATTACATGCGTCTATAACGGTATATTTCCTAATCTAAGGCAACCTAACATCTCGGATGCAATATTTGACAACATTCCTGGCCTGTCGAACCCTACTTCTCGGAGGGAACAGTATATACGTCTATAACGTCATATATCCTAACCTAAGACAACCTAACATCTCGGATGTAACATTTGACAACATTCCAGGCATGTCGGTCCCTACGTCTCGGTGGTAACATTATATGCGTCTATAACGTTATATATCCTTATCTAAGGCAACCTAACATCTCGGATGCAATATTTGACAACATTCCTGGCCTGTCGAACCATACTTCCCGGAGGGAACAGTATATACGTCTATAACGTCATATATCCTAACCTAAGGCAACCTAACATCTCGGATGTAACATTTGACAACATTCCTGGCCTGTCGAACCCTACTTCTCGGAGGGAACAGCATATACCTCTATAACGTCATATATCCTAGCCTAAGGCAACCTAACTTCTCGGATGTAACATTTGACAACATTCCAGGCTTGTCGGTCCCTACGTCTCGGTGGTAACATTACATGCGTCTATAACGGTATATATCCTAATCTTAGGCAACCTGACATCTCGGATGTAACATTTTACCACATTCCAGGCGTGTCGGTCCCTACGTCTCGGTGGTAACATTACATGCGTCTATAACGTTATATATCGTAACCAAAGGCAACCTAACATCTCGGATGTAATATTTGACATCATTCCTGGCGTGTCGGACCCTACTTCTCGGTGGGAACAGTATATACGTCTGTAACGTCATATATCCTAACCTAAGGCAACCTAACATCTCGGATATAACATTTGACAACATTGCAGGCGTGTTGGAACCCTACTTCTCGGTGGTAACATTACGTGCGTCTATAACGTTATATATGCTAACCTAAGGCAACCTAACATCTCGGATGCAATATTTGACAACATTCCTGGCCTGTCGAACCCTACTTCTCGGAGGGAACAGCATATACGTCTATAACGTCATATATCCAAACCTAAGGCAACCTAACATCTCGGATGTAACATTTGACAACATTCCATGCGTGTCGGTCCCTACGTCTCGGTGGTAACATTACATGCGTCTATAACGGTATATTTCCTAATCTAAGGCAACCTAACATCTCGGATGCAATATTTGACAACATTCCTGGCCTGTCGAACGCTACTTCTCGGAGGGAACAGTATATACGTCTATAACGTTATATATCCTAGCCTAAGGCAACCAAACATCTCGGATGTAACATTTGACAACATTCCAGGCGTGTCGGTCCCTACGTCTCGGTGGTAACATTACATGCGTCTATAACGGTATATTTCCTAATCTAAGGCAACCTAACATCTCGGATGCAATATTTGACAACATTCCTGGCCTGTCGAACCCTACTTCTCGGAGGGAACAGTATATACGTCTATAACGTTATATATCCTAACCGAAGGCAACCTGACATCTCGGATGTAATATTCTACATCATTCAAGGCGTGTCGGACCCTACTTCTCGGTGGGAACATTATATGAGTCTATAACGTTCTGTATCCTAATCTAAGGCAACCTATTATCTCAGACGTAATATTTTACAATATTCCTCGGGTGTCGGTGCATACTTTTCGGTGGGAATATTATATGCGTCCATAACGGTCGATATCGTAATCTAAGGCAATCTAACATCTCGGATGCAATATTTGACAACATTCCTGGCCTGTCGAACCCTACTGCTCGGAGGGAACTGTATATACGTCTATAACGGTATATATCCTAATCAAAGGCAACCTAACATCTCGGATGAAATATGTGACAACATTCCTGGCCTGTCGAACCCTACATCTCGGAGGGAACAGTATTTACGTCTGTAACGTCATATATCCTAACCTAAGGCAACCTAACGTCTCGGATGTAACATTTGACAACATTCCAGGCGTGTCGGTCCCTACGTCTCGGTGGTAACATTACATGCGTCTATAACGTTATATATCCTAACCTAAGGTAACCTAACATCTCGGATGCAATATTTGACAACATTCCTGGCCTGTCGAACCCTACTTCTCGGAGGGAACAGCATATACCTCTATAACGTCATATATCCTAGCCTAAGGCAACCTAACTTCTCGGATGTAACATTTGACAACATTCCAGGCGTGTCGGTCCCTACGTCTCGGTGGTAACATTACATGCGTCTATAACGGTATATATCCTAATCTTAGGCAACCTGACATCTCGGATGTAACATTTTACCACATTCCAGGCGTGTCGGCCCCTACGTCTCGGTGGTAACATTACATGCGTCTATAACGTTATATATCCTAACCTAAGGCCAACTAACATCTGGTATGTAATATTTGACAACATTCCTGGCGTGTCGAACCCTACTTCTCGGTGGTAACATTATATGCGTCTATAACGTTATATATCCTTATCTAAGGCAACCTAACATCTCGGATGCAATATTTGACAACATTCCTAGCCTGTCGAACCCTACGTCTCGGTGGTAACATTACATGCGTCTATAACGGTATATTTCCTAATCTAAGGCAACCTAACATCTCGGATGCAATATTTGACAACATTCCTGGCCTGTCGAACCCTACTTCTCGGAGGGAACAGTATATACGTCTATAACGTCATATATCCTAACCTAAGGCAACCTAACATCTCGGATGTAACATTTGACAACATTCCAGGCGTGTCGGTCCCTACGTCTCGGTGGTAACATTACATGCGTCTATAACGTTATATATCCTAACCTAAGGCAACCTAACATCTCGGATGCAATATTTGACAACATTCCTGGCCTGTCGAACCCTACTTCTCGGAGGGAACAGCATATACCTCTATAACGTCATATATCCTAGCCTAAGGCAACCTAACTTCTCGGATGTAACATTTGACAACATTCCAGGCGTGTCGGTCCCTACGTCTCGGTGGTAACATTACATGCGTCTATAACGGTATATATCCTAATCTTAGGCAACCTGACATCTCGGATGTTACATTTTACCACATTCCAGGCGTGTCGGTCCCTACGTCTCGGTGGTAACATTACATGCTTCTATAACGTTATATATCCTAACCTAAGGCCACCTAACATCTCGTATGTAATATTTGACAACATTCCTGGCGTGTCGAGCCCTACTTCTCGGTGGGAACAGTATATACGTCTATAACGTTATATATCGTAACCAAAGGCAACCTAACATCTCGGATGTAATATTTGACATCATTCCTGGCGTGTCGGACCCTACTTCTCGGTGGGAACAGTATATACGTCTGTAACGTCATATATCCTAACCTAAGGCAACCTAACATCTCGGATATAACATTTGACAACATTGCAGGCGTGTTGGAACCCTACTTCTCGGTGGTAACATTACGTGCGTCTATAACGTTATATATGCTAACCTAAGGCAACCTAACATCTCGGATGCAATATTTGACAACATTCCTGGCCTGTCGAACCCTACTTCTCGGAGGGAACAGCATATACGTCTATAACGTCATATATCCAAACCTAAGGCAACCTAACATCTCGGATGTAACATTTGACAACATTCCATGCGTGTCGGTCCCTACGTCTCGGTGGTAACATTACATGCGTCTATAACGTTATATATCCTAACCTAAGGCAACCTAACATCTCGGATGCAATATTTGACAACATTCCTGGCCTGTCGAACCCTACTTCTCGGAGGGAACAGCATATACCTCTATAACGTCATATATCCTAGCCTAAGGCAACCTAACATCTCGGATGTAACATTTGACAACATTCCAGGCGTGTCGGTCCCTACGTCTCGGTGGTAACATTACATGCGTCTATAACGGTATATATCCTAATCTTAGGCAACCTGACATCTCGGATGTAACATTTTACCACATTCCAGGCGTGTCGGTCCCTACGTCTCGGTGGTAACATTACATGCTTCTATAACGTTATATATCCTAACCTAAGGCCACCTAACATCTCGTATGTAATATTTGACAACATTCCTGGCGTGTCGAGCCCTACTTCTCGGTGGGAACAGTATATACGTCTATAACGTTATATATCGTAACCAAAGGCAACCTAACATCTCGGATGTAATATTTGACATCATTCCTGGCGTGTCGGACCCTACTTCTCGGTGGGAACAGTATATACGTCTGTAACGTCATATATCCTAACCTAAGGCAACCTAACATCTCGGATATAACATTTGACAACATTGCAGGCGTGTTGGAACCCTACTTCTCGGTGGTAACATTACGTGCGTCTATAACGTTATATATGCTAACCTAAGGCAACCTAACATCTCGGATGCAATATTTGACAACATTCCTGGCCTGTCGAACCCTACATCTCGGAGGGAACAGTATATACGTCTATAACGTTATATATCCTAACCGAAGGCAACCTGACATCTCGGATGTAATATTCTACATCATTCAAGGCGTGTCGGACCCTACTTCTCGGTGGGAACATTATATGAGTCTATAACGTTGTATATCCTAATCTAAGGCAACCTATTATCTCAGACGTAATATTGTACAATATTCCACGCGTGTCGGACCCTACTTCCCGGTGGTAACATTATATGCGTCTATAACGTTGCATATCCTAATCTAAGGCAACCTAACATCTCGGATGCAAAATTTGACAACATTCCTGGCCTGTCGAACCCTACTGCTCGGAGGGAACAGTATATACGTCTATAACGGTATATATCCTAATCTAAGGCAACCTAACATCTCGGATGAAATATGTGACAACATTCCTGGCCTGTCGAACCCTACATCTCGGAGGGAACAGTATTTACGTCTGTAACGTCATATATCCTAACCTAAGACAACCTAACTTCTCGGACGTAACATTTGACAACATTCCAGGCGTGTCGGTCCCTACGTCTCGGTGGTAACATTACATGCGTCTATAACGTTATATATCCTAACCTAAGGTAACCTAACATCTCGGATGCAATATTTGACAACATTCCTGGCCTGTCGAACCCTACTTCTCGGAGGGAACAGCATATACCTCTATAACGTCATATATCCTAGCCTAAGGCAACCTAACTTCTCGGATGTAACATTTGACAACATTCCAGGCGTGTCGGTCCCTACGTCTCGGTGGTAACATTACATGCGTCTATAACGTTATATATCCTAACCTAAGGCCAACTAACATCTGGTATGTAATATTTGACAACATTCCTGGCGTGTCGAACCCTACTTCTCGGTGGTAACATTATATGCGTCTATAACGTTATATATCCTTATCTAAGGCAACCTAACATCTCGGATGCAATATTTGACAACATTCCTAGCCTGTCGAACCCTACGTCTCGGTGGTAACATTACATGCGTCTATAACGGTATATTACCTAATCTAAGGCAACCTAACATCTCGGATGCAATATTTGACAACATTCCTGGCCTGTCGAACCCTACTTCTCGGAGGGAACAGTATATACGTCTATAACGTCATATATCCTAACCTAAGCCAACCTAACATCTCGGATGTAACATTTGACAACATTCCAGGCATGTCGGTCCCTACGTCTCGGTGGTAACATTATATGCGTCTATAACGTTATATATCCTTATCTAAGGCAACCTAACATCTCGGATGCAATATTTGAAAACATTCCTGGCCTGTCGAACCCTACTTCTCGGAGGGAACAGCATATACCTCTATAACGTCATATATCCTAGCCTAAGGCAACCTAACTTCTCGGATGTAACATTTGACAACATTCCAGGCGTGTCGGTCCCTACGTCTCGGTGGTAACATTACATGCGTCTATAACGGTATATATCCTAATCTTAGGCAACCTGACATCTCGGATGTAACATTTTACCACATTCCAGGCGTGTCGGTCCCTACGTTTCGGTGGTAATATTACATGCGTCTATAACGTTATATATCCTAACCTAAGGCCAACTAACATCTGGTATGTAATATTTGACAACATTCCTGGCGTGTCGAACCCTACTTCTCGGTGGTAACATTATATGCGTCTATAACGTTATATATCCTTATCTAAGGCAACCTAACATCTCGGATGCAATATTTGACAACATTCCTAGCCTGTCGAACCCTACGTCTCGGTGGTAACATTACATGCGTCTATAACGGTATATTTCCTAATCTAAGGCAACCTAACATCTCGGATGCAATATTTGACAACATTCCTGGCCTGTCGAACCCTACTTCTCGGAGGGAACAGTATATACGTCTATAACGTCATATATCCTAACCTAAGACAACCTAACATCTCGGATGTAACATTTGACAACATTCCAGGCATGTCGGTCCCTACGTCTCGGTGGTAACATTATATGCGTCTATAACGTTATATATCCTTATCTAAGGCAACCTAACATCTCGGATGCAATATTTGACAACATTCCTGGCCTGTCGAACCATACTTCCCGGAGGGAACAGTATATACGTCTATAACGTCATATATCCTAACCTAAGGCAACCTAACATCTCGGATGTAACATTTGACAACATTCCTGGCCTGTCGAACCCTACTTCTCGGAGGGAACAGCATATACCTCTATAACGTCATATATCCTAGCCTAAGGCAACCTAACTTCTCGGATGTAACATTTGACAACATTCCAGGCTTGTCGGTCCCTACGTCTCGGTGGTAACATTACATGCGTCTATAACGGTATATATCCTAATCTTAGGCAACCTGACATCTCGGATGTAACATTTTACCACATTCCAGGCGTGTCGGTCCCTACGTCTCGGTGGTAACATTACATGCGTCTATAACGTTATATATCGTAACCAAAGGCAACCTAACATCTCGGATGTAATATTTGACATCATTCCTGGCGTGTCGGACCCTACTTCTCGGTGGGAACAGTATATACGTCTGTAACGTCATATATCCTAACCTAAGGCAACCTAACATCTCGGATATAACATTTGACAACATTGCAGGCGTGTTGGAACCCTACTTCTCGGTGGTAACATTACGTGCGTCTATAACGTTATATATGCTAACCTAAGGCAACCTAACATCTCGGATGCAATATTTGACAACATTCCTGGCCTGTCGAACCCTACTTCTCGGAGGGAACAGCATATACGTCTATAACGTCATATATCCAAACCTAAGGCAACCTAACATCTCGGATGTAACATTTGACAACATTCCATGCGTGTCGGTCCCTACGTCTCGGTGGTAACATTACATGCGTCTATAACGGTATATTTCCTAATCTAAGGCAACCTAACATCTCGGATGCAATATTTGACAACATTCCTGGCCTGTCGAACGCTACTTCTCGGAGGGAACAGTATATACGTCTATAACGTTATATATCCTAGCCTAAGGCAACCAAACATCTCGGATGTAACATTTGACAACATTCCAGGCGTGTCGGTCCCTACGTCTCGGTGGTAACATTACATGCGTCTATAACGGTATATTTCCTAATCTAAGGCAACCTAACATCTCGGATGCAATATTTGACAACATTCCTGGCCTGTCGAACCCTACTTCTCGGAGGGAACAGTATATACGTCTATAACGTTATATATCCTAACCGAAGGCAACCTGACATCTCGGATGTAATATTCTACATCATTCAAGGCGTGTCGGACCCTACTTCTCGGTGGGAACATTATATGAGTCTATAACGTTCTGTATCCTAATCTAAGGCAACCTATTATCTCAGACGTAATATTTTACAATATTCCTCGGGTGTCGGTGCATACTTTTCGGTGGGAATATTATATGCGTCCATAACGGTCGATATCGTAATCTAAGGCAATCTAACATCTCGGATGCAATATTTGACAACATTCCTGGCCTGTCGAACCCTACTGCTCGGAGGGAACTGTATATACGTCTATAACGGTATATATCCTAATCAAAGGCAACCTAACATCTCGGATGAAATATGTGACAACATTCCTGGCCTGTCGAACCCTACATCTCGGAGGGAACAGTATTTACGTCTGTAACGTCATATATCCTAACCTAAGGCAACCTAACGTCTCGGATGTAACATTTGACAACATTCCAGGCGTGTCGGTCCCTACGTCTCGGTGGTAACATTACATGCGTCTATAACGTTATATATCCTAACCTAAGGTAACCTAACATCTCGGATGCAATATTTGACAACATTCCTGGCCTGTCGAACCCTACTTCTCGGAGGGAACAGCATATACCTCTATAACGTCATATATCCTAGCCTAAGGCAACCTAACTTCTCGGATGTAACATTTGACAACATTCCAGGCGTGTCGGTCCCTACGTCTCGGTGGTAACATTACATGCGTCTATAACGGTATATATCCTAATCTTAGGCAACCTGACATCTCGGATGTAACATTTTACCACATTCCAGGCGTGTCGGCCCCTACGTCTCGGTGGTAACATTACATGCGTCTATAACGTTATATATCCTAACCTAAGGCCAACTAACATCTGGTATGTAATATTTGACAACATTCCTGGGGTGTCGAACCCTACTTCTCGGTGGTAACATTATATGCGTCTATAACGTTATATATCCTTATCTAAGGCAACCTAACATCTCGGATGCAATATTTGACAACATTCCTAGCCTGTCGAACCCTACGTCTCGGTGGTAACATTACATGCGTCTATAACGGTATATTTCCTAATCTAAGGCAACCTAACATCTCGGATGCAATATTTGACAACATTCCTGGCCTGTCGAACCCTACTTCTCGGAGGGAACAGTATATACGTCTATAACGTCATATATCCTAACCTAAGGCAACCTAACATCTCGGATGTAACATTTGACAACATTCCAGGCATGTCGGTCCCTACGTCTCGGTGGTAACATTATATGCGTCTATAACGTTATATATCCTTATCTAAGGCAACCTAACATCTCGGATGCAATATTTGACAACATTCCTGTCCTGTCGAACCATACTTCCCGGAGGGAACAGTATATACGTCTATAACGTTATATATCCTAACCGAAGGCAACCTGACATCTCGGATGTAATATTCTACATCATTCAAGGCGTGTCGGACCCTACTTCTCGGTGGGAACATTATATGAGTCTATAACGTTGTATATCCTAATCTAAGGCAACCTATTATCTCAGACGTAATATTGTACAATATTCCACGCGTGTCGGTGCATACTTTTCGGTGGGAATATTATATGCGTCCATAACGGTCGATATCGTAATCTAAGGCAATCTAACATCTCGGATGCAATATTTGACAACATTCCTTACCTGTCGAACCCTACTTCTCGGAGGGAACAGTATGTACGTCTGTAACGTTATATATCCTAACCTAAGGCAACCTAACATCTCGGATGTAATATTCTACAACGTTCCAGGCGTGTCGGACCCTACTTCCCTGTGGTAACATTATATGCGTCTATAACGTTGCATATCCTAATCTAAGGCAACCTAACATCTCGGATGCAAAATTTGACAACATTCCTGGCCTGTCGAACCCTACTGCTCGGAGGGAACAGTATATACGTCTATAACGGTATATATCCTAATCTAAGGCAACCTAACATCTCGGATGGAATATGTGACAACATTCCTGGCCTGTCGAACCCTACATCTCGGAGGGAACAGTATTTACGTCTGTAACGTCATATATCCTAACCTAAGACAACCTAACTTCTCGGATGTAACATTTGACAACATTCCAGGCGTGTCGGTCCCTACGTCTCGGTGGTAACATTACATGCGTCTATAACGTTATATATCCTAACCTAAGGCAACCTAACATCTCGGATGCAATATTTGACAACATTCCTGGCCTGTCGAACCCTACTTCTCGGAGGGAACAGCATATACCTCTATAACGTCATATATCCTAGCCTAAGGCAACCTAACTTCTCGGATGTAACATTTGACAACATTCCAGGCGTGTCGGTCCCTACGTCTCGGTGGTAACATTACATGCGTCTATAACGGTATATATCCTAATCTTAGGCAACCTGACATCTCGGATGTTACATTTTACCACATTCCAGGCGTGTCGGTCCCTACGTCTCGGTGGTAACATTACATGCTTCTATAACGTTATATATCCTAACCTAAGGCCACCTAACATCTCGTATGTAATATTTGACAACATTCCTGGCGTGTCGAGCCCTACTTCTCGGTGGGAACAGTATATACGTCTATAACGTTATATATCGTAACCAAAGGCAACCTAACATCTCGGATGTAATATTTGACATCATTCCTGGCGTGTCGGACCCTACTTCTCGGTGGGAACAGTATATACGTCTGTAACGTCATATATCCTAACCTAAGGCAACCTAACATCTCGGATATAACATTTGACAACATTGCAGGCGTGTTGGAACCCTACTTCTCGGTGGTAACATTACGTGCGTCTATAACGTTATATATGCTAACCTAAGGCAACCTAACACCTCGGATGCAATATTTGACAACATTCCTGGCCTGTCGAACCCTACTTCTCGGAGGGAACAGCATATACGTCTATAACGTCATATATCCTAACCTAAGGCAACCTAACATCTCGGATGTAACATTTGACAACATTCCAGGCATGTCGGTCCCTACGTCTCGGTGGTAACATTATATGCGTCTATAACGTTATATATCCTTATCTAAGGCAACCTAACATCTCGGATGCAATATTTGACAACATTCCTGGCCTGTCGAACCATACTTCCCGGAGGGAACAGCATATACCTCTATAACGTCATATATCCTAGCCTAAGGCAACCTAACTTCTCGGATGTAACATTTGACAACATTCCAGGCGTGTCGGTCCCTACGTCTCGGTGGTAACATTACATGCGTCTATAACGGTATATATCCTAATCTTAGGCAACCTGACATCTCGGATGTTACATTTTACCACATTCCAGGCGTGTCGGTCCCTACGTCTCGGTGGTAACATTACATGCGTCTATAACGTTATATATCGTAACCAAAGGCAACCTAACATCTCGGATGTAATATTTGACATCATTCCTGGCGTGTCGGACCCTACTTCTCGGTGGGAACAGTATATACGTCTGTAACGTCATATATCCTAACCTAAGGCAACCTAACATCTCGGATATAACATTTGACAACATTGCAGGCGTGTTGGAACCCTACTTCTCGGTGGTAACATTACGTGCGTCTATAACGTTATATATGCTAACCTAAGGCAACCTAACATCTCGGATGCAATATTTGACAACATTCCTGGCCTGTCGAACCCTACTTCTCGGAGGGAACAGCATATACGTCTATAACGTCATATATCCAAACCTAAGGCAACCTAACATCTCGGATGTAACATTTGACAACATTCCATGCGTGTCGGTCCCTACGTCTCGGTGGTAACATTACATGCGTCTATAACGGTATATTTCCTAATCTAAGGCAACCTAACATCTCGGATGCAATATTTGACAACATTCCTGGCCTGTCGAACGCTACTTCTCGGAGGGAACAGTATATACGTCTATAACGTTATATATCCTAGCCTAAGGCAACCAAACATCTCGGATGTAACATTTGACAACATTCCAGGCGTGTCGGTCCCTACGTCTCGGTGGTAACATTACATGCGTCTATAACGGTATATTTCCTAATCTAAGGCAACCTAACATCTCGGATGCAATATTTGACAACATTCCTGGCCTGTCGAACCCTACTTCTCGGAGGGAACAGTATATACGTCTATAACGTTATATATCCTAACCGAAGGCAACCTGACATCTCGGATGTAATATTCTACATCATTCAAGGCGTGTCGGACCCTACTTCTCGGTGGGAACATTATATGAGTCTATAACGTTCTGTATCCTAATCTAAGGCAACCTATTATCTCAGACGTAATATTTTACAATATTCCTCGGGTGTCGGTGCATACTTTTCGGTGGGAATATTATATGCGTCCATAACGGTCGATATCGTAATCTAAGGCAATCTAACATCTCGGATGCAATATTTGACAACATTCCTGGCCTGTCGAACCCTACTGCTCGGAGGGAACTGTATATACGTCTATAACGGTATATATCCTAATCAAAGGCAACCTAACATCTCGGATGAAATATGTGACAACATTCCTGGCCTGTCGAACCCTACATCTCGGAGGGAACAGTATTTACGTCTGTAACGTCATATATCCTAACCTAAGGCAACCTAACGTCTCGGATGTAACATTTGACAACATTCCAGGCGTGTCGGTCCCTACGTCTCGGTGGTAACATTACATGCGTCTATAACGTTATATATCCTAACCTAAGGTAACCTAACATCTCGGATGCAATATTTGACAACATTCCTGGCCTGTCGAACCCTACTTCTCGGAGGGAACAGCATATACCTCTATAACGTCATATATCCTAGCCTAAGGCAACCTAACTTCTCGGATGTAACATTTGACAACATTCCAGGCGTGTCGGTCCCTACGTCTCGGTGGTAACATTACATGCGTCTATAACGGTATATATCCTAATCTTAGGCAACCTGACATCTCGGATGTAACATTTTACCACATTCCAGGCGTGTCGGCCCCTACGTCTCGGTGGTAACATTACATGCGTCTATAACGTTATATATCCTAACCTAAGGCCAACTAACATCTGGTATGTAATATTTGACAACATTCCTGGGGTGTCGAACCCTACTTCTCGGTGGTAACATTATATGCGTCTATAACGTTATATATCCTTATCTAAGGCAACCTAACATCTCGGATGCAATATTTGACAACATTCCTAGCCTGTCGAACCCTACGTCTCGGTGGTAACATTACATGCGTCTATAACGGTATATTTCCTAATCTAAGGCAACCTAACATCTCGGATGCAATATTTGACAACATTCCTGGCCTGTCGAACCCTACTTCTCGGAGGGAACAGTATATACGTCTATAACGTCATATATCCTAACCTAAGGCAACCTAACATCTCGGATGTAACATTTGACAACATTCCAGGCATGTCGGTCCCTACGTCTCGGTGGTAACATTATATGCGTCTATAACGTTATATATCCTTATCTAAGGCAACCTAACATCTCGGATGCAATATTTGACAACATTCCTGTCCTGTCGAACCATACTTCCCGGAGGGAACAGTATATACGTCTATAACGTTATATATCCTAACCGAAGGCAACCTGACATCTCGGATGTAATATTCTACATCATTCAAGGCGTGTCGGACCCTACTTCTCGGTGGGAACATTATATGAGTCTATAACGTTGTATATCCTAATCTAAGGCAACCTATTATCTCAGACGTAATATTGTACAATATTCCACGCGTGTCGGTGCATACTTTTCGGTGGGAATATTATATGCGTCCATAACGGTCGATATCGTAATCTAAGGCAATCTAACATCTCGGATGCAATATTTGACAACATTCCTTACCTGTCGAACCCTACTTCTCGGAGGGAACAGTATGTACGTCTGTAACGTTATATATCCTAACCTAAGGCAACCTAACATCTCGGATGTAATATTCTACAACGTTCCAGGCGTGTCGGACCCTACTTCCCTGTGGTAACATTATATGCGTCTATAACGTTGCATATCCTAATCTAAGGCAACCTAACATCTCGGATGCAAAATTTGACAACATTCCTGGCCTGTCGAACCCTACTGCTCGGAGGGAACAGTATATACGTCTATAACGGTATATATCCTAATCTAAGGCAACCTAACATCTCGGATGGAATATGTGACAACATTCCTGGCCTGTCGAACCCTACATCTCGGAGGGAACAGTATTTACGTCTGTAACGTCATATATCCTAACCTAAGACAACCTAACTTCTCGGATGTAACATTTGACAACATTCCAGGCGTGTCGGTCCCTACGTCTCGGTGGTAACATTACATGCGTCTATAACGTTATATATCCTAACCTAAGGCAACCTAACATCTCGGATGCAATATTTGACAACATTCCTGGCCTGTCGAACCCTACTTCTCGGAGGGAACAGCATATACCTCTATAACGTCATATATCCTAGCCTAAGGCAACCTAACTTCTCGGATGTAACATTTGACAACATTCCAGGCGTGTCGGTCCCTACGTCTCGGTGGTAACATTACATGCGTCTATAACGGTATATATCCTAATCTTAGGCAACCTGACATCTCGGATGTTACATTTTACCACATTCCAGGCGTGTCGGTCCCTACGTCTCGGTGGTAACATTACATGCTTCTATAACGTTATATATCCTAACCTAAGGCCACCTAACATCTCGTATGTAATATTTGACAACATTCCTGGCGTGTCGAGCCCTACTTCTCGGTGGGAACAGTATATACGTCTATAACGTTATATATCGTAACCAAAGGCAACCTAACATCTCGGATGTAATATTTGACATCATTCCTGGCGTGTCGGACCCTACTTCTCGGTGGGAACAGTATATACGTCTGTAACGTCATATATCCTAACCTAAGGCAACCTAACATCTCGGATATAACATTTGACAACATTGCAGGCGTGTTGGAACCCTACTTCTCGGTGGTAACATTACGTGCGTCTATAACGTTATATATGCTAACCTAAGGCAACCTAACACCTCGGATGCAATATTTGACAACATTCCTGGCCTGTCGAACCCTACTTCTCGGAGGGAACAGCATATACGTCTATAACGTCATATATCCTAACCTAAGGCAACCTAACATCTCGGATGTAACATTTGACAACATTCCAGGCATGTCGGTCCCTACGTCTCGGTGGTAACATTATATGCGTCTATAACGTTATATATCCTTATCTAAGGCAACCTAACATCTCGGATGCAATATTTGACAACATTCCTGGCCTGTCGAACCATACTTCCCGGAGGGAACAGCATATACCTCTATAACGTCATATATCCTAGCCTAAGGCAACCTAACTTCTCGGATGTAACATTTGACAACATTCCAGGCGTGTCGGTCCCTACGTCTCGGTGGTAACATTACATGCGTCTATAACGGTATATATCCTAATCTTAGGCAACCTGACATCTCGGATGTTACATTTTACCACATTCCAGGCGTGTCGGTCCCTACGTCTCGGTGGTAACATTACATGCTTCTATAACGTCATATATCCTAACCTAAGGCCACCTAACATCTCGTATGTAATATTTGACAACATTCCTGGCGTGTCGAGCCCTACTTCTCGGTGGGAACAGTATATACGTCTATAACGTTATATATCGTAACCAAAGGCAACCTAACATCTCGGATGTAATATTTGACATCATTCCTGGCGTGTCGGACCCTACTTCTCGGTGGGAACAGTATATACGTCTGTAACGTCATATATCCTAACCTAAGGCAACCTAACATCTCGGATATAACATTTGACAACATTGCAGGCGTGTTGGAACCCTACTTCTCGGTGGTAACATTACGTGCGTCTATAACGTTATATATGCTAACCTAAGGCAACCTAACATCTCGGATGCAATATTTGACAACATTCCTGGCCTGTCGAACCCTACATCTCGGAGGGAACAGTATATACGTCTATAACGTTATATATCCTAACCGAAGGCAACCTGACATCTCGGATGTAATATTCTACATCATTCAAGGCGTGTCGGACCCTACTTCTCGGTGGGAACATTATATGAGTCTATAACGTTGTATATCCTAATCTAAGGCAACCTATTATCTCAGACGTAATATTGTACAATATTCCACGCGTGTCGGACCCTACTTCCCGGTGGTAACATTATATGCGTCTATAACGTTGCATATCCTAATCTAAGGCAACCTAACATCTCGGATGCAAAATTTGACAACATTCCTGGCCTGTCGAACCCTACTGCTCGGAGGGAACAGTATATACGTCTATAACGGTATATATCCTAATCTAAGGCAACCTAACATCTCGGATGAAATATGTGACAACATTCCTGGCCTGTCGAACCCTACATCTCGGAGGGAACAGTATTTACGTCTGTAACGTCATATATCCTAACCTAAGACAACCTAACTTCTCGGACGTAACATTTGACAACATTCCAGGCGTGTCGGTCCCTACGTCTCGGTGGTAACATTACATGCGTCTATAACGTTATATATCCTAACCTAAGGTAACCTAACATCTCGGATGCAATATTTGACAACATTCCTGGCCTGTCGAACCCTACTTCTCGGAGGGAACAGCATATACCTCTATAACGTCATATATCCTAGCCTAAGGCAACCTAACTTCTCGGATGTAACATTTGACAACATTCCAGGCGTGTCGGTCCCTACGTCTCGGTGGTAACATTACATGCGTCTATAACGTTATATATCCTAACCTAAGGCCAACTAACATCTGGTATGTAATATTTGACAACATTCCTGGCGTGTCGAACCCTACTTCTCGGTGGTAACATTATATGCGTCTATAACGTTATATATCCTTATCTAAGGCAACCTAACATCTCGGATGCAATATTTGACAACATTCCTAGCCTGTCGAACCCTACGTCTCGGTGGTAACATTACATGCGTCTATAACGGTATATTACCTAATCTAAGGCAACCTAACATCTCGGATGCAATATTTGACAACATTCCTGGCCTGTCGAACCCTACTTCTCGGAGGGAACAGTATATACGTCTATAACGTCATATATCCTAACCTAAGGCAACCTAACATCTCGGATGTAACATTTGACAACATTCCAGGCATGTCGGTCCCTACGTCTCGGTGGTAACATTATATGCGTCTATAACGTTATATATCCTTATCTAAGGCAACCTAACATCTCGGATGCAATATTTGACAACATTCCTGGCCTGTCGAACCATACTTCCCGGAGGGAACAGCATATACCTCTATAACGTCATATATCCTAGCCTAAGGCAACCTAACTTCTCGGATGTAACATTTGACAACATTCCAGGCGTGTCGGTCCCTACGTCTCGGTGGTAACATTACATGCGTCTATAACGGTATATATCCTAATCTTAGGCAACCTGACATCTCGGATGTTACATTTTACCACATTCCAGGCGTGTCGGTCCCTACGTCTCGGTGGTAACATTACATGCTTCTATAACGTTATATATCCTAACCTAAGGCCACCTAACATCTCGTATGTAATATTTGACAACATTCCTGGCGTGTCGAGCCCTACTTCTCGGTGGGAACAGTATATACGTCTATAACGTTATATATCGTAACCAAAGGCAACCTAACATCTCGGATGTAATATTTGACATCATTCCTGGCGTGTCGGACCCTACTTCTCGGTGGGAACAGTATATACGTCTGTAACGTCATATATCCTAACCTAAGGCAACCTAACATCTCGGATATAACATTTGACAACATTGCAGGCGTGTTGGAACCCTACTTCTCGGTGGTAACATTACGTGCGTCTATAACGTTATATATGCTAACCTAAGGCAACCTAACACCTCGGATGCAATATTTGACAACATTCCTGGCCTGTCGAACCCTACTTCTCGGAGGGAACAGTATATACGTCTATAACGTCATATATCCTAACCTAAGGCAACCTAACATCTCGGATGTAACATTTGACAACATTCCAGGCATGTCGGTCCCTACGTCTCGGTGGTAACATTATATGCGTCTATAACGTTATATATCCTTATCTAAGGCAACCTAACATCTCGGATGCAATATTTGACAACATTCCTGGCCTGTCGAACCATACTTCCCGGAGGGAACAGCATATACCTCTATAACGTCATATATCCTAGCCTAAGGCAACCTAACTTCTCGGATGTAACATTTGACAACATTCCAGGCGTGTCGGTCCCTACGTCTCGGTGGTAACATTACATGCGTCTATAACGGTATATATCCTAATCTTAGGCAACCTGACATCTCGGATGTTACATTTTACCACATTCCAGGCGTGTCGGTCCCTACGTCTCGGTGGTAACATTACATGCTTCTATAACGTCATATATCCTAACCTAAGGCCACCTAACATCTCGTATGTAATATTTGACAACATTCCTGGCGTGTCGAGCCCTACTTCTCGGTGGGAACAGTATATACGTCTATAACGTTATATATCGTAACCAAAGGCAACCTAACATCTCGGATGTAATATTTGACATCATTCCTGGCGTGTCGGACCCTACTTCTCGGTGGGAACAGTATATACGTCTGTAACGTCATATATCCTAACCTAAGGCAACCTAACATCTCGGATATAACATTTGACAACATTGCAGGCGTGTTGGAACCCTACTTCTCGGTGGTAACATTACGTGCGTCTATAACGTTATATATGCTAACCTAAGGCAACCTAACACCTCGGATGCAATATTTGACAACATTCCTGGCCTGTCGAACCCTACTTCTCGGAGGGAACAGCATATACGTCTATAACGTCATATATCCAAACCTAAGGCAACCTAACATCTCGGATGTAACATTTGACAACATTCCATGCGTGTCGGTCCCTACGTCTCGGTGGTAACATTACATGCGTCTATAACGTTATATATCCTAACCTAAGGCAACCTAACATCTCGGATGCAATATTTGACAACATTCCTGGCCTGTCGAACCCTACTTCTCGGAGGGAACAGCATATACCTCTATAACGTCATATATCCTAGCCTAAGGCAACCTAACATCTCGGATGTAACATTTGACAACATTCCAGGCGTGTCGGTCCCTACGTCTCGGTGGTAACATTACATGCGTCTATAACGGTATATATCCTAATCTTAGGCAACCTGACATCTCGGATGTAACATTTTACCACATTCCAGGCGTGTCGGTCCCTACGTCTCGGTGGTAACATTACATGCTTCTATAACGTTATATATCCTAACCTAAGGCCACCTAACATCTCGTATGTAATATTTGACAACATTCCTGGCGTGTCGAGCCCTACTTCTCGGTGGGAACAGTATATACGTCTATAACGTTATATATCGTAACCAAAGGCAACCTAACATCTCGGATGTAATATTTGACATCATTCCTGGCGTGTCGGACCCTACTTCTCGGTGGGAACAGTATATACGTCTGTAACGTCATATATCCTAACCTAAGGCAACCTAACATCTCGGATATAACATTTGACAACATTGCAGGCGTGTTGGAACCCTACTTCTCGGTGGTAACATTACGTGCGTCTATAACGTTATATATGCTAACCTAAGGCAACCTAACATCTCGGATGCAATATTTGACAACATTCCTGGCCTGTCGAACCCTACATCTCGGAGGGAACAGTATATACGTCTATAACGTTATATATCCTAACCGAAGGCAACCTGACATCTCGGATGTAATATTCTACATCATTCAAGGCGTGTCGGACCCTACTTCTCGGTGGGAACATTATATGAGTCTATAACGTTGTATATCCTAATCTAAGGCAACCTATTATCTCAGACGTAATATTGTACAATATTCCACGCGTGTCGGACCCTACTTCCCGGTGGTAACATTATATGCGTCTATAACGTTGCATATCCTAATCTAAGGCAACCTAACATCTCGGATGCAAAATTTGACAACATTCCTGGCCTGTCGAACCCTACTGCTCGGAGGGAACAGTATATACGTCTATAACGGTATATATCCTAATCTAAGGCAACCTAACATCTCGGATGAAATATGTGACAACACTCCTGGCCTGTCGAACCCTACATCTCGGAGAGAACAGTATTTACGTCTGTAACGTCATATATCCTAACCTAAGACAACCTAACTTCTCGGACGTAACATTTGACAACATTCCAGGCGTGTCGGTCCCTACGTCTCGGTGGTAACATTACATGCGTCTATAACGTTATATATCCTAACCTAAGGTAACCTAACATCTCGGATGCAATATTTGACAACATTCCTGGCCTGTCGAACCCTACTTCTCGGAGGGAACAGCATATACCTCTATAACGTCATATATCCTAGCCTAAGGCAACCTAACTTCTCGGATGTAACATTTGACAACATTCCAGGCGTGTCGGTCCCTACGTCTCGGTGGTAACATTACATGCGTCTATAACGTTATATATCCTAACCTAAGGCCAACTAACATCTGGTATGTAATATTTGACAACATTCCTGGCGTGTCGAACCCTACTTCTCGGTGGTAACATTATATGCGTCTATAACGTTATATATCCTTATCTAAGGCAACCTAACATATCGGATGCAATATTTGACAACATTCCTAGCCTGTCGAACCCTACGTCTCGGTGGTAACATTACATGCGTCTATAACGGTATATTTCCTAATCTAAGGCAACCTAACATCTCGGATGCAATATTTGACAACATTCCTGGCCTGTCGAACCCTACTTCTCGGAGGGAACAGTATATACGTCTATAACGTCATATATCCTAACCTAAGGCAACCTAACATCTCGGATGTAACATTTGACAACATTCCAGGCATGTCGGTCCCTACGTCTCGGTGGTAACATTATATGCGTCTATAACGTTATATATCCTTATCTAAGGCAACCTAACATCTCGGATGCAATATTTGACAACATTCCTGGCCTGTCGAACCATACTTCCCGGAGGGAACAGTATATACGTCTATAACGTTATATATCCTAACCGAAGGCAACCTGACATCTCGGATGTAATATTCTACATCATTCAAGGCGTGTCGGACCCTACTTCTCGGTGGGAACATTATATGAGTCTATAACGTTGTATATCCTAATCTAAGGCAACCTATTATCTCAGACGTAATATTGTACAATATTCCACGCGTGTCGGTGCATACTTTTCGGTGGGAATATTATATGCGTCCATAACGGTCGATATCGTAATCTAAGGCAATCTAACATCTCGGATGCAATATTTGACAACATTCCTTACCTGTCGAACCCTACTTCTCGGAGGGAACAGTATGTACGTCTGTAACGTTATATATCCTAACCTAAGGCAACCTAACATCTCGGATGTAATATTCTACAACCTTCCAGGCGTGTCGGACCCTACTTCCCTGTGGTAACATTATATGCGTCTATAACGTTGCATATCCTAATCTAAGGCAACCTAACATCTCGGATGCAAAATTTGACAACATTCCTGGCCTGTCGAACCCTACTGCTCGGAGGGAACAGTATATACGTCTATAACGGTATATATCCTAATCTAAGGCAACCTAACATCTCGGATGGAATATGTGACAACATTCCTGGCCTGTCGAACCCTACATCTCGGAGGGAACAGTATTTACGTCTGTAACGTCATATATCCTAACCTAAGACAACCTAACTTCTCGGATGTAACATTTGACAACATTCCAGGCGTGTCGGTCCCTACGTCTCGGTGGTAACATTACATGCGTCTATAACGGTATATATCCTAATCTTAGGCAACCTGACATCTCGGATGTTACATTTTACCACATTCCAGGCGTGTCGGTCCCTACGTCTCGGTGGTAACATTACATGCTTCTATAACGTTATATATCCTAACCTAAGGCCACCTAACATCTCGTATGTAATATTTGACAACATTCCTGGCGTGTCGAGCCCTACTTCTCGGTGGGAACAGTATATACGTCTATAACGTTATATATCGTAACCAAAGGCAACCGAACATCTCGGATGTAATATTTGACATCATTCCTGGCGTGTCGGACCCTACTTCTCGGTGGGAACAGTATATACGTCTGTAACGTCATATATCCTAACCTAAGGCAACCTAACATCTCGGATATAACATTTGACAACATTGCAGGCGTGTTGGAACCCTACTTCTCTGTGGTAACATTACGTGCGTCTATAACGTTATATATGCTAACCTAAGGCAACCTAACATCTCGGATGCAATATTTGACAACATTCCTGGCCTGTCGAACCCTACTTCTCGGAGGGAACAGCATATACGTCTATAACGTCATATATCCAAACCTAAGGCAACCTAACATCTCGGATGTAACATTTGACAACATTCCATGCGTGTCGGTCCCTACGTCTCGGTGGTAACATTACATGCGTCTATAACGGTATATTTCCTAATCTAAGGCAACCTAACATCTCGGATGCAATATTTGACAACATTCCTGGCCTGTCGAACGCTACTTCTCGGAGGGAACAGTATATACGTCTATAACGTTATATATCCTGGCCTAAGGCAACCAAACATCTCGGATGTAACATTTGACAACATTCCAGGCGTGTCGGTCCCTACGTCTCGGTGGTAACATTACATGCGTCTATAACGGTATATTTCCTAATCTAAGGCAACCTAACATCTCGGATGCTATATTTGACAACATTCCTGGCCTGTCGAACCCTACTTCTCGGAGGGAACAGTATATACGTCTATAACGTTATATATCCTAACCGAAGGCAACCTGACATCTCGGATGTAATATTCTACATCATTCAAGGCGTGTCGGACCCTACTTCTCGGTGGGAACATTATATGAGTCTATAACGTTCTGTATCCTAATCTAAGGCAACCTATTATCTCAGACGTAATATTTTACAATATTCCTCGGGTGTCGGTGCATACTTTTCGGTGGGAATATTATATGCGTCCATAACGGTCGATATCGTAATCTAAGGCAATCTAACATCTCGGATGCAATATTTGACAACATTCCTGGCCTGTCGAACCCTACTGCTCGGAGGGAACTGTATATACGTCTATAACGGTATATATCCTAATCAAAGGCAACCTAACATCTCGGATGAAATATGTGACAACATTCCTGGCCTGTCGAACCCTACATCTCGGAGGGAACAGTATTTACGTCTGTAACGTCATATATCCTAACCTAAGGCAACCTAACGTCTCGGATGTAACATTTGACAACATTCCAGGCGTGTCGGTCCCTACGTCTCGGTGGTAACATTACATGCGTCTATAACGTTATATATCCTAACCTAAGGTAACCTAACATCTCGGATGCAATATTTGACAACATTCCTGGCCTGTCGAACCCTACTTCTCGGAGGGAACAGCATATACCTCTATAACGTCATATATCCTAGCCTAAGGCAACCTAACTTCTCGGATGTAACATTTGACAACATTCCAGGCGTGTCGGTCCCTACGTCTCGGTGGTAACATTACATGCGTCTATAACGGTATATATCCTAATCTTAGGCAACCTGACATCTCGGATGTAACATTTTACCACATTCCAGGCGTGTCGGTCCCTACGTCTCGGTGGTAACATTACATGCGTCTATAACGTTATATATCCTAACCTAAGGCCAACTAACATCTGGTATGTAATATTTGACAACATTCCTGGCGTGTCGAACCCTACTTCTCGGTGGTAACATTATATGCGTCTATAACGTTATATATCCTTATCTAAGGCAACCTAACATCTCGGATGCAATATTTGACAACATTCCTAGCCTGTCGAACCCTACGTCTCGGTGGTAACATTACATGCGTCTATAACGGTATATTTCCTAATCTAAGGCAACCTAACATCTCGGGTGCAATATTTGACAACATTCCTGGCCTGTCGAACCCTACTTCTCGGAGGGAACAGTATATACGTCTATAACGTCATATATCCTAACCTAAGGCAACCTAACATCTCGGATGTAACATTTGACAACATTCCAGGCATGTCGGTCCCTACGTCTCGGTGGTAACATTATATGCCTCTATAACGTTATATATCCTTATCTAAGGCAACCTAACATCTCGGATGCAATATTTGACAACATTCCTGGCCTGTCGAACCATACTTCCCGGAGGGAACAGTATATACGTCTATAACGTCATATATCCTAACCGAAGGCAACCTGACATCTCGGATGTAATATTCCACATCATTCAAGGCGTGTCGGACCCTACTTCTCGGTGGGAACATTATATGAGTCTATAACGTTGTATATCCTAATCTAAGGCAACCTATTATCTCAGACGTAATATTGTACAATATTCCACGCGTGTCGGTGCATACTTTTCGGTGGGAATATTATATGCGTCCATAACGGTCGATATCGTAATCTAAGGCAATCTAACATCTCGGATGCAATATTTGACAACATTCCTTACCTGTCGAACCCTACTTCTCGGAGGGAACAGTATGTACGTCTGTAACGTTATATATCCTAACCTAAGGCAACCTAACATCTCGGATGTAATATTCTACAACGTTCCAGGCGTGTCGGACCCTACTTCCCTGTGGTAACATTATATGCGTCTATAACGTTGCATATCCTAATCTAAGGCAACCTAACATCTCGGATGCAAAATTTGACAACATTCCTGGCCTGTCGAACCCTACTGCTCGGAGGGAACAGTATATACGTCTATAACGGTATATATCCTAATCTAAGGCAACCTAACATCTCGGATGGAATATGTGACAACATTCCTGGCCTGTCGAACCCTACATCTCGGAGGGAACAGTATTTACGTCTGTAACGTCATATATCCTAACCTAAGACAACCTAACTTCTCGGATGTAACATTTGACAACATTCCAGGCGTGTCGGTCCCTACGTCTCGGTGGTAACATTACATGCGTCTATAACGTTATATATCCTAACCTAAGGCAACCTAACATCTCGGATGCAATATTTGACAACATTCCTGGCCTGTCGAACCCTACTTCTCGGAGGGAACAGCATATACCTCTATAACGTCATATATCCTAGCCTAAGGCAACCTAACATCTCGGATGTAACATTTGACAACATTCCAGGCGTGTCGGTCCCTACGTCTCGGTGGTAACATTACATGCGTCTATAACGGTATATATCCTAATCTTAGG
Source organism: Xylocopa violacea (assembly GCA_963969225.1). Taxonomy (NCBI): domain Eukaryota; kingdom Metazoa; phylum Arthropoda; class Insecta; order Hymenoptera; family Apidae; genus Xylocopa; species Xylocopa violacea. The sequence continues at coordinate 21,917,628 of CAXAJV010000002.1, read as the reverse complement.
CAACCTGACATCTCGGATGTTACATTTTACCACATTCCAGGCGTGTCGGTCCCTACGTCTCGGTGGTAACATTACATGCTTCTATAACGTTATATATCCTAACCTAAGGCCACCTAACATCTCGTATGTAATATTTGACAACATTCCTGGCGTGTCGAGCCCTACTTCTCGGTGGGAACAGTATATACGTCTATAACGTTATATATCGTAACCAAAGGCAACCTAACATCTCGGATGTAATATTTGACATCATTCCTGGCGTGTCGGACCCTACTTCTCGGTGGGAACAGTATATACGTCTGTAACGTCATATATCCTAACCTAAGGCAACCTAACATCTCGGATATAACATTTGACAACATTGCAGGCGTGTTGGAACCCTACTTCTCGGTGGTAACATTACGTGCGTCTATAACGTTATATATGCTAACCTAAGGCAACCTAACATCTCGGATGCAATATTTGACAACATTCCTGGCCTGTCGAACCCTACTTCTCGGAGGGAACAGCATATACGTCTATAACGTCATATATCCAAACCTAAGGCAACCAAACATCTCGGATGTAACATTTGACAACATTCCAGGCGTGTCGGTCCCTACGTCTCGGTGGTAACATTACATGCGTCTATAACGGTATATTTCCTAATCTAAGGCAACCTAACATCTCGGATGCTATATTTGACAACATTCCTGGCCTGTCGAACCCTACTTCTCGGAGGGAACAGTATATACGTCTATAACGTTATATATCCTAACCGAAGGCAACCTGACATCTCGGATGTAATATTCTACATCATTCAAGGCGTGTCGGACCCTACTTCTCGGTGGGAACATTATATGAGTCTATAACGGTCTGTATCCTAATCTAAGGCAACCTATTATCTCAGACGTAATATTTTACAATATTCCTCGGGTGTCGGTGCATACTTTTCGGTGGGAATATTATATGCGTCCATAACGGTCGATATCGTAATCTAAGGCAATCTAACATCTCGGATGCAATATTTGACAACATTCCTGGCCTGTCGAACCCTACTGCTCGGAGGGAACTGTATATACGTCTATAACGGTATATATCCTAATCAAAGGCAACCTAACATCTTGGATGAAATATGTGACAACATTCCTGGCCTGTCGAACCCTACATCTCGGAGGGAACAGTATATACGTCTATAACGTCATATATCCTAACCTAAGGCAACCTAACGTCTCGGATGTAACATTTGAAAACATTCCAGGCGTGTCGGTCCCTACGTCTCGGTGGTAACATTACATGCGTCTATAACGGTATATTTCCTAATCTAAGGCAACCTAACATCTCGGATGCAATATTTGACAACATTCCTGGCCTGTCGAACCCTACTGCTCGGAGGGAACAGTATATACGTCTATAACGTCATATATCCTAATCTTAGGCAACCTGACATCTCGGATGTAACATTTTACCACATTCCAGGCGTGTCGGTCCCTACGTCTCGGTGGTAACATTACATGCGTCTATAACGTTATATATCCTAACCTAAGGCCAACTAACATCTGGTATGTAATATTTGACAACATTCCTGGCGTGTCGAACCCTACTTCTCGGTGGTAACATTATATGCGTCTATAACGTTATATATCCTTATCTAAGGCAACCTAACATCTCGGATGCAATATTTGACAACATTCCTAGCCTGTCGAACCCTACGTCTCGGTGGTAACATTACATGCGTCTATAACGGTATATTTCCTAATCTAAGGCAACCTAACATCTCGGATGCAATATTTGACAACATTCGTGGCCTGTCGAACCCTACTTCTCGGAGGGAACAGTATATACGTCTATAACGTCATATATCCTAACCTAAGGCAACCTAACATCTCGGATGTAACATTTGACAACATTCCAGGCATGTCGGTCCCTACGTCTCGGTGGTAACATTATATGCGTCTATAACGTTATATATCCTTATCTAAGGCAACCTAACATCTCGGATGCAATATTTGACAACATTCCTGGCCTGTCGAACCCTACTTCCCGGAGGGAACAGTATATACGTCTATAACGTTATATATCCTAACCTAAGGCAACCTGACATCTCGGATATATTATTCTACAACATTCCAGGCGTGTCGGACCCTACTTCTCGGTGGGAACATTATATGCGTCTGTAACGTTGTATATCCTAATCTAAGGCAACCTAACATCTCGGATGTAACATTTGACAACATTCCAGGCATGTCGGTCCCTACGTCTCGGTGGTAACATTGTATGCGTCTATAACGTTATATATCCCTATCTAAGGCAACCTAACATCTCGGATGCAATATTTGACAACATTCCTGGCCTGTCGAACCCTACTGCTCGGAGGGAACAGTATATACGTCTATAGCGGTATATATCCTAATCTAAGGCAACCTAACATCTCGGATGCAATATTTGATAACATTCCTGGCGTGTCGAACCCTACTTCTCGGTGGGAACAGTATATACGTCTATAACGTTATATATCCTAACGTAAGGCAACCTAACACCTCGGATGTAATATTTGACAACATTCCTGGCGTGTCGGACCCTACTTCTCGGTGGGAACAGTATATACGTCTGTAACGTCATATATCCTAACCTAAGGCATCCTAGCATCTCGGATATAACATTTGACAACATTCCCGGCGTGTTGGAACCCTACGTCTCGGTGGTAACATTACGTGCGTCTATAACGTTATATATGCTAACCTAAGGCAACCTAACATCTCGGATGCAATATTTGACAACATTCCTGGCCTGTCGAACCCTACTTCTCGGAGGGAACAGCATATACGTCTATAACGTCATATATCCTAACCTAAGGCAACCTAACATCTCGGATGTAACATTTGACAACATTCCAGGTGTGTCGGTCCCTACGTCTCGGTGGGAAGGTTACATGCGTCTATAACGTTATATATCCTAACCTAAGGCAACCTAACATCTCGGATGTAACATTTGACAACATTCCAGGCATGTCGGTCCGTACGTCTCGGTGGTAACATTATATGCGTCTATAACGTTATATATCCTTATCTAAGGCAACCTAACATCTCGGATGCAATATTTGACAACATTCGTAGCCTGTCGAACCCAACTTCTCGGAGGGAACAGTATATACGTCTATAACGTTATATATCCTAACCTAACGCAACCTGACATCTCGGATGTAATATTCTACATCATTCAAGGCGTGTCGGACCCTACTTCTCGGTGGGAACATTATATGAGTCTATAACGTTGTATATCCTAATCTAAGGCAACCTATTATCTCAGACGTAATATTGTACAATATTCCTCGCGTGTCGGTGCATACTTTTCGGTGGGAATATTATATGCGTCCATAACGGTCGATATCGTAATCTAAGGCAATCTAACATCTCGGATGCAATATTTGACAACGTTCCTTGCCTGTCGAACCCTACTTCTCGGAGGGAACAGTATGTACGTCTATAAGGTTATATATCCTAACCTAAGGCAACCTAACATCTCGCATGTAATATTCTACAACCTTCCCGGCGTGTCGGACCCTACTTCTCGGTGGTAACATTATATGCGTCTATAACGTTGCATATCCTAATCTAAGGCAACCTAACATCTCGGATGCAATATTTGACAACATTCCTGGCCTGTCGAACCCTACTGCTCGGAGGGAACTGTATATACGTCTATAACGGTATATATCCTAATCTAAGGCAACCTAACATCTCGGATGAAATATGTCACAACATTCCTGGCCTGTCGAACCCTACATCTCGGAGGGAACACTATATACGTCTATAACGTCATATATCCTAACCTAAGGCAACCTAACGTCTCGGATGTAACATTTGACAACATTCCAGACATGTCGGTCCCTACGGCTCGGTGGTAACATTATATGCGTCTATAACGTTATATATCCTTATCTAATGCAACCTAACATCTCGGATGCAATATTTGACAACATTCCCGGCCTGTCGAACCCTACTTCTCGGAGGGAACAGTATATACGTCTATAACGGTATATTTCCTAATCTAAGGCAACCTAACATCTCGGATGCAATATTTGACAACATTCCTGGCCTGTCGAACCCTACTTCTCGGAGGGAACAGTATATACGTCTATAACGTCATATATCCTAACCTAAGGCAACCTAACATCTCGGATGTAACATTTGACAACATTCCAGGCATGTCGGTCCCTACGTCTCGGTGGTAACATTATATGCCTCCATAACGTTGTATATCCTAATCTAAGGCAACCTAACATCTCGGATGTAATATTCTACAACCTTCCAGGCGTGTCGGACCCTACTTCTCGGTGGTAACATTATATGCGTCTATAACGTTGCATATCCTAATCTAAGGCAACCTAACATCTCGGATGCAATATTTGACAACATTCCTGGCCTGCCGAACCCTACTGCTCGGAGGGAACAGTATATACGTCTATAACGGTATATATCCTAATCTAAGGCAACCTAACATCTCGGATGAAATATGTGACAACATTCCTGGCCTGTCGAACCCTACGTCTCGCTGGTAACATTACGTGCGTCTATAACGTCATATATCCTAACCTAAGACAACCAAACATCTCGGATGTAACATTTGACAACATTCCAGGCGTGTCGGTCCCTACGTCTCGGTGGTAACATTACATGCGTCTATAACGTTATATATCCTAACCTAAGGCAACCTAACATCTCGGATGCAATATTTGACAAAATTCCTGGCCTGTCGAACCCTACTTCTCGGAGGGAACACTATATACGTCTATAACGTTATATATCCTAACCGAAGGCAACCTGACATCTCGGATGTAATATTCTACATCATTCAAGGCGTGTCGGACCCTACTTCTCGGTGGGAACATTATATGAGTCTATAACGTTGTATATCCTAATCTAAGGCAACTTATTATCTCAGACGTAATATTTTACAATATTCCTCGCGTGTCGGTGCATACTTTTCGGTGGGAATATTATATGCGTCCATAACGGTCGATATCGTAATCTAAGGCAATCTAACATCTCGGATGCAATATTTGACAACAATCCTTGCCTGTCGAACCCTAGTTCTCGGAGGGAACAGTATGTACGTCTGTAACGTTATATATCCTAACCTAAGGCAACCTAACATCTCGGATGTAATATTCTACAAACTTCCAGGCAAGTCGGACCCTACTTCTCGCTGGTAACATTATATGCGTCTATAACGTTGCATATCCTAATCTAAGGCAACCTAACATCTCGGATGCAATATTTTACAACATTCCTGGCCTGTCGAACCCTACTGCTCGGAGGGAACAGTATATACGTCTATAACGGTATATATCCTAATCTAAGGCAACCTAACATCTCGGATGAAATATGTGACAACATTCCTGGCCTGTCGAACCCTACGTCTCGCTGGTAACATTACGTGCGTCTATAACGTCATATATCCTAACCTAAGACAACCAAACATCTCGGATGTAACATTTGACAACATTCCAGGCGTGTCGGTCCCCACGTCTCGGTGGTAACATTACATGCGTCTATAACGTTATATATCCTAACCTAAGGCAACCTAACATCTCGGATGCAATATTTGACAAAATTCCTGGCCTGTCGAACCCTACTTCTCGGAGGGAACACTATATACGTCTATAACGTTATATATCCTAACCGAAGGCAACCTGACATCTCGGATGTAATATTCTACATCATTCAAGGCGTGTCGGACCCTACTTCTCGGTGGGAACATTATATGAGTCTATAACGTTGTATATCCTAATCTAAGGCAACTTATTATCTCAGACGTAATATTTTACAATATTCCTCGCGTGTCGGTGCATACTTTTCGGTGGGAATATTATATGCGTCCATAACGGTCGATATCGTAATCTAAGGCAATCTAACATCTCGGATGCAATATTTGACAACATTCCTTGCCTGTCGAACCCTAGTTCTCGGAGGGAACAGTATGTACGTCTGTAACGTTATATATCCTAACCTAAGGCAACCTAACATCTCGGATGTAATATTCTACAACCTTCCAGGCGAGTCGGACCCTACTTCTCGCTGGTAACATTATATGCGTCTATAACGTTGCATATCCTAATCTAAGGCAACCTAACATCTCGGATGCAATATTTGACAACATTCCTGGCCTGTCGAACCCTACTGCTCGGAGGGAACAGTATATACGTCTATAACGGTATATATCCTAATCTAAGGCAACCTAACATCTCGGATGAAATATGTGACAACATTCCTGGCCTGTCGAACCCTACGTCTCGCTGGTAACATTACGTGCGTCTATAACGTCATATATCCTAACCTAAGACAACCAAACATCTCGGATGTAACATTTGACAACATTCCAGGCGTGTCGGTCCCTACATCTCGGTGGTAACATTACATACGTCTATAACGTTATATATCCTAACCTAAGGCAACCTAACATCTCGGATGCAATATTTGACAACATTCCTGGCCTGTCGAACCCTACTTCTCGGAGGGAACAGCATATACATCTATAACGTCATATATCCTAGCCTAAGGCAACCTAACATCTCGGATGTAACATTTGACAACATTCCAGGCATGTCGGTCCCTATGTCTCGGTGGTAACATTATATGCGTCTATAACGTTATATATCCTTATCTAAGGCAACCTAACATCTCGGATGCAATATTTGACAACATTCCTGGCCTGTCGAACCCTACTTCTCGGAGGGAACTGTATATACGTCTATAACGTTATATATCCTAACCGAAGGCAACCTGACATCTCGGATGTAATATTCTATATCATTCAAGGCGTGTCGGACCCTACTTCTCGGTGGGAACATTATATGAGTCTATAACGTTGTATATCCTAATCTAAGGCAACCTATTATCTCAGACGTAATATTTTACAGTATTCCTCGCGTGACGGTGCATACTTTTCGGTGGGAATATTATATGCGTCTATATCGGTCGATATCGTAATCTAAGGCAACCTAACATCTCGGATGCCATATTTGACAACATTCCTTGCCTGTCGAACCCTAGTTCTCGGAGGGAACAGTATGTACGTCTGTAACGTTATATATCCTAACCTAAGGCAACCTAACATCTCGGATGTAATATTCTACAACCTTCCAGGCGAGTCGGACCCTACTTCTCGCTGGTAACATTATATGCGTCTATAACGTTGCATATCCTAATCTAAGGCAACCTAACATCTCGGATGCAATATTTGACAACATTCCTGGCCTGTCGAACCCTACTGCTCGGAGGGAACAGTATATACGTCTATAACGGTATATATCCTAATCTAAGGCAACCTAACATCTCGGATGAAATATGTGACAACATTCCTGGCCTGTCGAACCCTACGTCTCGCTGGTAACATTACGTGCGTCTATAACGTCATATATCCTAACCTAAGACAACCAAACATCTCGGATGTAACATTTGACAACATTCCAGGCGTGTCGGTCCCTACATCTCGGTGGTAACATTACATACGTCTATAACGTTATATATCCTAACCTAAGGCAACCTAACATCTCGGATGCAATATTTGACAACATTCCTGGCCTGTCGAACCCTACTTCTCGGAGGGAACAGCATATACATCTATAACGTCATATATCCTAGCCTAAGGCAACCTAACATCTCGGATGTAACATTTGACAACATTCCAGGCATGTCGGTCCCTATGTCTCGGTGGTAACATTATATGCGTCTATAACGTTATATATCCTTATCTAAGGCAACCTAACATCTCGGATGCAATATTTGACAACATTCCTGGCCTGTCGAACCCTACTTCTCGGAGGGAACTGTATATACGTCTATAACGTTATATATCCTAACCGAAGGCAACCTGACATCTCGGATGTAATATTCTATATCATTCAAGGCGTGTCGGACCCTACTTCTCGGTGGGAACATTATATGAGTCTATAACGTTGTATATCCTAATCTAAGGCAACCTATTATCTCAGACGTAATATTTTACAATATTCCTCGCGTGACGGTGCATACTTTTCGGTGGGAATATTATATGCGTCTATATCGGTCGATATCGTAATCTAAGGCAACCTAACATCTCGGATGCCATATTTGACAACATTCCTGGCCTGTCGAACCCTACTTCTCGGAGGGAACAGTATATACGTCTATAACGTTATATATCCTAACAGAAGGCAACCTGACATCTCGGATGTAATATTCTACATCATTCAAGGCGTGTCGGACCCTACTTCTCGGTGGGAACATTATATGAGTCTATAACGTTGTATATCCTAATCTAAGGCAACCTATTATCTCAGACGTAATATTGTACAATATTCCTCGCGTGTCGGTGCATACTTTTCGGTGGGAATATTATATGCGTCCATAACGGTCGATATCGTAATCTAAGGCAATCTAACATCTCGGATGCAATATTTGACAACGTTCCTTGCCTGTCGAACCCTACTTCTCGGAGGGAACAGTATGTACGTCTATAAGGTTATATATCCTAACCTAAGGCAACCTAACATCTCGCATGTAATATTCTAAAACCTTCCCGGCGTGTCGGACCCTACTTCTCGGTGGTAACATTATATGCGTCTATAACGTTGCATATCCTAATCTAAGGCAACCTAACATCTCGGATGCAATATTTGACAACATTCCTGGCCTGTCGAACCCTACTGCTCGGAGGGAACTGTATATACGTCTATAACGGTATATATCCTAATCTAAGGCAACCTAACATCTCGGATGAAATATGTGACAACATTCCTGGCCTGTCGAACCCTACATCTCGGAGGGAACACTATATACGTCTATAACGTCATATATCCTAACCTAAGGCAACCTAACGTCTCGGATGTAACATTTGACAACATTCCAGACATGTCGGTCCCTACGGCTCGGTGGTAACATTATATGCGTCTATAACGTTATATATCCTTATCTAATGCAACCTAACATCTCGGATGCAATATTTGACAACATTCCCGGCCTGTCGAACCCTACTTCTCGGAGGGAACAGTATATACGTCTATAACGGTATATTTCCTAATCTAAGGCAACCTAACATCTCGGATGCAATATTTGACAACATTCCTGGCCTGTCGAACCCTACTTCTCGGAGGGAACAGTATATACGTCTATAAAGTCATATATCCTAACCTAAGGCAACCTAACATCTCGGATGTAACATTTGACAACATTCCAGGCATGTCGGTCCCTACGTCTCGGTGGTAACATTATATGCCTCTATAACGTTGTATATCCTCATCTAAGGCAACCTAACATCTCGGATGTAATATTCTACAACCTTCCAGGCGTGTCGGACCCTACTTCTCGGTGGTAACATTATATGCGTCTATAACGTTGCATATCCTAATCTAAGGCAACCTAACATCTCGGATGCAATATTTGACAACATTCCTGGCCTGTCGAACCCTACTGCTCGGAGGGAACAGTATATACGTCTATAACGGTATATATCCTAATCTAAGGCAACCTAACATCTCGGATGAAATATGTGACAAGATTCCTGGCCTGTCGAACCCTACGTCTCGCTGGTAACATTACGTGCGTCTATAACGTCATATATCCTAACCTAAGACAACCAAACATCTCGGATGTAACATTTGACAACATTCCAGGCGTGTCGGTCCCTACGTCTCGGTGGTAACATTACATGCGTCTATAACGTTATATATCCTAACCTAAGGCAACCTAACATCTCGGATGCAATATTTGACAACATTCCTGGCCTGTCGAACCCTACTTCTCGGAGGGAACAGCATATACATCTATAACGTCATATATCCTAGCCTAAGGCAACCTAACATCTCGGATGTAACATTTGACAACATTCCAGGCATGTCGGTCCCTATGTCTCGGTGGTAACATTATATGCGTCTATAACGTTATATATCCTTATCTAAGGCAACCTAACATCTCGGATGCAATATTTGACAACATTCCTGGCCTGTCGAACCCTACTTCTCGGAGGGAACAGTATATACGTCTATAACGTTATATATCCTAACCGAAGGCAACCTGACATCTCGGATGTAATATTCTATATCATTCAAGGCGTGTCGGACCCTACTTCTCGGTGGGAACATTATATGAGTCTATAACGTTGTATATCCTAATCTAAGGCAACCTATTATCTCAGACGTAATATTTTACAATATTCCTCGCGTGACGGTGCATACTTTTCGGTGGGAATATTATATGCGTCTATATCGGTCGATATCGTAATCTAAGGCAACCTAACATCTCGGATGCCATATTTGACAACATTCCTGGCCTGTCGAACCCTACTTCTCGGAGGGAACAGTATATACGTCTATAACGTTGTATATCCTAATCTAAGGCAACCTATTATCTCAGACGTAATATTGTACAATATTCCTCGCGTGTCGGTGCATACTTTTCGGTGGGAATATTATATGCGTCCATAACGGTCGATATCGTAATCTAAGGCAATCTAACATCTCGGATGCAATATTTGACAACGTTCCTTGCCTGTCGAACCCTACTTCTCGGAGGGAACAGTATGTACGTCTATAAGGTTATATTTCCTAACCTAAGGCAACCTAACATCTCGCATGTAATATTCTACAACCTTCCCGGCGTGTCGGACCCTACTTCTCGGTGGTAACATTATATGCGTCTATAACGTTGCATATCCTAATCTAAGGCAACCTAACATCTCGGATGCAATATTTGACAACATTCCTGGCCTGTCGAACCCTACTGCTCGGAGGGAACTGTATATACGTCTATAACGGTATATATCCTAATCTAAGGCAACCTAACATCTCGGATGAAATATGTGACAACATTCCTGGCCTGTCGAACCCTACATCTCGGAGGGAACACTATATACGTCTATAACGTCATATATCCTAACCTAAGGCAACCTAACGTCTCGGATGTAACATTTGACAACATTCCAGACATGTCGGTCCCTACGGCTCGGTGGTAACATTATATGCGTCTATAACGTTATATATCCTTATCTAATGCAACCTAACATCTCGGATGCAATATTTGACAACATTCCCGGCCTGTCGAACCCTACTTCTCGGAGGGAACAGTATATACGTCTATAACGGTATATTTCCTAATCTAAGGCAACCTAACATCTCGGATGCAATATTTGACAACATTCCTGGCCTGTCGAACCCTACTTCTCGGAGGGAACAGTATATACGTCTATAAAGTCATATATCCTAACCTAAGGCAACCTAACATCTCGGATGTAACATTTGACAACATTCCAGGCATGTCGGTCCCTACGTCTCGGTGGTAACATTATATGCCTCTATAACGTTGTATATCCTCATCTAAGGCAACCTAACATCTCGGATGTAATATTCTACAACCTTCCAGGCGTGTCGGACCCTACTTCTCGGTGGTAACATTATATGCGTCTATAACGTTGCATATCCTAACCTAAGGCAACCTAACATCTCGGATGCAATATTTGACAACATTCCTGGCCTGTCGAACCCTACTGCTCGGAGGGAACAGTATATACGTCTATAACGGTATATATCCTAATCTAAGGCAACCTAACATCTCGGATGAAATATGTGACAAGATTCCTGGCCTGTCGAACCCTACGTCTCGCTGGTAACATTACGTGCGTCTATAACGTCATATATCCTAACCTAAGACAACCAAACATCTCGGATGTAACATTTGACAACATTCCAGGCGTGTCGGTCCCTACGTCTCGGTGGTAACATTACATGCGTCTATAACGTTATATATCCTAACCTAAGGCAACCTAACATCTCGGATGCAATATTTGACAACATTCCTGGCCTGTCGAACCCTACTTCTCGGAGGGAACAGCATATACATCTATAACGTCATATATCCTAGCCTAAGGCAACCTAACATCTCGGATGTAACATTTGACAACATTCCAGGCATGTCGGTCCCTACGTCTCGGTGGTAACATTATATGCGTCTATAACGTCATATATCCTTATCTAAGGCAACCTAACATCTCGGATGCAATATTTGACAAAATTCCTGGCCTGTCGAACCCTACTTCTCGGAGGGAACAGTATATACGTCTATAACGTTATATATCCTAACCGAAGGCAACCTGACATCTCGGATGTAATATTCTACATCATTCAAGGCGTGTCGGACCCTACTTCTCGGTGGGAACATTATATGAGTCTATAACGTTGTATATCCTAATCTAAGGCAACTTATTATCTCAGACGTAATATTTTACAATATTTCTCGCGTGTCGGTGCATACTTTTCGGTGGGAATATTATATGCGTCCATAACGGTCGATATCGTAATCTAAGGCAATCTAACATCTCGGATGCAATATTTGACAACATTCCTTGCCTGTCGAACCCTACTTCTCGGAGGGAACAGTATGTACGTCTGTAACGTTATATATCCTAACCTAAGGCAACCTAACATCTCGGATGTAATATTCTACAACCTTCCAGGCGAGTCGGACACTACTTCTCGGTGGTAACATTATATGCGTCTATAACGTTGCATATCCTAATCTAAGGCAACCTAACATCTCGGATGCAATATTTGACAACATTCCTGGCCTGTCGAACCCTACTGCTCGGAGGGAACAGTATATACGTCTATAGCGGTATATATCCTAATCTAAGGCAACCTAACATCTCGGATGCAATATTTGACAAAATTCCTGGCCTGTCGAACCCTACTTCTCGGAGGGAACAGTATATACGTCTATAACGTTATATATCCTAACCGAAGGCAACCTGACATCTCGGATGTAATATTCTACATCATTCAAGGCGTGTCGGACCCTACTTCTCGGTGGGAACATTATATGAGTCTATAACGTTGTATATCCTAATCTAAGGCAACTTATTATCTCAGACGTAATATTTTACAATATTCCTCGCGTGTCGGTGCATACTTTTCGGTGGGAATATTATATGCGTCCATAACGGTCGATATCGTAATCTAAGGCAATCTAACATCTCGGATGCAATATTTGACAACATTCCTTGCCTGTCGAACCCTACTTCTCGGAGGGAACAGTATGTACGTCTGTAACGTTATATATCCTAACCTAAGGCAACCTAACATCTCGGATGTAATATTCTACAACCTTCCAGGCGAGTCGGACACTACTTCTCGGTGGTAACATTATATGCGTCTATAACGTTGCATATCCTAATCTAAGGCAACCTAACATCTCGGATGCAATATTTGACAACATTCCTGGCCTGTCGAACCCTACTGCTCGGAGGGAACAGTATATACGTCTATAGCGGTATATATCCTAATCTAAGGCAACCTAACATCTCGGATGCAATATTTGACAACATTCCTGGCCTGTCGAACCCTACTTCTCGGAGGGAACAGTATATACGTCTATAACGTTATATATCCTAACCGAAGGCAACCTGACATCTCGGATGTAATATTCTACATCATTCAAGGCGTGTCGGACCCTACTTCTCGGTGGGAACATTATATGAGTCTATAACGTTGTATATCCTAATCCAAGGCAACCTATTATCTCAGACGTAATATTTTACAATATTCCTCGCGTGTCGGTGCATACCTTTCGGTGGGAATATTATATGCGTCCATAACGGTCGATATCGTAATCTAAGGCAATCTAACATCTCGGATGCAATATTTGACAACATTCCTTGCCTGTCGAACCCTACTTCTCGGAGGGAACAGTATGTACGTCTGTAACGTTATATATCCTAACCTAAGGCAACCTAACATCTCGGATGTAATATTCTACAACCTTCCAGGCGAGTCGGACCCTACTTCTCGGTGGTAACATTATATGCGTCTATAACGTTGCATATCCTAATCTAAGGCAAGCTAACATCTCGGATGCAATATTTGACAACATTCCTGGCCTGTCGAACCCTACTGCTCGGAGGGAACAGTATATACGTCTATAGCGGTATATATCCTAATCTAAGGCAACCTAACATCTCGGATGCAATATTTGACAACATTCCTGGCCTGTCGAACCCTACTTCTCGGAGGGAACGGTATGTACGTCTGTAACGTTATATATCCTAACCTAAGGCAACCTAACATCTCGGATGTAATATTCTACAACCTTCCAGGCGTGTCGGACCCTACTTCTCGGTGGTAACATTATATGCGTCTATAATGTTGCATATCCTAATCTAAGGCAACCTAACATCTCGGATGCAATATTTGACAACATTCCTGGCCTGTCGAACCCTACTGCTCGGAGGGAACAGTATATACGTCTATAGCGGTATATATCCTAATCTAAGGCAACCTAACATCTCGGATGCAATATTTGATAACATCCCTGGCGTGTCGAACCCTACTTCTCGGGGGGAACAGTATATACGTCTATAACGTTATATATCCTAACGTAAGGCAACCTAACATCTCGGATGTAATATTTGACAACATTCCTGGCGTGTCGGACCCTACTTCTCGGTGGGAACAGTATATACGTCTGTAACGTCATATATCCTAACCTAAGGCAACCTAGCATCTCGGATATAACATTTGACAACATTCCAGGCATGTCGGTCCCTACGTCTCGGTGGTAACATTATATGCGTCTATAACGTTATATATCCTAACCGAAGGCAACCTGACATCTCGGATGTAATATTCTACATCATTCAAGGCGTGTCGGACCCTACTTCTCGGTGGGAACATTATATGAGTCTATAACGTTGTATATCCTAATCTAAGGCAACCTATTATCTCAGACGTAATATTGTACAATATTCCACGCGTGTCGGTGCATACTTTTCGGTGGGAACAGTATATACGTCTATAACGTCATATATCCTAACCTAAGGCAACCTAACGTCTCGGATGTAACATTTGACAACATTCCAGGCGTGTCGGTCCCTACGTCTCGGTGGTAACATTACATGCGTCTATAACGGTATATTTCCTAATCTAAGGCAACCTAACATCTCGGATGCAATATTTGACAACATTCCTGGCCTGTCGAACCCTACTTCTCGGAGGGAACAGTATATACGTCTATAAAGTCATATATCCTAACCTAAGGCAACCTAACATCTCGGATGTAACATTTGACAACATTCCAGGCATGTCGGTCCCTACGTCTCGGTGGTAACATTATATGCCTCTATAACGTTGTATATCCTCATCTAAGGCAACCTAACATCTCGGATGTAATATTCTACAACCTTCCAGGCGTGTCGGACCCTACTTCTCGGTGGTAACATTATATGCGTCTATAACGTTGCATATCCTAATCTAAGGCAACCTAACATCTCGGATGCAATATTTGACAACATTCCTGGCCTGTCGAACCCTACTGCTCGGAGGGAACAGTATATACGTCTATAACGGTATATATCCTAATCTAAGGCAACCTAACATCTCGGATGAAATATGTGACAAGATTCCTGGCCTGTCGAACCCTACGTCTCGCTGGTAACATTACGTGCGTCTATAACGTCATATATCCTAACCTAAGACAACCAAACATCTCGGATGTAACATTTGACAACATTCCAGGCGTGTCGGTCCCTACGTCTCGGTGGTAACATTACATGCGTCTATAACGTTATATATCCTAACCTAAGGCAACCTAACATCTCGGATGCAATATTTGACAACATTCCTGGCCTGTCGAACCCTACTTCTCGGAGGGAACAGCATATACATCTATAACGTCATATATCCTAGCCTAAGGCAACCTAACATCTCGGATGTAACATTTGACAACATTCCAGGCATGTCGGTCCCTATGTCTCGGTGGTAACATTATATGCGTCTATAACGTTATATATCCTTATCTAAGGCAACCTAACATCTCGGATGCAATATTTGACAACATTCCTGGCCTGTCGAACCCTACTTCTCGGAGGGAACAGTATATACGTCTATAACGTTATATATCCTAACCGAAGGCAACCTGACATCTCGGATGTAATATTCTATATCATTCAAGGCGTGTCGGACCCTACTTCTCGGTGGGAACATTATATGAGTCTATAACGTTGTATATCCTAATCTAAGGCAACCTATTATCTCAGACGTAATATTTTACAATATTCCTCGCGTGACGGTGCATACTTTTCGGTGGGAATATTATATGCGTCTATATCGGTCGATATCGTAATCTAAGGCAACCTAACATCTCGGATGCCATATTTGACAACATTCCTGGCCTGTCGAACCCTACTTCTCGGAGGGAACAGTATATACGTCTATAACGTTGTATATCCTAATCTAAGGCAACCTATTATCTCAGACGTAATATTGTACAATATTCCTCGCGTGTCGGTGCATACTTTTCGGTGGGAATATTATATGCGTCCATAACGGTCGATATCGTAATCTAAGGCAATCTAACATCTCGGATGCAATATTTGACAACGTTCCTTGCCTGTCGAACCCTACTTCTCGGAGGGAACAGTATGTACGTCTATAAGGTTATATTTCCTAACCTAAGGCAACCTAACATCTCGCATGTAATATTCTACAACCTTCCCGGCGTGTCGGACCCTACTTCTCGGTGGTAACATTATATGCGTCTATAACGTTGCATATCCTAATCTAAGGCAACCTAACATCTCGGATGCAATATTTGACAACATTCCTGGCCTGTCGAACCCTACTGCTCGGAGGGAACTGTATATACGTCTATAACGGTATATATCCTAATCTAAGGCAACCTAACATCTCGGATGAAATATGTGACAACATTCCTGGCCTGTCGAACCCTACATCTCGGAGGGAACACTATATACGTCTATAACGTCATATATCCTAACCTAAGGCAACCTAACGTCTCGGATGTAACATTTGACAACATTCCAGACATGTCGGTCCCTACGGCTCGGTGGTAACATTATATGCGTCTATAACGTTATATATCCTTATCTAATGCAACCTAACATCTCGGATGCAATATTTGACAACATTCCCGGCCTGTCGAACCCTACTTCTCGGAGGGAACAGTATATACGTCTATAACGGTATATTTCCTAATCTAAGGCAACCTAACATCTCGGATGCAATATTTGACAACATTCCTGGCCTGTCGAACCCTACTTCTCGGAGGGAACAGTATATACGTCTATAAAGTCATATATCCTAACCTAAGGCAACCTAACATCTCGGATGTAACATTTGACAACATTCCAGGCATGTCGGTCCCTACGTCTCGGTGGTAACATTATATGCCTCTATAACGTTGTATATCCTCATCTAAGGCAACCTAACATCTCGGATGTAATATTCTACAACCTTCCAGGCGTGTCGGACCCTACTTCTCGGTGGTAACATTATATGCGTCTATAACGTTGCATATCCTAACCTAAGGCAACCTAACATCTCGGATGCAATATTTGACAACATTCCTGGCCTGTCGAACCCTACTGCTCGGAGGGAACAGTATATACGTCTATAACGGTATATATCCTAATCTAAGGCAACCTAACATCTCGGATGAAATATGTGACAAGATTCCTGGCCTGTCGAACCCTACGTCTCGCTGGTAACATTACGTGCGTCTATAACGTCATATATCCTAACCTAAGACAACCAAACATCTCGGATGTAACATTTGACAACATTCCAGGCGTGTCGGTCCCTACGTCTCGGTGGTAACATTACATGCGTCTATAACGTTATATATCCTAACCTAAGGCAACCTAACATCTCGGATGCAATATTTGACAACATTCCTGGCCTGTCGAACCCTACTTCTCGGAGGGAACAGCATATACATCTATAACGTCATATATCCTAGCCTAAGGCAACCTAACATCTCGGATGTAACATTTGACAACATTCCAGGCATGTCGGTCCCTACGTCTCGGTGGTAACATTATATGCGTCTATAACGTCATATATCCTTATCTAAGGCAACCTAACATCTCGGATGCAATATTTGACAAAATTCCTGGCCTGTCGAACCCTACTTCTCGGAGGGAACAGTATATACGTCTATAACGTTATATATCCTAACCGAAGGCAACCTGACATCTCGGATGTAATATTCTACATCATTCAAGGCGTGTCGGACCCTACTTCTCGGTGGGAACATTATATGAGTCTATAACGTTGTATATCCTAATCTAAGGCAACTTATTATCTCAGACGTAATATTTTACAATATTTCTCGCGTGTCGGTGCATACTTTTCGGTGGGAATATTATATGCGTCCATAACGGTCGATATCGTAATCTAAGGCAATCTAACATCTCGGATGCAATATTTGACAACATTCCTTGCCTGTCGAACCCTACTTCTCGGAGGGAACAGTATGTACGTCTGTAACGTTATATATCCTAACCTAAGGCAACCTAACATCTCGGATGTAATATTCTACAACCTTCCAGGCGAGTCGGACACTACTTCTCGGTGGTAACATTATATGCGTCTATAACGTTGCATATCCTAATCTAAGGCAACCTAACATCTCGGATGCAATATTTGACAACATTCCTGGCCTGTCGAACCCTACTGCTCGGAGGGAACAGTATATACGTCTATAGCGGTATATATCCTAATCTAAGGCAACCTAACATCTCGGATGCAATATTTGACAAAATTCCTGGCCTGTCGAACCCTACTTCTCGGAGGGAACAGTATATACGTCTATAACGTTATATATCCTAACCGAAGGCAACCTGACATCTCGGATGTAATATTCTACATCATTCAAGGCGTGTCGGACCCTACTTCTCGGTGGGAACATTATATGAGTCTATAACGTTGTATATCCTAATCTAAGGCAACTTATTATCTCAGACGTAATATTTTACAATATTCCTCGCGTGTCGGTGCATACTTTTCGGTGGGAATATTATATGCGTCCATAACGGTCGATATCGTAATCTAAGGCAATCTAACATCTCGGATGCAATATTTGACAACATTCCTTGCCTGTCGAACCCTACTTCTCGGAGGGAACAGTATGTACGTCTGTAACGTTATATATCCTAACCTAAGGCAACCTAACATCTCGGATGTAATATTCTACAACCTTCCAGGCGAGTCGGACACTACTTCTCGGTGGTAACATTATATGCGTCTATAACGTTGCATATCCTAATCTAAGGCAACCTAACATCTCGGATGCAATATTTGACAACATTCCTGGCCTGTCGAACCCTACTGCTCGGAGGGAACAGTATATACGTCTATAGCGGTATATATCCTAATCTAAGGCAACCTAACATCTCGGATGCAATATTTGACAACATTCCTGGCCTGTCGAACCCTACTTCTCGGAGGGAACAGTATATACGTCTATAACGTTATATATCCTAACCGAAGGCAACCTGACATCTCGGATGTAATATTCTACATCATTCAAGGCGTGTCGGACCCTACTTCTCGGTGGGAACATTATATGAGTCTATAACGTTGTATATCCTAATCCAAGGCAACCTATTATCTCAGACGTAATATTTTACAATATTCCTCGCGTGTCGGTGCATACCTTTCGGTGGGAATATTATATGCGTCCATAACGGTCGATATCGTAATCTAAGGCAATCTAACATCTCGGATGCAATATTTGACAACATTCCTTGCCTGTCGAACCCTACTTCTCGGAGGGAACAGTATGTACGTCTGTAACGTTATATATCCTAACCTAAGGCAACCTAACATCTCGGATGTAATATTCTACAACCTTCCAGGCGAGTCGGACCCTACTTCTCGGTGGTAACATTATATGCGTCTATAACGTTGCATATCCTAATCTAAGGCAAGCTAACATCTCGGATGCAATATTTGACAACATTCCTGGCCTGTCGAACCCTACTGCTCGGAGGGAACAGTATATACGTCTATAGCGGTATATATCCTAATCTAAGGCAACCTAACATCTCGGATGCAATATTTGACAACATTCCTGGCCTGTCGAACCCTACTTCTCGGAGGGAACGGTATGTACGTCTGTAACGTTATATATCCTAACCTAAGGCAACCTAACATCTCGGATGTAATATTCTACAACCTTCCAGGCGTGTCGGACCCTACTTCTCGGTGGTAACATTATATGCGTCTATAATGTTGCATATCCTAATCTAAGGCAACCTAACATCTCGGATGCAATATTTGACAACATTCCTGGCCTGTCGAACCCTACTGCTCGGAGGGAACAGTATATACGTCTATAGCGGTATATATCCTAATCTAAGGCAACCTAACATCTCGGATGCAATATTTGATAACATCCCTGGCGTGTCGAACCCTACTTCTCGGGGGGAACAGTATATACGTCTATAACGTTATATATCCTAACGTAAGGCAACCTAACATCTCGGATGTAATATTTGACAACATTCCTGGTGTGTCGGACCCTACTTCTCGGTGGGAACAGTATATACGTCTGTAACGTCATATATCCTAACCTAAGGCAACCTAGCATCTCGGATATAACATTTGACAACATTCCAGGCATGTCGGTCCCTACGTCTCGGTGGTAACATTATATGCGTCTATAACGTTATATATCCTAACCGAAGGCAACCTGACATCTCGGATGTATTATTCTACATCATTCAAGGCGTGTCGGACCCTACTTCTCGGTGGGAACATTATATGAGTCTATAACGTTGTATATCCTAATCTAAGGCAACCTATTATCTCAGACGTAATATTGTACAATATTCCACGCGTGTCGGTGCATACTTTTCGGTGGGAACAGTATATACGTCTATAACGTCATATATCCTAACCTAAGGCAACCTAACGTCTCGGATGTAACATTTGACAACATTCCAGGCGTGTCGGTCCCTACGTCTCGGTGGTAACATTACATGCGTCTATAACGGTATATTTCCTAATCTAAGGCAACCTAACATCTCGCATGCAATATTTGACAACATTCCTGGCCTGTCGAACCCTACTGCTCGGAGGGAACAGTATATACGTCTATAACGTCATATATCCTAACCTAAGGCAACCTAACATCTCGGATGTAACATTTGACAACATTCCAGGCATGTCGGTCCCTACGTCTCGGTGGTAACATTATATGCTTCTATAACGTTATATATCCTTATCTAATGCAACCTAACATCTCGGATGCAATATTTGACAACATTCCTGGCCTGTCGAACCCTACTTCTCGGAGGGAACAGTATATACGTATATAACGTTATATATCCTAACCTAAGGCAACCTGACATCTCGGATATATTATTCTACAACATTCCAGGCGTGTCGCACCCTACTTCTCGGTGGGAACATTATATGCGTCTATAACGTTGTATATCCTAATCTAAGGCAACGTAACATCTCGGATGCAATATTTGACAACATTCCTGGCCTGTCGAACCCTACATCTCGGAGGGAACAGTATATACGTCTATAGCGGTATATATCCTAATCTAAGGCAACCTAACATCTCGGATGCAATATTTGACAACATTCCTGGCCTGTCGAACCCTACATCTCGGAGGGAACAGTATATACGTCTATAACGTTATATATCCTAACCGAAGGCAACCTGACATCTCGGATGTAATATTCTACATCATTCAAGGCGTGTCGGACCCTACTTCTCGGTGGGAACATTATATGAGTCTATAACGTTGTATATCCTAATCTAAGGCAACCTATTATCTCAGACGTAATATTGTACAATATTCCACGCGTGTCGGTGCATACTTTTCGGTGGGAATATTATATGCGTCCATAACGGTCGATATCGTAATCTAAGGCAATCTAACATCTCGGATGCAATATTTGACAACATTCCTTACCTGTCGAACCCTACTTCTCGGAGGGAACAGTATGTACGTCTGTAACGTTATATATCCTAACCTAAGGCAACCTAACATCTCGGATGTAATATTCTACAACCTTCCAGGCGTGTCGGACCCTACTTCCCGGTGGTAACATTATATGCGTCTATAACGTTGCATATCCTAATCTAAGGCAACCTAACATCTCGGATGCAAAATTTGACAACATTCCTGGCCTGTCGAACCCTACTGCTCGGAGGGAACAGTATATACGTCTATAACGGTATATATCCTAATCTAAGGCAACCTAACATCTCGGATGAAATATGTGACAACATTCCTGGCCTGTCGAACCCTACATCTCGGGGGGAACAGTATTTACGCCTGTAACGTCATATATCCTAACCTAAGACAACCTAACTTCTCGGATGTAACATTTGACAACATTCCAGGCGTGTCGGTCCCTACGTCTCGGTGGTAATATTACATGCGTCTATAACGTTATATATCCTAACCTAAGGCAACCTAACATCTCGGATGCAATATTTGACAACATTCCTGGCCTGTCGAACCCTACTTCTCGGAGGGAACAGCATATACCTCTATAACGTCATATATCCTAGCCTAAGGCAACCTAACTTCATCGGATGTAACATTTGACAACATTCCAGGCGTGTCGGTCCCTACGTCTCGGTGGTAACATTACATGCGTCTATAACGGTATATATCCTAATCTTAGGCAACCTGACATCTCGGATGTAACATTTTACCACATTCCAGGCGTGTCGGTCCCTACGTCTCGGTGGTAACATTACATGCGTCTATAACGTTATATATCCTAACCTAAGGCCAACTAACATCTGGTATGTAATATTTGACAACATTCCTCGCGTGTCGAACCCTACTTCTCGGTGGTAACATTATATGCGTCTATAACGTTATATATCCTTATCTAAGGCAACCTAACATCTCGGATGCAATATTTCACAACATTCCTAGCCTGTCGAACCCTACGTCTCGGTGGTAACATTACATGCGTCTATAACGGTATATTTCCTAATCTAAGGCAACCTAACATCTCGGATGCAATATTTGACAACATTCCTGGCCTGTCGAACCCTACTTCTCGGAGGGAATAGTATATACGTCTATAACGTCATATATCCTAACCTAAGGCAACCTAACATCTCGGATGTAACATTTGACAACATTCCAGGCATGTCGGTCCCTACGTCTCGGTGGTAACATTATATGCGTCTATAACGTTATATATCCTTATCTAAGGCAACCTAACATCTCGGATGCAATATTTGACAACATTCCTGGCCTGTCGAACCCTACTTCCCGGAGGGAACAGTATATACGTCTATAACGTTATATATCCTAACCTAAGGCAACCTGACATCTCGGATATATTATTCTACAACATTCCAGGCGTGTCGGACCCTACTTCTCGGTGGGAACATTATATGCGTCTGTAACGTTGTATATCCTAATCTAAGGCAACCTAACATCTCGGATGTAACATTTGACAACATTCCAGGCATGTCGGTCCCTACGTCTCGGTGGTAACATTATATGCGTCTATAACGTTATATATCCCTATCTAAGGCAACCTAACATCTCGGATGCAATATTTGACAACATTCCTGGCCTGTCGAACCCTACTGCTCGGAGGGAACAGTATATACGTCTATAGCGGTATATATCCTAATCTAAGGCAACCTAACATCTCGGATGCAATATTTGATAACATTCCTGGCGTGTCGAACCCTACTTCTCGGTGGTAACATTACATGCGTCTATAACGTTATATATCCTAACCTAAGGCAACCTAACATCTCGGATGCAATATTTGACAACATTCCTGGCCTGTCGAACCCTACTTCTCGGAGGGAACAGCATATACATCTATAACGTCATATATCCTAGCCTAAGGCAACCTAACATCTCGGATGTAACATTTGACAACATTCCAGGCATGTCGGTCCCTACGTCTCGGTGGTAACATTATATGCGTCTATAACGTCATATATCCTTATCTAAGGCAACCTAACATCTCGGATGCAATATTTGACAAAATTCCTGGCCTGTCGAACCCTACTTCTCGGAGGGAACAGTATATACGTCTATAACGTTATATATCCTAACCGAAGGCAACCTGACATCTCGGATGTAATATTCTACATCATTCAAGGCGTGTCGGACCCTACTTCTCGGTGGGAACATTATATGAGTCTATAACGTTGTATATCCTAATCTAAGGCAACTTATTATCTCAGACGTAATATTTTACAATATTCCTCGCGTGTCGGTGCATACTTTTCGGTGGGAATATTATATGCGTCCATAACGGTCGATATCGTAATCTAAGGCAATCTAACATCTCGGATGCAATATTTGACAACATTCCTTGCCTGTCGAACCCTACTTCTCGGAGGGAACAGTATGTACGTCTGTAACGTTATATATCCTAACCTAAGGCAACCTAACATCTCGGATGTAATATTCTACAACCTTCCAGGCGAGTCGGACACTACTTCTCGGTGGTAACATTATATGCGTCTATAACGTTGCATATCCTAATCTAAGGCAACCTAACATCTCGGATGCAATATTTGACAACATTCCTGGCCTGTCGAACCCTACTGCTCGGAGGGAACAGTATATACGTCTATAGCGGTATATATCCTAATCTAAGGCAACCTAACATCTCGGATGCAATATTTGACAAAATTCCTGGCCTGTCGAACCCTACTTCTCGGAGGGAACAGTATATACGTCTATAACGTTATATATCCTAACCGAAGGCAACCTGACATCTCGGATGTAATATTCTACATCATTCAAGGCGTGTCGGACCCTACTTCTCGGTGGGAACATTATATGAGTCTATAACGTTGTATATCCTAATCTAAGGCAACTTATTATCTCAGACGTAATATTTTACAATATTCCTCGCGTGTCGGTGCATACTTTTCGGTGGGAATATTATATGCGTCCATAACGGTCGATATCGTAATCTAAGGCAATCTAACATCTCGGATGCAATATTTGACAACATTCCTTGCCTGTCGAACCCTACTTCTCGGAGGGAACAGTATGTACGTCTGTAACGTTATATATCCTAACCTAAGGCAACCTAACATCTCGGATGTAATATTCTACAACCTTCCAGGCGAGTCGGACACTACTTCTCGGTGGTAACATTATATGCGTCTATAACGTTGCATATCCTAATCTAAGGCAACCTAACATCTCGGATGCAATATTTGACAACATTCCTGGCCTGTCGAACCCTACTGCTCGGAGGGAACAGTATATACGTCTATAGCGGTATATATCCTAATCTAAGGCAACCTAACATCTCGGATGCAATATTTGACAACATTCCTGGCCTGTCGAACCCTACTTCTCGGAGGGAACAGTATATACGTCTATAACGTTATATATCCTAACCGAAGGCAACCTGACATCTCGGATGTAATATTCTACATCATTCAAGGCGTGTCGGACCCTACTTCTCGGTGGGAACATTATATGAGTCTATAACGTTGTATATCCTAATCCAAGGCAACCTATTATCTCAGACGTAATATTTTACAATATTCCTCGCGTGTCGGTGCATACCTTTCGGTGGGAATATTATATGCGTCCATAACGGTCGATATCGTAATCTAAGGCAATCTAACATCTCGGATGCAATATTTGACAACATTCCTTGCCTGTCGAACCCTACTTCTCGGAGGGAACAGTATGTACGTCTGTAACGTTATATATCCTAACCTAAGGCAACCTAACATCTCGGATGTAATATTCTACAACCTTCCAGGCGAGTCGGACACTACTTCTCGGTGGTAACATTATATGCGTCTATAACGTTGCATATCCTAATCTAAGGCAACCTAACATCTCGGATGCAATATTTGACAACATTCCTGGCCTGTCGAACCCTACTGCTCGGAGGGAACAGTATATACGTCTATAGCGGTATATATCCTAATCTAAGGCAACCTAACATCTCGGATGCAATATTTGACAACATTCCTGGCCTGTCGAACCCTACTTCTCGGAGGGAACAGTATATACGTCTATAACGTTATATATCCTAACCGAAGGCAACCTGACATCTCGGATGTAATATTCTACATCATTCAAGGCGTGTCGGACCCTACTTCTCGGTGGGAACATTATATGAGTCTATAACGTTGTATATCCTAATCCAAGGCAACCTATTATCTCAGACGTAATATTTTACAATATTCCTCGCGTGTCGGTGCATACCTTTCGGTGGGAATATTATATGCGTCCATAACGGTCGATATCGTAATCTAAGGCAATCTAACATCTCGGATGCAATATTTGACAACATTCCTTGCCTGTCGAACCCTACTTCTCGGAGGGAACAGTATGTACGTCTGTAACGTTATATATCCTAACCTAAGGCAACCTAACATCTCGGATGTAATATTCTACAACCTTCCAGGCGAGTCGGACCCTACTTCTCGGTGGTAACATTATATGCGTCTATAACGTTGCATATCCTAATCTAAGGCAAGCTAACATCTCGGATGCAATATTTGACAACATTCCTGGCCTGTCGAACCCTACTGCTCGGAGGGAACAGTATATACGTCTATAGCGGTATATATCCTAATCTAAGGCAACCTAACATCTCGGATGCAATATTTGACAAAATTCCTGGCCTGTCGAACCCTACTTCTCGGAGGGAACAGCATATACATCTATAACGTCATATATCCTAGCCTAAGGCAACCTAACATCTCGGATGTAACATTTGACAACATTCCAGGCATGTCGGTCCCTACGTCTCGGTGGTAACATTATATGCGTCTATAACGTCATATATCCTTATCTAAGGCAACCTAACATCTCGGATGCAATATTTGACAAAATTCCTGGCCTGTCGAACCCTACTTCTCGGAGGGAACAGTATATACGTCTATAACGTTATATATCCTAACCGAAGGCAACCTGACATCTCGGATGTAATATTCTACATCATTCAAGGCGTGTCGGACCCTACTTCTCGGTGGGAACATTATATGAGTCTATAACGTTGTATATCCTAATCTAAGGCAACTTATTATCTCAGACGTAATATTTTACAATATTCCTCGCGTGTCGGTGCATACTTTTCGGTGGGAATATTATATGCGTCCATAACGGTCGATATCGTAATCTAAGGCAATCTAACATCTCGGATGCAATATTTGACAACATTCCTTGCCTGTCGAACCCTACTTCTCGGAGGGAACAGTATGTACGTCTGTAACGTTATATATCCTAACCTAAGGCAACCTAACATCTCGGATGTAATATTCTACAACCTTCCAGGCGAGTCGGACACTACTTCTCGGTGGTAACATTATATGCGTCTATAACGTTGCATATCCTAATCTAAGGCAACCTAACATCTCGGATGCAATATTTGACAACATTCCTGGCCTGTCGAACCCTACTGCTCGGAGGGAACAGTATATACGTCTATAGCGGTATATATCCTAATCTAAGGCAACCTAACATCTCGGATGCAATATTTGACAAAATTCCTGGCCTGTCGAACCCTACTTCTCGGAGGGAACAGTATATACGTCTATAACGTTATATATCCTAACCGAAGGCAACCTGACATCTCGGATGTAATATTCTACATCATTCAAGGCGTGTCGGACCCTACTTCTCGGTGGGAACATTATATGAGTCTATAACGTTGTATATCCTAATCTAAGGCAACTTATTATCTCAGACGTAATATTTTACAATATTCCTCGCGTGTCGGTGCATACTTTTCGGTGGGAATATTATATGCGTCCATAACGGTCGATATCGTAATCTAAGGCAATCTAACATCTCGGATGCAATATTTGACAACATTCCTTGCCTGTCGAACCCTACTTCTCGGAGGGAACAGTATGTACGTCTGTAACGTTATATATCCTAACCTAAGGCAACCTAACATCTCGGATGTAATATTCTACAACCTTCCAGGCGAGTCGGACACTACTTCTCGGTGGTAACATTATATGCGTCTATAACGTTGCATATCCTAATCTAAGGCAACCTAACATCTCGGATGCAATATTTGACAACATTCCTGGCCTGTCGAACCCTACTGCTCGGAGGGAACAGTATATACGTCTATAGCGGTATATATCCTAATCTAAGGCAACCTAACATCTCGGATGCAATATTTGACAACATTCCTGGCCTGTCGAACCCTACTTCTCGGAGGGAACAGTATATACGTCTATAACGTTATATATCCTAACCGAAGGCAACCTGACATCTCGGATGTAATATTCTACATCATTCAAGGCGTGTCGGACCCTACTTCTCGGTGGGAACATTATATGAGTCTATAACGTTGTATATCCTAATCCAAGGCAACCTATTATCTCAGACGTAATATTTTACAATATTCCTCGCGTGTCGGTGCATACCTTTCGGTGGGAATATTATATGCGTCCATAACGGTCGATATCGTAATCTAAGGCAATCTAACATCTCGGATGCAATATTTGACAACATTCCTTGCCTGTCGAACCCTACTTCTCGGAGGGAACAGTATGTACGTCTGTAACGTTATATATCCTAACCTAAGGCAACCTAACATCTCGGATGTAATATTCTACAACCTTCCAGGCGAGTCGGACCCTACTTCTCGGTGGTAACATTATATGCGTCTATAACGTTATATATCCTAACCTAAGGCAACCTGACATCTCGGATATATTATTCTACAACATTCCAGGCGTGTCGCACCCTACTTCTCGGTGGGAACATTATATGCGTCTATAACGTTGTATATCCTAATCTAAGGCAACGTAACATCTCGGATGCAATATTTGACAACATTCCTGGCCTGTCGAACCCTACATCTCGGAGGGAACAGTATATACGTCTATAGCGGTATATATCCTAATCTAAGGCAACCTAACATCTCGGATGCAATATTTGACAACATTCCTGGCCTGTCGAACCCTACATCTCGGAGGGAACAGTATATACGTCTATAACGTTATATATCCTAACCGAAGGCAACCTGACATCTCGGATGTAATATTCTACATCATTCAAGGCGTGTCGGACCCTACTTCTCGGTGGGAACATTATATGAGTCTATAACGTTGTATATCCTAATCTAAGGCAACTTATTATCTCAGACGTAATATTTTACAATATTCCTCGCGTGTCGGTGCATACTTTTCGGTGGGAATATTATATGCGTCCATAACGGTCGATATCGTAATCTAAGGCAATCTAACATCTCGGATGCAATATTTGACAACATTCCTTGCCTGTCGAACCCTACTTCTCGGAGGGAACAGTATGTACGTCTGTAACGTTATATATCCTAACCTAAGGCAACCTAACATCTCGGATGTAATATTCTACAACCTTCCAGGCGAGTCGGACACTACTTCTCGGTGGTAACATTATATGCGTCTATAACGTTGCATATCCTAATCTAAGGCAACCTAACATCTCGGATGCAATATTTGACAACATTCCTGGCCTGTCGAACCCTACTGCTCGGAGGGAACAGTATATACGTCTATAGCGGTATATATCCTAATCTAAGGCAACCTAACATCTCGGATGCAATATTTGACAACATTCCTGGCCTGTCGAACCCTACTTCTCGGAGGGAACAGTATATACGTCTATAACGTTATATATCCTAACCGAAGGCAACCTGACATCTCGGATGTAATATTCTACATCATTCAAGGCGTGTCGGACCCTACTTCTCGGTGGGAACATTATATGAGTCTATAACGTTGTATATCCTAATCCAAGGCAACCTATTATCTCAGACGTAATATTTTACAATATTCCTCGCGTGTCGGTGCATACCTTTCGGTGGGAATATTATATGCGTCCATAACGGTCGATATCGTAATCTAAGGCAATCTAACATCTCGGATGCAATATTTGACAACATTCCTTGCCTGTCGAACCCTACTTCTCGGAGGGAACAGTATGTACGTCTGTAACGTTATATATCCTAACCTAAGGCAACCTAACATCTCGGATGTAATATTCTACAACCTTCCAGGCGAGTCGGACCCTACTTCTCGGTGGTAACATTATATGCGTCTATAACGTTGCATATCCTAATCTAAGGCAAGCTAACATCTCGGATGCAATATTTGACAACATTCCTGGCCTGTCGAACCCTACTGCTCGGAGGGAACAGTATATACGTCTATAGCGGTATATATCCTAATCTAAGGCAACCTAACATCTCGGATGCAATATTTGACAACATTCCTGGCCTGTCGAACCCTACTTCTCGGAGGGAACGGTATGTACGTCTGTAACGTTATATATCCTAACCTAAGGCAACCTAACATCTCGGATGTAATATTCTACAACCTTCCAGGCGTGTCGGACCCTACTTCTCGGTGGTAACATTATATGCGTCTATAATGTTGCATATCCTAATCTAAGGCAACCTAACATCTCGGATGCAATATTTGACAACATTCCTGGCCTGTCGAACCCTACTGCTCGGAGGGAACAGTATATACGTCTATAGCGGTATATATCCTAATCTAAGGCAACCTAACATCTCGGATGCAATATTTGATAACATCCCTGGCGTGTCGAACCCTACTTCTCGGGGGGAACAGTATATACGTCTATAACGTTATATATCCTAACGTAAGGCAACCTAACATCTCGGATGTAATATTTGACAACATTCCTGGCGTGTCGGACCCTACTTCTCGGTGGGAACAGTATATACGTCTGTAACGTCATATATCCTAACCTAAGGCAACCTAGCATCTCGGATATAACATTTGACAACATTCCAGGCATGTCGGTCCCTACGTCTCGGTGGTAACATTATATGCGTCTATAACGTTATATATCCTAACCGAAGGCAACCTGACATCTCGGATGTAATATTCTACATCATTCAAGGCGTGTCGGACCCTACTTCTCGGTGGGAACATTATATGAGTCTATAACGTTGTATATCCTAATCTAAGGCAACCTATTATCTCAGACGTAATATTGTACAATATTCCACGCGTGTCGGTGCATACTTTTCGGTGGGAACAGTATATACGTCTATAACGTCATATATCCTAACCTAAGGCAACCTAACGTCTCGGATGTAACATTTGACAACATTCCAGGCGTGTCGGTCCCTACGTCTCGGTGGTAACATTACATGCGTCTATAACGGTATATTTCCTAATCTAAGGCAACCTAACATCTCGGATGCAATATTTGACAACATTCCTGGCCTGTCGAACCCTACTGCTCGGAGGGAACAGTATATACGTCTATAACGTCATATATCCTAACCTAAGGCAACCTAACATCTCGGATGTAACATTTGACAACATTCCAGGCATGTCGGTCCCTACGTCTCGGTGGTAACATTATATGCGTCTATAACGTTATATATCCTTATCTAATGCAACCTAACATCTCGGATGCAATATTTGACAACATTCCTGGCCTGTCGAACCCTACTTCTCGGAGGGAACAGTATATACGTCTATAACGTTATATATCCTAACCTAAGGCAACCTGACATCTCGGATATATTATTCTACAACATTCCAGGCGTGTCGCACCCTACTTCTCGGTGGGAACATTATATGCGTCTATAACGTTGTATATCCTAATCTAAGGCAACGTAACATCTCGGATGCAATATTTGACAACATTCCTGGCCTGTCGAACCCTACATCTCGGAGGGAACAGTATATACGTCTATAGCGGTATATATCCTAATCTAAGGCAACCTAACATCTCGGATGCAATATTTGACAACATTCCTGGCCTGTCGAACCCTACATCTCGGAGGGAACAGTATATACGTCTATAACGTTATATATCCTAACCGAAGGCAACCTGACATCTCGGATGTAATATTCTACATCATTCAAGGCGTGTCGGACCCTACTTCTCGGTGGGAACATTATATGAGTCTATAACGTTGTATATCCTAATCTAAGGCAACCTATTATCTCAGACGTAATATTGTACAATATTCCACGCGTGTCGGTGCATACTTTTCGGTGGGAATATTATATGCGTCCATAACGGTCGATATCGTAATCTAAGGCAATCTAACATCTCGGATGCAATATTTGACAACATTCCTTACCTGTCGAACCCTACTTCTCGGAGGGAACAGTATGTACGTCTGTAACGTTATATATCCTAACCTAAGGCAACCTAACATCTCGGATGTAATATTCTACAACCTTCCAGGCGTGTCGGACCCTACTTCCCGGTGGTAACATTATATGCGTCTATAACGCTGCATATCCTAATCTAAGGCAACCTAACATCTCGGATGCAAAATTTGACAACATTCCTGGCCTGTCGAACCCTACTGCTCGGAGGGAACAGTATATACGTCTATAACGGTATATATCCTAATCTAAGGCAACCTAACATCTCGGATGAAATATGTGACAACATTCCTGGCCTGTCGAACCCTACATCTCGGGGGGAACAGTATTTACGCCTGTAACGTCATATATCCTAACCTAAGACAACCTAACTTCTCGGATGTAACATTTGACAACATTCCAGGCGTGTCGGTCCCTACGTCTCGGTGGTAACATTACATGCGTCTATAACGTTATATATCCTAACCTAAGGCAACCTAACATCTCGGATGCAATATTTGACAACATTCCTGGCCTGTCGAACCCTACTTCTCGGAGGGAACAGCATATACCTCTATAACGTCATATATCCTAGCCTAAGGCAACCTAACTTCATCGGATGTAACATTTGACAACATTCCAGGCGTGTCGGTCCCTACGTCTCGGTGGTAACATTACATGCGTCTATAACGGTATATATCCTAATCTTAGGCAACCTGACATCTCGGATGTAACATTTTACCACATTCCAGGCGTGTCGGTCCCTACGTCTCGGTGGTAACATTACATGCGTCTATAACGTTATATATCCTAACCTAAGGCCAACTAACATCTGGTATGTAATATTTGACAACATTCCTCGCGTGTCGAACCCTACTTCTCGGTGGTAACATTATATGCGTCTATAACGTTATATATCCTTATCTAAGGCAACCTAACATCTCGGATGCAATATTTCACAACATTCCTAGCCTGTCGAACCCTACGTCTCGGTGGTAACATTACATGCGTCTATAACGGTATATTTCCTAATCTAAGGCAACCTAACATCTCGGATGCAATATTTGACAACATTCCTGGCCTGTCGAACCCTACTTCTCGGAGGGAACAGTATATACGTCTATAACGTCATATATCCTAACCTAAGGCAACCTAACATCTCGGATGTAACATTTGACAACATTCCAGGCATGTCGGTCCCTACGTCTCGGTGGTAACATTATATGCGTCTATAACGTTATATATCCTTATCTAAGGCAACCTAACATCTCGGATGCAATATTTGACAACATTCCTGGCCTGTCGAACCCTACTTCCCGGAGGGAACAGTATATACGTCTATAACGTTATATATCCTAACCTAAGGCAACCTGACATCTCGGATATATTATTCTACAACATTCCAGGCGTGTCGGACCCTACTTCTCGGTGGGAACATTATATGCGTCTGTAACGTTGTATATCCTAATCTAAGGCAACCTAACATCTCGGATGTAACATTTGACAACATTCCAGGCATGTCGGTCCCTACGTCTCGGTGGTAACATTATATGCGTCTATAACGTTATATATCCCTATCTAAGGCAACCTAACATCTCGGATGCAATATTTGACAACATTCCTGGCCTGTCGAACCCTACTGCTCGGAGGGAACAGTATATACGTCTATAGCGGTATATATCCTAATCTAAGGCAACCTAACATCTCGGATGCAATATTTGATAACATTCCTGGCGTGTCGAACCCTACTTCTCGGTGGGAACAGTATATACGTCTATAACGTTATATATCCTAACGTAAGGCAACCTAACACCTCGGATGTAATATTTGACAACATTCCTGGCGTGTCGGACCCTACTTCTCGGTGGGAACAGTATATACGTCTGTAACGTCATATATCCTAACCTAAGGCAACCTAGCATATCGGATATAACATTTGACAACATTCCCGGCGTGTTGGAACCCTACGTCTCGGTGGTAACATTACGTGCGTCTATACCGTTATATATGCTAACCTAAGGCAACCTAACATCTCGGATGTAACATTTGACAACATTCCAGGTGTGTCGGTCCCTACGTCTCGGTGGGAAGGTTACATGCGTCTATAACGTTATATATCCTAACCTAAGGCAACCTAACATCTCGGATGTAACATTTGACAACATTCCAGGCATGTCGGTACGTACGTCTCGGTGGTAACATTATATGCGTCTATAACGTTATATATCCTTATCTAAGGCAACCTAACATCTCGGATGCAATATTTGACAACATTCGTAGCCTGTCGAACCCAACTTCCCGGAGGGAACAGTATATACGTCTATAACGTTATATATCCTAACCTAACGCAACCTGACATCTCGGATGTAATATTCTTCATCATTCCAGGCGTGTCGGACCCTACCTTTCGGTGGGAGCATTATATGAGTCTATAACGTTGTATTTCCTAATCTAAGGCAATCTATTATCTCAGACGTAATATTTTACAATATTCCTGGCGTGTCGGAGCATACTTTTCGGTGGGAATATTATATGCGTCTATATCGGTCGATATCGTAATCTAAGGCAACCTAACATCTCGGATGCCATATTTGACAACATTCCTGGCCTGTCGAACCCTACTTCTCGGAGGGAACAGTATATACGTCTATAACGTTATATATCCTAACAGAAGGCAACCTGACATCTCGGATGTAATATTCTACATCATTCAAGGCGTGTCGGACCCTACTTCTCGGTGGGAACATTATATGAGTCTATAACGTTGTATATCCTAATCTAAGGCAACCTATTATCTCAGACGTAATATTGTACAATATTCCTCGCGTGTCGGTGCATACTTTTCGGTGGGAATATTATATGCGTCCATAACGGTCGATATCGTAATCTAAGGCAATCTAACATCTCGGATGCAATATTTGACAACATTCCTTGCCTGTCGAACCCTACTTCTCGGAGGGAACAGTATGTACGTCTATAAGGTTATATATCCTAACCTAAGGCAACCTAACATCTCGGATGTAATATTCTACAACCTTCCCGGCGTGTCGGACCCTACTTCTCGGTGGTAACATTATATGCGTCGATAACGTTGCATATCCTAATCTAAGGCAACCTAACATCTCGGATGCAATATTTGACAACATTCCTGGCCTGTCGAACCCTACTGCTCGGAGGGAACTGTATATACGTCTATAACGGTATATATCCTAATCTAAGGCAACCTAACATCTCGGATGAAATATGTGACAACATTCCTGGCCTGTCGAACCCTACATCTCGGAGGGAACACTATATACGTCTATAACGTCATATATCCTAACCTAAGGCAACCTAACGTCTCGGATGTAACATTTGACAACATTCCAGACATGTCGGTCCCTACGGCTCGGTGGTAACATTATATGCGTCTATAACGTTATATATCCTTATCTAATGCAACCTAACATCTCGGATGCAATATTTGACAACATTCCTGGCCTGTCGAACCCTACTGCTCGGAGGGAACAGTATATACGTCTATAGCGGTATATATCCTAATCTAAGGCAACCTAACATCTCGGATGCAATATTTGATAACATCCCTGGCGTGTCGAACCCTACTTCTCGGTGGGAACAGTATATACGTCTATAACGTTATATATCCTTATCTAATGCAACCTAACATCTCGGATGCAATATTTGACAACATTCCTGGCCTGTCGAACCCTACTTCTCGGAGGGAACAGTATATACGTCTATAACGTTATATATCCTAACCCAAGGCAACCTGACATCTCGGATGTAATATTCTACATCATTCCAGGCGCGTCGGACCCTACTTCTCGTTCGGAACATTATATGAGTCTATAACGTTGTATATCGTAATCTAAGGCAACCTATTATCTCAGACGTAATATTTTACAATATTCCTGGCGTGTCGGTGCATACTTTTCGGTGGGAATATTATATGCGTCCATAACGGTCGATATCGTAATCTAAGGCAATCTAACATCTCGGATGCAATATTTGACAACATTCCTGGCCTGTCGAACCCTACATCTCGGAGGGAACAGTATATACGTCTATAGCGGTATATATCCTAACCTAAGGCCACCTAACATCTGGTATGTAATATTTGACAACATTCCTGGCGTGTCGAACCCTACTTCTCGGTGGGAACAGTATATACGTCTATAACGTTATATATCCTAACGTAAGGCAACCTAACATCTCGGATGTAATATTTGACAACATTCCTGGCGTGTCGGACCCTACTTCTCGGTGGGAACAGTATATACGTCTGTAACGTCATATATCCTAACCTAAGGCAACCTAGCATCTCGGATATAACATTTGACAACATTCCCGGCGTGTTGGAACCCTACGTCTCGGTGGTAACGTTACATGCGTCTATAACGTTATATATCCTAACCTAAGGCAACCTAACATCTCGGATGTAATATTTGACAACATTCCTGGCCTGTCGAACCCTACTGCTCGGAGGGAACAGTATATACGTCTATAGCGGTATATATCCTAATCTAAGGCAACCTAATATCTCGGATGCAATATTTGATAACATTCCTGGCGTGTCGAACCCTACTTCTCGGTGGGAACAGTATATACGTCTATAACGTTATATATGCTAACCTAAGGCAACCTAACATCTCGGATGCAATATTTGACAACATTCCTGGCCTGTCGAACCCTACTTCTCGGTGGGAACAGTATATACGTCTATAACGTTATATATCCTAACCTAAGGCAACCTAACATCTCGGATATAACATTTGACAACATTCCAGGCGTGTTGGAACCCTACGTCTCGCTGGTAACATTACGTGCGTCTATAACGTTATATATGCTAACCTAAGGCAACCTAATATCTCGGATGCAATATTTGACAACATTCCTGGCCTGTCGAACCCTACTTCTCGGAGGGAACAGTATATACGTCTATAACGTTATATATCCTAACCTAAGGCAACCTAACATCTCGGATGAAATATGTGACAACATTCCTGGCCTGTCGAAACCTACGTCTCGCTGGTAACATTACGTGCGTCTATAACGTCATATATCCTAACCTAAGACAACCAAACATCTCGGATGTAACATTTGACAACATTCCAGGCGTGTCGGTCCCTACGTCTCGGTGGTAACATTACATGCGTCTATAACGTTATATATCCTAACCTAAAGCAACCTAACATCTCGGATGCAATATTTGACAACATTCCTGGCCTGTCGAACCCTACTTCTCGGAGGGAACAGCATATACATCTATAACGTCATATATCCTAGCCTATGGCAACCTAACATCTCGGATGTAACATTTGACAACATTCCATGCGTGTCGGTCCCTACGTCTCGGTGGTAACATTACATGCGTCTATAACGTTATTTATCCTAACCTAAGGCCAACTGACATCTCGTATGTAATATTTGACAACATTCCTGGCGTGTCGAACCCTACTTCTCGGTGGGAACAGCATATACGTCTATAACGTCATATATCCTAACCTAAGGCAACCTAACATCTCGGATGTAACATTTGACAACATTCCAGGCATGTCGGTCCCTACGTCTCGGTGGTAACATTATATGCGTCTATAACGTTATATATCCTTATCTAATGCAACATAACATCTCGGATGCAATATTTGACAACATTCCTGGCCTGTCGAACCCTACTTCTCGGAGGGAACAGTATATACGTCTATAACGTTATATATCCTAACCTAAGGCAACCTAACATCTCGGATGAAATATGTGACAACATTCCTGGCCTGTCGATCCCTACGTCTCGCTGGTAATATTACGTGCGTCTATAACGTCATATATCCTAACCTAAGACAACCAAACATCTCGGATGTAACATTTGACAACATTCCAGGCGTGTCGGTCCCTACGTCTCGCTGGTAACATTACATGCGTCTATAACGTTATATATCCTAACCTAAGGCAACCTAACATCTCGGATGCAATATTTGACAACATTCCTGGCCTGTCGAACCCTACTACTCGGAGGGAACAGCATATACATCTATAACGTCATATATCCTAGCCTAAGGCAACCTAACATCTCGGATGTAACATTTGACAACATTCCAGGCGTGTCGGTCCCTACGTCTCGGTGGTAACATTACATGCGTCTATAACGTTATATATTCTAACCTAAGGCCAACTAACATCTCGTATGTAATATTTGACAACATTCCTGGCGTGTCGAATCCTACTTCTCGGTGGGAACAGTATATACGTCTATAACGTTATATATCCTAACCTAAGGCAACCTAACATCTCGGATATAACATTTGACAACATTCCAGGCGTGTTGGAACCCTACGTCTCGCTGGTAACATTACGTGCGTCTATAACGTTATATATGCTAACCTAAGGCAACCTAATATCTCGGATGCAATATTTGACAACATTCCTGGCCTGTCGAACCCTACTTCTCGGAGGGAACAGTATATACTTCTATAACGTCATAAATCCTAACCTAAGGCAACCTAACATTTCGGATGTAACATTTGACAACATTCCAGGCGTGTCGGTCCCTACGTCTCGGTGGTAACGTTACATGCGTCTATAACGTTATATATCCTAACCTAAGGCAACCCAACATCTCGGATGCAATATTTGACAACATTCCTGGCCTGTCGAGCAATACTTCTCGGGGGGAACAGTATATACGTCTATAACGTTATATATCCTAACCTAAGGCAACCTAACATCTCGGATATAACATTTGACAACATTCCAGGCGTGTTGGAACCCTACGTCTCGCTGGTAACATTACGTGCGTCTATAACGTTATATATGCTAACCTAAGGCAACCTAATATCTCAGATGCAATATTTGACAACATTCCTGGCCTGTCGAACCCTACTGCTCGGAGGGAACAGTATATACGTCTATAGCGGTATATATCCTAATCTAAGGCAACCTAATATCTCGGATGCAATATTTGATAACATTCCTGGCGTGTCGAACCCTACTTCTCGGTGGGAACAGTATATACGTCTATAACGTTATATATCCTAACGTAAGGCAACCTAACATCTCGGATGTAATATTTCACAACATTCCTGGCGTGTCGGACCCTACTTCACGGTGGGAACAGTATATACGTCTGTAACGTCATATATCCTAACCTAAGGCAACCTAGCATCTCGGATATAACATTTGA
The DNA here is from genome assembly GCA_963969225.1 of Xylocopa violacea. Classification (NCBI taxonomy): domain Eukaryota; kingdom Metazoa; phylum Arthropoda; class Insecta; order Hymenoptera; family Apidae; genus Xylocopa; species Xylocopa violacea. The sequence goes on along the minus strand of CAXAJV010000002.1, from coordinate 21,878,568 downwards.
CAACATTCCCGGCGTGTTGGAACCCTACGTCTCGGTGGTAACGTTACATGCGTCTATAACGTTATATATCCTAACCTAAGGCAACCTAACATCTCGGATGCAATATTTGACTACATTCCTGGCCTGTCGAACCCTACTGCTCGGAGGGAACAGTATATACGTCTATAGCGGTATATATCCTAATCTAAGGCAACCTAATATCTCGGATGCAATATTTGATAACATTCCTGGCGTGTCGAACCCTACTTCTCGGTGGGAACAGTATATACGTCTATAACGTTATATATCCTAACCTAAGGCAACCTAACATCTCGGATATAACATTTGACAACATTCCAGGCGTGTTGGAACCCTACGTCTCGCTGGTAACATTACGTGCGTCTATAACGTTATATATGCTAACCTAAGGCAACCTAATATCTCGGATGCAATATTTGACAACATTCCTGGCCTGTCGAACCCTACTTCTCGGAGGGAACAGTATATACGTCTATAACGTCATAAATCCTAACCTAAGGCAACCTAACATCTCGGATATAACATTTGACAACATTCCAGGCGTGTTGGAAACCTACGTCTCGCTGGTAACATTGCGTGCGTCTATAACGTTATATATGCTAACCTAAGGCATCCTAATATCTCGGATGCAATATTTGACAACATTCCTGGCCTGTCGAACCCTACTGCTCGGAGGGAACAGTATATACGTCTATAGCGGTATATATCCTAATCTAAGGCAACCTAATATCTCGGATGCAATATTTGATAACATTCCTGGCGTGTCGAACCCTACTTCTCGGTGGGAACAGTATATACGTCTATAACGTTATATATCCTAACGTAAGGCAACCTAACATCTCGGATGTAATATTTCACAACATTCCTGGCGTGTCGGACCCTACTTCTCGGTGGGAACAGTATATACGTCTGTAACGTCATATATCCTAACCTAAGGCAACCTAGCATCTCGGATATAACATTTGACAACATTCCCGGCGTGTTGGAACCCTACGTCTCGGTGGTAATATTACGTGCGTCTATAACGTTATATATGCTAACCTAAGGCAACCTAACATCTCGGATGCAATATTTGACAACATTCCTGGCCTGTCGAACCCTACTTCTCGGAGGGAACAGTATATACGTCTATAACGTTATATATCCTAACCTAAGGTAACCTAACATCTCGGATGAAATATGTGACAACATTCCTGGCCTGTCGAAACCTACGTCTCGCTGGTCACATTACGTGCGTCTATAACGTCATATATCCTAACCTAAGACAACCAAACATCTCGGATGTAACATTTGACAACATTCCAGGCGTGTCGGTCCCTACGTCTCGGTGGTAACATTACATGCGTCTATAACGTTATATATCCTAACCTAAGGCCAACTAGCATCTCGTATGTAATATTTGACAACATTCCTGGCGTGTCGAACCCTGCTTCTCGGTGGGAACAGCATATACGTCTATAACGTCATATATCCTAACCTAAGGCAACCTAACATCTCGGATGTAACATTTGACAACATTCCAGGCATGTCGGTCCCTACGTCTCGGTGGTAACATTATATGCGTCTATAACGTTATATATCCTTATCTAATGCAACCTAACATCTCGGATGCAATATTTGACAACATTCCTGGCCTGTCGAACCCTACTTCTCGGAGGGAACAGTATATACGTCTATAACGTTATATATCCTAACGTAAGGCAACCTAACATCTCGGATGTAATATTGGACAACATTCCTGGCGTGTCGGACCCTACTTCTCGGTGGGAACACTATATACGTCTGTAACGTCATATATCCTAACCTAAGGCAACCTAGCATCTCGGATATAACATTTGACAACATTCCCGGCGTGTTGGAACCCTACGTCTCGGTGGTATCATTACGTGCGTCTATAACGTTATATATGCTAACCTAAGGCAACCTAACATCTCGGATGCAATATTTGACAACATTCCTGGCCTGTCGAACCCTACTTCTCGGACGGAACAGCATATACGTCTATATCGTCATATATCCAAACCTAAGGCAACCTAACATCTCGGATGTAACATTTGACAACATTCCAGGCATGTCGGTCCCTACGTCTCGGTGGTAACATTATATGCGTCTATAACGTTATATATCCTTATCTAATGCAACATAACATCTCGGATGCAATATTTGACAACATTCCTGGCCTGTCGAACCCTACTTCTCGGAGGGAACAGTATATACGTCTATAACGTTATATATCCTAACCTAAGGCAACCTAACATCTCGGATGAAATATGTGACAACATTCCTGGCCTGTCGATCCCTACGTCTCGCTGGTAACATTACGTGCGTCTATAACATCATATATCCTAACCTAAGACAACCAAACATCTCGGATGTAACATTTGACAACATTCCAGGCGTGTCGGTCCCTACGTCTCGGTGGTAACATTACATGCGTCTATAACGTTATATATCCTAACCTAAGGCAACCTAACATCTCGGATGCAATATTTGACAACATTCCTGGCCTGTCGAACCCTACTACTCGGAGGGAACAGCCTATACATCTATAACGTCATATATCCTAGCCTAAGGCAACCTAACATCTCGGATGTAACATTTGACAACATTCCAGGCGTGTCGGTCCCTACGTCTCGGTGGTAACATTACATGCGTCTATAACGTTATATATTCTAACCTAAGGCCAACTAACATCTCGTATGTAATATTTGACAACATTCCTGGCGTGTCGAACCCTACTTCTCGGTGGGAACAGTATATACGTCTATAACGTTATATATCCTAACTTAAGGCAACCTAACATCTCGGATATAACATTTGACAACATTCCAGGCGTGTTGGAACCCTACGTCTCGCTGGTAACATTACGTGCGTCTATAACGTTATATATGCTAACCTAAGGCAACCTAATATCTCGGATGCAATATTTGACAACATTCCTGGCCTGTCGAACCCTACTTCTCGGAGGGAACAGTATATACGTCTATAACGTCATAAATCCTAACCTAAGGCAACCTAACATTTCGGATGTAACATTTGACAACATTCCTGGCGTGTCGGTCCCTACGTCTCGGTGGTAACGTTACATGCGTCTATAACGTTATATATCCTAACCTAAGGCAACCTAACATCTCGGATGCAATATTTCACAACATTCCTGGCCTGTCGAACAATACTTCTCGGAGGGAACAGTATATACGTCTATAACGTTATATATCCTAACCTAAGGCAACCTAACACCTCGGATATAACATTTGACAACATTCCAGGCGTGTTGGAACCCTACGTCTCGCTGGTAACATTACGTGCGTCTATAACGTTATATATGCTAACCTAAGGCAACCTAATATCTCGGATGCAATATTTGACAACATTCCTGGCCTGTCGAACCCTACTTCTCGGAGGGAACAGTATATACGTCTATAACGTCATAAATCCTAACCTAAGGCAACCTAACATTTCGGATGTAACATTTGACAACATTCCAGGCGTGTCGGTCCCTACGTCTCGGTGGTAACGTTACATGCGTCTATAACGTTATATATCCTAACCTAAGGCAACCTAACATCTCGGATGCAATATTTGACAACATTCCTGGCCTGTCGAACAATACTTCTCGGGGGGAACAGTATATACGTCTATAACGTTATATATCCTAACCTAAGGCAACCTAACATCTCGGATGAAATATGTGACAACATTCCTGGCCTGTCGATCCCTACGTCTCGCTGGTAACATTACGTGCGTCTATAACGTCATATATCCTAACCTAAGACAACCAAACATCTCGGATGTAACATTTGACAACATTCCAGGCGTGTCGGTCCCTACGTCTCGGTGGTAACATTACATGCGTCTATAACGTTATATATCCTAACCTAAGGCAACCTAACATCTCGGATGCAATATTTGACAACATTCCTGGCCTGTCGAACAATACTTCTCGGGGGGAACAGTATATACGTCTATAACGTTATATATCCTAACCTAAGGCAACCTAACATCTCGGATATAACATTTGACAACATTCCAGGCGTGTTGGAACCCTACGTCTCGCTGGTAACATTGCGTGCGTCTATAACGTTATATATGCTAACCTAAGGCATCCTAATATCTCGGATGCAATATTTGACAACATTCCTGGCCTGTCGAACCCTACTGCTCGGAGGGAACAGTATATACGTCTATAGCGGTATATATCCTAATCTAAGGCAACCTAATATCTCGGATGCAATATTTGATAACATTCCTGGCGTGTCGAACCCTACTTCTCGGTGGGAACAGTATATACGTCTATAACGTTATATATCCTAACGTAAGGCAACCTAACATCTCGGATGTAATATTTCACAACATTCCTGGCGTGTCGGACCCTATTTCTCGGTGGGAACAGTATATACGTCTGTAACGTCATATATCCTAACCTAAGGCAACCTAGCATCTCGGATATAACATTTGACAACATTCCCGGCGTGTTGGAACCCTACGTCTCGGTGGTAATATTACGTGCGTCTATAACGTTATATATGCTAACCTAAGGCAACCTAACATCTCGGATGCAATATTTGACAACATTCCTGGCCTGTCGAACCCTACTTCTCGGAGGGAACAGTATATACGTCTATAACGTTATATATCCTAACCTAAGGTAACCTAACATCTCGGATGAAATATGTGACAACATTCCTGGCCTGTCGAAACCTACGTCTCGCTGGTAACATTACGTGCGTCTATAACGTCATATATCCTAACCTAAGACAACCAAACATCTCGGATGTAACATTTGACAACATTCCAGGCGTGTCGGTCCCTACGTCTCGGTGGTAACATTACATGCGTCTATAACGTTATATATCCTAACCTAAGGCAACCTAACATCTCGGATGCAATATTTGACAACATTCCTGGCCTGTCGAACCCTACTTCTCGGAGGGAACAGCATATACATCTATAACGTCATATATCCTAGCCTAAGGCAACCTAACATCTCGGATGTAACATTTGACAACATTCCAGGCGTGTCGGTCCCTACGTCTCGGTGGTAACATTACATGCGTCTATAACGTTATATATCCTAACCTAAGGCCAACTAGCATCTCGTATGTAATATTTGACAACATTCCTGGCGTGTCGAACCCTACTTCTCGGTGGGAACAGCATATACGTCTATAACGTCATATATCCTAACCTAAGGCAACCTAACATCTCGGATGTATCATTTGACAACATTCCAGGCATGTCGGTCCCTACGTCTCGGTGGTAACATTATATGCGTCTATAACGTTATATATCCTTATCTAATGCAACCTAACATCTCGGATGCAATATTTGACAACATTCCTGGCCTGTCGAACCCTACTTCTCGGAGGGAACAGTATATACGTCTATAACGTTATATATCCTAACCTAAGGCAACCTAACATCTCGGATATAACATTTGACAACATTCCAGGCGTGTTGGAACCCTACGTCTCGCTGGTAACATTACGTGCGTCTATAACGTTATATATGCTAACCTAAGGCAACCTAATATCTCGGATGCAATATTTGACAACATTCCTGGCCTGTCGAACCCTACTTCTCGGAGGGAACAGTATATACGTCTATAACGTCATAAATCCTAACCTAAGGCAACCTAACATTTCGGATGTAACATTTGACAACATTCCAGGCGTGTCGGTCCCTACGTCTCGGTGGTAACGTTACATGCGTCTATAACGTTATATATCCTAACCTAAGGCAACCTAACATCTCGGATGCAATATTTGACAACATTCCTGGCCTGTCGAGCAATACTTCTCGGGGGGAACAGTATATACGTCTATAACGTTATATATCCTAACCTAAGGCAACCTAACATCTCGGATATAACATTTGACAACATTCCAGGCGTGTTGGAACCCTACGTCTCGCTGGTAACATTACGTGCGTCTATAACGTTATATATGCTAACCTAAGGCAACCTAATATCTCGGATGCAATATTTGACAACATTCCTGGCCTGTCGAACCCTACTGCTCGGAGGGAACAGTATATACGTCTATAGCGGTATATATCCTAATCTAAGGCAACCTAATATCTCGGATGCAATATTTGATAACATTCCTGGCGTGTCGAACCCTACTTCTCGGTGGGAACAGTATATACGTCTATAACGTTATATATCCTAACGTAAGGCAACCTAACATCTCGGATGTAATATTTCACAACATTCCTGGCGTGTCGGACCCTACTTCACGGTGGGAACAGTATATACGTCTGTAACGTCATATATCCTAACCTAAGGCAACCTAGCATCTCGGATATAACATTTGACAACATTCCCGGCGTGTTGGAACCCTACGTCTCGGTGGTAACGTTACATGCGTCTATAACGTTATATATCCTAACCTAAGGCAACCTAACATCTCGGATGCAATATTTGACAACATTCCTGGCCTGTCGAACCCTACTGCTCGGAGGGAACAGTATATACGTCTATAGCGGTATATATCCTAATCTAAGGCAACCTAATATCTCGGATGCAATATTTGATAACATTCCTGGCGTGTCGAACCCTACTTCTCGGTGGGAACAGTATATACGTCTATAACGTTATATATCCTAACCTAAGGCAACCTAACATCTCGGATATAACATTTGACAACATTCCAGGCGTGTTGGAACCCTACGTCACGCTGGTAACATTACGTGCGTCTATAACGTTATATATGCTAACCTAAGGCAACCTAATATCTCGGATGCAATATTTGACAACATTCCTGGCCTGTCGAACCCTACTTCTCGGAGGGAACAGTATATACGTCTATAACGTCATAAATCCTAACCTAAGGCAACCTAACATTTCGGATGTAACATTTGACAACATTCCAGGCGTGTCGGTCCCTACGTCTCGGTGGTAACGTTACATGCGTCTATAACGTTATATATCCTAACCTAAGGCAACCTAACATCTCGGATGCAATATTTGACAACATTCCTGGCCTGTCGAACCCTACTGCTCGGAGGGAACAGTATATACGTCTATAGCGGTATATATCCTAATCTAAGGCAACCTAATATCTCGGATGCAATATTTGATAACATTCCTGGCGTGTCGAACCCTACTTCTCGGTGGGAACAGTATATACGTCTATAACGTTATATATCCTAACCTAAGGCAACCTAACATCTCGGATATAACATTTGACAACATTCCAGGCGTGTTGGAACCCTACGTCTCGCTGGTAACATTACGTGCGTCTATAACGTTATATATGCTAACCTAAGGCAACCTAATATCTCGGATGCAATATTTGACAACATTCCTGGCCTGTCGAACCCTACTGCTCGGAGGGAACAGTATATACGTCTATAGCGGTATATATCCTAATCTAAGGCAACCTAATATCTCGGATGCAATATTTGATAACATTCCTGGCGTGTCGAACCCTACTTCTCGGTGGGAACAGTATATACGTCTATAACGTTATATATCCTAACGTAAGGCAACCTAACATCTCGGATGTAATATTTCACAACATTCCTGGCGTGTCGGACCCTACTTCACGGTGGGAACAGTATATACGTCTGTAACGTCATATATCCTAACCTAAGGCAACCTAGCATCTCGGATATAACATTTGACAACATTCCCGGCGTGTTGGAACCCTACGTCTCGGTGGTAACGTTACATGCGTCTATAACGTTATATATCCTAACCTAAGGCAACCTAACATCTCGGATGCAATATTTGACAACATTCCTGGCCTGTCGAACCCTACTGCTCGGAGGGAACAGTATATACGTCTATAGCGGTATATATCCTAATCTAAGGCAACCTAATATCTCGGATGCAATATTTGATAACATTCCTGGCGTGTCGAACCCTACTTCTCGGTGGGAACAGTATATACGTCTATAACGTTATATATCCTAACCTAAGGCAACCTAACATCTCGGATATAACATTTGACAACATTCCAGGCGTGTTGGAACCCTACGTCACGCTGGTAACATTACGTGCGTCTATAACGTTATATATGCTAACCTAAGGCAACCTAATATCTCGGATGCAATATTTGACAACATTCCTGGCCTGTCGAACCCTACTTCTCGGAGGGAACAGTATATACGTCTATAACGTCATAAATCCTAACCTAAGGCAACCTAACATTTCGGATGTAACATTTGACAACATTCCAGGCGTGTCGGTCCCTACGTCTCGGTGGTAACGTTACATGCGTCTATAACGTTATATATCCTAACCTAAGGCAACCTAACATCTCGGATGCAATATTTGACAACATTCCTGGCCTGTCGAACCCTACTGCTCGGAGGGAACAGTATATACGTCTATAGCGGTATATATCCTAATCTAAGGCAACCTAATATCTCGGATGCAATATTTGATAACATTCCTGGCGTGTCGAACCCTACTTCTCGGTGGGAACAGTATATACGTCTATAACGTTATATATCCTAACTTAAGGCAACCTAACATCTCGGATATAACATTTGACAACATTCCAGGCGTGTTGGAACCCTACGTCTCGCTGGTAACATTACGTGCGTCTATAACGTTATATATGCTAACCTAAGGCAACCTAATATCTCGGATGCAATATTTGACAACATTCCTGGCCTGTCGAACCCTACTTCTCGGAGGGAACAGTATATACGTCTATAACGTCATAAATCCTAACCTAAGGCAACCTAACATTTCGGATGTAACATTTGACAACATTCCAGGCGTGTCGGTCCCTACGTCTCGGTGGTAACGTTACATGCGTCTATAACGTTATATATCCTAACCTAAGGCAACCTAACATCTCGGATGCAATATTTCACAACATTCCTGGCCTGTCGAACAATACTTCTCGGGGGGAACAGTATATACGTCTATAACGTTATATATCCTAACCTAAGGCAACCTAACATCTCGGATGAAATATGTGACAACATTCCTGGCCTGTCGATCCCTACGTCTCGCTGGTAACATTACGTGCGTCTATAACGTCATATATCCTAACCTAAGACAACCAAACATCTCGGATGTAACATTTGACAACATTCCAGGCGTGTCGGTCCCTACGTCTCGGTGGTAACATTACATGCGTCTATAACGTTATATATCCTAACCTAAGGCAACCTAACATCTCGGATGCAATATTTGACAACATTCCTGGCCTGTCGAACAATACTTCTCGGGGGGAACAGTATATACGTCTATAACGTTATATATCCTAACCTAAGGCAACCTAACATCTCGGATATAACATTTGACAACATTCCAGGCGTGTTGGAACCCTACGTCTCGCTGGTAACATTGCGTGCGTCTATAACGTTATATATGCTAACCTAAGGCATCCTAATATCTCGGATGCAATATTTGACAACATTCCTGGCCTGTCGAACCCTACTGCTCGGAGGGAACAGTATATACGTCTATAGCGGTATATATCCTAATCTAAGGCAACCTAATATCTCGGATGCAATATTTGATAACATTCCTGGCGTGTCGAACCCTACTTCTCGGTGGGAACAGTATATACGTCTATAACGTTATATATCCTAACGTAAGGCAACCTAACATCTCGGATGTAATATTTCACAACATTCCTGGCGTGTCGGACCCTATTTCTCGGTGGGAACAGTATATACGTCTGTAACGTCATATATCCTAACCTAAGGCAACCTAGCATCTCGGATATAACATTTGACAACATTCCCGGCGTGTTGGAACCCTACGTCTCGGTGGTAATATTACGTGCGTCTATAACGTTATATATGCTAACCTAAGGCAACCTAACATCTCGGATGCAATATTTGACAACATTCCTGGCCTGTCGAACCCTACTTCTCGGAGGGAACAGTATATACGTCTATAACGTTATATATCCTAACCTAAGGTAACCTAACATCTCGGATGAAATATGTGACAACATTCCTGGCCTGTCGAAACCTACGTCTCGCTGGTAACATTACGTGCGTCTATAACGTCATATATCCTAACCTAAGACAACCAAACATCTCGGATGTAACATTTGACAACATTCCAGGCGTGTCGGTCCCTACGTCTCGGTGGTAACATTACATGCGTCTATAACGTTATATATCCTAACCTAAGGCAACCTAACATCTCGGATGCAATATTTGACAACATTCCTGGCCTGTCGAACCCTACTTCTCGGAGGGAACAGCATATACATCTATAACGTCATATATCCTAGCCTAAGGCAACCTAACATCTCGGATGTAACATTTGACAACATTCCAGGCGTGTCGGTCCCTACGTCTCGGTGGTAACATTACATGCGTCTATAACGTTATATATCCTAACCTAAGGCCAACTAGCATCTCGTATGTAATATTTGACAACATTCCTGGCGTGTCGAACCCTACTTCTCGGTGGGAACAGCATATACGTCTATAACGTCATATATCCTAACCTAAGGCAACCTAACATCTCGGATGTATCATTTGACAACATTCCAGGCATGTCGGTCCCTACGTCTCGGTGGTAACATTATATGCGTCTATAACGTTATATATCCTTATCTAATGCAACCTAACATCTCGGATGCAATATTTGACAACATTCCTGGCCTGTCGAACCCTACTTCTCGGAGGGAACAGTATATACGTCTATAACGTTATATATCCTAACCTAAGGCAACCTAACATCTCGGATATAACATTTGACAACATTCCAGGCGTGTTGGAACCCTACGTCTCGCTGGTAACATTACGTGCGTCTATAACGTTATATATGCTAACCTAAGGCAACCTAATATCTCGGATGCAATATTTGACAACATTCCTGGCCTGTCGAACCCTACTTCTCGGAGGGAACAGTATATACGTCTATAACGTCATAAATCCTAACCTAAGGCAACCTAACATTTCGGATGTAACATTTGACAACATTCCAGGCGTGTCGGTCCCTACGTCTCGGTGGTAACGTTACATGCGTCTATAACGTTATATATCCTAACCTAAGGCAACCTAACATCTCGGATGCAATATTTGACAACATTCCTGGCCTGTCGAGCAATACTTCTCGGGGGGAACAGTATATACGTCTATAACGTTATATATCCTAACCTAAGGCAACCTAACATCTCGGATATAACATTTGACAACATTCCAGGCGTGTTGGAACCCTACGTCTCGCTGGTAACATTACGTGCGTCTATAACGTTATATATGCTAACCTAAGGCAACCTAATATCTCGGATGCAATATTTGACAACATTCCTGGCCTGTCGAACCCTACTGCTCGGAGGGAACAGTATATACGTCTATAGCGGTATATATCCTAATCTAAGGCAACCTAATATCTCGGATGCAATATTTGATAACATTCCTGGCGTGTCGAACCCTACTTCTCGGTGGGAACAGTATATACGTCTATAACGTTATATATCCTAACGTAAGGCAACCTAACATCTCGGATGTAATATTTCACAACATTCCTGGCGTGTCGGACCCTACTTCACGGTGGGAACAGTATATACGTCTGTAACGTCATATATCCTAACCTAAGGCAACCTAGCATCTCGGATATAACATTTGACAACATTCCCGGCGTGTTGGAACCCTACGTCTCGGTGGTAACGTTACATGCGTCTATAACGTTATATATCCTAACCTAAGGCAACCTAACATCTCGGATGCAATATTTGACAACATTCCTGGCCTGTCGAACCCTACTGCTCGGAGGGAACAGTATATACGTCTATAACGTTATATATCCTAACCTAAGGTAACCTAACATCTCGGATGAAATATGTGACAACATTCCTGGCCTGTCGAAACCTACGTCTCGCTGGTAACATTACGTGCGTCTATAACGTCATATATCCTAACCTAAGACAACCAAACATCTCGGATGTAACATTTGACAACATTCCAGGCGTGTCGGTCCCTACGTCTCGGTGGTAACATTACATGCGTCTATAACGTTATATATCCTAACCTAAGGCAACCTAACATCTCGGATGCAATATTTGACAACATTCCTGGCCTGTCGAACCCTACTTCTCGGAGGGAACAGCATATACATCTATAACGTCATATATCCTAGCCTAAGGCAACCTAACATCTCGGATGTAACATTTGACAACATTCCAGGCGTGTCGGTCCCTACGTCTCGGTGGTAACATTACATGCGTCTATAACGTTATATATCCTAACCTAAGGCCAACTAGCATCTCGTATGTAATATTTGACAACATTCCTGGCGTGTCGAACCCTACTTCTCGGTGGGAACAGCATATACGTCTATAACGTCATATATCCTAACCTAAGGCAACCTAACATCTCGGATGTATCATTTGACAACATTCCAGGCATGTCGGTCCCTACGTCTCGGTGGTAACATTATATGCGTCTATAACGTTATATATCCTTATCTAATGCAACCTAACATCTCGGATGCAATATTTGACAACATTCCTGGCCTGTCGAACCCTACTTCTCGGAGGGAACAGTATATACGTCTATAACGTTATATATCCTAACCTAAGGCAACCTAACATCTCGGATATAACATTTGACAACATTCCAGGCGTGTTGGAACCCTACGTCTCGCTGGTAACATTACGTGCGTCTATAACGTTATATATGCTAACCTAAGGCAACCTAATATCTCGGATGCAATATTTGACAACATTCCTGGCCTGTCGAACCCTACTTCTCGGAGGGAACAGTATATACGTCTATAACGTCATAAATCCTAACCTAAGGCAACCTAACATTTCGGATGTAACATTTGACAACATTCCAGGCGTGTCGGTCCCTACGTCTCGGTGGTAACGTTACATGCGTCTATAACGTTATATATCCTAACCTAAGGCAACCTAACATCTCGGATGCAATATTTGACAACATTCCTGGCCTGTCGAGCAATACTTCTCGGGGGGAACAGTATATACGTCTATAACGTTATATATCCTAACCTAAGGCAACCTAACATCTCGGATATAACATTTGACAACATTCCAGGCGTGTTGGAACCCTACGTCTCGCTGGTAACATTACGTGCGTCTATAACGTTATATATGCTAACCTAAGGCAACCTAATATCTCGGATGCAATATTTGACAACATTCCTGGCCTGTCGAACCCTACTGCTCGGAGGGAACAGTATATACGTCTATAGCGGTATATATCCTAATCTAAGGCAACCTAATATCTCGGATGCAATATTTGATAACATTCCTGGCGTGTCGAACCCTACTTCTCGGTGGGAACAGTATATACGTCTATAACGTTATATATCCTAACGTAAGGCAACCTAACATCTCGGATGTAATATTTCACAACATTCCTGGCGTGTCGGACCCTACTTCACGGTGGGAACAGTATATACGTCTGTAACGTCATATATCCTAACCTAAGGCAACCTAGCATCTCGGATATAACATTTGACAACATTCCCGGCGTGTTGGAACCCTACGTCTCGGTGGTAACGTTACATGCGTCTATAACGTTATATATCCTAACCTAAGGCAACCTAACATCTCGGATGCAATATTTGACAACATTCCTGGCCTGTCGAACCCTACTGCTCGGAGGGAACAGTATATACGTCTATAGCGGTATATATCCTAATCTAAGGCAACCTAATATCTCGGATGCAATATTTGATAACATTCCTGGCGTGTCGAACCCTACTTCTCGGTGGGAACAGTATATACGTCTATAACGTTATATATCCTAACCTAAGGCAACCTAACATCTCGGATATAACATTTGACAACATTCCAGGCGTGTTGGAACCCTACGTCACGCTGGTAACATTACGTGCGTCTATAACGTTATATATGCTAACCTAAGGCAACCTAATATCTCGGATGCAATATTTGACAACATTCCTGGCCTGTCGAACCCTACTTCTCGGAGGGAACAGTATATACGTCTATAACGTCATAAATCCTAACCTAAGGCAACCTAACATTTCGGATGTAACATTTGACAACATTCCAGGCGTGTCGGTCCCTACGTCTCGGTGGTAACGTTACATGCGTCTATAACGTTATATATCCTAACCTAAGGCAACCTAACATCTCGGATGCAATATTTGACAACATTCCTGGCCTGTCGAACCCTACTGCTCGGAGGGAACAGTATATACGTCTATAGCGGTATATATCCTAATCTAAGGCAACCTAATATCTCGGATGCAATATTTGATAACATTCCTGGCGTGTCGAACCCTACTTCTCGGTGGGAACAGTATATACGTCTATAACGTTATATATCCTAACCTAAGGCAACCTAACATCTCGGATATAACATTTGACAACATTCCAGGCGTGTTGGAACCCTACGTCTCGCTGGTAACATTACGTGCGTCTATAACGTTATATATGCTAACCTAAGGCAACCTAATATCTCGGATGCAATATTTGACAACATTCCTGGCCTGTCGAACCCTACTTCTCGGAGGGAACAGTATATACGTCTATAACGTCATAAATCCTAACCTAAGGCAACCTAACATTTCGGATGTAACATTTGACAACATTCCAGGCGTGTCGGTCCCTACGTCTCGGTGGTAACGTTACATGCGTCTATAACGTTATATATCCTAACCTAAGGCAACCTAACATCTCGGATGCAATATTTGACAACATTCCTGGCCTGTCGAACAATACTTCTCGGGGGGAACAGTATATACGTCTATAACGTTATATATCCTAACCTAAGGCAACCTAACATCTCGGATATAACATTTGACAACATTCCAGGCGTGTTGGAACCCTACGTCTCGCTGGTAACATTGCGTGCGTCTATAACGTTATATATGCTAACCTAAGGCATCCTAATATCTCGGATGCAATATTTGACAACATTCCTGGCCTGTCGAACCCTACTGCTCGGAGGGAACAGTATATACGTCTATAGCGGTATATATCCTAATCTAAGGCAACCTAATATCTCGGATGCAATATTTGATAACATTCCTGGCGTGTCGAACCCTACTTCTCGGTGGGAACAGTATATACGTCTATAACGTTATATATCCTAACGTAAGGCAACCTAACATCTCGGATGTAATATTTCACAACATTCCTGGCGTGTCGGACCCTACTTCTCGGTGGGAACAGTATATACGTCTGTAACGTCATATATCCTAACCTAAGGCAACCTAGCATCTCGGATATAACATTTGACAACATTCCCGGCGTGTTGGAACCCTACGTCTCGGTGGTAATATTACGTGCGTCTATAACGTTATATATGCTAACCTAAGGCAACCTAACATCTCGGATGCAATATTTGACAACATTCCTGGCCTGTCGAACCCTACTTCTCGGAGGGAACAGTATATACGTCTATAACGTTATATATCCTAACCTAAGGTAACCTAACATCTCGGATGAAATATGTGACAACATTCCTGGCCTGTCGAAACCTACGTCTCGCTGATACCATTACGTGCGTCTATAACGTCATATATCCTAACCTAAGACAACCAAACATCTCGGATGTAACATTTGACAACATTCCAGGCGTGTCGGTCCCTACGTCTCGGTGGTAACATTACATGCGTCTATAACGTTATATATCCTAACCTAAGGCAACCTAACATCTCGGATGCAATATTTGACGACATTCCTGGCCTGTCGAACCCTACTTCTCGGAGGGAACAGCATATACATCTATAACGTCATATATCCTAGCCTAAGGCAACCTAACATCTCGGATGTAACATTTGACAACATTCCAGGCGTGTCGGTCCCTACGTCTCGGTGGTAACATTACATGCGTCTATAACGTTATATATCCTAACCTAAGGCCAACTAGCATCTCGTATGTAATATTTGACAACATTCCTGGCGTGTCGAACCCTGCTTCTCGGTGGGAACAGCATATACGTCTATAACGTCATATATCCTAACCTAAGGCAACCTAACATCTCGGATGTAACATTTGACAACATTCCAGGCATGTCGGTCCCTACGTCTCGGTGGTAACATTATATGCGTCTATAACGTTATATATCCTTATCTAATGCAAACTAACATCTCGGATGCAATATTTGACAACATTCCTGGCCTGTCGAACCCTACTTCTCGGAGGGAACAGTATATACGTCTATAACGTTATATATCCTAACGTAAGGCAACCTAACATCTCGGATGTAATATTTGACAACATTCCTGGCGTGTCGGACCCTACTTCTCGGTGGGAACACTATATACGTCTGTAACGTCATATATCCTAACCTAAGGCAACCTAGCATCTCGGATATAACATTTGACAACATTCCCGGCGTGTTGGAACCCTACGTCTCGGTGGTATCATTACGTGCGTCTATAACGTTATATATGCTAACCTAAGGCAACCTAACATCTCGGACGCAATATTTGACAACATTCCTGGCCTGTCGAACCCTACTTCTCGGACGGAACAGCATATACGTCTATAACGTCATATATCCAAACCTAAGGCAACCTAACATCTCGGATGTAACATTTGACAACATTCCAGGCATGTCGGTCCCTACGTCTCGGTGGTAACATTATATGCGTCTATAACGTTATATATCCTTATCTAATGCAACATAACATCTCGGATGCAATATTTGACAACATTCCTGGCCTGTCGAACCCTACTTCTCGGAGGGAACAGTATATACGTCTATAACGTTATATATCCTAACCTAAGGCAACCTAACATCTCGGATGAAATATGTGACAACATTCCTGGCCTGTCGATCCCTACGTCTCGCTGGTAACATTACGTGCGTCTATAACGTCATATATCCTAACCTAAGACAACCAAACATCTCGGATGTAACATTTGACAACATTCCAGGCGTGTCGGTCCCTACGTCTCGGTGGTAACATTACATGCGTCTATAACGTTATATATCCTAACCTAAGGCAACCTAACATCTCGGATGCAATATTTGACAACATTCCTGGCCTGTCGAACCCTACTACTCGGAGGGAACAGCCTATACATCTATAACGTCATATATCCTAGCCTAAGGCAACCTAACATCTCGGATGTAACATTTGACAACATTCCAGGCGTGTCGGTCCCTACGTCTCGGTGGTAACATTACATGCGTCTATAACGTTATATATTCTAACCTAAGGCCAACTAACATCTCGTATGTAATATTTGACAACATTCCTGGCGTGTCGAACCCTACTTCTCGGTGGGAACAGTATATACGTCTATAACGTTATATATCCTAACTTAAGGCAACCTAACATCTCGGATATAACATTTGACAACATTCCAGGCGTGTTGGAACCCTACGTCTCGCTGGTAACATTACGTGCGTCTATAACGTTATATATGCTAACCTAAGGCAACCTAATATCTCGGATGCAATATTTGACAACATTCCTGGCCTGTCGAACCCTACTTCTCGGAGGGAACAGTATATACGTCTATAACGTCATAAATCCTAACCTAAGGCAACCTAACATTTCGGATGTAACATTTGACAACATTCCAGGCGTGTCGGTCCCTACGTCTCGGTGGTAACGTTACATGCGTCTATAACGTTATATATCCTAACCTAAGGCAACCTAACATCTCGGATGCAATATTTCACAACATTCCTGGCCTGTCGAACAATACTTCTCGGAGGGAACAGTATATACGTCTATAACGTTATATATCCTAACCTAAGGCAACCTAACACCTCGGATATAACATTTGACAACATTCCAGGCGTGTTGGAACCCTACGTCTCGCTGGTAACATTACGTGCGTCTATAACGTTATATATGCTAACCTAAGGCAACCTAATATCTCGGATGCAATATTTGACAACATTCCTGGCCTGTCGAACCCTACTTCTCGGAGGGAACAGTATATACGTCTATAACGTCATAAATCCTAACCTAAGGCAACCTAACATTTCGGATGTAACATTTGACAACATTCCAGGCGTGTCAGTCCCTACGTCT
Organism: Xylocopa violacea; assembly: GCA_963969225.1. Taxonomy (NCBI): domain Eukaryota; kingdom Metazoa; phylum Arthropoda; class Insecta; order Hymenoptera; family Apidae; genus Xylocopa; species Xylocopa violacea. Next base: position 21,860,629 of record CAXAJV010000002.1, on the reverse strand, counting down.
CGGTGGTAACGTTACATGCGTCTATAACGTTATATATCCTAACCTAAGGCAACCTAACATCTCGGATGCAATATTTGACAACATTCCTGGCCTGTCGAACAATACTTCTCGGGGGGAACAGTATATACGTCTATAACGTTATATATCCTAACCTAAGGCAACCTAACATCTCGGATATAACATTTGACAACATTCCAGGCGTGTTGGAACCCTACGTCTCGGTGGTAACATTACATGCGTCTATAACGTTATATATCCTAACCTAAGGCAACCTAACATCTCGGATGCAATATTTGACAACATTCCTGGCCTGTCGAACCCTACTACTCGGAGGGAACAGTATATACGTCTATAACGTTATATATCCTAACCTAAGGCAACCTAACATCTCGGATATAACATTTGACAACATTCCAGGCGTGTTGGAACCCTACGTCTCGCTGGTAACATTACGTGCGTCTATAACGTTATATATGCTAACCTAAGGCAACCTAATATCTCGGATGCAATCTTTGACAACATTCCTGGCCTGTCGAACCCTACTTCTCGGAGGGAACAGTATATACGTCTATAACGTCATAAATCCTAACCTAAGGCAACCTAACATTTCGGATGTAACATTTGACAACATTCCAGGCGTGTCGGTCCCTACGTCTCGGTGGTAACGTTACATGCGTCTATAACGTTATATATCCTAACCTAAGGCAACCTAACATCTCGGATGCAATATTTGACAACATTCCTGGCCTGTCGAACAATACTTCTCGGGGGGAACAGTATATACGTCTATAACGTTATATATCCTAACCTAAGGCAACCTAACATCTCGGATATAACATTTGACAACATTCCAGGCGTGTTGGAACCCTACGTCTCGCTGGTAACATTGCGTGCGTCTATAACGTTATATATGCTAACCTAAGGCATCCTAATATCTCGGATGCAATATTTGACAACATTCCTGGCCTGTCGAACCCTACTGCTCGGAGGGAACAGTATATACGTCTATAGCGGTATATATCCTAATCTAAGGCAACCTAATATCTCGGATGCAATATTTGATAACATTCCTGGCGTGTCGAACCCTACTTCTCGGTGGGAACAGTATATACGTCTATAACGTTATATATCCTAACGTAAGGCAACCTAACATCTCGGATGTAATATTTCACAACATTCCTGGCGTGTCGGACCCTATTTCTCGGTGGGAACAGTATATACGTCTGTAACGTCATATATCCTAACCTAAGGCAACCTAGCATCTCGGATATAACATTTGACAACATTCCCGGCGTGTTGGAACCCTACGTCTCGGTGGTAATATTACGTGCGTCTATAACGTTATATATGCTAACCTAAGGCAACCTAACATCTCGGATGCAATATTTGACAACATTCCTGGCCTGTCGAACCCTACTTCTCGGAGGGAACAGTATATACGTCTATAACGTTATATATCCTAACCTAAGGTAACCTAACATCTCGGATGAAATATGTGACAACATTCCTGGCCTGTCGAAACCTACGTCTCGCTGGTAACATGACGTGCGTCTATAACGTCATATATCCTAACCTAAGACAACCAAACATCTCGTATGTAATATTTGACAACATTCCTGGCGTGTCGAACCCTACTTCTCGGTGGGAACAGCATATACGTCTATAACGTCATATATCCTAACCTAAGGCAACCTAACATCTCGGATGTATCATTTGACAACATTCCAGGCATGTCGGTCCCTACGTCTCGGTGGTAACATTATATGCGTCTATAACGTTATATATCCTTATCTAATGCAACCTAACATCTCGGATGCAATATTTGACAACATTCCTGGCCTGTCGAACCCTACTTCTCGGAGGGAACAGTATATACGTCTATAACGTTATATATCCTAACGTAAGGCAACCTAACATCTCGGATGTAATATTTGACAACATTCCTGGCGTGTCGGACCCTACTTCTCGGTGGGAACACTATATACGTCTGTAACGTCATATATCCTAACCTAAGGCAACCTAGCATCTCGGATATAACATTTGACAACATTCCCGGCGTGTTGGAACCCTACGTCTCGGTGGTATCATTACGTGCGTCTATAACGTTATATATGCTAACCTAAGGCAACCTAACATCTCGGATGCAATATTTGACAACATTCCTGGCCTGTCGAACCCTACTTCTCGGACGGAACAGCATATACGTCTATAACGTCATATATCCAAACCTAAGGCAACCTAACATCTCGGATGTAACATTTGACAACATTCCAGGCATGTCGGTCCCTACGTCTCGGTGGTAACATTATATGCGTCTATAACGTTATATATCCTTATCTAATGCAACATAACATCTCGGATGCAATATTTGACAACATTCCTGGCCTGTCGAACCCTACTTCTCGGAGGGAACAGTATATACGTCTATAACGTTATATATCCTAACCTAAGGCAACCTAACATCTCGGATGAAATATGTGACAACATTCCTGGCCTGTCGATCCCTACGTCTCGCTGGTAACATTACGTGCGTCTATAACGTCATATATCCTAACCTAAGACAACCAAACATCTCGGATGTAACATTTGACAACATTCCAGGCGTGTCGGTCCCTACGTCTCGGTGGTAACATTACATGCGTCTATAACGTTATATATCCTAACCTAAGGCAACCTAACATCTCGGATGCAATATTTGACAACATTCCTGGCCTGTCGAACCCTACTACTCGGAGGGAACAGTATATACGTCTATAACGTTATATATCCTAACCTAAGGCAACCTAACATCTCGGATATAACATTTGACAACATTCCAGGCGTGTTGGAACCCTACGTCTCGCTGGTAACATTACGTGCGTCTATAACGTTATATATGCTAACCTAAGGCAACCTAATATCTCGGATGCAATATTTGACAACATTCCTGGCCTGTCGAACCCTACTTCTCGGAGGGAACAGTATATACGTCTATAACGTCATAAATCCTAACCTAAGGCAACCTAACATTTCGGATGTAACATTTGACAACATTCCAGGCGTGTCGGTCCCTACGTCTCGGTGGTAACGTTACATGCGTCTATAACGTTATATATCCTAACCTAAGGCAACCTAACATCTCGGATGCAATATTTGACAACATTCCTGGCCTGTCGAACAATACTTCTCGGAGGGAACAGTATATACGTCTATAACGTTATATATCCTAACCTAAGGTAACCTAACATCTCGGATGAAATATGTGACAACATTCCTGGCCTGTCGAAACCTACGTCTCGCTGGTACCATTACGTGCGTCTATAACGTCATATATCCTAACCTAAGACAACCAAACATCTCGGATGTAACATTTGACAACATTCCAGGCGTGTCGGTCCCTACGTCTCGGTGGTAACATTACATGCGTCTATAACGTTATATATCCTAACCTAAGGCAACCTAACATCTCGGATGCAATATTTGACGACATTCCTGGCCTGTCGAACCCTACTTCTCGGAGGGAACAGCATATACATCTACAACGTCATATATCCTAGCCTAAGGCAACCTAACATCTCGGATGTAACATTTGACAACATTCCAGGCGTGTCGGTCCCTACGTCTCGGTGGTAACATTACATGCGTCTATAACGTTATATATCCTAACCTAAGGCCAACTAGCATCTCGTATGTAATATTTGACAACATTCCTGGCGTGTCGAACCCTGCTTCTCGGTGGGAACAGCATATACGTCTATAACGTCATATATCCTAACCTAAGGCAACCTAACATCTCGGATGTAACATTTGACAACATTCCAGGCATGTCGGTCCCTACGTCTCGGTGGTAACATTATATGCGTCTATAACGTTATATATCCTTATCTAATGCAAACTAACATCTCGGATGCAATATTTGACAACATTCCTGGCCTGTCGAACCCTACTTCTCGGAGGGAACAGTATATACGTCTATAACGTTATATATCCTAACGTAAGGCAACCTAACATCTCGGATGTAATATTTGACAACATTCCTGGCGTGTCGGACCCTACTTCTCGGTGGGAACACTATATACGTCTGTAACGTCATATATCCTAACGTAAGGCAACCTAACATCTCGGATGTAATATTTCACAACATTCCTGGCGTGTCGGACCCTACTTCACGGTGGGAACAGTATATACGTCTGTAACGTCATATATCCTAACCTAAGGCAACCTAGCATCTCGGATATAACATTTGACAACATTCCCGGCGTGTTGGAACCCTACGTCTCGGTGGTATCATTACGTGCGTCTATAACGTTATATATGCTAACCTAAGGCAACCTAACATCTCGGATGCAATATTTGACAACATTCCTGGCCTGTCGAACCCTACGTCTCGGACGGAACAGCATATACGTCTATAACGTCATAAATCCTAACCTAAGGCAACCTAACATTTCGGATGTAACATTTGACAACATTCCAGGCGTGTCGGTCCCTACGTCTCGGTGGTAACGTTACATGCGTCTATAACGTTATATATCCTAACCTAAGGCAACCTAACATCTCGGATGCAATATTTCACAACATTCCTGGCCTGTCGAACAATACTTCTCGGAGGGAACAGTATATACGTCTATAACGTTATATATCCTAACCTAAGGCAACCTAACATCTCGGATATAACATTTGACAACATTCCAGGCGTGTTGGAACCCTACGTCTCGCTGGTAACATTACGTGCGTCTATAACGTTATATATGCTAACCTAAGGCAACCTAATATCTCGGATGCAATCTTTGACAACATTCCTGGCCTGTCGAACCCTACTTCTCGGAGGGAACAGTATATACGTCTATAACGTCATAAATCCTAACCTAAGGCAACCTAACATTTCGGATGTAACATTTGACAACATTCCAGGCGTGTCGGTCCCTACGTCTCGGTGGTAACGTTACATGCGTCTATAACGTTATATATCCTAACCTAAGGCAACCTAACATCTCGGATGCAATATTTGACAACATTCCTGGCCTGTCGAACAATACTTCTCGGGGGGAACAGTATATACGTCTATAACGTTATATATCCTAACCTAAGGCAACCTAACATCTCGGATATAACATTTGACAACATTCCAGGCGTGTTGGAACCCTACGTCTCGCTGGTAACATTGCGTGCGTCTATAACGTTATATATGCTAACCTAAGGCATCCTAATATCTCGGATGCAATATTTGACAACATTCCTGGCCTGTCGAACCCTACTGCTCGGAGGGAACAGTATATACGTCTATAGCGGTATATATCCTAATCTAAGGCAACCTAATATCTCGGATGCAATATTTGATAACATTCCTGGCGTGTCGAACCCTACTTCTCGGTGGGAACAGTATATACGTCTATAACGTTATATATCCTAACGTAAGGCAACCTAACATCTCGGATGTAATATTTCACAACATTCCTGGCGTGTCGGACCCTATTTCTCGGTGGGAACAGTATATACGTCTGTAACGTCATATATCCTAACCTAAGGCAACCTAGCATCTCGGATATAACATTTGACAACATTCCCGGCGTGTTGGAACCCTACGTCTCGGTGGTAATATTACGTGCGTCTATAACGTTATATATGCTAACCTAAGGCAACCTAACATCTCGGATGCAATATTTGACAACATTCCTGGCCTGTCGAACCCTACTTCTCGGAGGGAACAGTATATACGTCTATAACGTTATATATCCTAACCTAAGGTAACCTAACATCTCGGATGAAATATGTGACAACATTCCTGGCCTGTCGAAACCTACGTCTCGCTGGTAACATGACGTGCGTCTATAACGTCATATATCCTAACCTAAGACAACCAAACATCTCGTATGTAATATTTGACAACATTCCTGGCGTGTCGAACCCTACTTCTCGGTGGGAACAGCATATACGTCTATAACGTCATATATCCTAACCTAAGGCAACCTAACATCTCGGATGTATCATTTGACAACATTCCAGGCATGTCGGTCCCTACGTCTCGGTGGTAACATTATATGCGTCTATAACGTTATATATCCTTATCTAATGCAACCTAACATCTCGGATGCAATATTTGACAACATTCCTGGCCTGTCGAACCCTACTTCTCGGAGGGAACAGTATATACGTCTATAACGTTATATATCCTAACGTAAGGCAACCTAACATCTCGGATGTAATATTTGACAACATTCCTGGCGTGTCGGACCCTACTTCTCGGTGGGAACACTATATACGTCTGTAACGTCATATATCCTAACCTAAGGCAACCTAGCATCTCGGATATAACATTTGACAACATTCCCGGCGTGTTGGAACCCTACGTCTCGGTGGTATCATTACGTGCGTCTATAACGTTATATATGCTAACCTAAGGCAACCTAACATCTCGGATGCAATATTTGACAACATTCCTGGCCTGTCGAACCCTACTTCTCGGACGGAACAGCATATACGTCTATAACGTCATATATCCAAACCTAAGGCAACCTAACATCTCGGATGTAACATTTGACAACATTCCAGGCATGTCGGTCCCTACGTCTCGGTGGTAACATTATATGCGTCTATAACGTTATATATCCTTATCTAATGCAACATAACATCTCGGATGCAATATTTGACAACATTCCTGGCCTGTCGAACCCTACTTCTCGGAGGGAACAGTATATACGTCTATAACGTTATATATCCTAACCTAAGGCAACCTAACATCTCGGATGAAATATGTGACAACATTCCTGGCCTGTCGATCCCTACGTCTCGCTGGTAACATTACGTGCGTCTATAACGTCATATATCCTAACCTAAGACAACCAAACATCTCGGATGTAACATTTGACAACATTCCAGGCGTGTCGGTCCCTACGTCTCGGTGGTAACATTACATGCGTCTATAACGTTATATATCCTAACCTAAGGCAACCTAACATCTCGGATGCAATATTTGACAACATTCCTGGCCTGTCGAACCCTACTACTCGGAGGGAACAGTATATACGTCTATAACGTTATATATCCTAACCTAAGGCAACCTAACATCTCGGATATAACATTTGACAACATTCCAGGCGTGTTGGAACCCTACGTCTCGCTGGTAACATTACGTGCGTCTATAACGTTATATATGCTAACCTAAGGCAACCTAATATCTCGGATGCAATATTTGACAACATTCCTGGCCTGTCGAACCCTACTTCTCGGAGGGAACAGTATATACGTCTATAACGTCATAAATCCTAACCTAAGGCAACCTAACATTTCGGATGTAACATTTGACAACATTCCAGGCGTGTCGGTCCCTACGTCTCGGTGGTAACGTTACATGCGTCTATAACGTTATATATCCTAACCTAAGGCAACCTAACATCTCGGATGCAATATTTGACAACATTCCTGGCCTGTCGAACAATACTTCTCGGAGGGAACAGTATATACGTCTATAACGTTATATATCCTAACCTAAGGTAACCTAACATCTCGGATGAAATATGTGACAACATTCCTGGCCTGTCGAAACCTACGTCTCGCTGGTACCATTACGTGCGTCTATAACGTCATATATCCTAACCTAAGACAACCAAACATCTCGGATGTAACATTTGACAACATTCCAGGCGTGTCGGTCCCTACGTCTCGGTGGTAACATTACATGCGTCTATAACGTTATATATCCTAACCTAAGGCAACCTAACATCTCGGATGCAATATTTGACGACATTCCTGGCCTGTCGAACCCTACTTCTCGGAGGGAACAGCATATACATCTACAACGTCATATATCCTAGCCTAAGGCAACCTAACATCTCGGATGTAACATTTGACAACATTCCAGGCGTGTCGGTCCCTACGTCTCGGTGGTAACATTACATGCGTCTATAACGTTATATATCCTAACCTAAGGCCAACTAGCATCTCGTATGTAATATTTGACAACATTCCTGGCGTGTCGAACCCTGCTTCTCGGTGGGAACAGCATATACGTCTATAACGTCATATATCCTAACCTAAGGCAACCTAACATCTCGGATGTAACATTTGACAACATTCCAGGCATGTCGGTCCCTACGTCTCGGTGGTAACATTATATGCGTCTATAACGTTATATATCCTTATCTAATGCAAACTAACATCTCGGATGCAATATTTGACAACATTCCTGGCCTGTCGAACCCTACTTCTCGGAGGGAACAGTATATACGTCTATAACGTTATATATCCTAACGTAAGGCAACCTAACATCTCGGATGTAATATTTGACAACATTCCTGGCGTGTCGGACCCTACTTCTCGGTGGGAACACTATATACGTCTGTAACGTCATATATCCTAACGTAAGGCAACCTAACATCTCGGATGTAATATTTCACAACATTCCTGGCGTGTCGGACCCTACTTCACGGTGGGAACAGTATATACGTCTGTAACGTCATATATCCTAACCTAAGGCAACCTAGCATCTCGGATATAACATTTGACAACATTCCCGGCGTGTTGGAACCCTACGTCTCGGTGGTATCATTACGTGCGTCTATAACGTTATATATGCTAACCTAAGGCAACCTAACATCTCGGATGCAATATTTGACAACATTCCTGGCCTGTCGAACCCTACGTCTCGGACGGAACAGCATATACGTCTATAACGTCATAAATCCTAACCTAAGGCAACCTAACATTTCGGATGTAACATTTGACAACATTCCAGGCGTGTCGGTCCCTACGTCTCGGTGGTAACGTTACATGCGTCTATAACGTTATATATCCTAACCTAAGGCAACCTAACATCTCGGATGCAATATTTCACAACATTCCTGGCCTGTCGAACAATACTTCTCGGAGGGAACAGTATATACGTCTATAACGTTATATATCCTAACCTAAGGCAACCTAACACCTCGGATATAACATTTGACAACATTCCAGGCGTGTTGGAACCCTACGTCTCGCTGGTAACATTACGTGCGTCTATAACGTTATATATGCTAACCTAAGGCAACCTAATATCTCGGATGCAATATTTGACAACATTCCTGGCCTGTCGAACCCTACTTCTCGGAGGGAACAGTATATACGTCTATAACGTCATAAATCCTAACCTAAGGCAACCTAACATTTCGGATGTAACATTTGACAACATTCCAGGCGTGTCGGTCCCTACGTCTCGGTGGTAACGTTACATGCGTCTATAACGTTATATATCCTAACCTAAGGCAACCTAACATCTCGGATGCAATATTTGACAACATTCCTGGCCTGTCGAACAATACTTCTCGGGGGGAACAGTATATACGTCTATAACGTTATATATCCTAACCTAAGGCAACCTAACATCTCGGATGTAACATTTGACAACATTCCAGGCGTGTTGGTACCCTACGTCTCGGTGGTAACATTACATGCGTCTATAACGTTATATATCCTAACCTAAGGCAACCTAACATCTCGGATGCAATATTTGACAACATTCCTGGCCTGTCGAACCCTACAACTCGGAGGGAACAGTATATACGTCTATAACGTTATATATCCTAACCTAAGGCAACCTAACATCTCGGATATAACATTTGACAACATTCCAGGCGTGTTGGAACCCTACGTCTCGCTGGTAACATTACGTGCGTCTATAACGTTATATATGCTAACCTAAGGCAACCTAATATCTCGGATGCAATATTTGACAACATTCCTGGCCTGTCGAACCCTACTTCTCGGAGGGAACAGTATATACGTCTATAACGTCATAAATCCTAACCTAAGGCAACCTAACATTTCGGATGTAACATTTGACAACATTCCAGGCGTGTCGGTCCCTACGTCTCGGTGGTAACGTTACATGCGTCTATAACGTTATATATCCTAACCTAAGGCAACCTAACATCTCGGATGCAATATTTGACAACATTCCTGGCCTGTCGAACAATACTTCTCGGGGGGAACAGTATATACGTCTATAACGTTATATATCCTAACCTAAGGCAACCTAACATCTCGGATATAACATTTGACAACATTCCAGGCGTGTTGGAACCCTACGTCTCGCTGGTAACATTGCGTGCGTCTATAACGTTATATATGCTAACCTAAGGCATCCTAATATCTCGGATGCAATATTTGACAACATTCCTGGCCTGTCGAACCCTACTGCTCGGAGGGAACAGTATATACGTCTATAGCGGTATATATCCTAATCTAAGGCAACCTAATATCTCGGATGCAATATTTGATAACATTCCTGGCGTGTCGAACCCTACTTCTCGGTGGGAACAGTATATACGTCTATAACGTTATATATCCTAACGTAAGGCAACCTAACATCTCGGATGTAATATTTCACAACATTCCTGGCGTGTCGGACCCTATTTCTCGGTGGGAACAGTATATACGTCTGTAACGTCATATATCCTAACCTAAGGCAACCTAGCATCTCGGATATAACATTTGACAACATTCCCGGCGTGTTGGAACCCTACGTCTCGGTGGTAATATTACGTGCGTCTATAACGTTATATATGCTAACCTAAGGCAACCTAACATCTCGGATGCAATATTTGACAACATTCCTGGCCTGTCGAACCCTACTTCTCGGAGGGAACAGTATATACGTCTATAACGTTATATATCCTAACCTAAGGTAACCTAACATCTCGGATGAAATATGTGACAACATTCCTGGCCTGTCGAAACCTACGTCTCGCTGGTAACATGACGTGCGTCTATAACGTCATATATCCTAACCTAAGACAACCAAACATCTCGGATGTAACATTTGACAACATTCCAGGCGTGTCGGTCCCTACGTCTCGGTGGTAACATTACATGCGTCTATAACGTTATATATCCTAACCTAAGGCAACCTAACATCTCGGATGCAATATTTGACAACATTCCTGGCCTGTCGAACCCTACTTCTCGGAGGGAACAGCATATACATCTATAACGTCATATATCCTAGCCTAAGGCAACCTAACATCTCGGATGTAACATTTGACAACATTCCAGGCGTGTCGGTCCCTACGTCTCGGTGGTAACATTACATGCGTCTATAACGTTATATATCCTAACCTAAGGCCAACTAGCATCTCGTATGTAATATTTGACAACATTCCTGGCGTGTCGAACCCTACTTCTCGGTGGGAACAGCATATACGTCTATAACGTCATATATCCTAACCTAAGGCAACCTAACATCTCGGATGTATCATTTGACAACATTCCAGGCATGTCGGTCCCTACGTCTCGGTGGTAACATTATATGCGTCTATAACGTTATATATCCTTATCTAATGCAACCTAACATCTCGGATGCAATATTTGACAACATTCCTGGCCTGTCGAACCCTACTTCTCGGAGGGAACAGTATATACGTCTATAACGTTATATATCCTAACGTAAGGCAACCTAACATCTCGGATGTAATATTTGACAACATTCCTGGCGTGTCGGACCCTACTTCTCGGTGGGAACACTATATACGTCTGTAACGTCATATATCCTAACCTAAGGCAACCTAGCATCTCGGATATAACATTTGACAACATTCCCGGCGTGTTGGAACCCTACGTCTCGGTGGTATCATTACGTGCGTCTATAACGTTATATATGCTAACCTAAGGCAACCTAACATCTCGGATGCAATATTTGACAACATTCCTGGCCTGTCGAACCCTACTTCTCGGACGGAACAGCATATACGTCTATAACGTCATATATCCAAACCTAAGGCAACCTAACATCTCGGATGTAACATTTGACAACATTCCAGGCATGTCGGTCCCTACGTCTCGGTGGTAACATTATATGCGTCTATAACGTTATATATCCTTATCTAATGCAACATAACATCTCGGATGCAATATTTGACAACATTCCTGGCCTGTCGAACCCTACTTCTCGGAGGGAACAGTATATACGTCTATAACGTTATATATCCTAACCTAAGGCAACCTAACATCTCGGATGAAATATGTGACAACATTCCTGGCCTGTCGATCCCTACGTCTCGCTGGTAACATTACGTGCGTCTATAACGTCATATATCCTAACCTAAGACAACCAAACATCTCGGATGTAACATTTGACAACATTCCAGGCGTGTCGGTCCCTACGTCTCGGTGGTAACATTACATGCGTCTATAACGTTATATATCCTAACCTAAGGCAACCTAACATCTCGGATGTAACATTTGACAACATTCCAGGCGTGTTGGTACCCTACGTCTCGGTGGTAACATTACATGCGTCTATAACGTTATATATCCTAACCTAAGGCAACCTAACATCTCGGATGCAATATTTGACAACATTCCTGGCCTGTCGAACCCTACTACTCGGAGGGAACAGTATATACGTCTATAACGTTATATATCCTAACCTAAGGCAACCTAACATCTCGGATATAACATTTGACAACATTCCAGGCGTGTTGGAACCCTACGTCTCGCTGGTAACATTACGTGCGTCTATAACGTTATATATGCTAACCTAAGGCAACCTAATATCTCGGATGCAATATTTGACAACATTCCTGGCCTGTCGAACCCTACTTCTCGGAGGGAACAGTATATACGTCTATAACGTCATAAATCCTAACCTAAGGCAACCTAACATTTCGGATGTAACATTTGACAACATTCCAGGCGTGTCGGTCCCTACGTCTCGGTGGTAACGTTACATGCGTCTATAACGTTATATATCCTAACCTAAGGCAACCTAACATCTCGGATGCAATATTTGACAACATTCCTGGCCTGTCGAACAATACTTCTCGGGGGGAACAGTATATACGTCTATAACGTTATATATCCTAACCTAAGGCAACCTAACATCTCGGATATAACATTTGACAACATTCCAGGCGTGTTGGAACCCTACGTCTCGCTGGTAACATTGCGTGCGTCTATAACGTTATATATGCTAACCTAAGGCATCCTAATATCTCGGATGCAATATTTGACAACATTCCTGGCCTGTCGAACCCTACTGCTCGGAGGGAACAGTATATACGTCTATAGCGGTATATATCCTAATCTAAGGCAACCTAATATCTCGGATGCAATATTTGATAACATTCCTGGCGTGTCGAACCCTACTTCTCGGTGGGAACAGTATATACGTCTATAACGTTATATATCCTAACGTAAGGCAACCTAACATCTCGGATGTAATATTTCACAACATTCCTGGCGTGTCGGACCCTATTTCTCGGTGGGAACAGTATATACGTCTGTAACGTCATATATCCTAACCTAAGGCAACCTAGCATCTCGGATATAACATTTGACAACATTCCCGGCGTGTTGGAACCCTACGTCTCGGTGGTAATATTACGTGCGTCTATAACGTTATATATGCTAACCTAAGGCAACCTAACATCTCGGATGCAATATTTGACAACATTCCTGGCCTGTCGAACCCTACTTCTCGGAGGGAACAGTATATACGTCTATAACGTTATATATCCTAACCTAAGGTAACCTAACATCTCGGATGAAATATGTGACAACATTCCTGGCCTGTCGAAACCTACGTCTCGCTGGTAACATGACGTGCGTCTATAACGTCATATATCCTAACCTAAGACAACCAAACATCTCGGATGTAACATTTGACAACATTCCAGGCGTGTCGGTCCCTACGTCTCGGTGGTAACATTACATGCGTCTATAACGTTATATATCCTAACCTAAGGCAACCTAACATCTCGGATGCAATATTTGACAACATTCCTGGCCTGTCGAACCCTACTTCTCGGAGGGAACAGCATATACATCTATAACGTCATATATCCTAGCCTAAGGCAACCTAACATCTCGGATGTAACATTTGACAACATTCCAGGCGTGTCGGTCCCTACGTCTCGGTGGTAACATTACATGCGTCTATAACGTTATATATCCTAACCTAAGGCCAACTAGCATCTCGTATGTAATATTTGACAACATTCCTGGCGTGTCGAACCCTACTTCTCGGTGGGAACAGCATATACGTCTATAACGTCATATATCCTAACCTAAGGCAACCTAACATCTCGGATGTATCATTTGACAACATTCCAGGCATGTCGGTCCCTACGTCTCGGTGGTAACATTATATGCGTCTATAACGTTATATATCCTTATCTAATGCAACCTAACATCTCGGATGCAATATTTGACAACATTCCTGGCCTGTCGAACCCTACTTCTCGGAGGGAACAGTATATACGTCTATAACGTTATATATCCTAACGTAAGGCAACCTAACATCTCGGATGTAATATTTGACAACATTCCTGGCGTGTCGGACCCTACTTCTCGGTGGGAACACTATATACGTCTGTAACGTCATATATCCTAACCTAAGGCAACCTAGCATCTCGGATATAACATTTGACAACATTCCCGGCGTGTTGGAACCCTACGTCTCGGTGGTATCATTACGTGCGTCTATAACGTTATATATGCTAACCTAAGGCAACCTAACATCTCGGATGCAATATTTGACAACATTCCTGGCCTGTCGAACCCTACTTCTCGGACGGAACAGCATATACGTCTATAACGTCATATATCCAAACCTAAGGCAACCTAACATCTCGGATGTAACATTTGACAACATTCCAGGCATGTCGGTCCCTACGTCTCGGTGGTAACATTATATGCGTCTATAACGTTATATATCCTTATCTAATGCAACATAACATCTCGGATGCAATATTTGACAACATTCCTGGCCTGTCGAACCCTACTTCTCGGAGGGAACAGTATATACGTCTATAACGTTATATATCCTAACCTAAGGCAACCTAACATCTCGGATGAAATATGTGACAACATTCCTGGCCTGTCGATCCCTACGTCTCGCTGGTAACATTACGTGCGTCTATAACGTCATATATCCTAACCTAAGACAACCAAACATCTCGGATGTAACATTTGACAACATTCCAGGCGTGTCGGTCCCTACGTCTCGGTGGTAACATTACATGCGTCTATAACGTTATATATCCTAACCTAAGGCAACCTAACATCTCGGATGCAATATTTGACAACATTCCTGGCCTGTCGAACCCTACTTCTCGGAGGGAACAGTATATACGTCTATAACGTCATAAATCCTAACCTAAGGCAACCTAACATTTCGGATGTAACATTTGACAACATTCCAGGCGTGTCGGTCCCTACGTCTCGGTGGTAACGTTACATGCGTCTATAACGTTATATATCCTAACCTAAGGCAACCTAACATCTCGGATGCAATATTTGACAACATTCCTGGCCTGTCGAGCAATACTTCTCGGGGGGAACAGTATATACGTCTATAACGTTATATATCCTAACCTAAGGCAACCTAACATCTCGGATATAACATTTGACAACATTCCAGGCGTGTTGGAACCCTACGTCTCGCTGGTAACATTACGTGCGTCTATAACGTTATATATGCTAACCTAAGGCAACCTAATATCTCGGATGCAATATTTGACAACATTCCTGGCCTGTCGAACCCTACTGCTCGGAGGGAACAGTATATACGTCTATAGCGGTATATATCCTAATCTAAGGCAACCTAATATCTCGGATGCAATATTTGATAACATTCCTGGCGTGTCGAACCCTACTTCTCGGTGGGAACAGTATATACGTCTATAACGTTATATATCCTAACCTAAGGCAACCTAACATCTCGGATATAACATTTGACAACATTCCAGGCGTGTTGGAACCCTACGTCTCGCTGGTAACATTACGTGCGTCTATAACGTTATATATGCTAACCTAAGGCAACCTAATATCTCGGATGCAATATTTGACAACATTCCTGGCCTGTCGAACCCTACTTCTCGGAGGGAACAGTATATACGTCTATAACGTCATAAATCCTAACCTAAGGCAACCTAACATTTCGGATGTAACATTTGACAACATTCCAGGCGTGTCGGTCCCTACGTCTCGGTGGTAACGTTACATGCGTCTATAACGTTATATATCCTAACCTAAGGCAACCTAACATCTCGGATGCAATATTTGACAACATTCCTGGCCTGTCGAACAATACTTCTCGGGGGGAACAGTATATACGTCTATAACGTTATATATCCTAACCTAAGGCAACCTAACATCTCGGATATAACATTTGACAACATTCCAGGCGTGTTGGAACCCTACGTCTCGCTGGTAACATTGCGTGCGTCTATAACGTTATATATGCTAACCTAAGGCATCCTAATATCTCGGATGCAATATTTGACAACATTCCTGGCCTGTCGAACCCTACTGCTCGGAGGGAACAGTATATACGTCTATAGCGGTATATATCCTAATCTAAGGCAACCTAATATCTCGGATGCAATATTTGATAACATTCCTGGCGTGTCGAACCCTACTTCTCGGTGGGAACAGTATATACGTCTATAACGTTATATATCCTAACGTAAGGCAACCTAACATCTCGGATGTAATATTTCACAACATTC